>OY726530.1:42790307-44063445 GCA_963383655.1 Bathymodiolus septemdierum | reverse complement strand
TATCAGGTCAGTCTCTGGATCAGTTCAAAACTCTGATCCAGGGATACAAATTCTAATTTTCTATTCAGTTATTATGTAGTGTATATACATATTGTTATTTTATCAATTTGGAATTTTTAATCTTGTCTGTTCGCGCCGATGTATAATCATCACGAGTGATGGAACATTGTAGGAAGTAGAAGAAGAAGTAGAAGAAATAATACTAATAGCGGTTTCAGAGAAGATTTTTATTAATCGACCAACTAGAAACAAAAATTTCCTATTGCGGCCATTTTTGCTAACGGATCTGGACGAAATGATAAATCTTTATAGAGAACCTTCCATAGATGCTTCCTACCAAGTTTCGAGGAAACGACTTTTAGAAATAGAACAACCAGAAACAAAAATTATCTGTGGCGGACATGATTGTTAACGAATCGGGACGAAATGAGCATCTTTATAGAGGACTTTAAGCTTCCATAGATGCTTCCTACCAAATATCGGCTCATTTCATAATCGAAAGTATCGCATCTAGGCCCTTTTTGTAAGTCGCGGTCACATATGTCGACAATCACTGAACCCGCAAAAGAGAAAATGAATAATGTTGTGACACTAAGGGAACGACCATTTAACTTGAATGGGGGGGGGGGAGGTTATGGTTTTTTTTCTAAAAAAATATTCTGATTCCAAATGTTGCTGAAAAAAATATTCTGATTTTGGTGGAGGAAAAAAAAATAATCTGATTCAGAGTTTTTACATATAACCTAATGTTAAATTCTGGAGAAAAAAATTCTGAACGAAACAAAAAACCATAACCTCCCCCCCCCTTCAAGTTAAATGGTCGGTCCCTAAAGATAATAGGACAGAATCGAAGCACGACTAGATGATCCAAGACCACAGCAATGTTAGTTTTGAGCCGGTGGAATGATCTTGAGAATATCAGCTTTTACTTACATACAAAATGACTTTGTATGGAAGATTATAATTGTTGAAGACTGATCTGTTATCAAAACGAAAAGAATATTTTAAGCGAAAATCGCAGAAACCGTGTGCTCATTCCAATGATCGATCCGGCCGCGATTTTAACAAAATCGACCCAAAAGTAAGATAACAACACACCATGTCGGCTCTGTTGTTGTTTTTGGACAACCTTTATAATATAAAAACTCGGACAACATTTAGAAACTTTAAATTATTAATATTAAAAATATGACGAGGTGATGTTTGGTGAAAGGGTGATTCGATTTGTTAAGGAATGATAGACATGTTTTGGTTGATAAAATGTGATTTACCGTTCCATTATACAAACAAAATATTGCATTTTATCACAAATTTTCATGACAAACAGTATCACCTCCATTCATTATATATGAGTTTTGGAGTGTTTCCTCATTATATATGAGTTTTGGAGTGTTTCCTCATTATATATGAGTTTTGGAGTGTTTCCTCATTATATATGAGTTTTGGAGTGTTTCCTCATTATATATGAGTTTTGGAGTGTTTCTGTTTCTGCCATGTAATTGCCTCCTTCATCATGTTGAAGATTATGCAATGACTTTGGACTGCGCATTTTAGTTGAACTAATCAAATGTGTGGGAGAATGATTTAATGGGGCTTATTTACAACTAAAAGTTAACTATAAATGTATATACAGGTTGGGACTGCCTGGCGGCTAATGGGACACAATCCTGGCCTTAAAGGCTTCAGGTGTGTCCAGCTCCACAATGTCTGGTGGCAGCAGATTCCAATCCCTCACTGTTCTTGGGAAAAAGGACATCTTTCTGGTGTCAATACGACAGGATTCTAGTTGAAATGCCCTGTTGTGTATATTTCTAGAGCGTCAACAAGGTGGTATTAGTCTGTTTTCTTTGGTGATGGATACTAGCTCTCTGTCAATTTTATACATCATCGTCAGTCTTGCATCTTTTCTCCTGTTTGCTAAAGGTCTCCATTTGAGTCTCTGGAGCATG
The DNA here is from genome assembly GCA_963383655.1 of Bathymodiolus septemdierum. Lineage (NCBI taxonomy): Eukaryota > Metazoa > Mollusca > Bivalvia > Mytilida > Modiolidae > Bathymodiolus > Bathymodiolus septemdierum. Next base: position 44,061,496 of record OY726530.1, on the reverse strand, counting down.
TTGCTGACACTAGATCGGTTTCTCTGGTTGTGAGTGGAGGGGCTACGTTCCAAAAATCATACCTTAATTCAGCACCCCACATACAGTTTCTCCGTAATAACTGTGTACATATATATACATTTCATTTAGTTAACGCTTGCAACGTCAATGGTAACGTTTGATAGATTATTGTTGGGTTTTTTTGCTATTGTATTTTACGTCCTTCGATTAACGGTTTCTGGTTACCTCTTTGTCATCGTCACACTTTTCTTATGGCGACTTATCTTTGGCCATTATTAGTGTACAATATATATTGATAAATACAAGTACATGTAATACATTCGAATCAAGTTCATGGCAGGTATATACTTGATACAACATTATGTGATAAAGTTTGTCAGTGACTTGCAGCAGGTCGGTGGTTATCTCCGGGTAATCCAGTTTCCTTCACCAATAGCTAATTGATAACAGCAAAGATATAACTAAATTAGTGTTGAAAGTGGCGTTTAATACCATAACAAGTACATGCTCAACTCTATAAAGATACAAGTCTGGTAAACCCTGTGTTTAGTTCAATTGTGAACCTGTAACCAATTGATGTAATCATATTGGTTATTACAGCATTACCTTTACAAACTGCATCATTGGTTACAATGGTCAAGAGTGTGGTAGATCGTGGGGTCGAACATCAATTGGGTCAAACCAAAGACTATATATAGCTATAATATTGGTATTTGTTGCTTCTTGCTAAGCACACAGTATTAAGGAGAAAGAGCAATTAAAGACTGGTTGGCTCGGAATGAGGATAATGTGTCAGAGTGGGACCACATGTCTATCGTGGACTGTTGTATCAGTGAGTTAGGACTATAAAAATCCAACTCAGCGTGTTGGTCTAGTACAAAGCGACCTCATCATCATCTCACTGAAAATTAACTTTTCTCTCCATGATATAGCTGAAACATTGCAGAGTTTTAGTTAAGCAACAATCACTCACTCACTAATTACCTTTACCACAAGACAATAGCACCACCAACAATGCCACACATGTAACATCACTCACTCACTAATTACCTTTACCATAAGACAATAGCACCACCGACAATGCCACACATGTAACATCACTCACTCACTAATTACCTTTACCATAAGACAATAGCACCACCAACAATGCCACACATGTAACATCACTCTCACTAATTACCTTTACCATAAGACAATAGCACCACCGACAATGCCACACATGTAACATCACTCACTCACTAATTACCTTTACCATAAGACAATAGCACCACCAACAATGCCACACATGTAACATCACTCACTCACTAATTACCTTTACCATAAGACAATAGCACCACCAACAATGCCACACATGTAACATCACTCACTCACTAATTACCTTTACCATAAGACAATAGCACCACCAACAATGCCACACATGTAACATCACTCACTCACTAATTACCTTTACCATAAGACAATAGCACCACCAACAATGCCACACATGTAACATCACTCACTCACTAATTACCTTTACCATAAGACAATAGCACCACCAACAATGCCACACATGTAACATCACTCACTCACTAATTACCTTTACCATAAGACAATAGCACCACCAACAATGCCACACATGTAACATCACTCACTCACTAATTACCTTTACCATAAGACAATAGCACCACCAACAATGCCACACATGTAACATCACTCACTCACTAATTACCTTTACCATAAGACAATAGCACCACCAACAATGCCACACATGTAACATCACTCACTCACTAATTACCTTTACCATAAGACAATAGCACCACCAACAATGCCACACATGTAACATCACTCACTCACTAATTACCTTTACCATAAGACAATAGCACCACCAACAATGCCACACATGTAACATCACTCACTCACTAATTACCTTTACCATAAGACAATAGCACCACCAACAATGCCACACATGTAACATCACTCACTCACTAATTACCTTTACCATAAGACAATAGCACCACCAACAATGCCACACATGTAACATCACTCACTCACTAATTACCTTTACCATAAGACAATAGCACCACCAACAATGCCACACATGTAACATCACTCACTAACTAATTACCTTTACCATAAGACAATAGTACCACCAACAATGCCACACATGTAACATCACTCACTCACTAATTACCTTTACCATAAGACAATAGCACCACCAACAATGCCACACATGTAACATCACTCACTCACTAATTACCTTTACCATAAGACAATAGCACCACCAACAATGCCACACATGTAACATCACTCACTAACTAATTACCTTTACCATAAGACAATAGTACCACCAACAATGCCACACATGTAACATCACTCACTCACTAATTACCTTTACCATAAGACAATAGCACCACCAACAATGCCACACATGTAACATCACTCACTCACTAATTACCTTTACCATAAGACAATAGCACCACCAACAATGCCACACATGTAACATCACTCACTCACTAATTACCTTTACCATAAGACAATAGCACCACCAACAATGCCACACATGTAACATCACTCACTCACTAATTACCTTTACCATAAGACAATAGCACCACCAACAATGCCACACATGTAACATCACTCTCACTAATTACCTTTACCATAAGACAATAGCACCACCAACAATGCCACACATGTAACATCACTCACTCACTAATTACCTTTACCATAAGACAATAGCACCACCAACAATGCCACACATGTAACATCACTCACTAACTAATTACCTTTACCATAAGACAATAGCACCACCAACAATGCCACACATGTAACATCACTCACTCACTAATTACCTTTACCATAAGACAATAGCACCACCAACAATGCCACACATGTAACATCACTCACTCACTAATTACCTTTACCATAAGACAATAGCACCACCAACAATGCCACACATGTAACATCACTCACTCACTAATTACCTTTACCATAAGACAATAGCACCACCAACAATGCCACACATGTAACATCACTCACTCACTAATTACCTTTACCATAAGACAATAGCACCACCAACAATGCCACACATGTAACATCACTCACTCACTAATTACCTTTACCATAAGACAATAGCACCACCAACAATGCCACACATGTAACATCACTCACTCACTAATCACCTTTACCATAAGACAATAGCACCACCAACAATGCCACACATGTAACATCACTCACTCACTAATTACCTTTACCATAAGACAATAGCACCACCAACAATGCCACACATGTAACATCACTCACTCACTAATTACCTTTACCATAAGACAATAGCACCACCGACAATGCCACACATGTAACATCACTCACTCACTAATTACCTTTACCATAAGACAATAGCACCACCAACAATGCCACACATGTAACATCACTCACTCACTAATTACCTTTACCATAAGACAATAGCACCACCAACAATGCCACACATGTAACATCACTCACTCACTAATTACCTTTACCATAAGACAATAGCACCACCAACAATGCCACACATGTAACATCACTCACTAACTAATTACCTTTACCATAAGACAATAGTACCACCAACAATGCCACACATGTAACATCACTCACTCACTAATTACCTTTACCATAAGACAATAGCACCACCAACAATGCCACACATGTAACATCACTCACTCACTAATTACCTTTACCATAAGACAATAGCACCACCAACAATGCCACACATGTAACATCACTCACTCACTAATTACCTTTACCATAAGACAATAGCACCACCAACAATGCCACACATGTAACATCACTCACTCACTAATTACCTTTACCATAAGACAATAGCACCACCAACAATGCCACACATGTAACATCACTCTCACTAATTACCTTTACCATAAGACAATAGCACCACCAACAATGCCACACATGTAACATCACTCACTCACTAATTACCTTTACCATAAGACAATAGCACCACCAACAATGCCACACATGTAACATCACTCACTCACTAATTACCTTTACCATAAGACAATAGCACCACCAACAATGCCACACATGTAACATCACTCACTCACTAATTACCTTTACCATAAGACAATAGCACCACCAACAATGCCACACATGTAACATCACTCACTCACTAATTACCTTTACCATAAGACAATAGCACCACCAACAATGCCACACATGTAACATCACTCACTCACTAATTACCTTTACCATAAGACAATAGCACCACCAACAATGCCACACATGTAACATCACTCACTCACTAATTACCTTTACCATAAGACAATAGCACCACCAACAATGCCACACATGTAACATCACTCACTCACTAATTACCTTTACCATAAGACAATAGCACCACCGACAATGCCACACATGTAACATCACTCACTCACTAATTACCTTTACCATAAGACAATAGCACCACCAACAATGCCACACATGTAACATCACTCACTCACTAATTACCTTTACCATAAGACAATAGCACCACCGACAATGCCACACATGTAACATCACTCACTCACTAATTACCTTTACCATAAGACAATAGCACCACCAACAATGCCACACATGTAACATCACTCACTCACTAATTACCTTTACCATAAGACAATAGCACCACCGACAATGCCACACATGTAACATCACTCACTCACTAATTACCTTTACCATAAGACAATAGCACCACCAACAATGCCACACATGTAACATCACTCACTCACTAATTACCTTTACCATAAGACAATAGCACCACCAACAATGCCACACATGTAACATCACTCACTCACTAATTACCTTTACCATAAGACAATAGCACCACCAACAATGCCACACATGTAACATCACTCACTCACTAATTACCTTTACCATAAGACAATAGCACCACCAACAATGCCACACATGTAACATCACTCACTCACTAATTACCTTTACCATAAGACAATAGCACCACCAACAATGCCACACATGTAACATCACTCACTCACTAATTACCTTTACCATAAGACAATAGCACCACCAACAATGCCACACATGTAACATCACTCACTCACTAATTACCTTTACCATAAGACAATAGCACCACCAACAATGCCACACATGTAACATCACTCACTCACTAATTACCTTTACCATAAGACAATAGCACCACCAACAATGCCACACATGTAACATCACTCACTCACTAATTACCTTTACCATAAGACAATAGCACCACCAACAATGCCACACATGTAACATCACTCACTCACTAATTACCTTTACCATAAGACAATAGCACCACCAACAATGCCACACATGTAACATAGTTAACACACCCAGGGAAGGGTTGTTCAGGGGTTTGTATGAACCCCCCTTGAAAACAAAGAGGGACTCGTAAAGTAAAGATTTGTTAAATTTTTATTATAAAAGTCGAAGCTTTGGTTGAATTAAAGTCCAGAATGTGACCTCTGGCTGCAAGACCAGTTGGTACCACGAGTGTATCGAGCCCCTCCTTTAAAATCCTGGCTACAGGTCTGGACTGGGTTGCACAAACGTCAATAAAATTTAAGTCTCAATTAAACCTTAAGTGTAAATTAATTCTATGTACATTTCAAGTAAATTTAAGTATCAATTAAGATTTAATTGACACTTAAATTTAGGTAAGGTTTGTGCAACCCAGTCCTGGTTAATACTTCTTCATTCCAGACATGAATATCAAAATACAAGAAATTTGGACAATATTTTTTTATTTATCATACTTTATTACATAATTATATTCTGAACAATTAAAATTTTTCATGATAATTATTTCAACAATAACAAATTTATGATATACAGCACTCATTAAATGGGTAACAAGTAAATTTTACTCTCATTTCTTACTACTCAAGTCATTTACAACATGGCAATCTACCATTTAAGATGGGATGTAATAAAATATTTAACTGTGATAAATTCTTCACAAAGTCCTATGTGATTTCATGTATTCATACAGTACCGTGGTCCATACAAACATAAAAATACTCGTCTTGTTTCTTAACATATTATTTTTCCCAGTTATATAGGTATTATATTTATCCTACACTAGTTCTATTTGAGCAGTCAAACTGCATTGACTGAATAAATATGTGTTATATACCGTATAACCAGTAATTTCTGCGGTGTGAAATTTCTGCAGTTTTGGTGTAAAAAGATGACATTTAATTTTTGTGGATTTTTTTTTCTGCGGATTGAAAATCTCAGCACCGAAAAAAAAATTGTTTGTATTACAGGAAGCAACAACTAGAACTGAACCGATGTTGCGATAAACAACTGGTGCACATTACAGTGATCCTTAGAAGTAAAAACATATTTAGTTCTTTAGAAAATTTTCAAACGTTACAACTTCTGAATATGCATTTGGTTAACTTCAAATTTGTCTTAAGAAACTATTTTTTCACTGTTTTCGCGATCTATTTTGTTGACAGGAAATACGAAGTCAACAGTTGGATCGATATCGGTATAAACTTTGATATATTTCGGATGTACATGATTAGAAGCAATTGTATTCAATTCTTTTAGTATAATGTAGACATAAAAACTCGCGTTAACCGGAATTCTACTACCGGTACATTTCTATTTGCCTGTATTTAAAGGTAATCTTTTCTTGTCCTGTCATAGAAAATTTGATATGAATTGAACCTCTTTTAAGTAAGAGGTCACCTGCCTTATAAGGCCATTTTTTCTTTGTCCCAAAGATGACCTCTTACTACAGGTCTTACTGTATGTATATTGTCTATATATATTTAAGAAATAATTCATGGCAGGCATAGAGTTGTGCAAATTTACATATGGGCTGGGCCTTTATATTCGAATTTTACTCTGAGCGTTAGCGAGGGGTAAAATATAAGAATATAAAGGCCCAGCCCATGTGTAAATTTGCACAACTCTATGCCTGCCATGAATTATTTCGATTCTAATAGGACAAATACGGTAATTTTTAACCATTCGTGAACTGTATACACACGGCATTTGGTGGCTGTTCCATTTACCTCCTTCGGAAATTTTGAATTGATTTTGAATTATTTGTATTTGAACGAGATATTTTAAAACAAAGATATGGATGTTAACACGAAAAACATATTTATTGTGTATTTTCCAACATAGATTCGATTGAACAATTCCTGCGTAAAAATATTTAAAAAAAAAGTCGGGAGTTCATTCGTTCATCATTTCGAGCGCCAACAAGATGGCGGAGCGGAGTTGTCAAACATAATATCGAACACTTGAACAGTTGTTAATAATCGACAATTATTGTTAGATATGAAATTAAAAAAATAAATGCCAATGTATTGTTGACATAAAAAACAATTCCAGAAAAAATACTTAAGACAACCATCTATCGACTTTCACTTTTGTTATATATCGTCATCCTGTGACGTTGTTTACAAGGGACGCTGATTGACACAAGCTGGTTACTGATTTATTTTACGATTTTGTGAGCATTTTACTTGTTTGAGTAGCAAAATTCAAAGTGCCATCAAATTGGAAAATATCAGTAACTTAATTACATCACCGTCTAGTTATCAATGTATACGTAGAAAAACAAGGTTAGTGTATTTTGTTATTCATGGCCGACACATATCAATGAATGGAATGTATGTCTATGTGACTGAGCATACTGGGGATCCCCAAATGTAAATTTTCAAAACAAATGATAAAAAAATACTTAGTTACAAAATATTTATTTATAACTGACGGGGCATTTTTATTTTAAGGACTAAAAATACGTTATATGCCGGTGTTTTGTTTGCTTACACTTGATCGTCACGGTAATTTCACAGCGGGAGTCACAATGGAACAGCCAGATTTGTTGTGTACTGCACTTGCGCTAAATATAGAGTTGTTGAGTATTATCGTGTGTGCCGTTTTATAGACGTCATATTAGAATCTGAATTCTTGTACATAATACACATCCAGTCTGATTGAACAATAAAGAGAATATTAAACACAATAGATAACAATAATTTCCATGTATTGAATACAACTAAACAAATAATGTACTACAAACAAACCTGCATGCACCAATCATGATATATTTAGGAATTTAAATAACAAATGAGAATCAAAGGATGATTCGAGATTTTCAATATATAATCAAATTGCTTAGCACTATTATCATCATTTTTTCCGTCCATCACTCAATTAAGAAAATCATAACACAGATTAGTCGCTCCATAGGGACACATTTACTCGATTTCGAGCTCGTACTCCATTTTCGTCTGTCAATCACTCAACTAAAGAAATCTTTAAGTAACTCTACCAGAAAGGGCACCATCCTATATAACACTGGCATAAATTTTCATGTGAAGTTGCTTGCTTTATTAAAAGTTCAACTTGAGTCGACACATCAATCGGTTCATCTGTGGGGAAATCTTTCCCTGTCAATTTATCTCTCACTCTCTGAACAATCTGTATAGCCTTTTTATTTAGCACTTCTGATGTTGAGTTGTCTCCCCCAGGTACATTTCCTGTTCCTGCTGGTACTGATTTTTTAGCTGTTCCTGTCTGTCCTATTTCTACTGTTTCCAGAATGTCAGGTTGTTCTTGACTACCACCCAGGGAACCAGATCGATTAGCTTTTGGCTTTGTTTTTACAGTTGCTGAAAGTAACAGAGAAACACGGATGAAAATATTGTACAATTAAATCGTACAATGTATTGTGAAAAAGGAAGTATAGAAAAATGTGATGTTTTATTACAAGACTGCATTATTGAAACCTCACATTTCTTACTACATTTCTTGTTTGTGTGCCTAAGAAAATGGTTTTGGACTTGTCAGATGCAAATTACATACAGAAACTAAAAGAAACAAATTAAAACGAAAATAAGTCTCAAGAACACTTGCATGCAGCCATGAGGACACACACAAGATGACTCTATTACAATGGGCCGTCGTGGTCATATGGTACTTGGATTTACAGCTATCTGTGCAATCAGAGCCTATCACCACTAAAATTGTGAGTTCTAACGCTCTTCATGGCGAGGTGTACTCTATACAACATTATTTGATAAAGTTTGTCAGTGACCTGCGACAGGTCGGTGGTTTTTCTCAAGGTACTCTGGTTTCTTCCATCAATTAAACTGACAGCAACAATATAACTGAAATATTGTTGAAAATGGCGTTAAACACCATCAACCTAAACCAAACCTCTGTTACAAATTTATATATACGAAAAAATAAAGGATGGCTCTTTTGAAGAAAAGAAATGTTAATTAACTAAGACTTACTATCCATGAGTCTCCAGTTTAGTAAAGGATCAATTAACTAAGACTTACTATCCATGAGTCTCCAGTTTAGTAAAGGATCAATTAACTAAGACTTACTATCCATGAGTCTCCAGTTTAGTAAAGGATCAATTAACTAAGACTTACTATCCATGAGTCTCCAGTTTAGTAAAGGATCAATTAACTAAGACTTACTATCCATGAGTCTCCAGTTTAGTAAAGGATCATAAATAAAGGCTTCTAACACAGCCATTAAACTGTCTTTATGTTCTCTTAGGACTTCCATGACACTCTCACATGTCATACGGTAGTTACCATCAATACCTGTCACCTGAAATACAAATGGACAGAAAAATAAATATCATAGCATAGTACAAATGTCATCACAATTATTAATGAAAAACAACTTCTTTTTTTTGAATGTCTTATTACCACATATCACCACTAACGTTGTGAGTTCGAATCCCGCTCAGGCGAGGTATACTCGATACAACATTTATGTGATAAAGTTTGTCAGCGACTTGTGGCAGGTCTGTGATTTTCTCTGGTTTCCTTCACTAATAAAACTGACTGCCACGATATAGCTGAAATATTGTTGAAAGTGGCATTAAACACTATAATACTAACTCTTATTACTGCAAACAAAAGTTTAAAATATATGTAATAAATAGTATAAGTACTCTTGCTTTCCAAATATAAAAAATAAATCACTCATGGTAATTCACTACTCATGCACTAACTCACATTCGTGAATTACTGCGTTCTTCCATTATTTGTGATTTATTTTCAATATTTGGAATGCAAGATTAGCTATACTATAATTAATTTCTCTATACCATTAAATAAATATATTCATTATAAAAAAAAAAAAAACAGGTTCTATAAATTTTCTAAAAATGCTTTAAAAAAGTTTTTGATCAGAAAGGTAAAAAACCTTAGTTTTCATACATTAATATTTTTACTGAAAAGAAATAATCTTTTTAATTAGATTCTAAATCTATAAAATGTACTCGCCTCCATAGCACTGATCAACATTCTTGTAAGTCTGAAAGGGATTTTTTCTGGAAACTTTTCTCTCACCATGGCAACCTCAAAACAATCACCAAAATCAATATGGATGATCTTGCCACTCATTCTGTCAAGCATCAGGTTAGAGGGATGTCTGAAAGAAACAATATTTACTTATTCTTTTTAGTTTTCTGTGTTGTGTTTTCGTGTTTTGTTTGTCTTCGTCCTGTGTCTTGTCTGCCCAATGTTGCCAGTGCTTTTGGATTAATTGTCCAGTCTTGATTGACCTTCGGTTTTCTTTAAACTTTATTTATTAAATCGATCATATTATTAGTATTTTTTTTAGATCTACACTTTACAGGACAAATGAATACTAAGAGGAGGAGATAAGTCATGTTGATTTATGTAAGCCACATGCAAATGTTTTTTTTCAAATAAAATATTTATGAGCTAAATGACAAGTATTCATTCATACATGACTATAAAATCGGTCTAGTCCAAAGCGGACATCATCAATATCGCATCGAAATGTAACTCATTCTTGCCATGATATGGCTGAAAATTAGCTCACTTGGTGTTAAACAACAATCACTCGTTCATTATTTTCCTTTATATAACAGTCACTGTCATATACTCATGGATAAACATACCTGTCTCCTAATCCCAGTACATAACCCACCATAGACATCACAGCTAAAGATCTGGTATAGTTAGTCCTCCTGTCAAACCATACCTAGAATTATATTAAATACATTGTGTTTTATTTAGATTATTGAACTTACTAAGTGTTGTGAGCCCCGCCATGGCCACATTCAAAATTGTTTTCCATTGTTGAAGTAAGTTGTTGATTTATCGATATACATCAGTGTATTGGCAGTATTTTAAATGTATTTCATAATAAAATATCTAGACCGTATCCTTAAATGCTACTGCAACAAGACAAGAATATCTTCCACCCCTAAAAATAGGTACTGGCTTATCTTTTTAGTGAGAAAGATTATTCGAGTCGACTTAGGTTGAATTATGACTATCAAAGTTGAGATTTTGGTGGAATTAAGAAATAAATAATGGAACCCAGAATGTGTTTTGAGTTTTAACATGGGTTGGCGGATATTAGTATTTTATCCTGAGCCAGACAATTTCCACCAAGCTTGGTTTAAATAAGCTCAATGATTTTGGTGTATTTTTAAATGGTTTTTGTTAAAAACAGACCAAATTTGTATCATAGTAAAATATCGGAAAATTACAAGTACTACATAAAACTTCAGATTATATGTTAAACAGCTCATGATGTATCTCCAGTTTAAATGTCTGCTCATTCCAACAAAAAATGTAGAAGTTTAGCAATTTACAGTGTCCATCTTAAATGGAAAGTTGGAATGTCTGATATTTTTCTGAAAGATAATGTGTCAGAGTAGGGCGACATGTCTACCTATCTTTGTACTAAACCAACATGCTTAGTTATATTTTTACAGTGCTAGCTCACTGAAACAACAGTCTGCAGGTAGACATGTCGCCCTACTCTGATCAAGTTTGATATAATTTGGCCTTGTTATGGCGATTAGCGCCACTTTCAACAATATTTCAGCTGTATTGTGACAATGGGTTTAGAGGAGAAAATTAGATTAAGAATGCTAACAAAGACAACAGAGTGGTTAGTTACAATCCTCCTATTAATTTTTAACTTACCTCAGAACTTGGACTTTTGTACCACAGAATTTTAGCCAGATCGTCTCCCTGTGTGTGTTCAAGAGCATGCTCAAATACTTCAACCTTCTGCATCAACATCAAGTGATCATAATCTGGTGCCATCTGTAAAGAAATCAAAGAATCAGAGATGAAAGTGAGTTTTGAATAAAAAAAACTGAAAAAATAGACAGGGGAAAAAAACTTTCTTTAAGGTGGTCACACACGACTGACATGTTTCATTTCAATACTGATACGATCCACTTATCTATTGATTCGGAAACCAGTATGCGATATGCATTTCTGGTTCGAATATGAAATATTCAGTTCGATTAAGGAATTTCCTATTACGACTGGTTCTTTCAGGAAGACAATATTAAACACTTTAAAACAACACAATTTTATATGGAATCATCAAGATTTCAGACCTCACACCCTGTTTTATCAACAGATTTACAGATCTAAAAAAAGACCAAACCAACGAAGAAATCAGCAGAAAACATTCATCCCTGAACAATACAGTCCTTAAGTTGGAATTAAATATAAACTAGAAAAGAAGTATGCCCCCGCACTTGATAATTATGGACAAAGTTGTTTTGTTAGGAGTGATTTTAAAAAAATGAAGTGTGTCTGTAAGACACAAATGATGCGCCCCGCCTGACCATAAGAAATTATAAACAAGTTAACCTCCATTACGTGTATAAACATCATACAAAATATTAAAGCTGTAGCTCCAAAACTGTAGGAGGAGATAGCCGGACAAACCATGTATCTGTATCCGGACGGACGAACAAAATGACTAAGTTCAACTACCTGTCATTTTGAGAATATTTTATGAAAATCAAAATCCTGTGCACACATCCATTATGTGTATAAACATCCTGCAAAACATTAAAGCTGTAGCTCTACAACTGTAGAAGGAGTTAGCCGGACAAACCATGTTCCCTTTAAGCAGCTAGTACGAAACAAATGACGAAGTCCAACTACCTGTCATTTTGAGAATATTTGAAGAAAATCAAAATCCTGTGAACATGCAAACCTCCATTATGTGTATAAACATCCTACAAAATATTAAAGCTGTAGTTCCAAAACTGTAGGAGGAGATAGCCGGACAAACCATGTATCTATATGTGGACGGACGAATGGACGGAGAGGGATAAATTAATATGCCCCCTCCCCCTCCCGACTCTTTTTCGCGGGAGCATAAAAAAATTAATGTTTTCCATGTTTTCGTGGCTGTGATCATATCATGTATCATATATATCATATTTACAACTGTCTATGTAATCGGTGCCTATAGTCACTACTCGATACAACATTATGTGATAAAGTTTGTCAGTGACTTGTGGCAGGTCGGTGGTTTTCTCCTGGTATTCCTGTTTCCACCATCAATAAAACTGACTGCCACAATATAACTGAAGAGAGAACTTCATATAAGTTGTAAAACTTGTGTTCAATCCTATTGTATATATTTGACAATAAAATATGTTTAAATCAATATAACTGAAATATTGCAGAAAGCAGTGTTAAACACCATAACCCTAACCTAAGCACATGGTGAGTGGACTCGATACAACATTAGGTGATAAAGTTTGTCAGTGACTTGCGGTGATTGGTGGTTTTCTCCCGGTATTCTGGTTTCTTCTACCAATAAAACTGACCGCCACAATATAACTGAAAAATTGTTGAAAGTGGCGTTAAACATCATAGCCCTAATCCTATAGTCACTAATGTTTTAAATTTGAGTCTGCTTATTGTGTGGTAAATATTAATAATTAACTAACTTGTTAATTTGGAATAATATTTAGAATACAATTCAATAGACTCAATATACTGAGTGAGTGATTGTTGTTTAATGCCAACTCAGCAATTTTTCAGCTAAATCTTGGCGAGAACAAGTTAATTTTCAATGAGATGATGATGAGGTCCGATTGACACATTATCTGATTACGAGCTAACCAGACTTTGCACTTTCTCCTTAATACTGTGTGCTTAGCGGAGAAGTATCAAATATCAATTTTCTAATCTTTGGTTTGACCTCACCGCGGCTTGAACCCACAATCTACCACTTGAGATGCTCAATATATTGAAGAAAGATTATTCTTAAACTTACTCTTAACATAAGTCTGTGTTCTATATTTAGTAGGATCTTCTTCTTCTCCCTGTAGTCTCTGATCAGTGAATGGAGTGTATCACAATGTGGAACCCAACCAATCAGTCCAGAATTAGTAGACAAGGGAATTACCGAAAACCTCTGTATGCTAAAAATAGAAATAATGGGTTACAATCAGGCAAAACTAGTAGACAAGGGAATTACCGAAAACCTCTATATGCTAAAAATAGAAATAATGGGCAACAATCAGGCAATACTAGTAGACAATAGAATTTTGAAAACCTCTGTATGCTAAAAATAGAAATGTTAGGTTACAATCAGTATAAAATTAGTAGACAAGGGAATTATTGGAAATCTCTGTAATAAAATGGACCAATATATTATTTAAATATTGTTTAAAGTGGCATTTAACAACTAAAAACTATACCTCTTCAAAGTTTAAAAATAACAATTGTCCTACTTATCATTGTTAAATATTACTTACGTTAGATTTCTACGGAAAGTTTCTGTATTTTGTAACAGTAAAGAATTAACCAATCCAAATAGCTGCATTACCCTCTCATCTTGTCTTAGATCTTCATGGCCCTTCAGTAAAAACATATACTCCTGACCGTTACTTCCTGTTAATGAGAAACAAATGGCAGACGATCAGAATCTTCATATACAAAAGTCTATTACCGTAAACCAACTTATTTTCGTGGCTATTATGTTTCGCGTTTTTCTTGCTTCAAGACAGTTTCGCGATAACCAAAATGCTAAAAGTTCAAATTTTTCGCGGTATGACTTTGGTCTATATCACCACCGACATCGGTTGTTTTTTTTATAACAAGAGTTGTCTTTCGTAATATATTATTGACATACCCCATTGATTTCGTGAACACTTTTTATTAGTCCCAATGTGTAAATTTAGAATAAACAAAACAGACATTCAGTGTTCAAAATGTCTCTTCAAAAGTGGTTGATAAAATCTAAAGATGTCATAATGTTGTAGTTGATCTCGTTTGTTTTTCCAATGATTATTGGATTATCCCCGTTGATTAATAGTTTCAATTATCAACGTACTTATAGGTGACAGCAATCATTGATTTTATAATCCCAGCTGATTATTACAATCAAACGCTTTTAATTACCTGTCAACATTATACTCACGGCACTGTATACTACAATATACATATATAATTATAAAACCTGTTTTGAACACATTTCGATAACTTTCTTCACTTATAATTATATTTGCCAACACGTAACTTTATAAATTTTAATGCAGAAAAATAATATCATTACCAAGAATAAATATGTAATCCTATACTAAATAGTTGTAATATAATATGTAATCCTATACTAAATAGTTGTAATATAATATGTAATCCTATACTAAATAGTTGTAATATAATATTTCCAGGTGCAAAACAGGTAGAAATTACTGGATTAGAATATAAGAGACAAATAACAGCATTTTTATCTTGTACAATGAGTGGCGATCTCTTACCACCCCAACTTCTTTATCAGGGAAATATAACACTTACTAGTACTCTGCATTAAATTAATTGTCAGCATCTTACAAATAAAGTTCTTTTGAAAATTAAATATGTTAATTTACATGACCCCCCCAAATTTAACTATGTATACATGACTTTGTGTTGTCTAACGGATATTGATCTATACCAGAAAATACATTACACTATATGGTGTTTGCTAGGTTATATAGGTTCTTGTTTCTTACACACTTTAGACCGACTTGTTCGCAGATATTAACTTTCGCGATTTTGTAAAAGTCGTGAAGGTTTATAGCACGTGAACAAAAGTTGGTTTACAGTAGTTTATTAAATAAAAAAATCTACCATTTCCTATATCATGTGCATAAATACATGTATTACAGAAATTCCTCTCTTATAAGGTCACCCATCTGCAATGAAAAAGTGTCCTTATAAGAAAGGTAGTTTCTCAATTTAGTAGAAAGATAGGTGTCCTTTAGTGGGAAGATAGGTGTCCTTTATTGGGAAGATAGGTGTCCTTTAGTGGGAAGAGAGGGGTCCTTTAGTGGGAAGATAGGTGTCCTTTAGTGGGAAGATAGGTGTCCTTTAGTGGGAAGATAGGTGTTCTTTAGTGGGAAGATAGGTGTCCTTTAGTGGGAAGATAGGGGTCCTTTAGTGGGAAGATAGGGGTCCTTTAGTGGGAAGATAGGTGTCCTTTAGAGGGAAGATAGGTGTCCTTTAGTGGGAAGATAGGTGTCCTTTAGTGGGAAGAGAGGGGTCCTTTAGTGGGAAGAGAGGGGTCCTTTAGTGGGAAGATAGGTGTCCTTTAGTGGGAAGATAGGTGTCCTTTAGTGGGAAGATAGGGGTGCTTTTGTGGGAAGATAGGTGTCCTTTAGTGGGAAGAGAGGGGTCCTTTAGTGGGAAGATAGGTGTCCTTTAGTGGTAAGAGAGGGGTCCTTTAGTGGGAAGAGAGGGGTCCTTTAGTGGGAAGAGAGGGGTCCTTTAGTGGGAAGATAGGTGTCCTTTAGTGGGAAGATAGGTGTCCTTTAGTGGGAAGAGAGGGGTCCTTTAGTGGGAAGAGAGGGGTCCTTTAGTGGGAAGATAGGTGTCCTTTAGTGGGAAGATAGGTGTTCTTTAGTGGGAAGATAGGTGTCCTTTAGTGGGAAGATAGGTGTTCTTTAGTGGGAAGATAGGTGTCCTTTAGTGGGAAGATAGGGGTCCTTTAGTGGGAAGATAGGGGTCCTTTAGTGGGAAGATAGGTGTCCTTTAGAGGGAAGATAGGTGTCCTTTAGTGGGAAGATAGGTGTCCTTTAGTGGGAAGAGAGGGGTCCTTTAGTGGGAAGAGAGGGGTCCTTTAGTGGGAAGATAGGTGTCCTTTAGTGGGAAGATAGGTGTCCTTTAGTGGGAAGATAGGGGTGCTTTTGTGGGAAGATAGGTGTCCTTTAGTGGGAAGAGAGGGGTCCTTTAGTGGGAAGATAGGTGTCCTTTAGTGGTAAGAGAGGGGTCCTTTAGTGGGAAGAGAGGGGTCCTTTAGTGGGAAGAGAGGGGTCCTTTAGTGGGAAGATAGGTGTCCTTTAGTGGGAAGATAGGTGTCCTTTAGTGGGAAGATAGGTGTCCTTTAGTGGGAAGAGAGGGGTCCTTTAGTGGGAAGAGAGGGGTCCTTTAGTGGGAAGATAGGTGTCCTTTAGTGGGAAGATAGGTGTCCTTTAGTGGGAAGATAGGTGTCCTTTAGTGGGAAGATAGGTGTCCTTTAGTGGGAAGATAGGTGTCCTTTAGTGGGAAGATAGGTGTCCTTTAGTGGGAAGAGAGGTGTTCTTTAGTGGGAAGATAGGTGTCCTTTAGTGGGAAGATAGGTGTCCTTTAGTGGGAAGATAGGTGTCCTTTAGTGGGAAGATAGGTGTCCTTTAGTGGGAAGAGAGGTGTTCTTTAGTGGGAAGATAGGTGTCCTTTAGTGGGAAGATAGGTGTCCTTTAGTGGGAAGAGAGGTGTTCTTTAGTGGGAAGATAGGTGTCCTTTTGTGGGAAGATAGGTGTCCTTTAGTGGGAAGAGAGGGGTCCTTTAGTGGGAAGATAGGTGTCCTTTAGTGGGAAGATAGGTGTCCTTTAGTGGTAAGATAGGTGTCCTTTAGTGGTAAGATAGGTGTCCTTTAGTGGGAAGATAGGTGTCCTTTAGTGGGAAGAGAGGGGTCCTTTAGTGGGAAGAGAGGGGTCCTTTAATGGGAAGATAGGTGTCCTTTAGTGGTAAGAGCCTTATAAGAGGAGGACTACTGTATAGCATTTATTCGGTTCAAATTGAATCATTTGGGAAATCACAACAAAATAACATTTATCATTCTTTGCTTAAACTGGCCAAGTTATATCTGTTGATATTCAAATCTACTTGTCAGATGCAATTACATACCAAATATACTGAGCTTCCTAGGTCTCTGTTTAGATGTGATGACCTGTAAGGAAACTTGAACTTTTCTAATTTTGACGATCGGTTGATTAGGATCATAAGTTCCAGGTACAGCCAGCTCTAGGTCTAGACATCTCAGCAGTTTTGGTGACACATATTGAAGCTCTAGTGATGTCAACTGAAAAAATTAATATACGAAAAAGGTTTATATATGTAATGAAATTCGTTTGATTGAAACTGAATCTGAATATTTTATATTTCATGGTATTGTAAAGTAATCCTAAACTTTAATTAAAGTATGTCAAATGGTTTCTGAGATACAGCTTAGCACAAAACTTAAAGACTGTTTTGGCAGTCATGTTATTTTCAAGTCTCAGCAGCAATAATTGAAATCACAAAATGTTTAATGTACAGTCAAACCTGCCATAACAGTCACCTCAATAACATAGTTAGTAATGGTTCACTGGCAGTTTATCCAATAGTATCAGCTTACCGATATTTAACAGTCAATTTTTATTCCTAGACTTACAAATCGTTAGTAATTAACTTTCGAGGTGTTCTTAATTGTACTAATTATATATATATATATATAAATAAACTATCAAATTACTGAATGATCAACTAATTAACTATAAATCATAACAATAAATACTGGAATATTACAAAGTGACCACCATGTTTTCTATTTAACTACATTCGGATAACAGTAATAGTCAAATCATTATAAACTAGAAATGACAATCCATAGCTAACAATCTTGAATAGAGGGATATCTTACCTGAGGTAATTGTTTTGATATTTTCCTAAACACATGATAATACAAATCTCCTGTCAGAGGGAAATCTTACCTGAGGTAATTGTTTTGATATTCTCCTAAACACATGATAATACAAATCTCCTGTCAGAGGGAAATCTTACCTGAGGTAATTGTTTTGATATTCTCCTAAACACATGATAATACACATCTTACCTGAGGTAATTGTTTTGATATCCTCTTAAACAGATGATAATACACATCTTACCTGAGGTAATTGTTTTGATATCCTCCTAAACACATGATAATACAGATCCCAGGCCTGAGTTAGATCTTTCACATTTCCTGACCTCTGATATTTCTTGCACCAGTCTTGTGCCTCCATCAAATCTCTACCATATGCCTATAACATTACACAAAATAATTAAGTCAGCCATTCATTAAATTATCATAAATTTTGTCTGAAAAAAAAACAAAAACTCACAGGGCCCCCTGGATCAAGTGATCTAAAAAAATGTTTTCAAATTGTAAACTATATATGTTATACTAATACAGATATAAGCCATGTGGTTTAAAAACATAACAAATACATTTGTTCTTTTTTCAGAATTTTCATTATTTCTTTGGCTACTAGAAATCTAAATATGAAAAGTGAGGCTTGGAATTCCATAAACTGGCTTAACTGTACCACATTTTATGTCTGGCCCAAGCCAGGACATAGACTGCCAGCAGCTTCTGTCGTCATTTCTGTGCTTAGCATTACATTAGAAACCAAGCAAATATATATAGTATAACTAATCGTAGATTTTGAATATCAGAATAAGACCACGAGTGACCAAAGTACGCATAAGGATTAAACGAATTTAATCATTAATGTGTATTCGGTCACGAGTGATCTTATTTTGATATTAAAAATGTATGATTTAGTTATACTGTTTATCATATAGACTTTCAAAATATCTTGTATATTATTTTGTTTATTTGTATATTTCATTCCACACGTATGACTCTACGAGCAATGATACTAAGGGGTACAGCTGGAAGGATCTGCCATCTTGGAAATTTGAAATCCTACATGTCACATTTACAACAATACCCAAAAATAATTAAAATGCTTCCCTTGAAAACTTGCTTTATTTAAATTTGATCAAAATTGAAGCATACACGAATTCAAATAACATCTAATCTTTACATTTCAAACTGGTAGTCATCATATGTGCAAAAGGCATCAATAACAAGTTCGTGGAATTTTTTCAGTTTACAATCGTATGTGTATTCACCGTAACACAACAAGGGACGTAACCACCACACTTATAGTTTTGCAAAAGTAGTTCCTGCGGGAAAAAACTGATATCTCACATGTGAGATACCAGAATTTATTTCATGGATAAATCCCCATAATTCACACCTATCTATATAATAACTGATGTTATTTCCGTGTAACTTTCGCTAAGGATCTTTAATATAAAGTAAACAAACCTGATTAAATGAAGTTTCTTTCAGAGTTTGAGGTCCCCTCTCCATCATTGCATGTAGAGGCTCCAATGTATTAAACATCCCTTTCACATCTCTCTCTCCAAAGTAAAGTCTGGATGCCTCCTCTAGACCCTCATGCCACAGCTCATGCCATAAAATAGCCACTCGAATCAGTTCTTCACTAACCTAAAATAATATAGTTTTATAAAACTTCATGATTACAAGTAAAACCTGTCTTATGTGACCTTCCTGGGGAATATTGAAATATGGTCACATAAGACAGGTGGTCACTAAATACAGGTTTAATTAATTAATAAATATAAAACGCACTACGACAGAAAACAAAATTAAGGTCAAATAATATATGTTATTGCTTAATGGAGGTGGTCACTAAAGCAGGTCTAATTGTATTTAGAATTTTAAAAAATTTGTAAAATTTATCAATATTCTTGTACTTCTATTTTTATTCCAATATGCAAGTTCATCACCTACAACGAAAAAACTATGGTTATGGGTTATTTACACTAATATCAATAAATCAACTGCAATGGTGGTGTAATTGCCTCGATCGGGTCAAAACAAAGACTATCAAATTGGAATTTGTTGCTTCTCCGCTAAGCACACAGCATTAAGGAGAAAGAACAAAGACTGGTTGGCTTGGAATCAGAATAATGTGTCCAAGTGGGGCGAAATGTCTATCTGCGGACTGTTGTTTCAGTGAGCTAGCACTATAAAAATGCAACTAAGCATGTTGGTTCAGTACAAAGCGGACCTCATCATCATTTCATTGAAAATTAACTTGTTCTCGCCATGATATAGCTGAAAAATTGCTGAGTTGGCATTAAATAACAATCACTCACTCATTCAACAATAATTTAGTTATATTGTGGCAATCAGTTTTTTAATGTAAACATATTTTATTTATTGATTGATTATAGCATACATTACAACATATATATCAATTCATTCTTTATAAATTAATCGAAGGATTTGAAAGCAATAAGTTTTGTTGGCAGAGGAAACCAGAATACCAGGAGAAAACCAATGATCTGTTGTGCCATTGAAAAAAAATTAATGTTGTATTGAGTATATCTCATCATGGGCAGGGGGAATCTAACTGACAACCTTAGTGGCGATAGGCACTGATTACATACACTGATGCATGTCCATCCAACTATCATAAGAAGGTGGCCCTGCCAGTCAGGATAATGTGTCTGACTGGAACAACAGGTCAGGTCAAACCAAAGACTATAAAATTGGTATCTTTGGCATCTCTGCTTAAGCACACATCATTAAGGAGAAAGAGCAAAGACTTGTTGGCTCAGAATCAGGATAATGTGTCTGAGTGGAGAGACATGTCTTCCTGTAGACTTTTGATTAAGTTAGCTAGCATTATAAAAGTCCAACTTGGTCTAGTGCAAAACAGTCATTATTACTATCATTTCATTCATAAGTAACCTGTTTTCACCATGATGGTAGCTAAAAAATTGCTCACTTGGTGTTAAACATCAATCCCTCACTCACTTATACTATTTTGAAGATACCTACCAGCATGGCTTGTTGAACCAATGTATTGCTGTGTTCTCTCATACTCTTAAGTACTTTGTTAGCCGAGACTTGACGAGCTGTAACATTTGATTTGGAGGCCACAGTCAAAGGATATATCAAAGCCTGAAATGGATATTTTAATTCTAAATCACTTTTCATATTTTTTTTTACCATTTAAAAAAAATTGGGTTAAGGTTATGGTTACTGTGTTTAAACGTTACTTTTAAGAATATTTCAGTTATATATCATGGCAGTCAGTTTTATTAGTGGAGGAAACTAAAGTACCCGGAGAAAACCACAGACCTGTTGCAAGTCACTGACAAACTTTATCACATAATGTTAAATTATGTACACTTTGCCATGAGTGGGATTCGAACTATCAACTTTAGTGGTGATAGGCACTGATTACATTGGTAGTTGTTATCAACTTTAGTGGTGATAGGCACTGATTACATTGGTAGTTGTTATCAACTTTACTGGTGATAGGCACTGATTACATTGGTAGTTGTTATCAACTTTAGTAGCGATAGGCACTGATTACATTGGTAGTTGTTATCAACTTTACTGGCGATAGTCACTGATTACATTGGTAGTTGTTATCAACTTTACTGGTGATAGGCACTGATTACATTGGTAGTTGTTATCAACTTTAGTGGTGATAGGCACTGATTACATTGGTAGTTGTTATCAACTTTAGTGGTGATAGGCACTGATTACATTGGTAGTTGTTATCAACTTTACTGGTGATAGGCACTGATTACATTGGTAGTTGTTATCAACTTTAGTGGTGATAGGCACTGATTACATTGGTAGTTGTTATCAACTTTACTGGTGATAGGCACTGATTACATTGGTAGTTGCTATCAACTTTAGTGGTGATAGGCACTGATTACATTGGTAGTTGTTATCAACTTTACTGGTGATAGGCACTGATTACATTGGTAGTTGTTATCAACTTTAGTGGTGATAGGCACTGATTACATTGGTAGTTGTTATCAACTTTAGTGGTGATAGGCACTGATTACATTGGTAGTTGTTATCAACTTTACTGGTGATAGGCACTGATTACATTGGTAGTTGTTATCAACTTTAGTGGTGATAGGCACTGATTACATTGGTAGTTGTTATCAACTTTACTGGTGATAGGCACTGATTACATTGGTAGTTGTTATCAACTTTAGTGGTGATAGGCACTGATTACATTGGTAGTTGTTATCAACTTTAGTGGTGATAGGCACTGATTACATTGGTAGTTGTTATCAACTTTACTGGTGATAGGCACCGATTACATTGGTAGTTGTTATCAACTTTAGTGGTGATAGGCAATGATTACATTGGTAGTTGTTATCAACTTTAGTGGTGATAGGCACTGATTACATTGGTAGTTGTTATCAACGTTAGTGGTGATAGGCACTGATTGCATTGGTAGTTGCTATCAACTTTAGTGGTGATAGGCACTGATTGCATTGGTAGTTGTTATCAACTTTAGTGGTGATAGGCACTGATTACATTGGTAGTTGTTATCAACTTTACTGGTGATAGGCACTGATTACATTGGTAGTTGTTATCACCTTTAGTAGCGATAGGCACTGATTACATTGGTAGTTGTTAGTGGTGATAGGCACTGATTACATTGGTAGTTGTTATCAACTTTAGTGGTGATAGTCACTGATTACATTGGTAGTTGTTATCAACTTTAGTGGTGATAGGCACTGATTACATTGGTAGTTGTTATCAACTTTAGTGGTGATAGTCACTGATTACATTGGTAGTTGTTATCAACTTTACTGGTGATAGGCACTGATTACATTGGTAGTTGTTATCAACTTTAGTAGCGATATGCACTGATTACATTGGTAGTTGTTATCAACTTTACTGGCGATAGTCACTGATTACATTGGTAGTTGTTATCAACTTTAGTGGTGATAGTCACTGATTACATTGGTAGTTGTTATCAACTTTAGTGGTGATAGGCACTGATTACATTGGTAGTTGTTATCAACTTTAGTGGTGATAGTCACTGATTACATTGGTAGTTGTTATCAACTTTAGTGGTGATAGGCACTGATTACATTGGTAGTTGTTATCAACTTTAGTGGTGATAGTCACTGATTACATTGGTAGTTGTTATCAACTTTACTGGTGATAGTCACTGATTACATTGGTAGTTGTTATCAACTTTAGTGGTGATAGGCACTGATTACATTGGTAGTTGTTATCATCAACTTTAGTGGTGATAGTCACTGATTACATTGGTAGTTGTTATCAATTTTAGTGGTGATAGGCACTGATTACATTGGTAGTTGTTATCAACTTTAGTGGTGATAGTCACTGATTACATTGGTAGTTGTTATCAACTTTACTGGTGATAGGCACTGATTACATTGGTAGTTGTTATCAACTTTACTGGTGATAGTCACTGATTACATTGGTAGTTGTTATCAACTTTACTGGTGATAGGCACTGATTACATTGGTAGTTGTTATCAACTTAAGTGGTGATAGGCACTGATTACATTGGTAGTTGTTATCAACTTTAGTGGTGATAGGCACTGATTACATTGGTAGTTGTTATCAACTTTACTGGTGATAGGCACTGATTACATTGGTAGTTGTTATCAACTTTAGTGGTGATAGGCACTGATTACATTGGTAGTTGTTATCAACTTTAGTGGTGATAGGCATTGATTACATTGGTAGTTGTTATCAACTTTAGTGGTGATAGACACTGATTGCATTGGTAGTTGTTATCAACTTTAGTGGTGATAGGCACTGATTACATTGGTAGTTGTTATCAACTTTACTGGTGATAGGCACTGATTACATTGGTAGTTGTTATCAACTTTAGTAGCGATAGGCACTGATTACATTGGTAGTTGTTAGTGGTGATAGGCACTGATTACATTGGTAGTTGTTATCAACTTTAGTGGTGATAGTCACTGATTACATTGGTAGTTGTTATCAACTTTAGTGGTGATAGGCACTGATTACATTGGTAGTTGCTATCAACTTTAGTGGTGATAGGCACTGATTACATTGGTAGTTGCTATCAACTTTAGTGGTGATAGGCACTGATTACATTGGTAGTTGTTATCAACTTTAGTGGTGATAGGCACTGATTACATTGGTAGTTGTTATCAACTTTAGTGGTGATAGGCACTGATTACATTGGTAGTTGTTATCAACTTTAGTGGTGATAGTCACTGATTACATTGGTAGTTGTTATCAACTTTAGTGGTGATAGTCACTGATTACATTGGTAGTTGTTATCAACTTTACTGGTGATAAGCACTGATTACATTGGTAGTTGTTATCAACTTTAGTGGTGATAGTCACTGATTACATTGGTAGTTGTTATCAACTTTACTGGTGATAGTCACTGATTACATTGGTAGTTGTTATCAACTTTACTGGCGATAGTCACTGATTACATTGGTAGTTGTTATCAACTTTACTGGTGATAGGCACTGATTACATTGGTAGTTGTTAGTGGTGATAGTCACTGATTACATTGGTAGTTGTAAGTGGTGATAGGCACTGATTACATTGGTAGTTGTTATCAACTTTAGTAGCGATAGTCACTGATTACATTGGTAGTTGTTATCAACTTTAGTAGCGATAGGCACTGATTACATTGGTAGTTGTTATCAACTTTACTGGTGATAGGCACTGATTACATTGGTAGTTGTTATGAACTTTACTGGTGATAGGCACTGATTACATTGGTAGTTGTTATCAACTTTAGTGGTGATAGGCACTGATTACATTGGTAGTTGTTATCAACTTTACTGGTGATAGGCACTGATTACATTGGTAGTTGTTATCAACTTTACTGGTGATAGGCACTGATTGCATTGGTAGTTGTTATCAACTTTAGTGGTGATAGGCACTGATTGCATTGGTAGTTGTTATCAACTTTAGTGGTGATAGGCACTGATTACATTGGTAGTTGTTATCAACTTTACTGGTGATAGGCACTGATTACATTGGTAGTTGTTATCAACTTTAGTAGCGATAGGCACTGATTACATTGGTAGTTGTTAGTGGTGATAGGCACTGATTACATTGGTAGTTGTTATCAACTTTAGTGGTGATAGTCACTGATTACATTGGTAGTTGTTATCAACTTTAGTGGTGATAGGCACTGATTACATTGGTAGTTGCTATCAACTTTAGTGGTGATAGGCACTGATTACATTGGTAGTTGTTATCAACTTTAGTGGTGATAGTCACTGATTACATTGGTAGTTGTTATCAACTTTAGTGGTGATAGTCACTGATTACATTGGTAGTTGTTATCAACTTTACTGGTGATAAGCACTGATTACATTGGTAGTTGTTATCAACTTTACTGGTGATAGGCACTGATTACATTGGTAGTTGTTAGTGGTGATAGTCACTGATTACATTGGTAGTTGTTAGTGGTGATAGGCACTGATTACATTGGTAGTTGTTATCAACTTTAGTGGTGATAGTCACTGATTACATTGGTAGTTGTTATCAACTTTACTGGCGATAGTCACTGATTACATTGGTAGTTGTTATCAACTTTAGTAGCGATAGGCACTGATTACATTGGTAGTTGTTATCAACTTTAGTAGCGATAGGCACTGATTACATTGGTAGTTGTTATCAACTTTACTGGCGATAGTCACTGATTACATTGGTAGTTGTTATCAACTTTACTGGTGATAGTTACTGATTACATTGGTAGTTGTTAGTGGTGATAGGCACTGATTACATTGGTAGTTGTTATCAATGTTAGTGGTGATAGGCACTGATTACATTGGTAGTGGCTATCAACTTTAGTGGTGATAGGCACTGATTACATTGGTAGTTGTTATCAACTTTACTGGTGATAGGCACTGATTACATTGGTAGTGGCTATCAACTTTAGTGGTGATAGGCACTGATTACATTGGTAGTTGTTATCAACTTTACTGGTGATAGGCACTGATTACATTGGTAGTTGTTATCAACTTTACTGGTGATAGGCACTGATTACATTGGTAGTTATCAACTTTAGTGGTGATAGTCACTGATTACATTGGTAGTTGTTATCAACTTTAGTGGTGATAGTCACTGATTACATTGGTAGTTGCTTTCAACTTTAGTGGTGATAGTCACTGATTACATTGGTAGTTGCTATCAACTTTAGTGGTGATAGGCACTGATTACATTGGTAGTTGTTATCAACTTTACTGGTGATAGTCACTGATTACATTGGTAGTTGTTATCAACTTTACTGGTGATAGGCACTGATTACATTGGTAGTTGTTATCAACTTTACTGGTGATAGTCACTGATTACATTGGTAGTTGTTATCAACTTTAGTGGTGATAGTCACTGATTACATTGGTAGTTGTTATGAACTTTACTGGTGATAGGCACTGATTACATTGGTAGTTGTTATCAACTTTACTGGTGATAGGCACTGATTACATTGGTAGTTGTTATCAACTTTAGTGGTGATAGGCACTGATTACATTGGTAGTTGTTATCAACTTTAGTGGTGATAGGCACTGATTACATTGGTAGTTGTTATCAACTTTAGTGGTGATAGGCACTGATTACATTGGTAGTTGTTATCAACCTCTCATTCAGTAAGAGTAATAAACAAAGTTTAAACTATGCAGATAGAGCTCAGAGCAAAATGTTAAACCAAAGACAAAGATACATATCAATACACAATCACATCGGTGGTGTTACGTTAGCGGTTGGGGTATGGTTGGGTCATACCAAAGACAATAAAATTGGTATTTGTTGCTTCTCCGCTAAGAACGCTGCACTAAGGAGTAAGAGCAAAGACTGGTTTTCTCGGAATCAGAATAATGTGTCCGAGTGGAGCGACATGTCTACCTGCAGACTATTGTTTCAGTGATCTAGCACTATTAAAATCCAACTCAAAGTGTACATCATCATCATCATCTCTTCAACCTGTGTTCACCATAATATAGCTGAAAAATTTATCATTTGGTGCTAAAACAAAAATCAATCACTCATTCATATTAATACACACTATACACAACTATCTATTGTATTACACACTATACACAACTATCTATTGTATTACACACTATACATAACTATCTATTGTATTACACACTATACACAACTATCTATTGTAATACACACTATACACAACTATCTATTGTATTACACACTATACACAACTATCTATTGTATTACACACTATACACAACTATCTATTGTATTACACACTATACACAACTATCTATTGTATTACACACTATACACAACTATCTATTGTATTACACACTATACATAACTATCTATTGTATTACACACTATACACAACTATCTATTGTATTACACACTATACACAACTATCTATTGTATTACACACTATACACAACTATCTATTGTATTACACACTATACACAACTATCTATTGTATTACACACTATACATAACTATCTATTGTATTACACACTATACACAACTATCTATTGTATTACACACTATACA
The DNA here is from genome assembly GCA_963383655.1 of Bathymodiolus septemdierum. Lineage (NCBI taxonomy): Eukaryota > Metazoa > Mollusca > Bivalvia > Mytilida > Modiolidae > Bathymodiolus > Bathymodiolus septemdierum. The sequence continues at coordinate 44,033,294 of OY726530.1, read as the reverse complement.
CAACTATCTATTGTATTACACACTATACATAACTATCTATTGTATTACACACTATACACAACTATCTATTGTATTACACACTATACACAACTATCTATTGTATTACACACTATACACAACTATCTATTGTATTACACACTATACATAACTATCTATTGTATTACACACTATACACAACTATCTATTGTATTACACACTATACACAACTATCTATTGTATTACACACTATACACAACTATCTATTGTATTACACACTATACATAACTATCTATTGTATTACACACTATACACAACTATCTATTGTGATACACACTATACACAACTATCTATTGTATTAAAACAAATCTACAGTGCAAACCTGATAGGTCACCTTTTTCTTGCTCTGTCATAGAAAATTGCATATGAATTTAAGCTCTTTTAAGAGGTCACCTGTCTTATAAGGCCATTTTGTCCTAAGGGTGATCTCTTAATACAGGTTTGACTGTATATGTAAAAAGTATATGAACCTGTGGATGAGCCTTGCCAACATCTATCAACAGTTGAGATATCAGCCGACCAACTAAGTTTCTTGGTGTGTCTATTCTGGCTATCAACTGTGGAATTACCTATAAAATATACATGTTTAAGTTGGAGTGTTTGCTTAAATGGAATGCACCCACTACGATGAAAATAAATAAAAGAAAATATTGACTATTACTCCTCGAGGGTATCATCCGCTGTTTTGTTAGTGCTTCAGCACCTGACATGGTTTATTAGATTTATTTATTATTGAAATTTACAGTTTATGAATAATGTACTTATTATTAAAACTAAGGATCCCCTCACCTCAGGTGATCTTAGCTAACCTGTTTAAGATCCCCCCACCTCAGGTGATCTTAGCTAACCTGTTTAAGATCCCCCCACCTCAGGTGATCTTAGCTAACCTGTTTAAGATCCCCCCACCTCAGGTGATCTTAGCCTGTTTAAGATCCCCCCACCTCAGGTGATCTTAGCTAACCTGTTTAAGATCCCCCCACCTCAGGTGATCTTAGCTAACCTGTTTAAGATCCCCCCACCTCAGGTGATCTTAGCTAACCTGTTTAAGATCCCCCCACCTCAGGTGATCTTAGCTAACCTGTTTAAGATCCCCCCACCTCAGGTGATCTTAGCTAACCTGTTTAAGATCCCCCCACCTCAGGTGATCTTAGCTAACCTGTTTAAGATCCCCCCACCTCAGGTGATCTTAGCTAACCTGTTTAAGATCCCCCCACCTCAGGTGATCTTAGCTAACCTGTTTAAGATCCCCCCACCTCAGGTGATCTTAGCCTGTTTAAGATCCCCCCACCTCAGGTGATCTTAGCTAACCTGTTTAAGATCCCCCCACCTCAGGTGATCTTAGCTAACCTGTTTAAGATCCCCCCACCTCAGGTGATCTTAGCTAACCTGTTTAAGATCCCCCCACCTCAGGTGATCTTAGCTAACCTGTTTAAGATCCCCCCACCTCAGGTGATCTTAGCTAACCTGTTTAAGATCCCCCCACCTCAGGTGATCTTAGCTAACCTGTTTAAGATCCCCCCCACCTCAGGTGATCTTAGCTAACCTGTTTAAGATCCCCCCACCTCAGGTGATCTTAGCTAACCTGTTTAAGATCCCCCCACCTCAGGTGATCTTAGCTAACCTGTTTAAGATCCCCCCACCTCAGGTGATCTTAGCTAACCTGTTTAAGATCCCCCCACCTCAGGTGATCTTAGCTAACCTGTTTAAGATCCCCCCACCTCAGGTGATCTTAGCTAACCTGTTTAAGATCCCCCCACCTCAGGTGATCTTAGCTAACCTGTTTAAGATCCCCCCACCTCAGGTGATCTTAGCTAACCTGTTTAAGATCCCCCCACCTCAGGTGATCTTAGCTAACCTGTTTAAGATCCCCCCACCTCAGGTGATCTTAGCTAACCTGTTTAAGATCCCCCCACCTCAGGTGATCTTAGCTAACCTGTTTAAGATCCCCCCACCTCAGGTGATCTTAGCTAACCTGTTTAAGATCCCCCCACCTCAGGTGATCTTAGCTAACCTGTTTAAGTCCTTTGGCTTTCTTGCTCCCAAAGACATTTAAATTATTTGGCTTGCAAATCTTTTGACTTCAAGTGTACCCGATGAAGGTGATTCTAGAAATGTACCCGATGAAGGTGATTCTAGAAATGTACCCGATGAAGGTGATTCTAGAAATGTACCCGATGAAGGTGATTCTAGAAATGTACCCGATGAAGGTGATTCTAGAAATGTACCCGATGAAGGTGATTCTAGAAATGTACCCGATGAAGGTGATTCTAGAAATGTACCCGATGAAGGTGATTCTAGAAATGTACCCGATGAAGGTGATTCTAGAAATGTACCCGATGAAGGTGATTCTAGAAATGTACCCGATGAAGGTGATTCTAGAAATGTACCTGATGAAGGTGATTCTAGAAATGTACCCGATGAAGGTGATTCTAGAAATGTACCCGATGAAGGTGATTCTAGAAATGTACCCGATGAAGGTGATTCTAGAAATGTACCCGATGAAGGTGATTCTAGAAATGTACCTGATGAAGGTGATTCTAGAAATGTACCCGATGAAGGTGATTCTAGAAATGTACCCGATGAAGGTGATTCTAGAAATGTACCTGATGAAGGTGATTCTAGAAATGTACCTGATGAAGGTGATTCTAGAATCGTGTCACACACTAAATTTGATATCTACGTTTTTATTGAATAGAATACAACAGAACCTATGACTTTTGCAATATGAAAATTTTCACATAACAGACTTGTGATGTAAGCTACATGATTTTTTAGCTTTAAAAATCTACTGCAGGCATAAAATAAGATTTTATCTCATGTTAATCTACATCAATATTCCCTTTTTGTAAAAATCATGATTTTTAAATCTTCAAATATTTCATTTTATTCTAAAGTTTTCCCATCATAGGAAACCCACAGCTAATTATGTTTCAATTACTCTCAATTCATCACCCATGGGACAACTGGCAGATAAATCTTTGTAGTCATGTACTCATGTAATCATCACTCATGGGACAACTGGCAGATAAATCTTTGTAGTCATGTATTTATGTAATCATCACACATGGGACAACTGGCAGATAAATCTTTGTAGTCATGTACTCATCATCCATGGGACAACTGGCAGATAAATCTTTGTAGTCATGTACTCATGTAATCATCACCCATGGGACAACTGGCAGATACATCTTTGTAGTCATGTACTCATGTAATCATGTTAGAACACTTAGTCCAGATGACTGTCTTTATAGCTAATAAAATCTCAACTTTTAAATGTATCTAAATAAAGAAAGGAATTCATTGTAAATTATGGGAGTCCTCATTTTTCTGTATAGTTTTTTGTTTTGTTTACCTCAAATCAGGAGATTGATAATATCAACGATGCTTTTAATTAGTAACTATTCATAGCCTTTTTTTCAACAAACGATGATATCATCTGGCTGTGATGAGTGGCGAGTAATGACAATGACGCTTTACTGATAATGTTATCACTTTTATCCTACAGTAGATATATTTTTACCTGTAACCAGTTGTCTATTTGAATGGTTTTTAAGCCCTCTACTAAAGCCTCATAGACTTCAGGCCACTGCCCATAATCAAACCACAGAGTTAATAATCTGAAATATAACACTATGAAATTGTACATTTTTACAAATTTCAGAATCTTAATATCTTATAGTAGTAGAGTAATCCTAAAGTTTTATTAAGTTATGTCTAGTCTTAATATCTTATAGTAGTAGAGTAATCCTAAAGTTTTATTAAGTTATGTCTAGTCTTAACATCTTATAGTAGTAGAGTAATCCTAGTTTTATTAAGCTATGTCATCTTAATATCTTATAGTAGTAGAGTAATCCTAAAGTTTTATTAAGTTATGTCATCTTAATATCTTATAGTAGTAGAGTAATCCTAAAGTTTTATTAAGTTATGTCTAGTCTTAATATCTTATAGTAGTAGAGTAATCCTAAAGTTTTATTAAGTTATGTCTAGTCTTAATATCTTATAGTAGTAGAGTAATCCTAAAGTTTTATTAAGTTATGTCATCTTAATATCTTATAGTAGTAGAGTAATCCTAAAGTTTTATTAAGTTATGTCTAGTCTTAATATCTTATAGTAGTAGAGTAATCCTAGTTTTATTAAGTTATGTCATCTTAATATCTTATAGTAGTAGAGTAATCCTAAAGTTTTATTAAGTTATGTCTAGTCTTAATATCTTATAGTAGTAGAGTAATCCTAGTTTTATTAAGTTATGTCATCTTAATATCTTATAGTAGTAGAGTAATCCTAAAGTTTTATTAAGTTATGTCTAGTCTTAATATCTTATAGTAGTAGAGTAATCCTAGTTTTATTAAGTTATGTCATCTTAATATCTTATAGTAGTAGAGTAATCCTAAAGTTTTATTAAGTTATGTCTAGTCTTAATATCTTATAGTAGTAGAGTAATCCTAAAGTTTTATTAAGTTATGTCTAGTCTTAATATCTTATAGTAGTAGAGTAATCCTAAAGTTTTATTAAGTTATGTCATCTTAATATCTTATAGTAGTAGAGTAATCCTAAAGTTTTATTAAGTTATGTCTAGTCTTAATATCTTATAGTAGTAGAGTAATCCTAGTTTTATTAAGTTATGTCATCTTAATATCTTATAGTAGTAGAGTAATCCTAAAGTTTTATTAAGTTATGTCTAGTCTTAATATCTTATAGTAGTAGAGTAATCCTAAAGTTTTATTAAGTTATGTCATCTTAATATCTTATAGTAGTAGAGTAATCCTAAAGTTTTATTAAGTTATGTCTAGTCTTAATATCTTATAGTAGTAGAGTAATCCTAAAGTTTTATTAAGTTATGTCTAGTCTTAATATCTTATAGTAGTAGAGTAATCCTAAAGTTTTATTAAGTTATGTCTAGTCTTAATATCTTATAGTAGTAGAGTAATCCTAAAGTTTTATTAAGTTATGTCATCTTAATATCTTATAGTAGTAGAGTAATCCTAAAGTTTTATTAAGTTATGTCTAGTCTTAATATCTTATAGTAGTAGAGTAATCCTAGTTTTATTAAGTTATGTCATCTTAATATCTTATAGTAGTAGAGTAATCCTAAAGTTTTATTAAGTTATGTCATCTTAATATCTTATAGTAGTAGAGTAATCCTAAAGTTTTATTAAGCTATGTCATCTTAATATCTTATAGTAATAGAGTAATCCTAAAGTTTTATTAAGTTATGTCTAGTCTTAATATCTTATAGTAGTAGAGTAATCCTAAAGTTTTATTAAGTTATGTCTAGTCTTAATATCTTATAGTAGTAGAATAATCCTAAAGTTTTATTAAGTTATGTCATCTTAATATCTTATAGTAATAGAGTAATCCTAAAGTTTTATTAAGTTATGTCTAGTCTTAATATCTTATAGTAGTAGAGTAATCCTAAAGTTTTATTAAGTTATGTCTAGTCTTAATATCTTATAGTAGTAGAGTAATCCTAAAGTTTTATTAAGTTATGTCATCTTAATATCTTATAGTAGTAGAGTAATCCTAAAGTTTTATTAAGGTATGTCTAGTCTTAATATCTTATAGTAGTAGAGTAATCCTAAAGTTTCATTAAGTTATGTCTAGTCTTAATATCTTATAGTAGTAGAGTAATCCTAAAGTTTTATTAAGTTATGTCATCTTAATATCTTATAGTAGTAGAGTAATCCTAAAGTTTTATTAAGTTATGTCTAGTCTTAATATCTTATAGTAGTAGAGTAATCCTAAAGTTTTATTAAGTTATGTCTAGTCTTAATAGTAGTAGAGTAATCCTAAAGTTTTATTAAGTTATGTCATCTTAATATCTTATAGTAGTAGAGTAATCCTAAAGTTTTATTAAGGTATGTCTAGTCTTAATATCTTATAGTAGTAGAGTAATCCTAAAGTTTTATTAAGCTATGTCATCTTAATATCTTATAGTAGTAGAGTAATCCTAAAGTTTTATTAAGGTATGTCTAGTCTTAATATCTTATAGTAGTAGAGTAATCCTAAAGTTTTATTAAGTTATGTCATCTTAATATCTTATAGTAGTAGAGTAATCCTAAAGTTTTATTAAGTTATGTCTAGTCTTAATATCTTATAGTAGTAGAGTAATCCTAAAGTTTTATTAAGCTATGTCTAGTCTTAATATCTTATAGTAGTAGAGTAATCCTAAAGTTTTATTAAGTTATGTCTAGTCTTAATATCTTATAGTAGTAGAGTAATCCTAAAGTTTTATTAAGTTATGTCATCTTAATATCTTATAGTAGTAGAGTAATCCTAAAGTTTTATTAAGTTATGTCTAGTCTTAATATCTTATAGTAGTAGAGTAATCCTAAAGTTTTATTAAGCTATGTCTAGTCTTAATATCTTATAGTAGTAGAGTAATCCTAAAGTTTTATTAAGTTATGTCTAGTCTTAATATCTTATAGTAGTAGAGTAATCCTAAAGTTTTATTAAGTTATGTCATCTTAATATCTTATAGTAGTAGAGTAATCCTAAAGTTTTATTAAGTTATGTCTAGTCTTAATATCTTATAGTAGTAGAGTAATCCTAAAGTTTTATTAAGCTATGTCTAGTCTTAATATCTTATAGTAGTAGAGTAATCCTAAAGTTTTATTAAGCTATGTCTAGTCTTAATATCTTATAGTAGTAGAGTAATCCTAAAGTTTTATTAAGTTATGTCTAGTCTTAATATCTTATAGTAGTAGAGTAATCCTAAAGTTTTATTAAGTTATGTCTAGTCTTAATATCTTATAGTAGTAGAGTAATCCTAAAGTTTTATTAAGTTATGTCATCTTAATATCTTATAGTAGTAGAGTAATCCTAAAGTTTTATTAAGTTATGTCTAGTCTTAATATCTTATAGTAGTAGAGTAATCCTAGTTTTATTAAGTTATGTCTAGTCTTAATATCTTATAGTAGTAGAGTAATCCTAGTTTTATTAAGTTATGTCTAGTCTTAATATCTTATAGTAGTAGAGTAATCCTAAAGTTTTATTAAGTTATGTCATCTTAATATCTTATAGTAGTAGAGTAATCCTAAAGTTTTATTAAGCTATGTCATCTTAATATCTTATAGTAGTAGAGTAATCCTAAAGTTTTATTAAGGTATGTCTAGTCTTAATATCTTATAGTAGTAGAGTAATCCTAAAGTTTTATTAAGTTATGTCATCTTAATATCTTATAGTAGTAGAGTAATCCTAAAGTTTTATTAAGTTATGTCTAGTCTTAATATCTTATAGTAGTAGAGTAATCCTAAAGTTTTATTAAGTTATGTCTAGTCTTAATATCTTATAGTAGTAGAGTAATCCTAAAGTTTTATTAAGTTATGTCATCTTAATATCTTATAGTAGTAGAGTAATCCTAAAGTTTTATTAAGTTATGTCTAGTCTTAATATCTTATAGTAGTAGAGTAATCCTAAAGTTTTATTAAGCTATGTCATCTTAATATCTTATAGTAGTAGAGTAATCCTAAAGTTTTATTAAGTTATGTCTAGTCTTAATATCTTATAGTAGTAGAGTAATCCTAAAGTTTTATTAAGTTATGTCTAGTCTTAATATCTTATAGTAGTAGAGTAATCCTAGTTTTATTAAGTTATGTCTAGTCTTAATATCTTATAGTAGTAGAGTAATCCTAAAGTTTTATTAAGTTATGTCATCTTAATATCTTATAGTAGTAGAGTAATCCTAAAGTTTTATTAAGTTATGTCATCTTAATATCTTATAGTAGTAGAGTAATCCTAAAGTTTTATTAAGCTATGTCATCTTAATATCTTATAGTAGTAGAGTAATCCTAAAGTTTTATTAAGGTATGTCTAGTCTTAATATCTTATAGTAGTAGAGTAATCCTAAAGTTTTATTAAGTTATGTCATCTTAATATCTTATAGTAGTAGAGTAATCCTAAAGTTTTATTAAGTTATGTCTAGTCTTAATATCTTATAGTAGTAGAGTAATCCTAAAGTTTTATTAAGTTATGTCTAGTCTTAATATCTTATAGTAGTAGAGTAATCCTAAAGTTTTATTAAGTTATGTCCTCTTAATATCTTATAGTAGTAGAGTAATCCTAAAGTTTTATTAAGTTATGTCTAGTCTTAATATCTTATAGTAGTAGAGTAATCCTAGTTTTATTAAGTTATGTCTAGTCTTAATATCTTATAGTAGTAGAGTAATCCTAAAGTTTTATTAAGCTATGTCATCTTAATATCTTATAGTAGTAGAGTAATCCTAAAGTTTTATTAAGTTATGTCTAGTCTTAATATCTTATAGTAGTAGAGTAATCCTAAAGTTTTATTAAGTTATGTCTAGTCTTAATATCTTATAGTAGTAGAGTAATCCTAAAGTTTTATTAAGTTATGTCTAGTCTTAATATCTTATAGTAGTAGAGTAATCCTAAAGTTTTATTAAGTTATGTCTAGTCTTAATATCTTATAGTAGTAGAGTAATCCTAAAGTTTTATTAAGTTATGTCTAGTCTTAATATCTTATAGTAGTAGAGTAATCCTAGTTTTATTAAGTTATGTCTAGTCTTAATATCTTATAGTAGTAGAGTAATCCTAAAGTTTTATTAAGTTATGTCATCTTAATATCTTATAGTAGTAGAGTAATCCTAAAGTTTTATTAAGTTATGTCTAGTCTTAATATCTTATAGTAGTAGAGTAATCCTAAAGTTTTATTAAGTTATGTCATCTTAATATCTTATAGTAGTAGAGTAATCCTAAAGTTTTATTAAGTTATGTCTAGTCTTAATATCTTATAGTAGTAGAGTAATCCTAAAGTTTTATTAAGTTATGTCTAGTCTTAATATCTTATAGTAGTAGAGTAATCCTAAAGTTTTATTAAGTTATGTCTAGTCTTAATATCTTATAGTAGTAGAGTAATCCTAAAGTTTTATTAAGTTATGTCATCTTAATATCTTATAGTAGTAGAGTAATCCTAAAGTTTTATTAAGTTATGTCTAGTCTTAATATCTTATAGTAGTAGAGTAATCCTAAAGTTTTATTAAGTTATGTCATCTTAATATCTTATAGTAGTAGAGTAATCCTAAAGTTTTATTAAGTTATGTCTAGTCTTAATATCTTATAGTAGTAGAGTAATCCTAAAGTTTTATTAAGCTATGTCTAGTCTTAATATCTTATAGTAGTAGAGTAATCCTAAAGTTTTATTAAGCTATGTCTAGTCTTAACATCTTATAGTAGTAGAGTAATCCTAAAGTTTTATTAAGTTATGTCTAGTCTTAATATCTTATAGTAGTAGAGTAATCCTAAAGTTTTATTAAGCTATGTCTAGTCTTAATATCTTATAGTAGTAGAGTAATCCTAAAGTTTTATTAAGTTATGTCTAGTCTTAATATCTTATAGTAGTAGAGTAATCCTAAAGTTTTATTAAGCTATGTCTAGTCTTAATATCTTATAGTAGTAGAGTAATCCTAAAGTTTTATTAAGCTATGTCTAGTCTTAACATCTTATAGTAGTAGAGTAATCCTAAAGTTTTATTAAGTTATGTCTAGTCTTAATATCTTATAGTAGTAGAGTAATCCTAAAGTTTTATTAAGTTATGTCTAGTCTTAATATCTTATAGTAGTAGAGTAATCCTAAAGTTTTATTAAGTTATGTCTAGTCTTAATATCTTATAGTAGTAGAGTAATCCTAAAGTTTTATTAAGTTATGTCTAGTCTTAATATCTTATAGTAGTAGAGTAATCCTAAAGTTTTATTAAGTTATGTCTAGTCTTAATATCTTATAGTAGTAGAGTAATCCTAAAGTTTTATTAAGCTATGTCTAGTCTTAATATCTTATAGTAGTAGAGTCATACCTGTTAACCTCTGGGAACTGCTAGGGGGGAGATCTCCCCCCTACCAACTCTTCTAAGGGGGAGATTCTGTGCGTCGCCTTTAAACGCACAAAATTGTACCTTGTAGTTGCATACATGTGATAGAGTTGCTATGCTACAACTGGAGATTTGGTCTCATAACTGGAGATTTTTTATTGACGTATTTGATGCATGTTTTTATTGTTAATTGATGTTTTCTTTTTGTTTGTTTTAGTATTGAACCAACTGCATCCCATTTCAATATATATTGTTTACATTTCTGTCTTATTAGTAGTGTTTCATATGATGAATGAAGGATAAAAACTGTATTTATAATTTATTCATAATCATAAGGTTATAACAAAGCAAAAACAATGAAGACAGAATGCTCTGAACAATAAAGTCATAGAGCACTAAAATTAAAAAGCCACTTTGCTGCTGGTGCGTTGGGCGATAGCATACGTTTTGGCATTTTTGTGGTTTATCAATTCCATCCTGGAACTTAGTCCTTAAATAATACTTTGATCGGCTTTGGTCCCAAAACAAGGCATAACAACTCAATCCGAGATGAATTCATTGCACGTTTGATCGAAATAAGAAGTTTTCCTCGGCATCAAAGGTTGTCCGACTCCTGTTTGCACAACGCTTTATAACTATTTTTGATTGCCGCTATCACACTTCTAATCATCTAAGCGTGTGCCACAAACCCACTTCCTTATCCCCAATTAATTGTCAATCAGTGGATAATTGTTGTATAATCATCAACACCTTAATTAATCTCCATGACCCAATTTACCGGTAAAGGTGTCAAACAGATCAATAACCGGATATCATTTAAACACCTTTACCATTCGTATCTCTCGGCGTTTTTCATCAGCGCGGGAGTTCCAAATGGGGAATTTCCAGAAATATTGATCACAAAATGTAGGTCAAGATTTCATTGTACTTGATTTTTTTTGTTGGGAGGAGGAAAAGGTGTGTGCGGGAGATTAATGTCTCCCGCGCATGAGACCCAGTCCATGCGGGAGATAAGGCTCTTACGCGGGAGACTCCCGCGAAAAGGGGGAGGGTTAACAGGTATGGTAGAGTAATCCTAAAGTTTTATTAAGTTATGTCTAGTCTTAATATCTTATAGTAGTAGAGTAATCCTAAAGTTTTATTAAGTTATGTCTAGTCTTAATATCTTATAGTAGTAGAGTAATCCTAAAGTTTTATTAAGTTATGTCTAGTGGCTTCTCAGATACATCTTACATCAACACTGTAACACTGTATTGGCAGCCATGTTTTTTTATGTCTTGGTGGCCATATTTGAAATTGTAGAATTTCACAACTTTGGGGATATTAATATTTCATTGTAGGTAATGTAATCCTATAGCCTCATTAAGGTATGTCTAGTGAATTCTGAGAAACAGCTTGTCCCAACATTAACATCTCGGTGTCAGTCCGCAGGTCATAACCAATCTACTGACCAGATTTATAAGTATTTGGCGAATAACATGTGTTGCCTGTTTTCCACTGACACATAACACAACCAAGTTGAAAAGGGGCCTTACACTAGCAGGGGTTTCAAAGTGGGCCGGTACCTGGTACTTTTACCCGCCTGAGATCGTGTATAGTACCGGTAGAAATTACTGAACCCCCCAAAATTAGCGGTGGTCAAAACCACAAGTACTGGTTGATTGGTTTGTGGAATATTTTTCATCAAAAATTAATGATCACGTCAATTGCTGAATTCTCGCATTCAAATCGAACAACTGCGTCACGACCAAGTTGCTGGGATATTCCCTGTTTTAAAAATAACTTTACCTTAGAATCGTAAATAGCAGTTTGCGCATGCGGTAAATAGATATGTTTTCGCCCCAATATCTTTTCATCCTTGTGTAAAACTCGGACCGGAACAAAGCTGACATCATTTCAAAATAAATAAAATGATCGATTACAAATTATGTTCAAATACAATTTAGTGTAATCTCCAGTAATATAAGTATGATCATTATGTATTATGAATATATGACTACACAATATTTTGTGCGATTTTTTTATCCATTTAAAACCCAAGGTCGAATTATTCTGGGGCGTACTGTCTTGTTGCTTAACTCCGTCCATATTGTTTAACTTTCGGTCTAAAAAAATAACCAGAGGCTCTCAAGAGCCTGTATCGTTCACCTGGTAATAAAAAAAACCAATTGGTCCTATGTAAAAACTATGTCCTGCAGTGGTAGTCATCTTGGAATTACGATCAACATAAAAAACACAAAGTTTGTAAAGGACCTTCCAATGATTGATGCACAGTTTAGGTTCAATCAGTGCAATAGCTTCAGAGAAGAATATATTTCTGTATTTTCCCCATATGTTTCTGTGTTAATACTATGACCTGTGGTGGCAGCCATCTTGGATTTCCGATCGGCATAAAAAACAGAGGACCTTCCAATGATCATTCCTGGGCAGTTTGGTTTCAACTGTCTAAGTGGTTTCAGAGAAGAAGCATTTTGAAAAAAAATTCCCATAGGGTCCAATGTTAAACTAAGTCCTGCCATAGCCGCCATTTTGAATTTCATATCAGAACAAAAAACGTACAGTTTGTAGAGGACCATCCAATGAACATTCATGTACAGTTTGGCTTTAATAATATTTGTAGTTTCTGAGAAGAAGGCATTTGAACATTTTCCCATAGGGTCCAATGTTAATCTATGTCCTGCGGTGGTGGCCATCTTGGATTTCCGATCGGCATAAAAAACACACACCTTGCAGAGAACCTTCCAATGATCATTCCTGGGCAGTTTGGTTTCAATTATCCAAGTGGTTTCAGAGAAGAAGCGTTTTGAAACATTTTTCCCATAGGGTCCAATGTTAAACTAAGTCCTGCCGTAGCCGCCATTTTGAATTTCATACCGGAACAAAAAACGTAAAGTTTGTAGAGGACCATCTAATGAACATTCTTGTACAGTTTGGCTTTAATCATATTTGTAGTTTCTGAGAAGAAGGCATTTGAACATTTTCCCATAGGGTCCAATGTTAATCTATGTATTGTGGTGGCGGCCATCTTGGATTTCCGATCGGCATAAAAAACATAAACTTTGTAGAGGACCTTCCAATGATCATTCCTGGGCAGTTTGGTTTCAACTGTCCAAGTGGTTTCAGAGAAGAAGCATTTTGAAACACTTTTCCCATAGGGTCCAATGTTAAACTAAGTCCTGCCGTAGCCGCCATTTTGAATTTCATATCGGAACAAAAAACCTTAAGGTTGTAGAGGACCATCCAATGAACATTCATGTACAGTTTGGCTTTAATCATATTTGTAGTTTCTGAGAAGAAGGCATTTGAACATTTTCCCATAGGGTCCAATGTTAATCTATGTCCTGCGGTGGTGGCCATCTTGAATTTTCGATCGGCATAAAAAAACAGAAACTTTGTAGAGGACCTTCCAATGAACATTCCTGGGCAGTTTGGTTTCAATTATCCAAGTTGTTTCAGAGAAGAAGCGTTTTGAAACATTTTTCCCATAGGGTCCAATGTTAAACTAAGTCCTGCCGTAGCCGCCATTTTGAATTTCTTATCGGAACAAAAAACGTAAAGCTTGTAGAGGACCATCCAATGAACATTCATGTACAGTTTGGCTTTAATAATATTTGTAGTTTCTGAGAAGAAGGCATTTGAACATTTTCCCATAGGGTCCAATGTTAATCTATGTATTGCGGTGGCGGCCATCTTGGATTTCCGATCGGCATAAAAAACATAAAATTTGTAGAGGACCTTCCAATGATCATTCCTGGGCAGTTTGGTTTCAACTGTCCAAGTGGTTTCAGAGAAGAAGCGTTTTGAAACATTTTCCCCATAGGGTCCAATGTTAAACTAAGTCCTGCCGTAGCCGCCATTTTGAATTTCATATCGGAACAAAAAACGCACAGTTTATAGAGGACCATCCAATGAACATTCATGTAGTTTGGCTTTAATCATATTTGCAGTTTCTGAGAAGAAGGCATTTGAACATTTTCCCATAGGGTCCAATGTTAATCTATGTCCTGCGGTGGTGGCCATCTTGGATTTCCGATCGGCATAAAAAACACACACCTTGTAGAGAACCTTCCAATCATCATTCCTGGGCAGTTTGGTTTCAATTATCCAAGTGGTTTCAGAGAAGAAGCGTTTTGAAACATTTTTTCCCATAGGGTCCAATGTTAAACTAAGTTCCGCCGTAGCCGCCATTTTGAATTTCATATCGGAACAAAAAACGTACAGTTTGTAGAGGATCATCTAATGAACATTCATGTACAGTTTGGCTTTAATCATATTTGTAGTTTCTGAGAAGAAGGCATTTGAATATTTTCTCATAGGGTCCAATGTTAATCTATGTCCCGCGGTGGCGGCCATCTTGGATTTCCGATCGGCATAAAAAACAGAAACTTTGTAGAGGACCTTCCAATGATCATTCCTGGGCAGTTTGGTTTCAACTGTCCAAGTGGTTTCAGAGAAGAAGCATTTTTGAAACATTTTTCCCATAGGGTCCAATGTTAAACTAAGTCCTGCCGTAGTCGCCATTTTGAATTTCATATCGGAACAAAAAACCTTAAGATTGTAGAGGACCATCCAATGAACATTCATGTACAGTTTGGCTTTAATCATATTTGTAGTTTCTGAGAAGAAGGCATTTGAACATTTTCCCATAGGGTCCAATGTTAATCTATGTCCTGCGATGGCGGCCATCTTGGATTTCCGATCGGCATAAAAAACAGTAACTTGGTAAAGGACATTCCAATGATCATTCCTTTACAGTTTGGGTTCAGTCAGTTCATTAGTTTCAGAGAAGAAGATCTTTGAAATTTCAGCCAATCAGAGCATATTATTGGCCCTGGCAGCCATATTGAATATTCGACTGGAACGAAAAACAGTAACTTTGTAGAGGACCATCCAAGGAACATTCCTGCTAAGTTCGGTTCCAATCGGCCAAGTGGTTTCGGAGAAGAAGCTTGAAATGTGAAAAGTTTACAGACGACAGACGCCAGACGACAGACGACGGACGCCAAGTGATGGCAATAGTTCACATGGACCTTTGGTCCAGGTGAACTAAAAACTGATGGCTAATTCATTTACATATTTTGACGGAGCCCTACCGCGGTTGTTCACAGAAATGAAAGTGTGCTGACAAACATTTTTAAAAGGGGGTACGAGGAGATAAAGGATAGCAAATTACTAGAAATCTTGAAAAGGGACCGGACATGGCTCAAATTCGAATTACATTGTAATGTCAAAACGCCGGCCCCCTTTTTTTCCGAAATAATTTAACTTTTGTGATTCAAATGTTAATAAATGTTTTCCCGCAAATCGTTTTTGTTCGGACATTTGTTTTGCACATAAGTCGTGAAAGTAACAATATATATTGTTTTTGTTTAATTATATTTGTATTCATCTATTAAAAAATTATAAATTTTATTAAAGATTGATGATTGCAAATTAAATTTAAATTTATATGTTTCATGAAGGGCGTATTCTATATACGTCCTTGGTTTCATTAATTATGACACTTATATGTCTTGATCCTGCCAATGTTCTTTGATGAGTTTAATTACTGGTAATAAAGTAAAAAAAAACACACAAGCCAAGGTATTGTGAAAAAGAAAAGGACAAAGCCAACAAAAGAATTTTGAGAAGTTTAAGCTTTGATAACAATGGCTTGGTCAAGCCTAGCAGCGGAACTGTAGCTCTTTATGGTCCTTTTGGTTTTTTTAGGATATGGCAGACTATCTATGAATAATCTTGGCTGAAGTCTGTAAACTGAAATATTCAATAAAGAAATTGGGGGGAAAAATCCAGGCATTATGCATGGTCTTTACTCTTGGTGAAATCTGAACCCTAAAGTTAATGGGATTTTTCTTTCAAAAACACTTAATGTTTTGCAGTCTCTGAAGTACATTTTTTGGTCCACAAAATGCTAGATTTCAGGAGTTTCCGCCCCCTGGACCCCTTACGGCCCTCAGCCTAATTGTTTAGGTACCTCCTAAAATTGAGAAGTACCTCCTATTATAAAAAACTTTGAAACCCCTGCACTAGGAAATAGAAAATGCAAATAATTAAAGATTACCAGTTATATTAGCGTTTACCAGTTAAATTAACGAATTGTCTTGTTATATTTTCGTTTTACCTTTTAAATTTGCATTGTCGTGGCATTTTAGCGTTTTTCCTTTTAAATTTGCATTGTCGTGGCATTTTAGCGTTTTCCCTTTTAAATTTGCATTGTTGTGGCATTTTAGCGTTTTTTCTTTTAAATTTGCATTGTCGTGGCATTTTAGGGTTTTTCCTTTTAAATTTGCATTGTCATGGCATTTTAGCGTTTTTCCTTTTATATTTGCATTGTCGTGGCATTTTAGCGTTTTTCCTTTTATATTTGCATTGTCGTGGCAGTTTAGCGTTTTTCCTTTTAAATTTGCATTTTAGCGTTTTTCCTTTTAAATTTGCATTGTCGTGGCATATTTGCAATTGTCGAGGCATATTTGCATTATCGTGGTATATTTGCATTTTACCAGTTAAATCGCACGGTCATCTAAATCACCCGCTGAGTAGAGAGATTACGTAATACTGTAGTCGTCACTAGCTCATTGAATATGACGAGCTATAGTATTATATTATCGTGTATCTATATGTATTTATTTATTTATTTATTATTATTATTATTTATGCTATACTAGTCTGGCCCTTAATAAATTTAGTGTATTCAATACACAATAATCCATCAATTGTTGCATATTTGATTTTCATGTCGTATTTTAACTTAATGCGATGTTTATTAAGAAATGTGACTTTAAATGTATTAAAATATTAGCCAAGTGTGATACACGTACAGAATACGTATACTGTTGTCACTTCACTATTACTTGTTTTTGATTATCATGCGAGAAATACATTAACCTTGTATTACCTGTGCTGAGACTATTTACTAAAAAATGAATTAAGTATATATTAAACTATCGGTCTCTATTAAGCTATTTATGTCTTGTTTTATAGCACAGGATTGCGTATGTACAGCGTCAAAGTTATTGTGCTTTAAAAGTTCTGATTATTGTAATGAGGCACCTTAATGAACAATAAATATTTTTGTTTATGATATAAAACAAATAATCATATCCCTATGTAAACGCCGTAATACGCCCTTATCCGACCCAACAGAAATATGCAATTTACATGTAAACACTATTTTGTCAGTTAATTAGATTGATCAATAAATACAGGATTTTTTTTTTCTTCAAATGTTTATACAATTCCCTGATAAATATAAGAACAATCTATAATAGTATTATATTATTGTTTATTTATTTGTACCATTCTGGTAGCTATTCAATACACAATAATCCATCAATCGTTGTGTATTTTACAGTAGTTATGTATATTTTATTTCTTGATTTTGTTTTTCAGGATCTAGAACTATGCACTCATATTTATTTCAATTTGATGTTGATTTAAATGTAAACGTTTAATATTTTCACGGAGATTCAACATTATAATTTATGTTTATTTATTTTACAGGTGATTGATGCATTTTAGTGGCCTTACCGTTCATCATTACGAACATATGGTAAATAACTTCAAGCCTTACAAATTGGGTAGCCTATTGTGCGACATTATATCCAACTTAATCATGATTCGCTTCGATAACTCTGTAATTTATTACGGGCTTGTTTTCGATAAAAAAAAATATGTATATGGATTTTTTTTTTAAATAATAGCTAATACAGTGTTAAACATCGATTTGTATGCATATGAAAGCAAAGCTCGGAGCTAAGAAATTATTCATATGAATATTTTACGTTAAGTTTAACGTTTAAAAAAATGAAATTCACTTCTGTAAACATCTGGTTTTATAGGCCTTGTATTAAAATATGTGTTGAAATAGTGTAAAACAATTGAATTTTCTATAATTCAGAGAGAACACATTTGTTGTCCCCACAAGAGTTACATGCCTAGAGGCCTTTTCCTCAGGTGTACCACCTGTTGTGTTTACTGCTAAAGTGTATATTGTATTGGAGTGAGCTGTAAGTAATGAATTACCAAAGTAATAAAACTTTATGATTTCGTGTATCCCTCAAGGCCAAGTTATAGTTAGAGTATATTAAGTGAAATTTTAATGGTTAAGAAGGGGCGGAGCGAGCGAAGCGATGCGACACCCTTCTTAACCAATAAAATTTCACTTAATATACTCTAACTGACTTAGAATGTAACCTACTTTTTCATTGGTTCAATGTTCCAGACATTTCATACGTCACACCCTAGACGTTTGTTGGAAAGTGTGCGGCACAAATTTTACCACGGCATGATGGAGAACGTGTTGAATGACGAAAGCGAAAATATATCTTTGTCTCAACTACTTGACATCCCCACACAACAGCTGCATTAAAAATGAAATGCGTGTGCGTAATGTTGGTTTTTTTTTTCGGTGTCCATCATGGACATCGCGGCTTATTCGATGACACTACAAACCAATTGCCGCGATCAGACTTTTGTGTCCATCGTGACTTTCCGCGAATTACAATCGGTGTCCGTGATGGACACGTGGATATGGCGTAATCCATCCTAGCTGTAGTGTAATTAATATTTATATTAAACATTAATACTACAGAGTTCGCGAAATTGCATATGGGTTTGGTGGTCCTAGTGAAAAAAATGTCAGTCCTCATTAATTTTCTATTGCAAAATACCAATCTTGTGTCAAATTTTGCTGGTCATGTCTGACAGGACTGACACATTTCGTGAACTCTGATACTATATAAGCAAACCTGAAATATGCTCTCCAAGCTTGATTTTTCACTATTTTTTATAATTAAAAAGTCAAGTTATGAAAGAAATAATTTTCTTATAAAAATTAACTTAAAAATAGAACTTCATTTCCATTGTAAGAATATATATATATGATCTATTTTCTTTCCTTAATGTATACATATTTTACTGTTTTAAGGTGTATTATTTCTGTTAAAATTTTAATTAATGGTTTATTTTCCTATTGGATTCTTTTAACAAAAAAAAAATGACCATACTTTACTCTTACATAAAATATATTATTTCATTTCTCATTAATTTTATAACTTTTCTTTATTTCAATTTTTCTTCTTAAATCAATATAAATTTACTAGATTTGAATCAATATTTTTATTGAACTACTTGATGATGCAAATACCACATGTTCAATCTTTAAAAAAAATAATTCCACAACCCATAATATACTCGTTTCATTCTTGTAATTCAACATTTCATTGACAAAAATAAACTTTTCAAAAGAAAATATTATTTATAACCACGAGACTACATGACCCCTCGATGACCCGAATGCTATTCTCTTATCCAAACATATCCGGGTATTTAATAATAACACTTTTTCTTAGCAATCAATTTTAATCGTTTCATTTATATAAATCGTTATTCAATAATTCGTCTATTTTATTAACAAAAATAAACTATTGTAAAGAAAATATTACTTATTAGCAAAGTGTATGAATGGATCAGAGACTATATTATGTAACCTTGTACATGTCAATAAAAAAAATGTCGGATGTAAAAATACGGATGAAAACACATAAATTGATGCTACATTGTAGGAATAATGACATTCTTCTCTTAAGAAAGGATAAATACAGCAAGCAAGCTTGTTATACATTTAAATTTCACCCCGAGATCAAAATATTACTAAAACTAGGATGTCAACAAACAACATGCATAATCAACAAAACACGTGACGCTATCAAAAAAAAAAAAAAAAAAAAATATCGTTAACTAATGAAATAGAAAACTGAAGAGCAACTTTTTAAAATATTTTATTGAATAAAAATACAATAATGAATGGAGTATGTGATCTGAGCTCTTCCTGTCCAAAAATTTGTAGAAGAATATTCGATTATTAGCATCATGTTATCGGTTTTCGTGCTATTATCGATTAACAGTGTTAACCCTTCATTCATATGACGATTGGAATTTTCAAAGAATGCCTAGTTAAATATTTCTTTGTACATAAGATTGTTTTTAAAGCCATTCTTGTATTTTAATATACTCTCGATTATCTGGCAACTTTTGCTATCAGTAAAATGGCGTCATCTGTTTTCGTTTGAAGTAAAAACAGGGCCGATATACAGGATGGAAACGAAAATAAAATCCAGAAATGGCTGGTTTTAAAATTTCATGGTTCTGGCCATCTACCAAATCATACTACATCTAAATAAAATAACAGAATGTTTGAAAATGACCACTTTCAAAATTGTGTTTACTTTTGATGTTTTTCTTAGTGCTGAAACCACAATGCACTGCAAAGTGACATGTATTTTATATTAGAAACAGGCACATTTCAGTCAGCTCTTTTGTTTACAAGTATGATCAGTGACCCCATGACAGTTACATGACAGGAAGAGCCGGTGCCTGAGAGGCAGACGACATAGTTCAATTTTATATAGCCCTTCTGGATTTTTTTCCAGCTACTTTATAAATGAAGTAAATTTTTAGCATTACAAAAAGTATGGTTCAGTAGGTAGGTTCACTGTTTTTGGTACTTACGTCTTTAAAAGCAAACTTTAACATCTTTCATGAATTTATTACACAAACACTTTTTGCAGATTTACGTTTTGTTTCTATATACTTAATGGCAAAACAAACAAATCGGAGAAAACGATCCGTCTTTAATGAGACACATTTACAAAAGATTTTTTTCGAAAATTGAAGAACTACGAAATTATGTGAAAAAAAAGTACGGACATCGGAACAATGCCATGAATTCGTAAAAAAATAAAAATAGGCCTATGCTACGGAGCAAAATTGTTTTAATGCTATTATTTATAAGATCGCACTTTGTAATCGATCGTTCATGCACTGCAATAAAGCTACACATAAGCTTTGCTTCTTAGCTAAAAGCACAGAAAGTTACAGGGTAGGAAGCCATAAAATTGAGAGGATTATGTAAACATATAATTTGTAATAGTTTTCATTTGACAATTACAGACGATGCGTATTATAAATACTTTTAAAGTTTATTATACAAAACTTCAGGGTACATCTCTTGCGTAATATAATAATTTGTTTATGGAAATACAATATTCTTACTTGCCAACAGTAAAAAGATTAATCTGTTTTCATAATGGTTATTTCTGATTTGAACAAAGCGTAACATATAATATGTCTGCGTAAAGAAAACATTTTTTGTTTATTTGAATAACGTCTTTCGAACTGGCGGACCCTTCTGATTAATCTCAGAATAGTCATAAAAAATATGATTGTTGTTTTTATAAGGAAAAATTGCATATGAATGTTTTTTGTCTAATTTGCTTTTTGGGGTTTGCAAGAAGAATTTTCTACCCTGCTTTACTTCATAATTTTGGTTGTTGCTATATCATTCTGATGATGCACAAAAAAAATCAATATAAAAATGAACAATCCAATATAACTTATGATCAATGTTAATCTTAAGATTTTTTTGTGAAAATAGCCCCAGAATCATTGCTGCATCAGGCGCAGATCCAGCAGTTTTGAAAACGGGGTCCCATGCTCTTGTTTGCCAATTTTTACCCAATTTATACACGAATTTTACTAAATTGTCGAACACCCCCTTGATTCGCCAGTGTGCATTAATATGCACTCATTCCTAATGTATACTTGATCAGGGTCGTGTATTTTGATCACCTATTAGAACCTTTAAAATGTGTATTGCATCTCCTATTCTAGTCACAGGTACCGTTAAATGGTCACAAAATGTGTATTGCGTTTCTGATTATTGCCAAAGATTGTGATACATGTATTCAAGTATTCGGTCAGAGTCCCGTCGACCGGATGTAAAATGACACTTGTATATTCTGCCTGGCAATATTAGGTACCCTGCTGAGTGAACCGGTGTGAATGTACCTGTCGTTTTCAGAATGAAAATACAAATAAGTAAACCCGCCTTTAACTTCTTATTTCAGGAATTATTTGCCTTAATTTATTGAAGAATAAAATATTTCAAATTAAAATATGGTCTCTCGCTTCTGAAAATACATGAAAAATATAAGAAATATATTTTCCGCATAATATTTTACGCTTCGCTCATCAAAAATGACAAACAAACAAAAAAAGGAAAAGAAATTAACATGCTTAAATCACTAAAGGCCACTAAAAGGCATCAATCAGCCTGTAAAATAAATAAACATAAATTATAATGTTGAATCTCCGGGAAAATATTAAACGTTTACATTTAAATCAACATCAAATTGAAATAAATATGAGTGCATAGTTCTAGGACCTGAAAAACAAAATCAAGAAATCAAATATACATAACTTTACTGTAAAATACACAACGATTGATGGATTATTGTGTATTGAATAGCTAAAGTTATTATCATCCAGAATGGTACAAATAAATAAACAATAATATAATACTATTATAGATTGTTCTTATATTTATCAGGGAATTATATAAACATTAAAAAAAAAAATTCCTGTATTTATCGATCAATCTAATTAACTGACAAAATAGTGTTTACATGTAAATTGCATATTTCTGTTGGGTCGGATAAGGGCGTGTTACGGCGTTTACATAGGGATATGATTATTTGTTTTATATCATAAACAAAAATATTTATTGTTCATTAAGGTGCCTCATTACAATAATCAGAACTTTTAAAGAACAATAACTTTGACGCTGTACATACGCAATCCTGTGCTCTAAAACAAGACATAAATAGCTTAATAGAGACCGATAGTTTAATATATACTTAATTCATTTTTTAGTAAATAGTCTCAGCATAGGTAATACAAGGTTAATGTATTTCTCGCATGATAATCAAAAACAAGTAATAGTGAAGTGACAACAGTATACATATTCTGTACGTGTATCACACTTGGCTAATATTTTAATACATTTAAAGTCACATTTCTTAATAAACATCGCATTAAGTTAAAATACGACATGAAAATCAAATACGCAACAATTGATGGATTATTGTGTATTGAATACACTAAATTTATTAAGGGCCAGACTAGTATAACATAAATAATAATAATAATAATAATAAATAAATAAATAAATACATAGATACACGATAATATAATACTATAGATCGTCATATTCAATGAGCTAGTGACGACTACAGTATTACGTAATCTCTCTACTCAGCGGGTGATTTAGATGACCGTGCGATTTAATTGGTAAAATGCAAATATGCCACGATAATGCAAATATGCCTCGACAATTGCAAATATGCCACGACAATGCAAATTTAAAAGGAAAAACGCAAATATAAAAGGAAAAACGCTAAAATGCCATGACAATGCAAATATAAAAGGAAAAACGCTAAAATGCCACGACAATGCAAATTTAAAAGGAAAAACGCTAAAATGCCACAACAATGCAATTTTAAAAGGGAAAACGCTAAAATGCCACGACAATGCAAATTTAAAAGGAAAAACGATAAAATGCCACGACAATGCAAATCTAAAAGGAAAAACGCTAAAATGCCACGACAATGCAAATTTAAAAGGAAAAATGCTAAAATGCCACGACAATGCAAATTTAAAAGGTAAAACACAAATATAACAAGACAATTCGCTAATTTAACTGGTAAACGCTAATATAACTGGTAATCTTTAATTATTTGCATTTTACCGGTTATATTTGCAAAAAAACGGGCATATATGCATTTTCTATTTCCTAGTGTTAACTCAGATGGGCAAGTAGAAGCCTAACTACAGGCTCAGATGGACATGTATCATTTACATGGTTATCCATTATAAACTGGCTGATTATTAGATGAAAAAAATATTCCCCCACTTATAAAAAATCAGCTTTTGGACCTTATATGTTATATTAAAGAAGATGGCTTTTTAATATAATTTTCAAAGGGGCCTATGTTAAATTACTTCCAGCAGTGTCGGTCATCTTAGTTTTCTGGTGAACCCAAAAAAACTTTTTAAAGAGAAATCTAATGATCATTCATGTATAATATGAGTTTCTGGTTTCTGGTAAAGCTTTTATTTATTATTTCCCAAAAGGGTCCTGGTCCAATGTTAAACTATGTATTTTTTCAACTCGTTTCAGAGAAGAATATTTTTTAAATATTTCACCATAGATTCTTGTTTACTTTCATACTACAATGGATAGCTATCTTGGATTTCCGATACACATAAAAAATGTAAAGTTTATAAAGGGACCACTCAATGGTCATGAAGATTAGGTTCAATTTAAATTCTAGTTGCTTATTTAGTTGTATTCTACTAAACATTATCATTTGATGGTGGCCATATTAGATTTGACAAAATTTTGTAGTGGATGAAATAGGAAAGACACCAACTAACAATTCCAACTAAGTTATATTTTAAAAATCAAAATAATGTAATATCAAAGATCTGAAAGCTTTAATCACCTTTTAAAGGAATTAGTTTAAATATATTTTATTCAAAATAAAACATAAAGTTATGTTACAATTCACACAAAATAGTATATATAACAGGATTTGGAAACAAGCTGATTAGCTGTCTCCTAAAGAAATTCACCAAGTGCAGCTAGATTGTTTTCTGTCTGACTTGAGTACACAAAGTATTAGATTGGATTGAAAATTTACAACACACAATGCCAAGAGTATATAAATATTGGAAAAATTGGATGAATTAGAAATAAATCTTGAATTTTCCGAAAATATTCACTTAAAACGAACTACAAAACATGCATAATGTGCAGTGACATTCATAGCGTACGCTTAGGCCATTTTAAAGAAATTTCTTGAATGTATAAACAGGTAAAAAAATTTGACCCAGCAATGGCAGATATCTTCATAAGAATTAAGGAACTACTCACCTAAGAGTGTCTTGTAGACTGTTTTGATGAGAAAGTGCTATGGATCTGAAGAAACCCTGTACGGATGGAACACAATATTTGTGCATATTGGCCGTATTCTGAAAAATAAGTATTTTTTTAATTTTTCAATGATGAACTGAAGAATGATGAAATGTGAATTAGTTGATATTCTAACATCTGTCTATAGGGTTATGCATAATCTGAAAATATGGTATGGTTGGTTTATGGTGTTTAACGCCACTTTCAACAATATGGTGAAGGAATCCTGAGTACCCCGGAGAAAACAACCAACCTGTTGCAAGTCACTGACAAACTTTAACACATAATGTTGTATCGAGTACACCTCGCCATGAACGGGGTTCGACAGCCCCTCTGAAAATAAGACCATAATTTCTATAATAAGTTGACATATGGACATTACAAACTTTTTTAATCAAAACCTTTTTTTAAATCTTAAGCATCCAGGAAAAATGAGCTGTCATGTATATGTGTGTTACGGTATTGCTTTTGCATATTTCTTAAATTTTTCTATTAGGTTAGGGTTATAATGCCACTTTCTATTAGGTTAGGGTTATAACGCCACTTTCAATAATATTTCTATTAGGTTAGGGTTATAACGGCACTTTCAACAATATTCTATTAGGTTAGGGTTATAACGGCACCTTCAACAATATTCTATTAGGTTAGGGTTATAACGCCACTTTCAACAATATTCTATTAGGTTAGGGTTATAGCGCCAATTTCTATTAGGTTAGGGTTATAACGCCACTTTCAACAATATTCTATTAGGTTAGGGTTATAATGCCACTTTCTATTAGGTTAGGGTTATAACGCCACTTTCAACAATATTTCTATTAGGTTAGGGTTATAACGCCACTTTCAACAATATTCTATTAGGTTAGGGTTATAGCGCCAATTTCTATTAGGTTAGGGTTATAACGCCACTTTCAACAATATTCTATTAGGTTAGGGTTATAACGCCACTTTCTATTAGGTTAGGGTTATAACGCCACTTTCAACAATATTCTATTAGGTTAGGGTTATAGCGCCACTTCCTATTAGGTTAGGGTTATAACGCCACTTTCAACAATATTCTATTAGGTTAGGGTTATAACGCCACTTTCAACAATATTCTATTAGGTTAGGGTTATAGCGCCACTTTCAACAATATTCTATTAGGTTAGGGTTATAGCGCCACTTTCAACAATATTCTATTAGGTTAGGGTTATAGCGCCACTTTCTATTAGGTTAGGGTTATAACGCCACTTTCAACAATATTCTATTAGGTTAGGGTTATAACGCCACTTTCAACAATATTCTATTAGGTTAGGGTTATAGCGCCACTTTCAACAATATTCTATTAGGTTAGGGTTATAGCGCCACTTTCAACAATATTCTATTAGGTTAGGGTTATAGCGCCACTTTCTATTAGGTTAGGGTTATAACGCCACTTTCAACAATATTCTATTAGGTTAGGGTTATAATGCCACTTTCAACAATATTCTATTAGGTTAGGGTTATAACGCCACTTTCTATTAGGTTAGGGTTATAGCGCCACTTTCAACAATATTCTATTAGGTTAGGGCTATAGCGCAACTTTCTATTAGGTTAGGGTTATAACGCCACTTTCAACAATATTCTATTAGGTTAGGGTTATAGCGCCACTTTCTATTAGGTTAGGGTTATAGCGCCACTTTCAACAATATTCTATTAGGTTAGGGTTATAACGCCACTTTCTATTAGGTTAGGGTTATAATGCCACTTTCAACAATATTCTATTAGGTTAGGGTTATAATGCCACTTTCAACAATATTCTATTAGGTTAGGGTTATAATGCCACTTTCAACAATATTTCTATTAGGTTAGGGTTATAATGCCACTTTCTATTAGGTTAGGGTTATAATGCCACTTTCAACAATATTTCTATTAGGTTAGGGTTATAACGCCACTTTCAACAATATTCTATTAGGTTAGGGTTATAACACCACTTTCAACAATATTCTATTAGGTTAGGGTTATAATGCCACTTTCAACAATATTTCTATTAGGTTAGGGTTATAGCGCCACTTTCAACAATATTCTATTAGGTTAGGGTTATAATGCCACTTTCTATTAGGTTAGGGTTATAACGCCACTTTCAACAATATTTCTATTAGGATAGGGTTATAGCGCCACTTTCAACAATATTCTATTAGGTTAGGGTTATAATGCCACTTTCTATTAGGTTAGGGTTATAACGCCACTTTCTATTAGGTTAGGGTTATAGCGCCACTTTCAACAATATTCTATTAGGTTAGGGTTATAACGCCACTTTCAACAATATTCTATTAGGTTAGGGTTATAATGTCACTTTCAACAATATTCTATTAGGTTAGGGTTATAACGCCACTTTCAACAATATTCTATTAGGTTAGGGTTATAGCGCCACTTTCAACAATATTCTATTAGGTTAGGGTTTTAACGCCACTTTCAACAATATTCTATTAGGTTAGGGTTATAATGCCACTTTCAACAATATTTCTATTAGGTTAGGGTTATAGCGCCACTTTCAACAATATTTCTATTAGGTTAGGGTTATAACGCCACTTTCAACAATATTCTATTAGGTTAGGGTTATAACGCCACTTTCTATTAGGTTAGGGTTATAGCACCACTCTCTATTAGGTTAGGGTTATAACGCCACTTCCTATTAGGTTAGGGTTATAACGCCACTTCCTATTAGGTTAGGGCTATAACGCCACTTTCAACAATATTCTATTAGGTTAGGGTTATAACGCCACTTTCTATTAGGTTAGGGTTATAATGCCACTTTCAACAATATTCTATTAGGTTAGGGTTATAGCGCCACTTTCAACAATATTCTATTAGGTTAGGGTTATAATGCCACTTTCATCAATATTCTATTAGGTTAGGGTTATAACGCCACTTTCAACAATATTCTATTAGGTTAGGGTTATAATGCCACTTTCATCAATATTCTATTAGGTTAGGGTTATAACGCCACTTTCAACAATATTCTATTAGGTTAGGGTTATAGCGCCACTTTCAACAATATTTCTATTAGGTTAGGGTTATAGCGCCACTTTCAACAATATTCTATTAGGTTAGGGTTATAATGCCACTTTCAACAATATTTCTATTAGGTTAGGGTTATAATGTCACTTTCAACAATATTCTATTAGGTTAGGGTTATAACGCCACTTTCAACAATATTCTATTAGGTTAGGGTTTTAACGCCACTTTCAACAATATTCTATTAGGTTAGGGTTATAATGCCACTTTCAACAATATTTCTATTAGGTTAGGGTTATAGTGCCACTTTCAACAATATTTCTATTAGGTTAGGGTTATAACGCCACTTTCAACAATATTCTATTAGGTTAGGGTTATAACGCCACTTTCTATTAGGTTAGGGTTTTAGCACCACTCTCTATTAGGTTGGGGTTATAACGCCACTTCCTATTAGGTTAGGGTTATAACGCCACTTCCTATTAGGTTAGGGTTATAACGCCACTTTCAACAATATTCTATTAGGTTAGGGTTATAACGCCACTTTCAACAATATTCTATTAGGTTAGGGTTATAATGTCACTTTCAACAATATTCTATTAGGTTAGGGTTATAACGCCACTTTCAACAATATTCTATTAGGTTAGGGTTATAGCGCCACTTTCAACAATATTCTATTAGGTTAGGGTTTTAACGCCACTTTCAACAATATTCTATTAGGTTAGGGTTATAATGCCACTTTCAACAATATTTCTATTAGGTTAGGGTTATAGCGCCACTTTCAACAATATTTCTATTAGGTTAGGGTTATAACGCCACTTTCAACAATATTCTATTAGGTTAGGGTTATAACGCCACTTTCTATTAGGTTAGGGTTATAGCACCACTCTCTATTAGGTTAGGGTTATAACGCCACTTCCTATTAGGTTAGGGTTATAACGCCACTTCCTATTAGGTTAGGGCTATAACGCCACTTTCAACAATATTCTATTAGGTTAGGGTTATAACGCCACTTTCTATTAGGTTAGGGTTATAATGCCACTTTCAACAATATTCTATTAGGTTAGGGTTATAGCGCCACTTTCAACAATATTCTATTAGGTTAGGGTTATAATGCCACTTTCATCAATATTCTATTAGGTTAGGGTTATAACGCCACTTTCAACAATATTCTATTAGGTTAGGGTTATAATGCCACTTTCATCAATATTCTATTAGGTTAGGGTTATAACGCCACTTTCAACAATATTCTATTAGGTTAGGGTTATAGCGCCACTTTCAACAATATTTCTATTAGGTTAGGGTTATAGCGCCACTTTCAACAATATTCTATTAGGTTAGGGTTATAATGCCACTTTCAACAATATTTCTATTAGGTTAGGGTTATAATGTCACTTTCAACAATATTCTATTAGGTTAGGGTTATAACGCCACTTTCAACAATATTCTATTAGGTTAGGGTTTTAACGCCACTTTCAACAATATTCTATTAGGTTAGGGTTATAATGCCACTTTCAACAATATTTCTATTAGGTTAGGGTTATAGTGCCACTTTCAACAATATTTCTATTAGGTTAGGGTTATAACGCCACTTTCAACAATATTCTATTAGGTTAGGGTTATAACGCCACTTTCTATTAGGTTAGGGTTTTAGCACCACTCTCTATTAGGTTGGGGTTATAACGCCACTTCCTATTAGGTTAGGGTTATAACGCCACTTCCTATTAGGTTAGGGTTATAACGCCACTTTCAACAATATTCTATTAGGTTAGGGTTATAACGCCACTTTCTATTAGGTTAGGGTTATAATGCCACTTTCAACAATATTCTATTAGGTTAGGGTTATAGCGCCACTTTCAACAATATTCTATTAGGTTAGGGTTATAATGCCACTTTCATCAATATTCTATTAGGTTAGGGTTATAATGCCACTTTCAACAATATTCTATTAGGTTAGGGTTATAATGCCACTTTCAACAATATTCTATTAGGTTAGGGTTATAATGCCACTTTCAACAATATTCTATTAGGTTAGGGTTATAATGCCACTTTCATCAATATTCTATTAGGTTAGGGTTATAGCACCACTTTCAACAATATTCTATTAGGTTAGGGTTATAATGCCACTTTCAACAATATTCTATTAGGTTAGGGTTATAACGCCACTTTCAACAATATTTCTATTAGGTTAGGGTTATAACGCCACTTTCAACAATATTCTATTAGGTTAGGGTTATAATGCCACTTTCTATTAGGTTAGGGTTATAATGCCACTTTCTATTAAGTTAGGGTTTTAACGCCACTTTCAACAATATTTCTATTAGGTTAGAGTTATAATGCCACATTCAACAATATTCTATTAGGTTAGGGTTATAATGCCACTTTCAACAATATTCTATTAGGTTCGGGTTATAATGCCACTTTCAACAATATTTCTATTAGGTTAAGGTTATAGCGCCACTTTCTATTAGGTTATGGTTATAACGCCACTTTCAACAATATTTCTATTAGGTTAGGGTTATAACGCCACTTTCAACAATATTTCTATTAGGTTAGGGTTATAACGCCACTTTCAACAATATTTCTATTAGGTTAGGGTTATAACGCCACTTTCAACAATATTCTATTAGGTTAGGGCTATAATGCCACTTTCAACAATATTCTATTAGGTTAGGGTTATAATGCCACTTTCAACAATATTCTATTAGGTTAGGGTTATAACGCCACTTTCTATTAGGTTAGGGTTATAATGCCACTTTCAACAATATTCTATTAGGTTAGGGTTATAATGCCACTTTCAACAATATTCTATTAGGTTAGGGTTATAATGCCACTTTCAACAATATTTCTATTAGGTTAGGGTTATAATGCCACTTTCTATTAGGTTAGGGTTATAATGCCACTTTCAACAATATTTCTATTAGGTTAGGGTTATAACGCCACTTTCAACAATATTCTATTAGGTTAGGGTTATAACACCACTTTCAACAATATTCTATTAGGTTAGGGTTATAATGCCACTTTCAACAATATTTCTATTAGGTTAGGGTTATAGCGCCACTTTCAACAATATTCTATTAGGTTAGGGTTATAATGCCACTTTCTATTAGGTTAGGGTTATAACGCCACTTTCAACAATATTTCTATTAGGATAGGGTTATAGCGCCACTTTCAACAATATTCTATTAGGTTAGGGTTATAATGCCACTTTCTATTAGGTTAGGGTTATAACGCCACTTTCTATTAGGTTAGGGTTATAGCGCCACTTTCAACAATATTCTATTAGGTTAGGGTTATAACGCCACTTTCAACAATATTCTATTAGGTTAGGGTTATAATGTCACTTTCAACAATATTCTATTAGGTTAGGGTTATAACGCCACTTTCAACAATATTCTATTAGGTTAGGGTTATAGCGCCACTTTCAACAATATTCTATTAGGTTAGGGTTTTAACGCCACTTTCAACAATATTCTATTAGGTTAGGGTTATAATGCCACTTTCAACAATATTTCTATTAGGTTAGGGTTATAGCGCCACTTTCAACAATATTTCTATTAGGTTAGGGTTATAACGCCACTTTCAACAATATTCTATTAGGTTAGGGTTATAACGCCACTTTCTATTAGGTTAGGGTTATAGCACCACTCTCTATTAGGTTAGGGTTATAACGCCACTTCCTATTAGGTTAGGGTTATAACGCCACTTCCTATTAGGTTAGGGCTATAACGCCACTTTCATCAATATTCTATTAGGTTAGGGTTATAATGCCACTTTCTATTAGGTTAGGGTTATAATGCCACTTTCAACAATATTCTATTAGGTTAGGGTTATAGCGCCACTTTCAACAATATTCTATTAGGTTAGGGTTATAATGCCACTTTCATCAATATTCTATTAGGTTAGGGTTATAACGCCACTTTCAACAATATTCTATTAGGTTAGGGTTATAATGCCACTTTCATCAATATTCTATTAGGTTAGGGTTATAACGCCACTTTCAACAATATTCTATTAGGTTAGGGTTATAGCGCCACTTTCAACAATATTTCTATTAGGTTAGGGTTATAGCGCCACTTTCAACAATATTCTATTAGGTTAGGGTTATAATGCCACTTTCAACAATATTTCTATTAGGTTAGGGTTATAATGTCACTTTCAACAATATTCTATTAGGTTAGGGTTTTAACGCCACTTTCAACAATATTCTATTAGGTTAGGGTTATAATGCCACTTTCAACAATATTTCTATTAGGTTAGGGTTATAGTGCCACTTTCAACAATATTTCTATTAGGTTAGGGTTATAACGCCACTTTCAACAATATTCTATTAGGTTAGGGTTATAACGCCACTTTCTATTAGGTTAGGGTTTTAGCACCACTCTCTATTAGGTTGGGGTTATAACGCCACTTCCTATTAGGTTAGGGTTATAACGCCACTTCCTATTAGGTTAGGGTTATAACGCCACTTTCAACAATATTCTATTAGGTTAGGGTTATAACGCCACTTTCTATTAGGTTAGGGTTATAATGCCACTTTCAACAATATTCTATTAGGTTAGGGTTATAGCGCCACTTTCAACAATATTCTATTAGGTTAGGGTTATAATGCCACTTTCATCAATATTCTATTAGGTTAGGGTTATAATGCCACTTTCAACAATATTCTATTAGGTTAGGGTTATAATGCCACTTTCAACAATATTCTATTAGGTTAGGGTTATAATGCCACTTTCAACAATATTCTATTAGGTTAGGGTTATAATGCCACTTTCAACAATATTCTATTAGGTTAGGGTTATAACGCCACTTTCAACAATATTTCTATTAGGTTAGGGTTATAACGCCACTTTCAACAATATTCTATTAGGTTAGGGTTATAATGCCACTTTCTATTAGGTTAGGGTTATAATGCCACTTTCTATTAAGTTAGGGTTTTAACGCCACTTTCAACAATATTTCTATTAGGTTAGAGTTATAATGCCACATTCAACAATATTCTATTAGGTTAGGGTTATAATGCCACTTTCAACAATATTCTATTAGGTTCGGGTTATAATGCCACTTTCAACAATATTTCTATTAGGTTAAGGTTATAGCGCCACTTTCTATTAGGTTAGGGTTATAATGCCACTTTCTATTAGGTTAGGGTTATAATGCCACTTTCTATTAGGTTAGGGTTATAGCGCCACTTTCAACAATATTCTATTAGGTTAGGGTTATAATGCCACTTTCAACAATATTTCTATTAGGTTAGGGTTATAACGCCACTTTCAACAATATTTCTATTAGGTTAGGGCTATAACGCCACTTTCAACAATATTTCTATTAGGTTAGGGTTATAACGCCACTTTCAACAATATTCTATTAGGTTAGGGCTATAATGCCACTTTCAACAATATTCTATTAGGTTAGGGTTATAATGCCACTTTCAACAATATTCTATTAGGTTAGGGTTATAACGCCACTTTCTATTAGGTTAGGGTTATAGCACCACTTTCTATTAGGTTTGGGTTATAACGCCACTTTCTATTAGGTTAGGGTTATAGTGCCACTTTCTATTAGGTTAGGGTTATAATGCCACTTTCAACAATATTCTATTAGGTTAGGGGTATAACGCCACTTTCAACAATATTCTATTAGGTTAGGGTTATAACGCCACTTTCTATTAGGTTAGGGTTATAGCGCCACTTTCTATTAGGTTAGGGTTATAATGCCACTTTCTATTAGGTTAGGGTTATAATGCCACTTTCTATTAGGTTAGGGTTATAATGCCACTTTCTATTAGGTTAGGGTTATAGCGCCACTTTCAACAATATTCTATTAGGTTAGGGTTATAATGCCACTTTCAACAATATTTCTATTAGGTTAGGGTTATAACGCCACTTTCTATTAGGTTAGGGTTATAACGCCACTTTCTATTAGGTTAGGGTTATAGCACCACTTTCAACAATATTCTATTAGGTTAGGGTTATAATGCCACTTTCAACAATATTCTATTAGGTTAGGGTTATAGCGCCACTTTCAACAATATTCTATTAGGTTAGGGTTATAATGCCACTTTCAACAATATTCTATTAGGTTAGGGTTATAATGCCACTTTCAACAATATTCTATTAGGTTAGGGTTATAATGCCACTTTCAACAATATTCTATTAGGTTAGGGTTATAACGCCACTTTCAACAATATTCTATTAGGTTAGGGTTATAGCGCCACTTTCAACAATATTCTATTAGGTTAGGGTTATAACGCCACTTTCAACAATATTCTATTAGGTTAGGGTTATAATGCCACTTTCAACAATATTCTATTAGGTTAGGGTTATAATGCCACTTTCAACAATATTCTATTAGGTTAGGGTTATAACGCCACTTTCAATAATATTCTATTAGGTTAGGGTTATAGCGCCACTTTCTATTAGGTTTGGGTTATAATGCCACTTTCTATTAGGTTAGGGTTATAATGCCACTTTCTATTAGGTTAGGGTTATAATGCCACTTTCTATTAGGTTAGGGTTATAATGCCACTTCCTATTAGGTTAGGGTTATAGCGCCACTTTCAACAATATTCTATTAGGTTAGGGTTATAATGCCACTTTCAACAATATTCTATTAGGTTAGGGTTATAGCGCCACTTTCTATTAGGTTAGGGTTATAACGCCACTTTCTATTAGGTTAGGGTTATAGCACCACTCTCTATTAGGTTAGGGTTATAACGCCACTTCCTATTAGGTTAGGGTTATAACGCCACTTCCTATTAGGTTAGGGTTATAACGCCACTTTCAACAATATTCTATTAGGTTAGGGTTATAACGCCACTTTCTATTAGGTTAGGGTTATAATGCCACTTTCAACAATATTCTATTAGGTTAGGGTTATAGCGCCACTTTCAACAATATTCTATTAGGTTAGGGTTATAATGCCACTTTCATCAATATTCTATTAGGTTAGGGTTATAATGCCACTTTCAACAATATTCTATTAGGTTAGGGTTATAATGCCACTTTCAACAATATTCTATTAGGTTAGGGTTATAACGCCACTTTCAACAATATTCTATTAGGTTAGGGTTATAATGCCACTTTCATCAATATTCTATTAGGTTAGGGTTATAGCACCACTTTCAACAATATTCTATTAGGTTAGGGTTATAATGCTACTTTCAACAATATTCTATTAGGTTAGGGTTATAACGCCACTTTCAACAATATTTCTATTAGGTTAGGGTTATAACGCCACTTTCAACAATATTCTATTAGGTTAGGGTTATAATGCCACTTTCTATTAGGTTAGGGTTATAATGCCACTTTCTATTAAGTTAGGGTTTTAACGCCACTTTCAACAATATTTCTATTAGGTTAGGGTTATAATGCCACATTCAACAATATTCTATTAGGTTAGGGTTATAATGCCACTTTCAACAATATTCTATTAGGTTCGGGTTATAATGCCACTTTCAACAATATTTCTATTAGGTTAAGGTTATAGCGCCACTTTCTATTAGGTTATGGTTATAACGCCACTTTCAACAATATTTCTATTAGGTTAGGGTTATAACGCCACTTTCAACAATATTTCTATTAGGTTAGGGTTATAACGCCACTTTCAACAATATTTCTATTAGGTTAGGGTTATAAAGCCACTTTCAACAATATTCTATTAGGTTAGGGCTATAATGCCACTTTCAACAATATTCTATTAGGTTAGGGTTATAATGCCACTTTCAACAATATTCTATTAGGTTAGGGTTATAACGCCACTTTCTATTAGGTTAGGGTTATAGCACCACTTTCTATTAGGTTTGGGTTATAACGCCACTTTCTATTAGGTTAGGGTTATAGTGCCACTTTCTATTAGGTTAGGGTTATAATGCCACTTTCAACAATATTCTATTAGGTTAGGGTTATAACGCCACTTTCAACAATATTCTATTAGGTTAGGGTTATAACGCCACTTTCAACAATATTCTATTAGGTTAGGGTTATAGCGCCACTTTCTATTAGGTTAGGGTTATAATGCCACTTTCTATTAGGTTAGGGTTATAATGCCACTTTCTATTAGGTTAGGGTTATAATGCCACTTTCTATTAGGTTAGGGTTATAGCGCCACTTTCAACAATATTCTATTAGGTTAGGGTTATAATGCCACTTTCAACAATATTTCTATTAGGTTAGGGTTATAACGCCACTTTCTATTAGGTTAGGGTTATAACGCCACTTTCTATTAGGTTAGGGTTATAACGCCACTTTCAACAATATTCTATTAGGTTAGGGTTATAATGCCACTTTCAACAATATTCTATTAGGTTAGGGTTATAACGCCACTTTCAACAATATTCTATTAGGTTAGGGTTATAGCGCCACTTTCAACAATATTCTATTAGGTTAGGGTTATAATGCCACTTTCAACAATATTCTATTAGGTTAGGGTTATAACGCCACTTTCAACAATATTCTATTAGGTTAGGGTTATAATGCCACTTTCAACAATATTCTATTAGGTTAGGGTTATAGCGCCACTTTCAACAATATTCTATTAGGTTAGGGTTATAATGCCACTTTCAACAATATTCTATTAGGTTAGGGTTATAATGCCACTTTCAACAATATTCTATTAGGTTAGGGTTATAATGCCACTTTCAACAATATTCTATTAGGTTAGGGTTATAACGCCACTTTCAACAATATTCTATTAGGTTAGGGTTATAGCGCCACTTTCAACAATATTCTATTAGGTTAGGGTTATAACGCCACTTTCAACAATATTCTATTAGGTTAGGGTTATAATGCCACTTTCAACAATATTCTATTAGGTTAGGGTTAT
This sequence comes from Bathymodiolus septemdierum, assembly GCA_963383655.1. Lineage (NCBI taxonomy): Eukaryota > Metazoa > Mollusca > Bivalvia > Mytilida > Modiolidae > Bathymodiolus > Bathymodiolus septemdierum. The sequence continues at coordinate 43,996,833 of OY726530.1, read as the reverse complement.
AATGCCACTTTCAACAATATTCTATTAGGTTAGGGTTATAAAGCCACTTTCAATAATATTCTATTAGGTTACGGTTATAGCGCCACTTTCTATTAGGTTTGGGTTATAATGCCACTTTCTATTAGGTTAGGGTTATAATGCCACTTTCTATTAGGTTAGGGTTATAATGCCACTTTCTATTAGGTTAGGGTTATAATGCCACTTCCTATTAGGTTAGGGTTATAGCGCCACTTTCAACAATATTCTATTAGGTTAGGGTTATAATGCCACTTTCAACAATATTCTATTAGGTTAGGGTTATAGTGCCACTTTCTATTAGGTTAAGGTTATAACGCCACTTTCAACAATATTCTATTAGGTTAGGGTTATAGCGCCACTTTCTATTAGGTTTGGGTTATAATGGCACTTTCTATTATGTTAGGGTTATAACGCCACTTTCAACAATATTCTATTAGGTTAGGGTTATAGCGCCACTTTCTATTAGGTTTGGGTTATAATGCCACTTTCTATTAGGTTAGGGTTATAGCGCCACTTCCTATTAGGTTAGGGTTATAATGCCACTTTCTATTAGGTTAGGGTTATAACGCCACTTTCAACAATATTCTATTAGGTTAGGGTTATAACGCCACTTTCAACAATATTCTATTAGGTTAGGGTTATAGACCCACTTTCAACAATATTCTATTAGGTTAGGGTTATAGCGCCACTTTCTATTAGGTTTGGGTTATAATGCCACTTTCTATTAGGTTAGGGTTATAACGCCACTTTCAACAATATTCTATTAGGTTAGGGTTATAGCGCCACTTTCTATTAGGTTAGGGTTATAATGCCACTTTCTATTAGGTTAGGGTTATAATGCCACTTTCTATTAGGTTAGGGTTATAATGCCACTTTCTATTAGGTTAGGGTTATAGCGCCACTTTCAACAATATTCTATTAGGTTAGGGTTATAATGCCACTTTCAACAATATTTCTATTAGGTTAGGGTTATAACGCCACTTTCTATTAGGTTAGGGTTATAACGCCACTTTCTATTAGGTTAGGGTTATAACGCCACTTTCAACAATATTCTATTAGGTTAGGGTTATAATGCCACTTTCAACAATATTCTATTAGGTTAGGGTTATAACGCCACTTTCAACAATATTCTATTAGGTTAGGGTTATAGCGCCACTTTCAACAATATTCTATTAGGTTAGGGTTATAACGCCACTTTCTAATAGGTTAGGGTTATAATGCCACTTTCAACAATATTCTATTAGGTTAGGGTTATAGCGCCACTTTCAACAATATTCTATTAGGTTAGGGTTATAATGCCACTTTCATCAATATTCTATTAGGTTAGGGTTATAATGCCACTTTCAACAATATTCTATTAGGTTAGGGTTATAATGCCACTTTCAACAATATTCTATTAGGTTAGGGTTATAACGCCACTTTCAACAATATTCTATTAGGTTAGGGTTATAATGCCACTTTCATCAATATTCTATTAGGTTAGGGTTATAGCACCACTTTCAACAATATTCTATTAGGTTAGGGTTATAATGCCACTTTCAACAATATTCTATTAGGTTAGGGTTATAACGCCACTTTCAACAATATTTCTATTAGGTTAGGGTTATAACGCCACTTTCAACAATATTCTATTAGGTTAGGGTTATAATGCCACTTTCTATTAGGTTAGGGTTATAATGCCACTTTCTATTAAGTTAGGGTTTTAACGCCACTTTCAACAATATTTCTATTAGGTTAGGGTTATAATGCCACATTCAACAATATTCTATTAGGTTAGGGTTATAATGCCACTTTCAACAATATTCTATTAGGTTCGGGTTATAATGCCACTTTCAACAATATTTCTATTAGGTTAAGGTTATAGCGCCACTTTCTATTAGGTTATGGTTATAACGCCACTTTCAACAATATTTCTATTAGGTTAGGGTTATAACGCCACTTTCAACAATATTTCTATTAGGTTAGGGTTATAACGCCACTTTCAACAATATTTCTATTAGGTTAGGGTTATAACGCCACTTTCAACAATATTCTATTAGGTTAGGGCTATAATGCCACTTTCAACAATATTCTATTAGGTTAGGGTTATAATGCCACTTTCAACAATATTCTATTAGGTTAGGGTTATAACGCCACTTTCTATTAGGTTAGGGTTATAGCACCACTTTCTATTAGGTTTGGGTTATAACGCCACTTTCTATTAGGTTAGGGTTATAGTGCCACTTTCTATTAGGTTAGGGTTATAATGCCACTTTCAACAATATTCTATTAGGTTAGGGTTATAACGCCACTTTCAACAATATTCTATTAGGTTAGGGTTATAACGCCACTTTCAACAATATTCTATTAGGTTAGGGTTATAGCGCCACTTTCTATTAGGTTAGGGTTATAATGCCACTTTCTATTAGGTTAGGGTTATAATGCCACTTTCTATTAGGTTAGGGTTATAATGCCACTTTCTATTAGGTTAGGGTTATAGCGCCACTTTCAACAATATTCTATTAGGTTAGGGTTATAATGCCACTTTCAACAATATTTCTATTAGGTTAGGGTTATAACGCCACTTTCTATTAGGTTAGGGTTATAACGCCACTTTCTATTAGGTTAGGGTTATAACGCCACTTTCAACAATATTCTATTAGGTTAGGGTTATAATGCCACTTTCAACAATATTCTATTAGGTTAGGGTTATAACGCCACTTTCAACAATATTCTATTAGGTTAGGGTTATAGCGCCACTTTCAACAATATTCTATTAGGTTAGGGTTATAATGCCACTTTCAACAATATTCTATTAGGTTAGGGTTATAACGCCACTTTAAACAATATTCTATTAGGTTAGGGTTATAATGCCACTTTCAACAATATTCTATTAGGTTAGGGTTATAGCGCCACTTTCAACAATATTCTATTAGGTTAGGGTTATAATGCCACTTTCAACAATATTCTATTAGGTTAGGGTTATAATGCCACTTTCAACAATATTCTATTAGGTTAGGGTTATAATGCCACTTTCAACAATATTCTATTAGGTTAGGGTTATAACGCCACTTTCAACAATATTCTATTAGGTTAGGGTTATAATGCCACTTTCAACAATATTCTATTAGGTTAGGGTTATAATGCCACTTTCAACAATATTCTATTAGGTTAGGGTTATAACGCCACTTTCTATTAGGTTAGGGTTATAATGCCACTTTCTATTAGGTTAGGGTTATAATGCCACTTTCTATTAGGTTAGGGTTATAATGCCACTTTCTATTAGGTTAGGGTTATAATGCTACTTCCTATTAGGTTAGGGTTATAGCGCCACTTTCAACAATATTCTATTAGGTTAGGGTTATAATGCCACTTTCAACAATATTCTATTAGGTTAGGGTTATAGCGCCACTTTCTATTAGGTTAGGGTTATAACGCCACTTTCTATTAGGTTAGGGTTATAGCACCACTCTCTATTAGGTTAGGGTTATAACGCCACTTCCTATTAGGTTAGGGTTATAACGCCACTTCCTATTAGGTTAGGGTTATAACGCCACTTTCAACAATATTCTATTAGGTTAGGGTTATAACGCCACTTCCTATTAGGTTAGGGTTATAATGCCACTTTCAACAATATTCTATTAGGTTAGGGTTATAGCGCCACTTTCAACAATATTCTATTAGGTTAGGGTTATAATGCCACTTTCATCAATATTCTATTAGGTTAGGGTTATAATGCCACTTTCAACAATATTCTATTAGGTTAGGGTTATAATGCCACTTTCAACAATATTCTATTAGGTTAGGGTTATAACGCCACTTTCAACAATATTCTATTAGGTTAGGGTTATAATGCCACTTTCATCAATATTCTATTAGGTTAGGGTTATAGCGCAACTTTCAACAATATTCTATTAGGTTAGGGTTATAATGCCACTTTCAACAATATTCTATTAGGTTAGGGTTATAATGCCACTTTCAACAATATTTCTATTAGGTTAGGGTTATAACGCCACTTTCAACAATATTCTATTAGGTTAGGGTTATAATGCCACTTTCTATTAGGTTAGGGTTATAATGCCACTTTCTATTAAGTTAGGGTTTTAACGCCACTTTCAACAATATTTCTATTAGGTTAGGGTTATAATGCCACATTCAACAATATTCTATTAGGTTAGGGTTATAATGCCACTTTCAACAATATTCTATTAGGTTCGGGTTATAATGCCACTTTCAACAATATTTCTATTAGGTTAAGGTTATAGCGCCACTTTCTATTAGGTTATGGTTATAACGCCACTTTCAACAATATTTCTATTAGGTTAGGGTTATAACGCCACTTTCAACAATATTTCTATTAGGTTAGGGTTATAACGCCACTTTCAACAATATTTCTATTAGGTTAGGGTTATAACGCCACTTTCAACAATATTCTATTAGGTTAGGGCTATAATGCCACTTTCAACAATATTCTATTAGGTTAGGGTTATAATGCCACTTTCAACAATATTCTATTAGGTTAGGGTTATAACGCCACTTTCTATTAGGTTAGGGTTATAGCACCACTTTCTATTAGGTTTGGGTTATAACGCCACTTTCTATTAGGTTAGGGTTATAGTGCCACTTTCTATTAGGTTAGGGTTATAATGCCACTTTCAACAATATTCTATTAGGTTAGGGTTATAACGCCACTTTCAACAATATTCTATTAGGTTAGGGTTATAACGCCACTTTCAACAATATTCTATTAGGTTAGGGTTATAGCGCCACTTTCTATTAGGTTAGGGTTATAATGCCACTTTCTATTAGGTTAGGGTTTTAATGCCACTTTCTATTAGGTTAGGGTTATAATGCCACTTTCTATTAGGTTAGGGTTATAGCGCCACTTTCAACAATATTCTATTAGGTTAGGGTTATAATGCCACTTTCAACAATATTTCTATTAGGTTAGGGTTATAACGCCACTTTCTATTAGGTTAGGGTTATAACGCCACTTTCTATTAGGTTAGGGTTATAACGCCACTTTCAACAATATTCTATTAGGTTAGGGTTATAATGCCACTTTCAACAATATTCTATTAGGTTAGGGTTATAACGCCACTTTCAACAATATTCTATTAGGTTAGGGTTATAGCGCCACTTTCAACAATATTCTATTAGGTTAGGGTTATAATGCCACTTTCAACAATATTCTATTAGGTTAGGGTTATAACGCCACTTTCAACAATATTCTATTAGGTTAGGGTTATAATGCCACTTTCTATTAGGTTAGGGTTATAATGCCACTTTCTATTAAGTTAGGGTTTTAACGCCACTTTCAACAATATTTCTATTAGGTTAGGGTTATAATGCCACATTCAACAATATTCTATTAGGTTAGGGTTATAATGCCACTTTCAACAATATTCTATTAGGTTCGGGTTATAATGCCACTTTCAACAATATTTCTATTAGGTTAAAGTTATAGCGCCACTTTCTATTAGGTTATGGTTATAACGCCACTTTCAACAATATTTCTATTAGGTTAGGGTTATAACGCCACTTTCAACAATATTTCTATTAGGTTAGGGTTATAACGCCACTTTCAACAATATTTCTATTAGGTTAGGGTTATAACGCCACTTTCAACAATATTCTATTAGGTTAGGGCTATAATGCCACTTTCAACAATATTCTATTAGGTTAGGGTTATAATGCCACTTTCAACAATATTCTATTAGGTTAGGGTTATAACGCCACTTTCTATTAGGTTAGGGTTATAGCACCACTTTCTATTAGGTTTGGGTTATAACGCCACTTTCTATTAGGTTAGGGTTATAGTGCCACTTTCTATTAGGTTAGGGTTATAATGCCACTTTCAACAATATTCTATTAGGTTAGGGTTATAACGCCACTTTCAACAATATTCTATTAGGTTAGGGTTATAACGCCACTTTCAACAATATTCTATTAGGTTAGGGTTATAGCGCCACTTTCTATTAGGTTAGGGTTATAATGCCACTTTCTATTAGGTTAGGGTTATAATGCCACTTTCTATTAGGTTAGGGTTATAATGCCACTTTCTATTAGGTTAGGGTTATAGCGCCACTTTCAACAATATTCTATTAGGTTAGGGTTATAATGCCACTTTCAACAATATTTCTATTAGGTTAGGGTTATAACGCCACTTTCTATTAGGTTAGGGTTATAACGCCACTTTCTATTAGGTTAGGGTTATAACGCCACTTTCAACAATATTCTATTAGGTTAGGGTTATAATGCCACTTTCAACAATATTCTATTAGGTTAGGGTTATAACGCCACTTTCAACAATATTCTATTAGGTTAGGGTTATAGCGCCACTTTCAACAATATTCTATTAGGTTAGGGTTATAATGCCACTTTCAACAATATTCTATTAGGTTAGGGTTATAACGCCACTTTCAACAATATTCTATTAGGTTAGGGTTATAATGCCACTTTCAACAATATTCTATTAGGTTAGGGTTATAGCGCCACTTTCAACAATATTCTATTAGGTTAGGGTTATAATGCCACTTTCAACAATATTCTATTAGGTTAGGGTTATAATGCCACTTTCAACAATATTCTATTAGGTTAGGGTTATAATGCCACTTTCAACAATATTCTATTAGGTTAGGGTTATAACGCCACTTTCAACAATATTCTATTAGGTTAGGGTTATAATGCCACTTTCAACAATATTCTATTAGGTTAGGGTTATAATGCCACTTTCAACAATATTCTATTAGGTTAGGGTTATAACGCCACTTTCAATAATATTCTATTAGGTTAGGGTTATAGCGCCACTTTCTATTAGGTTAGGGTTATAATGCCACTTTCTATTAGGTTAGGGTTATAATGCCACTTTCTATTAGGTTAGGGTTATAATGCCACTTTCTATTAGGTTAGGGTTATAATGCCACTTCCTATTAGGTTAGGGTTATAGCGCCACTTTCAACAATATTCTATTAGGTTAGGGTTATAATGCCACTTTCAACAATATTCTATTAGGTTAGGGTTATAGCGCCACTTTCTATTAGGTTAGGGTTATAACGCCACTTTCTATTAGGTTAGGGTTATAGCACCACTCTCTATTAGGTTAGGGTTATAACGCCACTTCCTATTAGGTTAGGGTTATAACGCCACTTCCTATTAGGTTAGGGTTATAACGCCACTTTCAACAATATTCTATTAGGTTAGGGTTATAACGCCACTTCCTATTAGGTTAGGGTTATAATGCCACTTTCAACAATATTCTATTAGGTTAGGGTTATAGCGCCACTTTCAACAATATTCTATTAGGTTAGGGTTATAATGCCACTTTCATCAATATTCTATTAGGTTAGGGTTATAATGCCACTTTCAACAATATTCTATTAGGTTAGGGTTATAATGCCACTTTCAACAATATTCTATTAGGTTAGGGTTATAACGCCACTTTCAACAATATTCTATTAGGTTAGGGTTATAATGCCACTTTCATCAATATTCTATTAGGTTAGGGTTATAGCACCACTTTCAACAATATTCTATTAGGTTAGGGTTATAATGCCACTTTCAACAATATTCTATTAGGTTGGGGTTATAACGCCACTTTCAACAATATTTCTATTAGGTTAGGGTTATAACGCCACTTTCAACAATATTCTATTAGGTTAGGGTTATAATGCCACTTTCTATTAGGTTAGGGTTATAATGCCACTTTCTATTAAGTTAGGGTTTTAACGCCACTTTCAACAATATTTCTATTAGGTTAGGGTTATAATGCCACATTCAACAATATTCTATTAGGTTAGGGTTATAATGCCACTTTCAACAATATTCTATTAGGTTCGGGTTATAATGCCACTTTCAACAATATTTCTATTAGGTTAAGGTTATAGCGCCACTTTCTATTAGGTTATGGTTATAACGCCACTTTCAACAATATTTCTATTAGGTTAGGGTTATAACGCCACTTTCAACAATATTTCTATTAGGTTAGGGTTATAACGCCACTTTCAACAATATTTCTATTAGGTTAGGGTTATAACGCCACTTTCAACAATATTCTATTAGGTTAGGGCTATAATGCCACTTTCAACAATATTCTATTAGGTTAGGGTTATAATGCCACTTTCAACAATATTCTATTAGGTTAGGGTTATAACGCCACTTTCTATTAGGTTAGGGTTATAGCACCACTTTCTATTAGGTTTGGGTTATAACGCCACTTTCTATTAGGTTAGGATTATAGTGCCACTTTCTATTAGGTTAGGGTTATAATGCCACTTTCAACAATATTCTATTAGGTTAGGGTTATAACGCCACTTTCAACAATATTCTATTAAGTTAGGGTTATAACGCCACTTTCAACAATATTCTATTAGGTTAGGGTTATAGCGCCACTTTCTATTAGGTTAGGGTTATAATGCCACTTTCTATTAGGTTAGGGTTATAATGCCACTTTCTATTAGGTTAGGGTTATAATGCCACTTTCTATTAGGTTAGGGTTATAGCGCCACTTTCAACAATATTCTATTAGGTTAGGGTTATAATGCCACTTTCAACAATATTTCTATTAGGTTAGGGTTATAACGCCACTTTCTATTAGGTTAGGGTTATAACGCCACTTTCTATTAGGTTAGGGTTATAACGCCACTTTCAACAATATTCTATTAGGTTAGGGTTATAATGCCACTTTCAACAATATTCTATTAGGTTAGGGTTATAACGCCACTTTCAACAATATTCTATTAGGTTAGGGTTATAGCGCCACTTTCAACAATATTCTATTAGGTTAGGGTTATAATGCCACTTTCAACAATATTCTATTAGGTTAGGGTTATAACGCCACTTTCAACAATATTCTATTAGGTTAGGGTTATAATGCCACTTTCAACAATATTCTATTAGGTTAGGGTTATAACGCCACTTTCAACAATATTCTATTAGGTTAGGGTTATAATGCCACTTTCTATTAGGTTAGGGTTATAATGCCACTTTCTATTAAGTTAGGGTTTTAACGCCACTTTCAACAATATTTCTATTAGGTTAGGGTTATAATGCCACATTCAACAATATTCTATTAGGTTAGGGTTATAATGCCACTTTCAACAATATTCTATTAGGTTCGGGTTATAATGCCACTTTCAACAATATTTCTATTAGGTTAAAGTTATAGCGCCACTTTCTATTAGGTTATGGTTATAACGCCACTTTCAACAATATTTCTATTAGGTTAGGGTTATAACGCCACTTTCAACAATATTTCTATTAGGTTAGGGTTATAACGCCACTTTCAACAATATTTCTATTAGGTTAGGGTTATAACGCCACTTTCAACAATATTCTATTAGGTTAGGGCTATAATGCCACTTTCAACAATATTCTATTAGGTTAGGGTTATAATGCCACTTTCAACAATATTCTATTAGGTTAGGGTTATAACGCCACTTTCTATTAGGTTAGGGTTATAGCACCACTTTCTATTAGGTTAGGGTTATAATGCCACTTTCAACAATATTCTATTAGGTTAGGGTTATAACGCCACTTTCAACAATATTCTATTAGGTTAGGGTTATAGCGCCACTTTCAACAATATTCTATTAGGTTAGGGTTATAATGCCACTTTCAACAATATTCTATTAGGTTAGGGTTATAACGCCACTTTAAACAATATTCTATTAGGTTAGGGTTATAATGCCACTTTCAACAATATTCTATTAGGTTAGGGTTATAGCGCCACTTTCAACAATATTCTATTAGGTTAGGGTTATAATGCCACTTTCAACAATATTCTATTAGGTTAGGGTTATAATGCCACTTTCAACAATATTCTATTAGGTTAGGGTTATAATGCCACTTTCAACAATATTCTATTAGGTTAGGGTTATAACGCCACTTTCAACAATATTCTATTAGGTTAGGGTTATAATGCCACTTTCAACAATATTCTATTAGGTTAGGGTTATAATGCCACTTTCAACAATATTCTATTAGGTTAGGGTTATAACGCCACTTTCAATAATATTCTATTAGGTTAGGGTTATAGCGCCACTTTCTATTAGGTTAGGGTTATAATGCCACTTTCTATTAGGTTAGGGTTATAATGCCACTTTCTATTAGGTTAGGGTTATAATGCCACTTTCTATTAGGTTAGGGTTATAATGCTACTTCCTATTAGGTTAGGGTTATAGCGCCACTTTCAACAATATTCTATTAGGTTAGGGTTATAATGCCACTTTCAACAATATTCTATTAGGTTAGGGTTATAGCGCCACTTTCTATTAGGTTAGGGTTATAACGCCACTTTCTATTAGGTTAGGGTTATAGCACCACTCTCTATTAGGTTAGGGTTATAACGCCACTTCCTATTAGGTTAGGGTTATAACGCCACTTCCTATTAGGTTAGGGTTATAACGCCACTTTCAACAATATTCTATTAGGTTAGGGTTATAACGCCACTTCCTATTAGGTTAGGGTTATAATGCCACTTTCAACAATATTCTATTAGGTTAGGGTTATAGCGCCACTTTCAACAATATTCTATTAGGTTAGGGTTATAATGCCACTTTCATCAATATTCTATTAGGTTAGGGTTATAATGCCACTTTCAACAATATTCTATTAGGTTAGGGTTATAATGCCACTTTCAACAATATTCTATTAGGTTAGGGTTATAACGCCACTTTCAACAATATTCTATTAGGTTAGGGTTATAATGCCACTTTCATCAATATTCTATTAGGTTAGGGTTATAGCGCAACTTTCAACAATATTCTATTAGGTTAGGGTTATAATGCCACTTTCAACAATATTCTATTAGGTTAGGGTTATAACGCCACTTTCAACAATATTTCTATTAGGTTAGGGTTATAACGCCACTTTCAACAATATTCTATTAGGTTAGGGTTATAATGCCACTTTCTATTAGGTTAGGGTTATAATGCCACTTTCTATTAAGTTAGGGTTTTAACGCCACTTTCAACAATATTTCTATTAGGTTAGGGTTATAATGCCACATTCAACAATATTCTATTAGGTTAGGGTTATAATGCCACTTTCAACAATATTCTATTAGGTTCGGGTTATAATGCCACTTTCAACAATATTTCTATTAGGTTAAGGTTATAGCGCCACTTTCTATTAGGTTATGGTTATAACGCCACTTTCAACAATATTTCTATTAGGTTAGGGTTATAACGCCACTTTCAACAATATTTCTATTAGGTTAGGGTTATAACGCCACTTTCAACAATATTTCTATTAGGTTAGGGTTATAACGCCACTTTCAACAATATTCTATTAGGTTAGGGCTATAATGCCACTTTCAACAATATTCTATTAGGTTAGGGTTATAATGCCACTTTCAACAATATTCTATTAGGTTAGGGTTATAACGCCACTTTCTATTAGGTTAGGGTTATAGCACCACTTTCTATTAGGTTTGGGTTATAACGCCACTTTCTATTAGGTTAGGGTTATAGTGCCACTTTCTATTAGGTTAGGGTTATAATGCCACTTTCAACAATATTCTATTAGGTTAGGGTTATAACGCCACTTTCAACAATATTCTATTAGGTTAGGGTTATAACGCCACTTTCAACAATATTCTATTAGGTTAGGGTTATAGCGCCACTTTCTATTAGGTTAGGGTTATAATGCCACTTTCTATTAGGTTAGGGTTTTAATGCCACTTTCTATTAGGTTAGGGTTATAATGCCACTTTCTATTAGGTTAGGGTTATAGCGCCACTTTCAACAATATTCTATTAGGTTAGGGTTATAATGCCACTTTCAACAATATTTCTATTAGGTTAGGGTTATAACGCCACTTTCTATTAGGTTAGGGTTATAACGCCACTTTCTATTAGGTTAGGGTTATAACGCCACTTTCAACAATATTCTATTAGGTTAGGGTTATAATGCCACTTTCAACAATATTCTATTAGGTTAGGGTTATAACGCCACTTTCAACAATATTCTATTAGGTTAGGGTTATAGCGCCACTTTCAACAATATTCTATTAGGTTAGGGTTATAATGCCACTTTCAACAATATTCTATTAGGTTAGGGTTATAACGCCACTTTCAACAATATTCTATTAGGTTAGGGTTATAATGCCACTTTCTATTAGGTTAGGGTTATAATGCCACTTTCTATTAAGTTAGGGTTTTAACGCCACTTTCAACAATATTTCTATTAGGTTAGGGTTATAATGCCACATTCAACAATATTCTATTAGGTTAGGGTTATAATGCCACTTTCAACAATATTCTATTAGGTTCGGGTTATAATGCCACTTTCAACAATATTTCTATTAGGTTAAAGTTATAGCGCCACTTTCTATTAGGTTATGGTTATAACGCCACTTTCAACAATATTTCTATTAGGTTAGGGTTATAACGCCACTTTCAACAATATTTCTATTAGGTTAGGGTTATAACGCCACTTTCAACAATATTTCTATTAGGTTAGGGTTATAACGCCACTTTCAACAATATTCTATTAGGTTAGGGCTATAATGCCACTTTCAACAATATTCTATTAGGTTAGGGTTATAATGCCACTTTCAACAATATTCTATTAGGTTAGGGTTATAACGCCACTTTCTATTAGGTTAGGGTTATAGCACCACTTTCTATTAGGTTTGGGTTATAACGCCACTTTCTATTAGGTTAGGGTTATAGTGCCACTTTCTATTAGGTTAGGGTTATAATGCCACTTTCAACAATATTCTATTAGGTTAGGGTTATAACGCCACTTTCAACAATATTCTATTAGGTTAGGGTTATAACGCCACTTTCAACAATATTCTATTAGGTTAGGGTTATAGCGCCACTTTCTATTAGGTTAGGGTTATAATGCCACTTTCTATTAGGTTAGGGTTATAATGCCACTTTCTATTAGGTTAGGGTTATAATGCCACTTTCTATTAGGTTAGGGTTATAGCGCCACTTTCAACAATATTCTATTAGGTTAGGGTTATAATGCCACTTTCAACAATATTTCTATTAGGTTAGGGTTATAACGCCACTTTCTATTAGGTTAGGGTTATAACGCCACTTTCTATTAGGTTAGGGTTATAACGCCACTTTCAACAATATTCTATTAGGTTAGGGTTATAATGCCACTTTCAACAATATTCTATTAGGTTAGGGTTATAACGCCACTTTCAACAATATTCTATTAGGTTAGGGTTATAGCGCCACTTTCAACAATATTCTATTAGGTTAGGGTTATAATGCCACTTTCAACAATATTCTATTAGGTTAGGGTTATAACGCCACTTTCAACAATATTCTATTAGGTTAGGGTTATAATGCCACTTTCAACAATATTCTATTAGGTTAGGGTTATAGCGCCACTTTCAACAATATTCTATTAGGTTAGGGTTATAATGCCACTTTCAACAATATTCTATTAGGTTAGGGTTATAATGCCACTTTCAACAATATTCTATTAGGTTAGGGTTATAATGCCACTTTCAACAATATTCTATTAGGTTAGGGTTATAACGCCACTTTCAACAATATTCTATTAGGTTAGGGTTATAATGCCACTTTCAACAATATTCTATTAGGTTAGGGTTATAATGCCACTTTCAACAATATTCTATTAGGTTAGGGTTATAACGCCACTTTCAATAATATTCTATTAGGTTAGGGTTATAGCGCCACTTTCTATTAGGTTAGGGTTATAATGCCACTTTCTATTAGGTTAGGGTTATAATGCCACTTTCTATTAGGTTAGGGTTATAATGCCACTTTCTATTAGGTTAGGGTTATAATGCCACTTCCTATTAGGTTAGGGTTATAGCGCCACTTTCAACAATATTCTATTAGGTTAGGGTTATAATGCCACTTTCAACAATATTCTATTAGGTTAGGGTTATAGCGCCACTTTCTATTAGGTTAGGGTTATAACGCCACTTTCTATTAGGTTAGGGTTATAGCACCACTCTCTATTAGGTTAGGGTTATAACGCCACTTCCTATTAGGTTAGGGTTATAACGCCACTTCCTATTAGGTTAGGGTTATAACGCCACTTTCAACAATATTCTATTAGGTTAGGGTTATAACGCCACTTCCTATTAGGTTAGGGTTATAATGCCACTTTCAACAATATTCTATTAGGTTAGGGTTATAGCGCCACTTTCAACAATATTCTATTAGGTTAGGGTTATAATGCCACTTTCATCAATATTCTATTAGGTTAGGGTTATAATGCCACTTTCAACAATATTCTATTAGGTTAGGGTTATAATGCCACTTTCAACAATATTCTATTAGGTTAGGGTTATAACGCCACTTTCAACAATATTCTATTAGGTTAGGGTTATAATGCCACTTTCATCAATATTCTATTAGGTTAGGGTTATAGCACCACTTTCAACAATATTCTATTAGGTTAGGGTTATAATGCCACTTTCAACAATATTCTATTAGGTTGGGGTTATAACGCCACTTTCAACAATATTTCTATTAGGTTAGGGTTATAACGCCACTTTCAACAATATTCTATTAGGTTAGGGTTATAATGCCACTTTCTATTAGGTTAGGGTTATAATGCCACTTTCTATTAAGTTAGGGTTTTAACGCCACTTTCAACAATATTTCTATTAGGTTAGGGTTATAATGCCACATTCAACAATATTCTATTAGGTTAGGGTTATAATGCCACTTTCAACAATATTCTATTAGGTTCGGGTTATAATGCCACTTTCAACAATATTTCTATTAGGTTAAGGTTATAGCGCCACTTTCTATTAGGTTATGGTTATAACGCCACTTTCAACAATATTTCTATTAGGTTAGGGTTATAACGCCACTTTCAACAATATTTCTATTAGGTTAGGGTTATAACGCCACTTTCAACAATATTTCTATTAGGTTAGGGTTATAACGCCACTTTCAACAATATTCTATTAGGTTAGGGCTATAATGCCACTTTCAACAATATTCTATTAGGTTAGGGTTATAATGCCACTTTCAACAATATTCTATTAGGTTAGGGTTATAACGCCACTTTCTATTAGGTTAGGGTTATAGCACCACTTTCTATTAGGTTTGGGTTATAACGCCACTTTCTATTAGGTTAGGATTATAGTGCCACTTTCTATTAGGTTAGGGTTATAATGCCACTTTCAACAATATTCTATTAGGTTAGGGTTATAACGCCACTTTCAACAATATTCTATTAGGTTAGGGTTATAACGCCACTTTCAACAATATTCTATTAGGTTAGGGTTATAGCGCCACTTTCTATTAGGTTAGGGTTATAATGCCACTTTCTATTAGGTTAGGGTTATAATGCCACTTTCTATTAGGTTAGGGTTATAATGCCACTTTCTATTAGGTTAGGGTTATAGCGCCACTTTCAACAATATTCTATTAGGTTAGGGTTATAATGCCACTTTCAACAATATTTCTATTAGGTTAGGGTTATAACGCCACTTTCTATTAGGTTAGGGTTATAACGCCACTTTCTATTAGGTTAGGGTTATAACGCCACTTTCAACAATATTCTATTAGGTTAGGGTTATAATGCCACTTTCAACAATATTCTATTAGGTTAGGGTTATAACGCCACTTTCAACAATATTCTATTAGGTTAGGGTTATAGCGCCACTTTCAACAATATTCTATTAGGTTAGGGTTATAATGCCACTTTCAACAATATTCTATTAGGTTAGGGTTATAACGCCACTTTCAACAATATTCTATTAGGTTAGGGTTATAATGCCACTTTCAACAATATTCTATTAGGTTAGGGTTATAGCGCCACTTTCAACAATATTCTATTAGGTTAGGGTTATAATGCCACTTTCAACAATATTCTATTAGGTTAGGGTTATAATGCCACTTTCAACAATATTCTATTAGGTTAGGGTTATAATGCCACTTTCAACAATATTCTATTAGGTTAGGGTTATAACGCCACTTTCAACAATATTCTATTAGGTTAGGGTTATAGCGCCACTTTCAACAATATTCTATTAGATTAGGGTTATAACGCCACTTTCAACAATATTCTATTAGGTTAGGGTTATAATGCCACTTTCAACAATATTCTATTAGGTTAGGGTTATAATGCCACTTTCAACAATATTCTATTAGGTTAGGGTTATAACGCCACTTTCAATAATATTCTATTAGGTTAGGGTTATAGCGCCACTTTCTATTAGGTTTGGGTTATAATGCCACTTTCTATTAGGTTAGGGTTATAATGCCACTTTCTATTAGGTTAGGGTTATAATGCCACTTTCTATTAGGTTAGGGTTATAATGCCACTTCCTATTAGGTTAGGGTTATAGCGCCACTTTCAACAATATTCTATTAGGTTAGGGTTATAATGCCACTTTCAACAATATTCTATTAGGTTAGGGTTATAGCGCCACTTTCTATTAGGTTAGGGTTATAACGCCACTTTCAACAATATTCTATTAGGTTAGGGTTATAGCGCCACTTTCTATTAGGTTTGGGTTATAATGGCACTTTCTATTATGTTAGGGTTATAACGCCACTTTCAACAATATTCTATTAGGTTAGGGTTATAGCGCCACTTTCTATTAGGTTTGGGTTATAATGCCACTTTCTATTAGGTTAGGGTTATAGCGCCACTTCCTATTAGGTTAGGGTTATAATGCCACTTTCTATTAGGTTAGGGTTATAACGCCACTTTCAACAATATTCTATTAGGTTAGGGTTATAACGCCACTTTCAACAATATTCTATTAGGTTAGGGTTATAGCGCCACTTTCAACAATATTCTATTAGGTTAGGGTTATAGCGCCACTTTCTATTAGGTTTGGGTTATAATGCCACTTTCTATTAGGTTAGGGTTATAACGCCACTTTCAACAATATTCTATTAGGTTAGGGTTATAACGCCACTTTCAACAATATTTCTATTAGGTTAGGGTTATAGCACCTCTTTCTATTAGGTTAGGGTTATAACGCCACTTTCAACAATATTTCTATTAGGTTAGGGTTATAGCGCCACTTCCTATTAGGTTAGGGTTATAACGCCACTTTCAACAATATTCTATTAGGTTAGGGTTATAATGCCACTTTCAACAATATTCTATTAGGTTAGGGTTATAACGCCACTTTCAACAATATTCTATTAGGTTAGGGTTATAGCGCCACTTTCAACAATATTCTATTAGGTTAGGGTTATAATGCCACTTTCAACAATATTCTATTAGGTTAGGGTTATAACGCCACTTTCAACAATATTCTATTAGGTTAGGGTTATAGCGCCACTTTCAACAATATTCTATTAGGTTAGGGTTATAATGCCACTTTCAACAATATTCTATTAGGTTAGGGTTATAATGCCACTTTCAACAATATTCTATTAGGTTAGGGTTATAACGCCACTTTCAACAATATTCTATTAGGTTAGGGTTATAATGCCACTTTCAACAATATTCTATTAGGTTAGGGTTATAATGCCACTTTCAACAATATTCTATTAGGTTAGGGTTATAATGCCACTTTCAACAATATTCTATTAGGTTAGGGTTATAATGCCACTTTCAACAATATTCTATTAGGTTAGGGTTATAACGCCACTTTCAACAATATTCTATTAGGTTAGGGTTATAATGCCACTTTCAACAATATTCTATTAGGTTAGGGTTATAACGCCACTTTCAACAATATTCTATTAGGTTAGGGTTATAATGCCACTTTCAACAATATTCTATTAGGTTAGGGTTATAACGCCACTTTCAACAATATTCTATTAGGTTAGGGTTATAATGCCACTTTCAACAATATTCTATTAGGTTAGGGTTATAATGCCACTTTCAACAATATTCTATTAGGTTAGGGTTATAATGCCACTTTCAACAATATTCTATTAGGTTAGGGTTATAACGCCACTTTCAACAATATTCTATTAGGTTAGGGTTATAGCGCCACTTTCAACAATATTCTATTAGGTTAGGGTTATAACGCCACTTTCAACAATATTCTATTAGGTTAGGGTTATAATGCCACTTTCAACAATATTCTATTAGGTTAGGGTTATAATGCCACTTTCAACAATATTCTATTAGGTTAGGGTTATAACGCCACTTTCAATAATATTCTATTAGGTTAGGGTTATAGCGCCACTTTCTATTAGGTTTGGGTTATAATGCCACTTTCTATTAGGTTAGGGTTATAATGCCACTTTCTATTAGGTTAGGGTTATAATGCCACTTTCTATTAGGTTAGGGTTATAATGCCACTTCCTATTAGGTTAGGGTTATAGCGCCACTTTCAACAATATTCTATTAGGTTAGGGTTATAATGCCACTTTCAACAATATTCTATTAGGTTAGGGTTATAGCGCCACTTTCTATTAGGTTAGGGTTATAACGCCACTTTCTATTAGGTTAGGGTTATAGCACCACTTTCTATTAGGTTTGGGTTATAACGCCACTTTCTATTAGGTTAGGGTTATAGTGCCACTTTCTATTAGGTTAGGGTTATAATGCCACTTTCAACAATATTCTATTAGGTTAGGGTTATAACGCCACTTTCAACAATATTCTATTAGGTTAGGGTTATAACGCCACTTTCTATTAGGTTAGGGTTATAGCGCCACTTTCTATTAGGTTAGGGTTATAATGCCACTTTCTATTAGGTTAGGGTTATAATGCCACTTTCTATTAGGTTAGGGTTATAATGCCACTTTCTATTAGGTTAGGGTTATAGCGCCACTTTCAACAATATTCTATTAGGTTAGGGTTATAATGCCACTTTCAACAATATTTCTATTAGGTTAGGGTTATAACGCCACTTTCTATTAGGTTAGGGTTATAACGCCACTTTCTATTAGGTTAGGGTTATAACGCCACTTTCAACAATATTCTATTAGGTTAGGGTTATAATGCCACTTTCAACAATATTCTATTAGGTTAGGGTTATAACGCCACTTTCAACAATATTCTATTAGGTTAGGGTTATAATGCCACTTTCAACAATATTCTATTAGGTTAGGGTTATAACGCCACTTTCAACAATATTCTATTAGGTTAGGGTTATAATGCCACTTTCAACAATATTCTATTAGGTTAGGGTTATAACGCCACTTTCAACAATATTCTATTAGGTTAGGGTTATAATGCCACTTTCAACAATATTCTATTAGGTTAGGGTTATAATGCCACTTTCAACAATATTCTATTAGGTTAGGGTTATAATGCCACTTTCAACAATATTCTATTAGGTTAGGGTTATAACGCCACTTTCAACAATATTCTATTAGGTTAGGGTTATAGCGCCACTTTCAACAATATTCTATTAGGTTAGGGTTATAACGCCACTTTCAACAATATTCTATTAGGTTAGGGTTATAATGCCACTTTCAACAATATTCTATTAGGTTAGGGTTATAATGCCACTTTCAACAATATTCTATTAGGTTAGGGTTATAACGCCACTTTCAATAATATTCTATTAGGTTAGGGTTATAGCGCCACTTTCTATTAGGTTTGGGTTATAATGTCACTTTCTATTAGGTTAGGGTTATAATGCCACTTTCTATTAGGTTAGGGTTATAATGCCACTTTCTATTAGGTTAGGGTTATAATGCCACTTCCTATTAGGTTAGGGTTATAGCGCCACTTTCAACAATATTCTATTAGGTTAGGGTTATAATGCCACTTTCAACAATATTCTATTAGGTTAGGGTTATAGCGCCACTTTCTATTAGGTTAGGGTTATAACGCCACTTTCTATTAGGTTAGGGTTATAGCACCACTTTCTATTAGGTTTGGGTTATAACGCCACTTTCTATTAGGTTAGGGTTATAGTGCCACTTTCTATTAGGTTAGGGTTATAATGCCACTTTCAACAATATTCTATTAGGTTAGGGTTATAACGCCACTTTCAACAATATTCTATTAGGTTAGGGTTATAACGCCACTTTCTATTAGGTTAGGGTTATAACGCCACTTTCTATTAGGTTAGGGTTATAGCGCCACTTTCTATTAGGTTATGGTTATAATGCCACTTTCTATTAGGTTAGGGTTATAATGCCACTTTCTATTAGGTTAGGGTTATAATGCCACTTTCTATTAGGTTAGGGTTATAGCGCCACTTTCAACAATATTCTATTAGGTTAGGGTTATAATGCCACTTTCAACAATATTTCTATTAGGTTAGGGTTATAACGCCACTTTCTATTAGGTTAGGGTTATAACGCCACTTTCTATTAGGTTAGGGTTATAACGCCACTTTCAACAATATTCTATTAGGTTAGGGTTATAATGCCACTTTCAACAATATTCTATTAGGTTAGGGTTATAACGCCACTTTCAACAATATTCTATTAGGTTAGGGTTATAGCGCCACTTTCAACAATATTCTATTAGGTTAGGGTTATAATGCCACTTTCAACAATATTCTATTAGGTTAGGGTTATAACGCCACTTTCAACAATATTCTATTAGGTTAGGGTTATAATGCCACTTTCAACAATATTCTATTAGGTTAGGGTTATAATGCCACTTTCAACAATATTCTATTAGGTTAGGGTTATAATGCCACTTTCAACAATATTCTATTAGGTTAGGGTTATAACGCCACTTTCAACAATATTCTATTAGGTTAGGGTTATAGCGCCACTTTCAACAATATTCTATTAGGTTAGGGTTATAACGCCACTTTCAACAATATTCTATTAGGTTAGGGTTATAATGCCACTTTCAACAATATTCTATTAGGTTAGGGTTATAATGCCACTTTCAACAATATTCTATTAGGTTAGGGTTATAACGCCACTTTCAATAATATTCTATTAGGTTAGGGTTATAGCGCCACTTTCTATTAGGTTTGGGTTATAATGCCACTTTCTATTAGGTTAGGGTTATAATGCCACTTTCTATTAGGTTAGGGTTATAATGCCACTTTCTATTAGGTTAGGGTTATAATGCCACTTCCTATTAGGTTAGGGTTATAGCGCCACTTTCAACAATATTCTATTAGGTTAGGGTTATAATGCCACTTTCAACAATATTCTATTAGGTTAGGGTTATAGCGCCACTTTCTATTAGGTTAGGGTTATAACGCCACTTTCAACAATATTCTATTAGGTTAGGGTTATAGCGCCACTTTCTATTAGGTTTGGGTTATAATGGCACTTTCTATTATGTTAGGGTTATAACGCCACTTTCAACAATATTCTATTAGGTTAGGGTTATAGCGCCACTTTCTATTAGGTTTGGGTTATAATGCCACTTTCTATTAGGTTAGGGTTATAGCGCCACTTCCTATTAGGTTAGGGTTATAATGCCACTTTCTATTAGGTTAGGGTTATAACGCCACTTTCAACAATATTCTATTAGGTTAGGGTTATAACGCCACTTTCAACAATATTCTATTAGGTTAGGGTTATAGCGCCACTTTCAACAATATTCTATTAGGTTAGGGCTATAGCGCCACTTTCTATTAGGTTTGGGTTATAATGCCACTTTCTATTAGGTTAGGGTTATAACGCCACTTTCAACAATATTCTATTAGGTTAGGGTTATAACGCCACTTTCAACAATATTTCTATTAGGTTAGGGTTATAGCACCTCGTTCTATTAGGTTAGGGTTATAACGCCACTTTCAACAATATTTCTATTAGGTTAGGGTTATAGCGCCACTTCCTATTAGGTTAGGGTTATAACGCCACTTTCAACAATATTCTATTAGGTTAGGGTTATAATGCCACTTTCAACAATATTCTATTAGGTTAGGGTTATAATGCCACTTTCAACAATATTTCTATTAGGTTAGGGTTATAACGCCACTTTCAACAATATTTCTATTAGGTTAGGGTTATAACGCCACTTTCAACAATATTTCAGTTATATCGTGACGATCAGTTTTATTATTGGAGGAAACCAGAGTATCAGGAGAAAACCACCAACCTGTCGCAAGTCACTGACAAACTTTATCAGATAATGTTGTATCAAGCACACCTTGCCTGAGTGGGGTTCGAACTCACAGTTTTTCTATTGGCGTTTGGAAGTGTTGCGACATTGTGGTATTCTTTGTTTTTCATTTTATCACTGGTATATGTCACAAATTTTCTGTTTGGCTAAGGATGATTGGAAATTACTTATAGTTTAGAATATTTTCTTTGTTATATTTTTCACATGTATTTCAGATCAGCTAGCATCAATTGAATGGAGCACTATACATGTCTAGTTTTTCAATAAACACAAATTATGTGGAGCTATGGTTATGGCCATCTTGGGTGCCGAATCAGAACCAAATAAGGTATCTTTTATCTAGGACTATCCATGGATGATTCCTGTTGAGTTTCAATTTAATTGATTGATTAATTGGTATTTAACGCCAACTATAGAAGTTTTCAGTTATATCGTGGTGTATACAAAATTTATAAATTAATTTCCTCAACTATAAGACTCTTGGTCTGTTGAGTTTCGATTCTTTCACCCTATTGTTTTTGGAGAAGATGATTTTCTTTTAATTAGGTCAATTACATTTTGTCAACTGTATATATATTAGGGAGTGGATGTGGTCGAATGGTCTAGGGCGCTGGACGTCAGGCTAAGCGAATGGTGCTGCAGTGTATCAATGGTGTGGGTTCAAATCCCATCGAGGGAAGAACAAAAATCTAATTCTAACACTGTTTGGTTTAATTTTCAGACGTATATATATATATATATATATATATATATATATATATATATATATATATATATAGTTAATTTGGCAGGGGAAAATTCTGTGATTTATGTTTAATGAGCCATTCGAGATGGGGTTCATTATGCTAAAATAGTTCATTAGAGTGAAACATTCTTTTCACAAGAAATTTGTCTTTTAGCATTTAAGTGAAATGCAAATTAAATCAAACTTACCCCATATGAACATTCTGATTTACACAGTAATCAGAATGATATGAGGAATTTTTAAAGAAAGTCTTACATATATCAGTGAGTGCCTCACTCGGATACTTTATCTTGATTCCAAGCCAATCAGTCAATGCTCTTTCCCCTTAATGCTGTGTGCTTAGTGGAGAAGCAACAAATACCAATTTTATAGACTTTGCTTGACCCGATCGGGTTTCGAACCCAAGATCTACCACACTCGAGGCGAGCACGCCAACTATTACACCACCGATACAGTTCTTTCATATATCATGCTTGTAAATATTGCTGATTATCAATTATTCAGACTTACAGATTCAGGTCTAGGTGACAGGGTGACCTCTGCTCTACTGGCAGCCCCAATATCTGCTGGTGTCTGTGATGTTCCTTCCTCATTCTGCTCCTTCTGTTTGTAGAACAACACAGCCTCATAGTTCATCAAGGCCCAAGCATGCCAGGCCTGTTAAAATAATGTGATACAAATTATTTCATCATGTAATTAACAAAGCACTGTTCAACTATGTCAGAAATTATCAAAACAAAATACAGAGAAAATTATTACAAAATCTTGATTATCCTAGTAATCATAGAACTGAATGTCATTGTCTTAATGTTCTATAAATGTAATCATAGAAACACAACTGAATGTCATTGTCTTAATGTTCTATAAATGTAATCATAGAAACACAACTGAATGTCATTGTCTTAATGTTCTATAAATGTAATCATAGAAACACAACTGAATGTCATTGTCTTAATGTTCTATAAATGTAATCATAGAAACACAACTGAATGTCGTTGTCTTAATGTTCTATAAATGTAATCATAGAAACACAACTGAATGTCGTTGTCTTAATGTTCTATAAATGTAATCATAGAAACACAACTGAATGTCGTTGTCTTAATGTTCTATAAATGTAATCATAGAAACACAACTGAATGTCATTGTCTTAATGTTCTATAAATGTAATCATAGAAACACAACTGAATGTCATTGTCTTAATGTTCTATAAATGTAATCATAGAAACACAACTGAATGTCATTGTCTTAATGTTCTATAAATGTAATCATAGAAACACAACTGAATGTCATTGCCTTAATGTTCTATAAATGGTTGGCTGGTTGGTTTATGGTGTTTAATGCCACTTTCAACAATATTTCAGTTATATTGTGTCGGAAACCAGAGTACATGGAGAAAACCACTGACCTGCTGCAAGTCATCGACAAATTTATTCACATAATGTTGTATTGAGTACACCTCACCATGAGTGAAATTCGAACCCACTTTAGTGGTGATAGGCACTGACTGCACAGGTGTTGTAAATCCAACTACCATACAATCAGGACCACGACGGCCCCTCTATAAAAAGTGGATATTCTTTAACACCTACTGAGAAATATTTTTAAGTTATATCATGGTGAGAGCAAGTTATTTTTTGATGCGATGAGGGGTGTGTTCAGAATTCTACCAAACTCACCCTATGTCAAATTAAAATGTCCAAAGCGTTAATAATAAATATCTATCATAGATACTATGTGTAACTCTAAGGTAAAAAATCAAGTTACATTGGGTAGATTTTGGTATGTTTTGTAAGGAATGGACCACTCATCACATCTCACAGCTCAGGCTTCACCTTTGATGTGATATTTCTATGTCTCACACAATTTATTTCCTATATCATACCTTGTACCAATCCTTATCATGCTCTGTAGCCCTGTAATAACATTCTAGTACTTGTGGTATAGATTTCTCATTTATTCCCATTAAATTTTCTGCCCAAATTCCTAGTTTTAAATAACACCTGAAGAAAAAAACACATTAAAATTTAAATGTTTTAACTATTCTAACATGCAAATGTGATTGGGTTGTATTGTTCAAGAGATAATAAATCTAAATCATACAACATGTATATCGTCATTATGAAATTTCAGTTAATATATTATTACATTTTGACTAAATAATTTAGAATAATATCCAAATAAACCAAAATTCTATGTAGAGGTTTGGTGTTTAATGCCACTTTCAACAATTTTTCAATTACCGTAAATTGGGATATTTTGGCCGTAGTTTTTTTTTGGTTTATTTGGTGCCTCTCTTGAAAGTGCCAAAATTAAACACGCTAAAAAATAACGTCCGCTAAAATTAAAAATACCAATATTTTATAAAAGTTCTAGTACGATATTGATCTTATTCAAACTAATCAATCTTAAAATTATCAATAGTATTCACAATTCACAAGTATTTATGTTTCCTCCGAAAGTTGTGAGTTCATATCAGGGTAATGTGGTAAATAAAAAATTTAGTAGAATTCGACAGCTATCAGTTATAATGACTTAAAGCAGATCTACTCCAGACATAAATAAAGCTTATAATTCAACAATATGTGCATAATAATTTTCAAAAGAAACTAAATGCTAATTGTCAATTTAGCTCTAGGGTCTTAATCATTGACATTTTTATTGTATGATTAGTATATCGGCAGTCGTCAGTCAAATAAATTGTTACAGATTTCATACCTGTTGTAAAATCACCTATTGACAAACGTTAATTAAAGTAGCCTAAGGACTTAGTGTAATTGTGAATTTGAGCTTTATGTTGTTTTAAGTTCATCTTATCATCTTAGCTAATAAATATTTTATCACTATTTATTAATTTTCATCCACAGATAATGCCATCTGGAAAAAGTATTTGTATTTCAGCCGTATCCAATTTCTTAGTTACTTTTCTAAACAAACTTCCAGTGAGATACCGGTGGTATTTGACTTCCAAGTTTTTGATCTACGATAAAAAAAAAAAACATTGGTCACAAGCATTTATTTTTTTCTAACTATTTGAAAAGCACCAAAATAAAACAATCATTTTTTGGAAAGTACCAAAAATTAAACATCCACATTTTGACAGAAAACCGCCAAATATCCAGACTTTATTGGTGGATGAAACCGGAGAACCCAGAGAAAATCACAGATCTGCCGAACTACCATATGATCACGACTACGACAGCTCCCAACTAAATTATATAGTAATGGTAAAGTAAAAAAAATGCCATAGAAAAACTTTGAATATATTTTCAACTAGCTACTTGTAGGACGTGACATATTTACCTAGCAAGAAGTTTATTAAGATCCTGTCTCTGTTGTGAATCTTCTGGTGAAATTAGTTGTAAGGCTTTAGTTTGTAGTGAATGGTCAACAAAATACTGCAACTTACTGTAAGCATCATTCTGAAAAAGATAAATATAGAGTAAGTAATGTTGTTTTTAATGCCAAAGTTACATTTTGAAGAAATGATGATGATGATGTCCACTTTTTGGTTAGATAAGGTGATGACGTATACTTTGTAAAAAATTAACTCCATTAACTGGATAGTTTGGTCATGTATACATTACCTTTTAATTATTTATCTATATACAGGGCCTAATCTAGCCAAATCACCACCCCCTCCCCCATTTTTTTTTAAAGTGAGAGAGAGAGAGAGAGAGAGAAAAGAAAAAAGAAAAAAAGTTCAGTGTCAAATTTCATATCTTAGTTTGAGGAGAAGCATCACATATAAAACTGAAAAATATATCACAAGATTAGTTATTGCTACAAGCCTAAGACCAAAAAGGTATTCAATTTGGCATTGTGAAATTTGTTTATTTAGCAAATAAAGGCAATGCCTATATTTTCTTGATTTTTCATAAAAAGATTTCAGGAATAGTTACTATATTGTCTGTTACATGGTTTCAATATAATAAAGTTTGTCTCAATCATTTTTTGTTGATTTTCCATCCAACTTGTTAACGTCAACGTCACTTCTCCTTAGGATTCCTCACTTCTCCCTATTCTGTCCAAGAGGGAGAAGTCAAGTCTCCCAAACATTCAAAGCTAGATTATGCCCAGATATACTTTACCTTTTGGTTACTTCTCCACATATGTTTCATGTATGTAAATGTTACTTCAGGACTGGACGTTGGTAATGGCTGTTCTAAGTGTTTCATAGGATCTGTACCTAACAACATCACTAGTGTCTTGTGTGATAGAGCCTGTAATACACAGAAAACTTATAAAACTCATGTATTAATACATAGGATCTGTACCTAACAACATCACTAGTGTCTTGTGTGATATAGCCTGTAATATACAGAAAACTTATAAAACTCATGTATTAATACATAGGATCTGTACCTAACAACATCACTAGTGTCTTGTGTGATAGAGCCTGTAATACACAGAAAACTTATAAAACTCATGTAT
This sequence comes from Bathymodiolus septemdierum, assembly GCA_963383655.1. Taxonomy (NCBI): domain Eukaryota; kingdom Metazoa; phylum Mollusca; class Bivalvia; order Mytilida; family Modiolidae; genus Bathymodiolus; species Bathymodiolus septemdierum. Next base: position 43,969,740 of record OY726530.1, on the reverse strand, counting down.
TAATACATAGGATCTGTACCTAACAACATCACTAGTGTCTTGTGTGATAGAGCCTGTAATATACAGAAAACTTATAAAACTCATGTATTAATACATAGGATCTGTACCTAACAACATCACTAGTGTCTTGTGTGATAGAGCCTGTAATACACAGAAAACTTATAAAACTCATGTATTAATACATAGGATCTGTACCTAACAACATCACTAGTGTCTTGTGTGATAGAGCCTGTAATATACAGAAAACTTATAAAACTCATGTATTAATACATAGGATCTGTACCTAACAACATCACTAGTGTCTTGTGTGATAGAGCCTGTAATACACAGAAAACTTATAAAACTCATGTATTAATACATAGGATCTGTACCTAACAACATCACTAGTGTCTTGTGTGATAGAGCCTGTAATATACAGAAAACTTATAAAACTCATGTATTAATACATAGGATCTGTACCTAACAACATCACTAGTGTCTTGTGTGATATAGCCTGTAATACACAGAAAACTTATAAAACTCATGTATTAATACATAGGATCTGTACCTAACAACATCACTAGTGTCTTGTGTGATAGAGCCTGTAATACACAGAAAACTTATAAAACTCATGTATTAATACATAGGATCTGTACCTAACAACATCACTAGTGTCTTGTGTGATAGAGCCTGTAATACACAGAAAACTTATAAAACTCATGTATTAATACATAGGATCTGTACCTAACAACATCACTAGTGTCTTGTGTGATATAGCCTGTAATACACAGAAAACTTATAAAACTCATGTATTAATACATAGGATCTGTACCTAACAACATCACTAGTTTCTTGTGTGATATAGCCTGTAATACACAGAAAACAATATAAAATTGGTGTATTAATGGCAGAGCAAAATACAGCTTTTTAAAATATCTAATTTTTCCTTGAAAAAATATTAATTTATATAAGGAAGTGAAGAACAGCAACAAAAGCTCAGTTCTCTTACTTTAATTTGTGTCTAAGTGTAAAGTTGGATAGTCTCTCATATTCATTTACATCTATAGCCTTGTTCCTTTACTTTAATTTGTGTCTAAGTGTAATGTTGGATAATCTCTCATATTCATTTACATCTATAGCCTTGTTCCTTTACTTTAATTTGTGTCTAAGTGTAATGTTGGATAATCTCTCATATTCATTTACATCTATAGCCTTGTTCCTTTACTTTAATTTGTGTCTAAGTGTAAAGTTGGATAATCTCTCATATTCATTTACATCTATAGCCTTGTTCCTTTACTTTAATTTGTGTCTAAGTGTAATGTTGGATAATCTCTCATATTCATTTACATCTATAGCCTTGTTCCTTTACTTTAATTTGTGTCTAAGTGTAAAGTTGGATAATCTCTCATGTTCATTTACATCTATAGCCTTGTTCCTTTACTTTAATTTGTGTCTAAGTGTAATGTTGGATAATCTCTCATATTCATTTACATCTATAGCCTTGTTCCTTTACTTTAATTTGTGTCTAAGTGTAATGTTGGATAATCTCTCATATTCATTTACATCTATAGCCTTGTTCCTTTACTTTAATTTGTGTCTAAGTGTAATGTTGGATAATCTCTCATGTTCATTTACATCTATAGCCTTGTTCCTTTACTTTAATTTGTGTCTAAGTGTAAAGTTGGATAATCTCTCATATTCATTTACATCTATAGCCTTGTTCCTTTACTTTAATTTGTGTCTAAGTGTAAAGTTGGATAGTCTCTCATATTCATTTACATCCATATCTTTTCTTACTAATGAAATATTTACTGGATCAAAAAAAGTGGGTTTTTTTTCTTCAATTAATAACTTCTGAAATCATGTAACTAGTAAATTTATGTCTATAAATGTTAACATGTTTATTTTGTTCCTGCAAGTTAAATTAATAAAACAATATTGAAAACAAGACACAAGAAATAACATTTATTATATAGATAGGTGTGATTTATGGGGATTTATCCGTGAAATAAATTCCGGTATCTCACATGTGAGATATCAGTTTTTTTTTCCCGGAACTGCTTTTACACAACTATGTGGTGTGGTGGTTACGTCCCTTGTTGCGTTACAGTGAATACACACACGATTGTAAACTGAAACAATTCCGCGAAATGTTATTGACGACGTTGACATAGAAACAACATGAAGACTTCCAGTTTGAAACGTAAAGAATACACGTTATTTGGCTTCATGTATGCTTCAATTTTGATCAAATTTAACTAAAATAAGTTTTCAAGTTTTTAATTATTTTTGTGTATTGTTGTAAATATGACATTTAAGATTTCACATTTTCAAGATGGCGGATCCTTCCAGCTGAACCCCTTAGTTACACCTTGTAGATCGAGAGTTTTACACTATCATTGCTCGTAGATTCATATGCATTGAATATAATATACAAATAAAAAAATAATATATAAGAAATTTTGGAAGTCTATATTTTAAACAATATAACTAAATCATACAATTTGAATATCAAAATAAGACCACTCGTGACCGAATACGCATTAAGTTCCGCCCACTCGTTTAATCGCTATGCATACTTCGGTCACTCGTGGTCTTATTTTGATATTCAAAATCTACGATTAGTTATACAATATATGTTTTTTACCAAGTTGTAATAACAACCAGAAGCTAACATGAACCTTTATTGCTGGTTCTTTGAGAAGATCATTTTTTTTATTTTTTTTTTGTCTTTAATACAACACTACTTAGATTTTTTGTTGGCATCTAGTTTTTCCAATGATTTTTACATTCAAATTTGACTGAACATCTCTCCATGAGAAAATAATAAATGTGTGAATAAATAAGTTTCAGTCATCAAAAAACAAACAGTCAGGACACAAGTATTATGATGTCAAAAGCTCAATGTTTTTTTTGGCTGGATAATTTGATGTTAAAGTAATATTACACCAGTTTTGGGTGAAGACACTTTTTCCCTGAAAATTCTATTTGGAATACGGCAGTATCTTTACTAAGCTATTCATGCATGTTTCAAGTCGAAATATGTTCCCAACAACTAGAAATCTGAAAATCCGTGTGCATGTTTATCGTCCTCGCCATTGTTGTGGAGACTGATCAACTTTCGGTTGTTTTGTTCAGATGATTGTGATCATGACCTCGTGAAGAAAAGATAAACAATCATGGATACTGAGGTAAGCACGAACACATTCCTGACAATGATTATTGAGGAATCTGTCTGTTTCATGTCATGTGAACCAATTTTTGTTTGCAATTATTCTTATGTGGTACACACGGAATATATATATTTTTTTTTTCATCAACTGAACAGTGCGCATGAGCGATAATCTCCCCGAAAGAGTTCAAATCTTGGGTCACACGCATATCATTTGCATTACTGTCCGAGAAGACAGAATTATCTGCTGTCAAATATTTTGCGATTTGCTCTTAAAATCTGCTTTTGAGCGGATTTTTAATGTTATGCAGTTGATTTTAGTTAAAATCAAGTGATATATTGAGTAAAAATATTTAATCAAAAATTTCCACCATATTTGCCTTTCATATTACTTTATCTATTCAAGTTTTATTTTCATACAGACCTTGGAAAGGGGAGATCACTGAAACATGTTTTCCTATTTGTAATTTCTAACATAGGCTTTTTTTGATCTCATTAAAATGGGAATGGGTTTGGGTTTATGGTGTTTAACATCACTTTCAACAATATTTCAGTTAAATCGTGGCAGTCAGTTTTATTGGTGGAGGAAACAGAAGTACCTGGAGAAAACCACCGACCTTTCGCAAGTCACTGACAAACTTTATCATATAATGTTGTATCGAGTACACCTCGCATGAACGGGCTTCAAACTCACAACTTTAGTGGTGATAGGCATTGATTGCAAAGGTAGCTGTAAATCCAACTACCATACGATCACAACCACGGTGGCCCCTAAATGGGGATAGAAATCAGCATGTTTCTATAATTTTTACACTAGGTGTCACAAACTTACCAGACGTCCACTCTTTCTACACAAACTGCTGTATTTCAGCCATGTTTTTTTATCTTCCAATGGCTGAACAACTAATGATCTCACTTGAATAATTCTTTGCCAATCTTCAACAAGTCTCTGACAACCCTGTTAAAAAGTAAACCATTTAAACACTGTTAAATAACTATCATTTTACATGTAGAGGAAAATCTGTCAACATATAAACATATATTGTTTGAAAATTTATTTGTATGAGCTTTCGAAACAGGTAGAAAGAGCCTTTTGTAATGTACGTTTATTGTGCTTATCCTGCATTGTAAAAAAAAGTCCCAAAACAACTGCTGAATTTTACTGAAAAAGAGCAGAAACAAGCATAGTTCTAATTGTTTTGAAAAGTGTCCTCTATCATATCTGTGGTTGTTTCTTACTATTCCCTCTACATGTACCAAGAAAACTTAGGTCCATGATTAAATAACACTGAAGAATAAATCACCTCTTTATCAGTATTCAAAATTACACAGGATAAATATTAGTGCAGTGTCTTAAAATATAAAGTTTGTGTGTATGTCTGGGATAAAGGTTCACCTGTAAATAGTGCAGTCCTGGGATAAAGGTTCACCTGTAAATAGTGAAGTACTGGGATAAAGGTTCACCTGTAAATAGTGAAGTACAGGGATAAAGGTTCACCTGTAAATAGTGAAGTACTGGGATAAAGGTTCACCTGTAAATAGTGCAGTCCTGGGATTAAGTTTCACCTGTAAATAGTGAAGTACTGGGATAAAGGTTCACCTGTAAATAGTGCAGTCCTGGGATAAAGGTTCACCTGTAAATAGTGAAGTACAGGGATAAAGGTTCACCTGTAAATAGTGAAGTACTGGGATAAAGGTTCACCTGTAAATAGTGAAGTACTGGGATAAAGGTTCACCTGTAAATAGTGAAGTACTGGGATAAAGGTTCACCTGTAAATAGTGCAGTCCTGGGATAAAGGTTCACCTGTAAATAGTGAAGTACTGGGATAAAGGTTCACCTGTAAATAGTGAAGTACAGGGATAAAGGTTCACCTGTAAATAGTGAAGTACTGGGATAAAGGTTCACCTGTAAATAGTGCAGTCCTGGGATTAAGTTTCACCTGTAAATAGTGAAGTACTGGGATAAAGGTTCACCTGTAAATAGTGCAGTCCTGGGATAAAGGTTCACCTGTAAATAGTGAAGTACAGGGATAAAGGTTCACCTGTAAATAGTGAAGTACTGGGATAAAGGTTCACCTGTAAATAGTGAAGTACTGGGATAAAGGTTCACCTGTAAATAGTGAAGTACTGGGATAAAGGTTCACCTGTAAATAGTGCAGTCCTGGGATAAAGGTTCACCTGTAAATAGTGAAGTACAGGGATAAAGGTTCACCTGTAAATAGTGAAGTACTGGGATAAAGGTTCACCTGTAAATAGTGAAGTACTGGGATAAAGGTTCACCTGTAAATAGTGAAGTACTGGGATAAAGGTTCACCTGTAAATAGTGAAGTACTGGGATAAAGGTTCACCTGTAAATAGTGAAGTACAGGGATAAAGGTTCACCTGTAAATAGTGAAGTACTGGGATAAAGGTTCACCTGTAAATAGTGAAGTACTGGGATAAAGGTTCACCTGTAAATAGTGCAGTCCTGGGATAAAGGTTCACCTGTAAATAGTGCAGTCCTGGGATAAAGGTTCACCTGTAAATAGTGAAGTACTGGGATAAAGGTTCACCTGTAAATAGTGAAGTACTGGGATAAAGGTTCACCTGTAAATAGTGAAGTACTGGGATTAAGTTTCACCTGTAAATAGTGAAGTACTGGGATAAAGGTTCACCTGTAAATAGTGAAGTACTGGGATAAAGGTTCACCTGTAAATAGTGAAGTACAGGGATAAAGGTTTACCTGTAAATAGTGAAGTACTGGGATAAAGGTTCACCTGTAAATAGTGAAGTACTGGGATTAAGTTTCACCTGTAAATAGTGAAGTACTGGGATAAAGTTTCACCTGTAAATAGTGAAGTACTGGGATAAAGGTTCACCTGTAAATAGTGAAGTACTGGGATAAAGGTTCACCTGTAAATAGTGAAGTACTGGGATAAAGGTTCACCTGTAAATAGTGAAGTACTGGGATAAAGGTTCACCTGTAAATAGTGAAGTACTGGGATAAAGGTTCACCTGTAAATAGTGAAGTACTGGGATAAAGGTTCACCTGTAAATAGTGAAGTACTGGTACACTTGAAAGATATTGAAAGTCCTGATAATGAAGTCAGATATAGCAATTTTTTTTATAGGACATTTTTTTTTGTCCATTCTCTGCAGTTACCAATTTTATACACAATGAAACCTGTCTAAATCAAACCTCATTGGGATCAACTTTTGTGCTTGGGACAGACAGGTGTTTGGCTTGCAGAGGTAATATTAACAAAGATTTCCTCTATTGAGACTTTACTTAAAGTTCTTTTTATACAGGATTTTGATTTATTCAGGGTTTGATTTAGGCAGATTTCACTGTGTAACAAATATTGGTTTATACCAAACTAATTTTGAATAATCTCTGTAGGTTCCTTATAAATGATTTTCACTGTATAAGTAAGTATTTTCTGTAATTCTTGAAAAATTAATCATCTTAAAAGATACAAGCCCTAAATATTAACCTGTAATCTGTCCCACCACATGTTTTTAATGGCGTCCCGTCTGTCTGGCATTAGTTTGTACTGTATCACTTCCTCTAATTCTGATAACATTTGTACGTTAACCATAGCCTAAAATAATATCGAAAACATTATTAAAATAGCATGTTATCAGACAATACCAAAAGTAAGTCACAATATAAAATTGCTTAAAAGCTAATTTCCTAGTGGTCTAACACAGGAAAATACAGCTAACAATAGGTGTAATTAATTAATTTCCAGCATTTGTGTTTGTTTGTGTATAGTGGTGTCCAACACATATTGCGTTGTGTCTTTGTTTCATTTTTCTTCGTCTTGTTGCCCGTTTCTCGGGATTGTCCATTTTTGATTGCCCCTTTCGGTATTCTCTAATGTTTATTTACCAAGAATCATTTCAAATTGTAGAAATCTATCCGAGTTATAATTTATAGAATTTGAAACTGATGTCAAGGAAATATCTACTCATTCACTGCAGTGGATTCAGTTTGCTAAAACAGATATACATGTACATGCTAGTAACATGTTGATTTTTTAGCCAGTGTTGGCATCTGTCCTAAGAATATCTAAACTTATTAGCCAAAGAAGGCATCTGTTTCAATAACATGTTGACATGCTGGACACAAAAGATAGTATGGCTTATGGTGTTTAATGACACTTTCAACAATTTTTCAGTTATATCGTGGCAGTCAGTTTTATTGGTGGAGGAAACCGGAGTACCCGGAGAAAACCACCTTCCTGTCACAAGTCACTGACAAACTTTATCACATTATGTTGTATCGAGTATACTTCACAAAAAGTATGGGCCAAAAATGTTGTTCCAGTAGGAAAAAGTATATGTGTTGATAACATTCAGACCCATTAACTAAAAAAGGTAAATGTGACTGACTGTTTAGATTTACTTGTTTTTTTTTATTTATTATAAAGACAAACTAAGTTATAATCAAACCTCCTTTTATCTCGAACTCAAAATAAACAAGATGTTGCACGCTACGTCGTGCTAAGAATACCCCCACTCGTTCATTTGTAAGTCGCATGGTAAACAGGAAGTAGATGTGTGGTAAATCTGGAAAAGGGAGACATGGTACAAGTCACCATGCCAAAGCCATATATCAAATATAAAATCATTTCTTCCAGTAGAAGCTGAGATAACTGTTACGAAAGTTTTCATTATGGCAAACATGAAAAATTCTAAGTCACACTGTAAACAGGAAGTAGATGTGCGGTAAACCTGGAAAGGGGAGACATGGTACAAGTCACCATGCCAAAGCCATATATCAAATATAAAATGATTTCTTCCTGTAGAAGCTGAGATATCTGTTACAAAAGTGTGAACGGACGGACAAGGTGATTGCAATATAGCCCCCACTCTATGAGTGGGGGTATAACATTGGCCTATTTTTAGTAGTTTTTAGCTTAATTTATCGACAATTTGTAAATTTTCTTTAGATCTTTATACAGGTTAATACCTATTATCAAGTGACAAGCGTGATAAGACAAATTATCATTGATTTTTATGTCTAGTAATGGGTTATGGTATTTAATGCCACTTTCAACAATATTTCAGTTATATTGTGGAGGTCAGTTTTATTGGTGGAGGAAACCGTAGTACCCGGAGAAAACTACTGACCTGTCGTAAGTCACTGACAATCTTTATCAGATAATCTTGTATCGAGAACTCCTTGCCTGAGTGGGATAAAAACTCACAACATTAGTGGTGATAGGCACTTATTGCATAGGTAGTTGTAAATCCAACTACCATACTATCACGACAACAACGGCCCCCAGAGAGACAAATCATCTTTGATTTTTATGTCTAATCATTGGACTATAATGTTTAACAATCTATCGTTGATGTGCTTTGCTCGAAATGTACTTCTCATCACATATCACATTGAAGGTGAATCTTGCTTTGCGACATTGTTCTGAAATGTCCATTCTCTCAAAACAAATCAACAATAGTATATATATATCTCAGATACCTTAATTAAACCATTACTTCTATGTTAATGTAAATTCATCTGTCCTGTTAATTAATGCATTACTTCTATGTTAATGTAAATTCATCTGTCCTGTTAATTAATGCATTACTTCTATGTTAATGTAAATTCATCTGTCCTGTTAATTAATGCATTACTTCTATGTTAATGTAAATTCATCTGTCCTGTTAATTAACCCATTACTTCTATGTTAATGTAAATTCATCTGTCCTGTTAATTAAACCATTACTTCTATGTTAATGTAAATTCATCTGTCCTGTTAATTAACCCATTACTTCTATGTTAATGTAAATTCATCTGTCCTGTTAATTAATGCATTACTTCTATGTTAATGTAAATTCATCTGTCCTGTTAATTAATGCATTACTTCTATGTTAATGTAAATTCATCTGTCCTGTTAATTAACCCATTACTTCTATGTTAATGTAAATTCATCTGTCCTGTTAATTAATGCATTACTTCTATGTTAATGTAAATTCATCTGTCCTGTTAATTAATGCATTACTTCTATGTTAATGTAAATTCATCTGTCCTGTTAATTAACCCATTACTTCTATGTTAATGTAAATTCATCTGTCCTGTTAATTAAACCATTACTTCTATGTTAATGTAAATTCATCTGTCCTGTTAATTAACCCATTACTTCTATGTTAATGTAAATTCATCTGTCCTGTTAATTAATGCATTACTTCTATGTTAATGTAAATTCATCTGTCCTGTTAATTAACCCATTACTTCTATGTTAATGTAAATTCATCTGTCCTGTTAATTAATGCATTACTTCTATGTTAATGTAAATTCATCTGTCCTGTTAATTAATGCATTACTTCTATGTTAATGTAAATTCATCTGTCCTGTTAATTAATGCATTACTTCTATGTTAATGTAAATTCATCTGTCCTGTTAATTAATGCATTACTTCTATGTTAATGTAAATTCATCTGTCCTGTTAATTAACCCATTACTTCTATGTTAATGTAAATTCATCTGTCCTGTTAATTAATGCATTACTTCTATGTTAATGTAAATTCATCTGTCCTGTTAATTAATGCATTACTTCTATGTTAATGTAAATTCATCTGTCCTGTTAATTAACCCATTACTTCTATGTTAATGTAAATTCATCTGTCCTGTTAATTAATGCATTACTTCTATGTTAATGTAAATTCATCTGTCCTGTTAATTAACCCATTACTTCTATGTTAATGTAAATTCATCTGTCCTGTTAATTAATGCATTACTTCTATGTTAATGTAAATTCATCTGTCCTGTTAATTAACCCATTACTTCTATGTTAATGTAAATTCATCTGTCCTGTTAATTAATGCATTACTTCTATGTTAATGTAAATTCATCTGTCCTGTTAATTAACCCATTACTTCTATGTTAATGTAAATTCATCTGTCCTGTTAATTAATGCATTACTTCTATGTTAATGTAAATTCATCTGTCCTGTTAATTAACCCATTACTTCTATGTTAATGTAAATTCATCTGTCCTGTTAATTAACCCATTACTTCTATGTTAATGTAAATTCATCTGTCCTGTTAATTAACCCATTACTTCTATGTTAATGTAAATTCATCTGTCCTGTTAATTAATGCATTACTTCTATGTTAATGTAAATTCATCTGTCCTGTTAATTAACCCATTACTTCTATGTTAATGTAAATTCATCTGTCCTGTTAATTAATGCATTACTTCTATGTTAATGTAAATTCATCTGTCCTGTTAATTAATGCATTACTTCTATGTTAATGTAAATTCATCTGTCCTGTTAATTAACCCATTACTTCTATGTTAATGTAAATTCATCTGTCCTGTTAATTAATGCATTACTTCTATGTTAATGTAAATTCATCTGTCCTGTTAATTAACCCATTACTTCTATGTTAATGTAAATTCATCTGTCCTGTTAATTAACCCATTACTTCTATGTTAATGTAAATTCATCTGTCCTGTTAATTAACCCATTACTTCTATGTTAATGTAAATTCATCTGTCCTGTTAATTAATGCATTACTTCTATGTTAATGTAAATTCATCTGTCCTGTTAATTAACCCATTACTTCTATGTTAATGTAAATTCATCTGTCCTGTTAATTAATGCATTACTTCTATGTTAATGTAAATTCATCTGTCCTGTTAATTAATGCATTACTTCTATGTTAATGTAAATTCATCTGTCCTGTTAATTAATGCATTACTTCTATGTTAATGTAAATTCATCTGTCCTGTTAATTAATGCATTACTTCTATGTTAATGTAAATTCATCTGTCCTGTTAATTAAACCATTACTTCTATGTTAATGTAAATTCATCTGTCCTGTTAATTAATGCATTACTTCTATGTTAATGTAAATTCATCTGTCCTGTTAATTAAACCATTACTTCTATGTTAATGTAAATTCATCTGTCCTGTTAATTAATGCATTACTTCTATGTTAATGTAAATTCATCTGTCCTGTTAATTAACCCATTACTTCTATGTTAATGTAAATTCATCTGTCCTGTTAATTAATGCATTACTTCTATGTTAATGTAAATTCATCTGTCCTGTTAATTAATGCATTACTTCTATGTTAATGTAAATTCATCTGTCCTGTTAATTAAACCATTACTTCTATGTTAATGTAAATTCATCTGTCCTGTTAATTAACCCATTACTTCTATGTTAATGTAAATTCATCTGTCCTGTTAATTAATGCATTACTTCTATGTTAATGTAAATTCATCTGTCCTGTTAATTAACCCATTACTTCTATGTTAATGTAAATTCATCTGTCCTGTTAATTAATGCATTACTTCTATGTTAATGTAAATTCATCTGTCCTGTTAATTAATGCATTACTTCTATGTTAATGTAAATTCATCTGTCCTGTTAATTAAACCATTACTTCTATGTTAATGTAAATTCATCTGTCCTGTTAATTAACCCATTACTTCTATGTTAATGTAAATTCATCTGTCCTGTTAATTAACCTATTACTTCTATGTTAATGTAAATTCATCTGTCCTGTTAATTAACCCATTACTTCTATGTTAATGTAAATTCATCTGTCCTGTTAATTAATGCATTACTTCTATGTTAATGTAAATTCATCTGTCCTGTTAATTAAACCATTACTTCTATGTTAATGTAAATTCATCTGTCCTGTTAATTAACCCATTACTTCTATGTTAATGTAAATTCATCTGTCCTGTTAATTAACCTATTACTTCTATGTTAATGTAAATTCATCTGTCCTGTTAATTAACCCATTACTTCTATGTTAATGTAAATTCATCTGTCCTGTTAATTAATGCATTACTTCTATGTTAATGTAAATTCATCTGTCCTGTTAATTAACCCATTACTTCTATGTTAATGTAAATTCATCTGTCCTGTTAATTAACCCATTACTTCTATGTTAATGTAAATTCATCTGTCCTGTTAATTAACCCATTACTTCTATGTTAATGTAAATTCATCTGTCCTGTTAATTAATGCATTACTTCTATGTTAATGTAAATTCATCTGTCCTGTTAATTAACCCATTACTTCTATGTTAATGTAAATTCATCTGTCCTGTCGACACAATGACTGTATTATCATATTCATTACATAAAATTATATACATTTACTTACACCATAAGCCCTGTTGTAACTTTCCCCAACCATAGCAGTCAGTTCTGTATCTAGAATATCCCTGGCTTTATCTATACACTGTACATACAAAAACAAACAAAAGGTTACAGAAAATAATTCAGATTATTCAGTAAAACAATTTTTTTTCTTCATGTTTTCATGTCAACTTTTTTTTCATTAGTTTAGAATGTTAGAGCTTATTTGCTTAAAGCCAAATGAGAAATTTTTCAGCTATATTATGGCGAGAACAAGTTAATTTTCAATGAAATGATGATGAGGTCCACTTTGTACTAGAACAACACGATTAACTGAATTTTTAAATTGCTAGCTCATTGAAACAACAGTCCAAGGATAGACATGTCGCCCCACTCAGACACATTATCCTGATTCCGAGACAACCAGTCTTTGCTCTTTCTCCTTATTGCTGAATACTTAGTAGAGAAACAAGAAATACCAATTTCATAGTCTTTTGTTTATGAATTGTGCTCGAACCCACGATCTATCGCACATGAGAGGAGCACGCATTACACTACAGATGCGGTCTATCAGTTTAGAAGGTTACAGATTTTCGGTTTAAGGCTATATTATGGAAAGAACTAGGTACTTTTGATAAAATCATGACAATGTCTGCCTTGTACTAGATCAACATGCTTAGTTGGATTTTTTATAGTACTAATTCATTGAAAATACAGTCCACATTTCTCTCTCTTGGACACCAATCTCTTACTCTTTAATGCTCCTTGCTTTGCTGAAAAGCAACAAATACCAATCTTAGTCTTTAGTTTGACCTGACCGGGAATTGAATCTACGATCTACTCCACTTGAGGCGTACACACTTTCCATTATTTTTTTACCACCAAGGCAGATAATATATGATTTAAATACCAGATCATCTATATACTGGAAATTTTCTGAATGAAGACACAATGGCCAAATTTATACAATGGGTGCCACTAGTGGAGCAGGAACTGTCTTCCCTTTCTGAGCACCTGAGTTCACCCCTGGTTTTTAGTGTGGTTCGTGTTATTCGATCTTTAGGTTTATGTGCAATGTTTTGTAGATCGTTGTTTGTCCTTTTTCCTTTGGCTATTGTGTTGTCTGTCCTTCGATTTATGGATTCTCATTACCCTTTTGGTATCTTCAACTCTTACTAAATCCCCTTTCTGTTTAAAACATACTACACTTAATTAAAAGTACCTGTTGAGCTGAGTGGAAATTTTCTGAATGTAAAGCAAACACAGCCCTGTAGAATGCTCCATCATAAGTTGTCCTAGGAATCATACACATATATTCTTCCATGCTCTCCCATTGTCCTGTGTTAATAAAACTAGAGGCTCAGTGGCCTGAGCCTGTGTCGCTCACCTTTCATTCTGCTTTGAGGAAACTTAATACAGAACCTTCAATACATGTAGATGCTTCCTACCAAGTTTCTGTTCATATGGCTAAGCAGTTTCAAAGGAGAAGACTTTTTAGAAATCGGCCAATCAGAAACAAGAATTGCATGTGGTGGCCATGTTTGCTAACCGATCAGGACGAAATGAGCAATCTTCATAGCTGACATTCCATAGATGCTTCATACCAAGTTTCGATGGTAGCCATGTTTGCTAACCGATCGGGACGAAATGAGCAATCTTCATAGAGGACATTCCATAGATGATTTCTACCAAGTTTTGGTGGTAGCCATATTTGTTTACCGATCGGGACAAAATGAGCACTATTCATAGAGGACATTCCATAAATGCTTCCTACCAAGTTTCGGTTCATTTGACCAAGCGGTTTCAGAGGAGAAGATTTAAAAAAATCGTTCAATCAGAAACAAGATTTGCCTGTGGCGGCCATGTTTGGTAATGGATCATAACAAAATGTGCACTCTTTAGAGAGGACCTTCCATAGATGCTTCCTACCATGTTTCAGTTCATTTGGCTGAGGGTTTTCAGAGGAGAAGATTAAAATGTGAAAAGTAAACGGATGACAGACGACAAGACAACGGACACCAAGTGATGGCAAAAGCTCATATTGCCTTTGGCAAGGTTTGCTAAAAAGAATATTAAAATGTGAATACCTACTTGTAATGTATAGAATAAACATGTTACACTATATCAGCATTAATTAATTTCTAAGGGAGATAATGGCAAGAGTTATCTTTCTTTTAACAGAGGAGAAGATTTTTTTTAGAAATTATCCAATCAGAAACAAGAATTGCCTGTGGCAGCCATGTTTGTTAACAGATCGGGACGAAATGAGCAATCTTTACAGAGAACCTTCCATAGATGCTTCCTACCAAGTTTCGGTTCATTTGGTCAAGTGGTTTCAGAGGAGAAGATTTGTAAAAATCTGTCAATCAGAAACAAGAATTGCCTGTGGTGGCCATGTTTGCTAATGGATTGGGATGAAATGAGCAATCTTTATAGAGGACCTTCCATAGATGCTTCCTACCAAGTTTCAGTTCATTTGGCTGAGGGGTTTCAGAGGGGAAGATTAAAATAAGAAAAGTTAACGGACGACGGATGCCAAGTGATGGCAAAACCTCACATTGCCTTTAGCAAGGTGAGCTAAAAATAAAACTGACCGCCACAATATAACTGAAATATTGTTGAAAGTGCCTACATGTACATGTTTATTGTAACTACCAATTTGTCAGTAACTTGCGACAGACTGGTCGTTTTCTCCGGTTTCCTCCACCAATAAAACTGACCGGCAAGATATAACTGAAATATTGTTGAAAGTGGTGTTAAAAACCTTAATCCTAATCATAACCCTAACTACCAAACTTATTGGGGAAGGAAAGCTCGTAAAAAAACAAACTAACTGGTGAAACCCAAGCCTTGTGAAGGTGTCTGCAAACCTTAATACATTTTTGTACTAGAACTCACATTGGTGTTGCTAGGCTTGTGGTCAGTGGTCAACGACCTTAATTACTATGCCACCGAGGACCCACTAAAATAATGATAGTGACCACTTCTATTAAACAATAACTTGTATTGTGCTACCTTCATTTCTATTTCCCTATGCAGTGCATTTAATACTAATTAAACTTGCATAAAGCAACCATCTATCTTATGTGACCCTATTTAAATGTTCCATTGGAAGGTCACATAAGACAGATTTGACTGTATGTAGTGACCACCTGTCATATGTGACCCTATTTCAATGTTCCCTTGGAAGGTTGCATAAGACAGGTTTGATTACAATTTTTCATCAAATTTCTCTTATAAAAATTAACTTCCTGTCAAATTTGTAGTTTCAAGAACAGTTGGTCTGATCAAACTCAGACTACCGTTTTTTATTTATACATGTAAATTAAATATTTTGAAGTTTTAATTTTGTCAATATTTTTCCATAAATTCATAGTTCAATACATTCAATGTCTACAGGATCATTAACATTATGTACTTGATATGAACTACATTTTAATTTATCAATAAAACTTAATTTTATTACAAAATATTTTGATTTTTCAGAGTTATCCAATATCCAACAAAAAGGGATCAGATTGTCATCCTACAAGAACACAAAAACAGAGTTACTAACCAAGACCCCAGGCAGCAGCAGATGCCATTCTGGCCATTTTGGTTCTCTCTGAATCACTACAGGTTGGCCATTTCTCACATGCTATCTGATGAAGATTTCCCCTAAAACCAACAAAACAAGGTTGTAAGAAAGTTCCAAATTCTCTAACATATAGAAACAAATCAAATGTACTTTATTGATTACATACAGTAAAATATTTTTAATATAATCTTTTTGTTACAAGAGTACATGGTATAAACACCAGCAGAGCTTTCTTACCCAAAACTAGAGGCTCAGTGGGTTGAGCCTGTGTCGCTCACCTTTCATCACTTAATACAGAACCTTATATACATGCAGATGCTTCCTACCAAGTTTCGGTTCATATGGCTAAGCGGTTTCAAAGGAAAAGATTTTTTAGAAATCGACCAATCAGAAACAAGAATTGCATGTGGTGGCCATGTTTGCTAACCGATCGGGACGAAATGAGCAAGTTTTGGTGGTAGCCATGTTTGTAAACCGATCAGGACGAAATGAACAATTTTCATAGAGGACATTCCATAGATGCTTCCTACCAAGTTTCGGTTCATTTGGCCAAGCGGTTTCAGAGGAGAAGATTTTTTTAAATCGGCCAATCAGAAACAAGAATTCCCTGTGGCAGCCATGTTTGATAATGGATCATAACAAAATGTGCACTCTTCAGAGAGGACCTTCCATAGATGCTTCCTACCAAGTTTCAGTTCATTTGCCCAAGTGGTTTCAGAGGAGATGATTTTTTAAAAATCGGCCAATCAGAAACAAGAATTGTCTGTGGCGGCCATGTATCGAGACGAAATGAGCAATCTTTATAGAAGACCTTCCATAGATATAGATGCTTCCTACCAAATTTCATACCAATTGGCTTTGCGGTTTCAAGGGAGAAGATTAAAATGTGAAAAGTTAACAGACGACGGACAACGGACGCCAAGTGATGGCAAAAGCTCACACTGCCTTTGGTAAGGTGAGCTAAAAAAGAGGCTAAGGGTTAAGGTGCTTAACGCCACTTTCAACAATATTTCAGTTATATCGTGGCAGTCAGTTTTATTGGTGGAGGAAACTGGAGTACACCTTGCCAAGAACGCTGTTCGAACTCACAACTTCAGAGGTGATAGACACTGGTTGCACTGGTAGTTGGGAATCCAACTACCATACAATCAAGACCACGACGGCACCAGTATATGGTATAAACACTAGCAGAACTTTCTGACTTGTTAAAAGAAAAACAAAATATAACACATTGTCAGAACAACTGCAAAATCTACAAGAAAAATCAATACCCCTAACACACATACATTACCAGGGGCAGATCCAGGATCTCAAGTACTTCAAAAAATTGCGCCGAGCGGAGGGAGGAGCGAACATTTTTGGGTATTTAGTGTGAAAAATCACGATTTTACACCAAAAAATAATATTTTTTCCAATTTTAGGGAGGGCGTGCACCAGGTGTGCCCCCCCTCTGGATCCACCCCTGATTACTGCTCACTTTTCAGATTTGGTCCAGGAACTTCAATAAATAGTGGTGGGGTTAAACTAGTTTTATGGGTTCAAATCTCTCATCTTAGCGAAATGATGCGGTCATGAAAGTGTCTTTCACATGTGTGTAAATTAAAATAATTTCATTTTTGTAGATTAACAATACTAGAAAGATTTGTTACCAACAAAAGGGAGATGAAAGCAAGTTCTATCTAACAGTAGTCAAAGGCTCAAATAAATTGTCTGAAATATTTTACTTTAAATCTGTATGCAAATGAAAAAAATATTATTCTAGTTTTATTATCAATTTGGAAATACAGTTTTTGCATTACAAAAATCAAAGACTATTATGATTCTTGGCAGCCATTTTGATTGACAAGACTAAAAAATAAATGTTCTAAAGTAGTCTTATGTATTTTAACTACTTGTGAGTGAGTTTGTGATTATTGTTTAATGCCAAATGAGTAATTTTTCAGCTCTATCACAGCCAGAACAAGCTATAATTGATGAGATGATATTGATGTCCGCTTTGTACTAGACCAACACGCTTAGTTGGATTTCTATAGTGCTAGCTCACTGAAACAACAGTCCGTGGATAGACATGTCACCCCACTCAGGACACATTATCCCGATTCCGAGCCAACCAGTCTTTGCTCTTTCTCCTTAATGCTGCGTGCTTAGCAGAGACACAACAAATACCAATCTTATATTGACCAAGGTTCGAAAACACAATCTATCACACTCGAGGTGAACATACTATACAATTATTGACTTTGATATAGGTTGCTACAGGGATTTATCAACCTGAAAAAAGTTATATTCACCGAGCCCAAGGCGAGGTGAATATTGCTTTTTGAGGGTTGATAAATCCCAGTAGCAATCTATTACAAAGTCAATGATCGTTTTATTATATGATTATACATGGGTTTGGAGGAAATTCAGCACAAAATCACCAATATGAAGATTTGTATTTTACTGTTTTGTTGGATCGTTGTCTCATGGACATTTATTTCACATCTCAGTATAGTTGATATCCGATCTAAATGATTTTTACCTTTACCTTTTGATGTATTCATTCTTTTTCTAGTGTATTCATTTTTTTTAAATAAAATATACCAAGAAAGATAAATATCTGTTTTTAATCAACAAATACAATAACACTTTTCTTTCATAAATTATCTGGTCAGTTTCTCAGATTAAAATTGATCGTAATATATTAGAGCACTTATTAAAAATTGTCATTTTTGAGATACTTGAAAAGCTGTATCCTTCATGATGTCAACATTTCTAGAGAGTGAAAGGTGTCTATTGAGTCCATACCGTATAGAAAACAGGCTAGATCTCTGATATTTATCACCATTCTGTTGTCTGATCTCAACGTAAAATTGGTCAACAATGTCATCAAATTCCTCATTTGTGAAATTTTCAAACATTTCCGGCATATTTTTAGCTTTTAAATATGTCCGGAATATTTTGACAGCTCCATTTGTTGCTCGACGCGTGTTTTTGGCATCTTTTTCTATCAAGATTCTCCTGAATTCAGCCTCGTCCACTGTGGCAAACCGTGCAGACGGCAACATTCATCATCCATTTTATGTGTGTACAGACGTTAAGGAACCCCGGATAAAAGACGCACCCTGATTGGCCAATGTTGCCGAGAGACGTAAAATTTGATTGGACCGTGGAATTCTGGAATCTATATTTCTATTTTTAGCCCAAATTGGGGTGACATTACAGTCCACACTACCTATGAGCAAATTTTAGCTCATTTGAGGTTGACATCGCACGTATGCATTACTTTTCAAGTTGATTTCAGCCAATTAGAAACTAGACAAAAGTTCAATCATATAATAATAACCATTACACCACTGATGTGCCTTAACTACTTGTGAAATAATAGGAGGTGCTAAAAAAAATTCCACAAAAATGTTGTTGAATTTTCCTACCATTCAGCTAAGGCCTCCAGACATCTCATACGACCTATTGTCAGACTGAAGTCCTCTGGATTTTTCTCCTGTTTTGTTTCATATGCTGTCAAGGCTTTGTTCCATTCATGTAACTTTTCATACCATCCCTCTTGTACTTTCTGTAATCAAATGTTGTAACATGAATGCATTCTTTTTCTTTGATCTTTTTATGGTTTATATACCAGAATGTAATCAAGCAACAGCTAAGAACTATGAAATAATACACGCAGATACGAGATATTGCACACATTAAATCTGGGATGTAGTTTTATTACTCTCAGAGAGTCGTGCAATAATCAACGACCTAGATGTGATATTGCATGGCTTCATGTTACAAGTAATTTATTCCACGGTTTTCCGAGTTAAACGGTTAAATCTCACACTTTGTATAATTAGCAGCTAACTGTTAAATGAACTTTGACATTTACTGAAACCAGTTATACGACTTCCTGACACTAAAAATTGTCATTCAGTAAAGATGAACACTAGTACTGATTAAGAAATAATTCATGGAAGCCATAGTTTGTATCCAGTTTTAACATGGGTAACATTATTTTCGTAAAAATTTGATAGCATTTTGAATTTAGCAACTGAAGTTAAATGCTCACAAAATCGTAAATTAATTCAGTAACCAGCTTGTGTCAATGTCACTAGCATTCCTTGTAAACTAAGTCACCAAAAGACAACAAATTACAAAAGTCAAAGTCGATAGTTGGTTGTCTTAAGTATTTTTCCGGAAAGAAATATATGTCAAAAAACAATATGTGCATTTTTATGTTTGTATGCATCATGGTTCTGTATGAATACATGAATTCACTAAAGAATAATGTTTGTAATTTGTTCGTCAATACACATGTGCGAATTAAAATATATCATGAGATTTATCATTGTATTCTTCATATAGCCAATGAAAGACGTCATGTCAAAATACACAATAAATTCAAATTGTCTGTCCTATATGTGAACCTTTAACTCATTCGGGACTTAAAATATTTCAGAGAGAAATTTTCCAAAAGAATTAAATAGACAAACTACATACAAATCAGACTTCAATAAAAAAAAAACAAGGGCAATGCAAAGCATGGGGTATCCCCTCGCCTAAACATTTGACCCAGTGACCTTGACCTTGAAAATCAATAGGGTTCCAGATTCTCTTAAGGACTAAGTTTGTACAAAGTTTGGTCAAAATCCATTGAAGGATGTTGATTCTAGAGTGTTCACAAGGATGTTATGCAGTACAAATTTGACCCGGTGACCTTGACCTTTGACCTTGAAAATCAATAGGGTTCCATCTTATCTTAAGGACTAAGTATGTACCAAGTTTGGTCAAAATCCATTGAAGGATGTTGATTCTAGAGTGTTCACAAGGATGTTACGGACGGACAGTAGCGTTACTATATCCCTTCGCAACTTCGTTGGCGAGGGGATAACTAGAAAAGAAGTATGATAATTATGGACAAAGTTGTTTTGCTAGGAGTGATTTTTTTTAAAATGAAGTGTGTCTGTAAGACACAAATGCTTCCCCCGCCTGACCATAAGAAATTATAAACAAGTCAACCTCCATTATGTGTATAAACATCATACAAAATATTAAAGCTGTAGCTCCAAAACTGTAGGAGGAGATAGCCGGACAAACCATGTTTCTATATCCGGACGGACGAACGGACGGACAGGGGTAAATTAATATGCACCCCGACTCTTTGTCGCGGGGGCATAAAAACACTTCATTGATCTAGACAAATATTCAAATATAAACAAGTCATGCTTTACATATACTCACCAGATCTGTTCTGTGGTGTTTCATGGCATACTCTAAAACTCCTGAAGCTGACTCGGCTTGTTGTAATTTGTTGTTAATGCTAGTAACAAAAACAAAATACAAATATATAATGGTTTGGTTTGGTTTATGGTGTTAAACACCACTTTCAACAATATTTCAGTTATATCGTGGCGGTCAGTTTTATTGGAGGAAACCGGAGTACCAGGAGAAAACCACTGACCTGCCGCAAGTCACTTGATCATGAGTAACATAATGGGTATTTTATAAGAAACAGGAACTGCATACCATTTTACAAGTAACAGGTTCACCCACTGTCGTAAGTCACTGACAAACTTATCACATAATTTTATATCCTGTACACCTCGCCATGACGAATATATAATGGAGAGTGAATGCGCTACACCCTGTTTCAAGTAGTGTAGACATTCCCGATAGAAGCTCTTGAATAATGTATTAATGTTTGTTATATCTGTATGAAAACACTTGTTAGGTCAAGTCAATCTGGTCAAAGTGTCCATCAAATATTTCTTTTTGTTTTGTTTTGTGATTATGCCCACTACTTTCGAGAACCTTTCAAGGGTTATGGCTATGGTGTTTAAAGCCACTTTCAGTAATATTTCAGTTATATCATGGCGGTCAGATTTATTGGTTGAAGAAACCAGTGTACATGGAGAAAACCACCGACCTGTCGCAAGTCACTGACAAACTTTATCACATAATTTTGTATTGGGTACACCTCGCCTGAGTGGGATTCAAACTCACAACATTAGTGTTGATAAGCACTGATTGCATAGGTAGTTATAAATTTAACTACCATATGATCACAACCACAATGGCCCCCTAATTATATATAAACGGTTAAATACTTCTATCATGTCTATTACAATTAGTTGTTGAAAGGATCATGGAAGGGGCAAGAATTATCCAGTAATGTGCACTATAGACATCAAATTACGGTATTGCATTAAAAAAAATATACATGTAAAAAAAGTTCATGATGTCATCAATGTATACAATACACAACCAAGTACGGTAATTTACCTTTAGACCATAGAACATAGTTAATTCTTTTTGCATCAGAAAATATCAATTTTTATCTGTAGTCAAACCTGCCCATGCACCTACCTCTTTAAGAAGTCACCTGTATTAAGAGGTCATATTTTTCTTGTCCTGACATTGAAAATTTCACATGAATTGAACCTCTTTTAAGAGGTCACCTGTCTTATAAGGACACTTTTTTATTGTCCCAAAGGTGACCTCTTAATACAGGTTTGACTATTATTGCATTTCATATAAGTACCTAATAAGTGCTTCTAAAGTCTCTGTAGTTGGTCCTCGGTTAAATTCTTCTTCTTTGTAGTGAAGGGCTTTAGCATAGGCTCTACAAATCATTGCCCTTTGTCCCAGCAAGGAGGAGTCCAGTGGTAAAGGACCCTAAAAACAGAAGAAAAAAAGAAGGCCTTACAAATCAGGTGTTTTCTTTAGTCCAAGGAGAGTTCAAGGGAGAAGTAGGTACACAATGCCATGGACTACTAAAAATTAAAAAAATCCCTGAAAGTTTCATTGAATTACAGGTTTCAGAGGATATAACAAAAATGTTTTGGTCATTGATAAGTTTATGTTTGAATGACTGATCAACTTGGATGGAGGATAGGGCTGTCAGATACAATGTTGTAAATTCTCGTACTAAAATCATTAAAAAGGATGAGCTGAAGCAATGACTAAGGGGGGGATTCCCAGAATAATTGTCAAAAATGTTAATTTCAAGTGAATACCAGATCATTTCACTAAGATGGGACGAAGGGGCAATCTAAGAATGAACAATCCAGAGACACTGGCAACATTGGGCACACAAGACACATGACGAAGTTTAACCCACACCACTTTATTTGAAGTGCCTGTACCAAGCTAGAGGAGTGAGCAGTCATGTTTATGTGTTTTTGTGATATCAATTTTGCCTCTTGCTATGATTTATTGATTTTTGTCTGTTTCTATGATTTATTGACTTTTGTCTCTGTTTCTATGATTTATTGATTTTTTTGTCTGTTTCTATGATTTATTGATTTTTTTGTCTGTTTCTATGATTTATTGACTTTTGTCTCTGTTTCTATGATTTATTGACTTCTGTCTCTGTTTCTATGATTTATTGACTTTTGTCTCTGTTTCTATGATTTATTGACTTTTGTCTGTTTCTACGATTTATTGACTTTTGTGTTTCTATGATTTATTGATTTTTGTCTGTTTCTATGATTTATTGACTTTTGTCTCTGTTTCTATGATTTATTGATTTTTTTGTCTGTTTCTATGATTTATTGACTTTTGTCTGTTTCTATGATTTATTG
The DNA here is from genome assembly GCA_963383655.1 of Bathymodiolus septemdierum. NCBI lineage: Eukaryota > Metazoa > Mollusca > Bivalvia > Mytilida > Modiolidae > Bathymodiolus > Bathymodiolus septemdierum. The sequence continues at coordinate 43,946,368 of OY726530.1, read as the reverse complement.
ATTTTTGTCTGTTTCTATGATTTATTGACTTTTGTCTCTGTTTCTATGATTTATTGATTTTTTTGTCTGTTTCTATGATTTATTGACTTTTGTCTGTTTCTATGATTTATTGACTTTTGTCTGTTTCTATGATTTATTGACTTTTGTCTCTGTTTCTATGATTTATTGATTTTTTTGTCTGTTTCTATGATTTATTGACTTTTGTCTCTGTTTCTATGATTTATTGACTTTTGTCTCTGTTTCTACGATTTATTGACTTTTGTCTGTTTCTATGATTTATTGACTTTTGTCTGTTTCTATGATTTATTGACTTTTGTGTTTCTATGATTTATTGACTTTTGTCTCTGTTTCTATGATTTATTGACTTTTGTCTCTGTTTCTATGATTTATTGACTTTTGTCTCTGTTTCTATGATTTATTGACTTTTGTATTTCTATGATTTATTTATCTTTGTGTTTCTATGATTTATTGACTTTTGTCTCTGTATCTATGATTTATTGACTTTTGTCTCTGTTTCTATGATTTATTGACTTTTGTCTGTTTCTATGATTTATTGACTTTTGTCTCTGTTTCTATGATTTATTGACTTTTGTCTCTGTTTCTATGATTTATTGACTTTTGTGTTTCTATGATTTATTGATCTTTGTCTGTTTCTATGATTTATTGATTTTTGTCTGTTTCTATGATTTATTGATTTTTGTCTGTTTCTACGATTTATTGACTTTTGTCTCTGTTTCTATGATTTATTGATTTTTTTGTCTGTTTCTATGATTTATTGACTTTTGTCTCTGTTTCTATGATTTATTGACTTTTGTCTGTTTCTATGATTTATTGACTTTTGTCTCTGTTTCTATGATTTATTGACTTTTGTCTGTTTCTATGATTTATTGATTTTTGTCTCTGTTTCTATGATTTATTGACTTTTGTCTCTGTTTCTATGATTTATTGACTTTTGTCTGTTTCTATGATTTATTGATTTTTGTCTGTTTCTATGATTTATTGACTTTTGTCTGTTTCTATGATTTATTGACTTTTGTCTCATTTTCTATGATTTATTGATTTTTGTCTGTTTCTATGATTTATTGACTTTTGTCTGTGTTTCTATGATTTATTGACTTTTGTCTCTGTTTCTATGATTTATTGACTTTTGTCTCTGTTTCTATGATTTATTGACTTTTGTCTCTGTTTCTATGATTTATTGACTTTTGTATTTCTATGATTTATTTATCTTTGTGTTTCTATGATTTATTGACTTTTGTCTCTGTATCTATGATTTATTGACTTTTGTCTCTGTTTCTATGATTTATTGACTTTTGTCTGTTTCTATGATTTATTGACTTTTGTCTCTGTTTCTATGATTTATTGACTTTTGTGTTTCTATGATTTATTGATCTTTGTCTGTTTCTATGATTTATTGATTTTTGTCTGTTTCTATGATTTATTGATTTTTGTCTGTTTCTACGATTTATTGACTTTTGTCTCTGTTTCTATGATTTATTGATTTTTTTGTCTGTTTCTATGATTTATTGACTTTTGTCTCTGTTTCTATGATTTATTGACTTTTGTCTGTTTCTATGATTTATTGACTTTTGTCTCTGTTTCTATGATTTATTGACTTTTGTCTGTTTCTATGATTTATTGATTTTTGTCTCTGTTTCTATGATTTATTGACTTTTGTCTCTGTTTCTATGATTTATTGACTTTTGTCTGTTTCTATGATTTATTGATTTTTGTCTGTTTCTATGATTTATTGACTTTTTTCTGTTTCTATGATTTATTGACTTTTGTCTCATTTTCTATGATTTATTGATTTTTGTCTGTTTCTATGATTTATTGACTTTTGTCTGTGTTTCTATGATTTATTGACTTTTGTCTCTGTTTCTATGATTTATTGACTTTTGTCTGTTTCTATGATTTATTGATCTTTGTCTGTTTCTATGATTTATTGATTTTTGTCTGTTTCTACGATTTATTGATTTTTGTCTGTTTCTATGATTTATTGACTTTTGTCTCTGTTTCTATGCTTTATTGACTTTTGTCTCTGTTTCTATGATTTATTGACTTTTATCTCTGTTTCTATGATTTATTAACTTTTGTCTCTGTTTCTATGATTTATTGACTTTTGTCTCTGTTCCTATGATTTATGTCTCTGTTTCTATGATTTATTGACTTTTGTGTTTCTATGATTTATTGATCTTTGTCTGTTTCTATGATTTATTGATTTTTGTCTGTTTCTATGATTTATTGACTTTTGTCTCTGTTTCTATGATTTATTGATTTTTGTCTCTGTTTCTATGATTTATTGATTTTTGTCTGTTTCTATGATTTATTGACTTTTGTCTCTGTTTCTATGATTTATTGACTTTTGTCTCATTTTCTATGATTTATTGATTTTTGTCTGTTTCTATGATTTATTGACTTTTGTCTCTGTTTCTATGATTTATTGACTTTTGTCTCTGTTTCTATGATTTATTGACTTTTGTCTGTTTCTATGATTTATTGATCTTTGTCTGTCTCTATGATTTATTGATTTTTGTCTCTGTTTCTACGATTTATTGATTTTTGTCTGTTTCTATGATTTATTGACTTTTGTCTCTGTTTCTATGATTTATTGACTTTTGTCTGTTTCTATGATTTATTGACTTTTATCTCTGTTTCTATGATTTATTGACTTTTGTCTCTGTTTCTATGATTTATTGACTTTTGTCTCTGTTTCTATGATTTATTGACTTTTGTCTGTTTCTATGATTTATTGATTTTTGTCTGTTTCTACGATTTATTGACTTTTGTCTGTTTCTATGATTTATTGATTTTTGTCTGTTTCTATGATTTATTGACTTTTGTCTGTTTCTATGATTTATTGATTTTTGTCTCTGTTTCTATGATTTATTGACTTTTGTCTGTTTCTATGATTTATTGATTTTTGTGTTTCTACCATTTATTGACTTTTGTCTCTGTTTCTATGATTTATTGATTTTTTTGTCTGTTTCTACGATTTATTGACTTTTGTCTCTGTTTCTATGATTTATTGACTTTTGTCTGTTTCTATGATTTATTGATTTTTGTCTCTGTTTCTATATTTATTGACTTTTGTCTCTGTTTCTATGATTTATTGACTTTTGTCTGTTTCTACGATTTATTGACTTTTGTCTCTGTTTCTATGATTTATTGACTTTTGTCTGTTTCTATGATTTATTGATTTTTGTCTCTGTTTCTATATTTATTGACTTTTGTCTCTGTTTCTATGATTTATTGACTTTTGTCTGTTTCTACGATTTATTGACTTTTGTCTCTGTTTCTATGATTTATTGACTTTTGTCTCTGTTTCTACGATTTATTGACTTTTGTCTGTTTCTATGATTTATTGACATTTGTCTCTGTTTCTATGATTTATTGACTTTTGTCTCTGTTTCTACGATTTATTGATTTTTGTCTGTTTCTATGATTTATTGACTTTTGTCTGTTTCTATGATTTATTGACTTTTGTCTCTGTTTCTATGATTTATTGACTTTTGTCTGTTTTTATGATTTATTGACTTTTGTCTCTGTTTCTATGATTTATTGACTTTTGTCTCTGTTTCTATGATTTATTGACTTTTGTCTCTGTTTCTATGATTTATTGACTTTTATCTGTTTCTACGATTTATTGATTTTTGTCTGTTTCTATGATTTATTGACTTTTGTCTGTTTCTATGATTTATTGACTTTTGTCTCTGTTTCTATGATTTATTGACTTTTGTCTGTTTCTATGATTTATTGACTTTTGTCTGTGTTTCTATGATTTATTGACTTTTGTCTCTGTTTCTATGATTTATTGACTTTTGTCTCTGTTTCTATGATTTATTGACTTTTGTCTCTGTTTCTATGATTTATTGATTTTTGTCTCTGTTTCTATGATTTATTGATTAGATTTTGGATATGTTCTGATGGTGTGATATTTTTTGCTTTTTTAAATTTTTTTGTGATAAATATTATTGCATCATTCATGACTAGTAATTAATTTCATCTTGATGGAAAAATCATTTCCCCACGATTCCTTTTTCATTCTACATGATTCATGATAAGCCACTAGCCTACCTCAGCAACAAAATTATTTCTCTGTTGAAAAAAAACAATAACTAACCTTGTCACAGTGTTCCATGAACTCTGCCAAGTTCAGTAGAGTTTGAGTGATCTCTGGAATTTCCTCAGACTTTAGAGCCTGCTCCAAGTTCTGAATGAGTTCATCTTGTTGAGCTTCTGTTAATTCAGTCCAACATGACACAAAAGCTGCGTTAAACAAGTCCCTTAAAATAAATGTATGACAAATATTTCAACAGAATGATCTACGAAGATTTCGTAGCTTGTTCTTTAATTTAAATAGAATATTCATTTTGTCATGGCTCCGACTAATTTATTGATTGATTGATTATTGTTTAATGTCAAGTGAGCATCTGTATACACTGTAGGTTGTAGGGTTATGGTTAGAGTTATAGTGCTTAGTGCCACCTTCAACAATATTTCAGCTATATCGTATCAGTCAGTTTTATTGGTGGAGGAAACCGGAGTACACGGAGAAAACCACAGACCTGTCGCAAGTCACTGACGAACTTTATCACATAAAGTTGCATCAAGTACACCTCGCCATGAATGGGGTTCGAACTCACAACTTTATGTGATGGGCACTGATTGCACAGGTAGTTTTAAATCCAACTACCATACGATCACGACCACAATTTCATTCAATAAAGTTGGCATTGATCACATGTGTTTTGAGGTTTACCTTGCAAGAGGGTTATAGGTTTGAGCAAACGCCCAACAAGATCTGAGAGCTGGTGACGGAGATTCTTATAGACACTATATTAAGGTTTACCTTGCCAGAGGGTTATAAGTTTGAGCCAACGCCCAACAAGACCTGAGAGCTGGCGATGGAGATTCTTTCAGCAGCTCTATACTAAGGCGTCTTATCCACTCCATCCAATCTTCCTTAGACTCTCTTCTGCCAGAACTCAACGCCTGAAAAAGTCAACAATAAATGAAATACAATTACTGTGAAAGTAGCTTTATTCATTGGCACCAATTTTCGTGGTTTCTGCAAAATGCATTGGTTCATGTGTTCTTGAATTCGTGATTTCAAACAATACTGGCAACAATCAATGGGAAAATTGAATTTCGTTGTTTAAGTGGACCACAAAATCAGCGAAAATTAGAACCCCACGATTAATAATGATTTCACAGTAGTGGGAAATTTTCTTATAATGACTTAAAATGAACATGAACTTTTAAATGTAAATTATTAATGCTGCTATTTTCTATAATGATTGAAGGACTTTCTAAATAACAATTGACATGACAATGATGTTATGGCTAGCAAAAGTGCAAATATCATCTGAGAGTGAAAGTCAACGATTGACCAACAGTCGAGAGATGCTATATACTGGTAAAACCTCAATCAGCTTTTAATCGGCCACTTTAAAAAGAAAAACATAGCAAATGATAAAACGTTATATAACTGATACAAACCTTCTGTAGATTAGGAAAGCTAACAGGCAACTTTTTACTTATTATTGTATCACCAGCTCCGCTGGACGTATCCGGCACTTTGTGACGATTTTTACGATGCTTCATTAAAATGGGGTCATCTTCTTCTTCAGCTATTGTTGAACTCTATTTTTTTTACAGAAAATAAAATCTTACACCACAAATAAAGTCATTTTACATTTGATAAAAAGAAAGCATACTGTTGAGGCCCATTGTGGCTACAATCGTGTGGTAAATACATTTACATCTATTCATGCATGCATTCAATGTGAATTTTAATCCTGCCCATGATGAGGTGTACTTGATACAATCTCTCTTTCTATGACTTTTCAGGGCCCATGTGCCTCAATGAGTTAGGTAGTTGGAATACCTAACAACTTATACAAGCCTATCACCAATACGGCGTGGGTTCGTGCCCGGCTTTGTAAATTACAAAAAAATGGTGGACTCGACTCGCAGCCGCAAGTGATAAAGTTTACCAGTTGCTTGCCCATGGTCGGTGGTTCTCTCCGGGTACTCTGGCTTCTTCCACCACTAAAACTGGTCACCATGATATAGCTGAAATATTGCTGAAAGTGGCATTAAACACAATAAATCAAATCAAATCTATGATTTTCCACAATTGGATTTTGGAACTGCTCTGATGGTGTGGTATTTTTTATATTTCATTTTTTTAACTTGCAACATGTCAGTGATTCTATCATGTTTCCTCCATCAATTAAAATTAGAATAGAGTTGAAAGTGGCGATACAACACACATAACCCACGACAACTAAAGAAACCTGTTATTAAAATATAATAGGTGTTATATATTCTACCAAGTACTAGATGTGGTTATATGAAAAGGGGTGATTTCAATTTTCAACTTTTAAAAGTGTACATTATGCTAATTTCACCATCTTTTTGCATAGTTTCAACATTTTTAATTTTTATGTATGTTAAATAAATATCTAAAATTATTTTGATGACAATGTAATTTTGTGGTATTTGTACAAACCTTTAAAATCCTGCTGACTAAAGTAGTGTATTTCTGATGAGAAATTTTCTGACGTGTCATAACTTTGGTTACCATGGGAATGAAGATGGAGAACTTCTGACCTAGTTGCGTGACTAATGAACAGAGAACATCCATGCTTGTGTACTGAAGTTCTGGCACAGAATCAATGGTCCTGACCAACGGATGGATAATTCTTGAAGCAAAGTCTGTTAAGTCTAAGGTATCAGAAAATCTGTCAATTGTTTCCAATGCAGCCCTAAAATACACAGTATATGTAATCAGTAAAACATCATCTTGTATTTAACATGTACCATTTACCTGATGGTAGGCAGCAGTTGTTTTTTGTCTGTATTTATAACCTTATAATGTGATGTCAGGCACAATAATGATGGTATCTCAATCTTCTTGCTAACCCACTTGTCAGAAACCCTAGGACAAGTAAAACTGGATTCGGACAAGTGAAAATTATGAAAGAATTTGTTTGAATTAATAGAAATGTTTTCTAAATTTGGCTTTCGGGCAAGTAGGTGACAAAAAATTAAGGCAAAGACTGGTATCTGAAAGATTACTCCACCCATATTTTGCTTCCCTGTTTATAACCCCACATCGGAGGAATAAAACTTAAGCACCAAATAATAACAAAACAAAACAATAACGATGCCCAAATGTAGTGTTATTCTGAAGAAATAAAAAGAGTACTGTTCAACTGCAAGCTAGATGCCGTTTCACACTCATTTTAGAATACAGATTGTGATCATTGTTGAAGACCCACCCTACTGTGACTGTGAAATGTAGAACAGCAATAAATGTGCTGTTCCTTTACTTTAATGTGTGTCTCATTATCTGTACAAGATTTTATTGTTTAACTTATGAAATTTCAAGTTGCTATAAAATCATCCTCTGATTTTTCACAAGGTCCAAATATCTACAAATTATATCTACATCATTCTCTTGTTGTTTTAGTTGCTCTTGCTAGAATGGGTACACTATTACCTGTCAAGGGAAATAACTCCTATCAAAATGTATAATAACATATAATTTTAGAATCAAATCTGGAATGTGCAAAATTTTTGGTCTATTGATCCTACCTTCTAACAGTTATTGGTATGTCATGGGAGTCAAATAACTTGACAACAGGAGGTAACATTAGGTGGAGGTAGTCATCAAGGTTAGCACCAAATAACTGTAAACAGTTCAACAGCTGTAAACAGAAATAAAACGTCACAATAAACAGACACATATTTTCTTGAATATTTCCAAAATAAATATAAACAAGGCAGTCATGCTCTCTATACTTTTGAAGCTGTATTTGACTTCACCCTCTCATCAACAAATTATGTCCCAGATTATTCCGATTACTGTTACAAAAATCTCACAAGCATATTCCTGTTTGTATCCCTAAAATACAATGTATACCTTTAACAGCCCAAACTTCAGGACCAATTAGATATTCAGATCTATCACAATTAAAAAATTCAAGTACATCCGATTTAAGCTCATCGAGTAAGGCTATCGACAACTTTATGTATCAGAAAAAGAAAAATCGAGTAAGTGGTTGTTGCTGTGTAAAACGAGCAATTTACATGGCAAGAACAAGTTACATTCAATGAAATGATGATGATGTCTGCTTTGTACTAGACCAATGCGCTTAATTTGATGTTTATAATGCTACCTTACTGAACCAACAGTTTGCGGGTAGACAGTTGCTCCACTCAGACACATTATTCTAATTCCGAGCCAACCAGACTTAGCTCTTACTCCTTAAAACTGTATGCTTAGCAGAGAAGCAGCAAATACCAATTTTATAGACTTTGGTTTGACCCAACTGGAGAAAGAAACTAAGAAACTGATAAAAAAACAAGAAGTCTTTAAATGTTGTTTAGGAGACTTAACAAGCTTAAGAATAAATCCATAAAATTGTAAAAATAACAATGTTAGAAAAAATATCACCTAAACTGCCATTAAGTGAGTACCTTGTCAGTGACTACTCTATTTTGACTAGTGTCGTGCATGAAGACTTTTAATATCTGAGGTATGATCTGTGGCAGGTATATCTTGAACTCTGTTCCTAACGCTGACACAATCTGTTCTACTAACAGTATAATAGTACTCTGCATCTGACTGTTGGGGGTCCAATAATCCTGAAATAATACAATAATTGCAAACTTAATATATTACATTCAACTTATTACTAAAATTATTATTATTAAAACTATTACTATGTGTGTGTTAGGGGTATCCATTTTGACTCGTTACTTCAATTGATTTTTTATTAAATTTTAGAACTGTTCCGACAGTGTGGCATTTCATTTCATTTCACAGACAGGCAAATAGAGCACTGTACTTTTCATATATTCAACTATAGACACTTTGTACCACTGCCTTTATACAAATACCTATCTACAGAAAATGATACAACCACAGCATACGACTTTGCACGTGGCCAAAAAAGTGTCGATACAATCACAAGTTTGTCAATGAATTTTTATAGACATCAAATAATATTTGAAGTAATGTTCCCTATTTTGATGCTTATCTATAATTAATGAGGGGTGTAATCTTCAATTCATTATCAGGGGGTTAGGGTTATGGTGTTTAGCGCTACTTTCAACAATATTTCAGTTATATCATCACGGTCAGTTTTATTGGTGGTGGAAACTGGAGTGCCCGGAGAAAACCACTGACCTGTCGCAAGTCACTGACAAACTTAACACATAATGTTGTTTCGAGTACATCCTGCTATGAGAGGGATTCAAACTCTCAACCAAAATGTTATCAGCAATGACTATACATGACGTGTATCACATTTTTACATTACAACAAGGATCCAATGAAATATTACAACTTTACTTTTCATAGTTGTTTAAAGTTTTATCCTTTATTACAAACTGGTTGCTAGACAACAAAGAATTTAAAATTCAAATGAAACTTTTACTGGTATCAAAATCTTGTGAAAATGTGTTCAAGGTAAGTAAAGCTAGAGTAAAGAAAGCAACTGTCTACAGACACCAAAAAGACGGCCATTGTGATACATCTAATTCACTGTTTAAAAAATATCAGTTAGATAAAGATATCCTGCAAATAATTAAATATATAATATTGTAAAGAGAGAATAAGGAAAGTGATGGTGATTCTTATGCTAAGAAAAAGAACATTGATACTTAAGATGTAGGAGAACAGAATCCATTTGACTATCAGAATACAACACTCGAAAAACCTCTAAGAAGGGAAACATTGAAACTTCAGATGTAGGAGGAAAGAATCAATTTACCAGTAGAAGAAAAGACTATAGTAAACTCCAGAATATTCTATGTCATAATTATTCAGCATATGACCTCAGGACTTACAGGCATAACATTTTCGAGTTCAAGTTTTGTTAATTATTTCTTAATTTCTTTTTTTTAAACACCTCTTTCAACAATATTTCAGTTATATCATGGCAGTCAGTTTTATTGGTGGGGGAAACTGGAGTACCAGGAGAAAACCACTGACCTGCTGCATGTGATTTATCACATAATGTTATATCGAGTACACCTCGCCATCAAGTTTTGTATTCATACTAAAAAAACATCCAATCAAAAGTTAATATCCAATAGATACAGCATTCTGATTGGGTGATTTTGGAGTAGGAGTGCTCATACTTATATACTCAAAAGTGTTATGACCGTGATGCCTGGTAAAAAAATATTCATATTTTCGAATGTAACTGATGGTTCACAAATACAGCAAGATCTGTCTAATCAGCGAGACTCGTCTAAACCACAAAACACACAAATAAACATAATAACAACAGATAATTAAATTGGATTGAATTGTTTAAATTCTTTGCAAACTTAACCTGATAAATCTTAACACCTGTATATTCTGAACTAAACAGTAGGCCTCATAGGTGTTAAGTTTAAACAGCTTTAACTATAAAATATAAAAAAGTCAAATTAATATTATACTCTACATAAATTGAACATTTTCCCTTTGATATGTGCCGCTGATAAAAGTCTGGATCACTGAACTGACCTTGATCCACAAAAATATTAGGTCTGTTCATAACTCACATGAGTAAGAACTGACCCTGATATTGAAAATTATCGGTCAGTGTGACGTCAAACACATTTTGACATCACTGATAAAAACAATAACGTCAGTTTTGAAGATGTTGACATACATTATCACTAGTATCACAGCTTGTTCTGTTGGACTTGCTGTGATACTAGTGATAATGTCTGTCTCAACCTGGAAAACTGCTGCTATTCTATATATATCATTTCAACTTTTTATTATTATTGTTAAGATGAAAACTCCAAGCTTACAAAAGATCTATTCAATTCTGATAAGAAAAGTGACTGGGAAAAGAATATACTGGGGAAAAACAAAGACAAGATATCCATAATAGTACAGGTAATTCTGGTTATATATAGATTCTCCTTCAGTTGCCCGTGGGTTACGATATTTCTCCACTCAAGAGAGTTAAATTTAAATTTTTAACCACAAGCCATTAGGCGAGTGGTTAAAATTTTAAATCTAACTCTCGAGAGTGGAGAAAAATCGTAACCCACATGGGCAACTGAAGGAGAATTTGTTTCTCCCATTATTTAACACGAACTTTATTTCAATATCCGATTCAATTACCGATTTGACAACATGCGGGGAAAGGCACGAGACATTTTAATCCTCTAGAGGATTACAGATTTTTCCACCACTGGCTCAGCGGGGTTAAAACGCCATAATAATGGGAAAAAGACATATATCTTAAACATACTAATTACTACGATTTTACCTTTCCTCAATGTCGTTAAACATTTAAAGTTTTAATATCAATATTTAGTTCTTAGCATGCATACCATCTTTCTACTAATAATTTGGTTTTTGAAAGTTAGACACCACAATAAACATTATCAGCTCCATGACAGACCAACAGGTCTGATTACTTGGGTTATCAATGTTACAAATAAGTATAACATGAGGTGGATTACTATATAGGTATCTTCATCACAGGAGGAGGATTACTATATAGGTATCTTCCTCACAAGAGGAGGATTACTATATAGGTATCTTCCTCACAGGAGGAGGATTACTATATAGGTATCTTCCTCACAGGAGGAGGATTACTATATAGGTATCTTCCTCACAGGAGGAGGATTACTATATAGGTATCTTCCTCACAAGAGGAGGATTACTATATAGGTATCTTCCTCACAAGAGGAGGATTACTATATAGGTATCTTCCTCACAGGAGGAGGATTACTATATAGGTATCTTCCTCACAGGAGGAGGATTACTATATAGGTATCTTCCTCACAGGAGGAGGATTACAATATAGGTATCTTCCTCACAAGAGGAGGATTACTATATAGGTATCTTCCTCACAAGAGGAGGATTACAATAGATATCTTCCTCACAAGAGGAGGATTACAATATAGGTATCTTCCTCACAGGAGGAGGATTACTATATAGGTATCTTCCTCACAAGAGGAGGATTACTATATAGGTATCTTCCTCACAGGAGGAGGATTACTATATAGGTATCTTCCTCACAAGAGGAGGATTACTATATAGGTATCTTCCTCACAGGAGGAGGATTACTATATAGGTATCTTCCTCACAAGAGGAGGATTACTATATAGGTATCTTCCTCACAAGAGGAGGATTACTATATAGGTATCTTCCTCACAGGAGGAGGATTACTATATAGGTATCTTCCTCACAGGAGGAGGATTACTATATAGGTATCTTCCTCACAGGAGGAGGATTACTATATAGGTATCTTCCTTACAGGAGGAGGATTACAATATAGGTATCTTCCTCACAAGAGGAGGATTACTATATAGGTATCTTCCTCACAAGAGGAGGATTACAAAATAGATATCTTCCTCACAAGAGGAGGATTACAATATAAGTATCTTCCTCACAGGAGGAGGATTACTATATAAGTATCTTCCTCACAAGAGGAGGATTACTATATAGGTATCTTCCTCACAGGAGTATTACAATATAGGTATCTTCCTCACAAGAGGAGGATTACTATATAGGTATCTTCCTCACAGGAGCAGGATTACAATATAGGTATCTTCCTCAAAAGAGGAGGATTACTATATAGGTATCTTCCTCACAGGAGGAGGATTACTATATAGGTATCTTCCTCACAGGAGGAGGATTACAATATAGGTATCTTCCTCACAAGAGGAGGATTACAATATAGATATCTTCCTCACAAGAGGAGGATTACAATATAAGTATCTTCCTCACAGGAGGAGGATTACTATATAAGTATCTTCCTCACAAGAGGAGGATTACAATATAGGTATCTTCCTCACAAGAGGAGGATTACTATATAGGTATCTTCCTCACAGGAGGATTACAATATAGGTATCTTCCTCACAGGAGGAGGATTACAATATAGGTATCTTCCTCACAAGAGGAGGATTACAATATAGGTATCTTCCTCACAAGAGGAGGATTACAATATAGGTATCTTCCTCACAAGAGGATTACAATATAGGTATCTTCCTCACAAGAGGAGGATTACAATATAGGTATCTTCCTCACAAGAGGAGGACTACAATATAGGTATCTTCCTCACAGGAGGAGGATTACTATATAGGTATCTACCTCACAGGAGGAGGATTACTTTATAGGTATCTTCCTCACAAGAGGAGGATTACTATATAGGTATCTTCCTCACAGGAGGAGGATTACTATATAGGTATCTTCCTCACAAGAGGAGGATTACTATATAGGTATCTTCCTCACAAAAGGAGGATTACAATATAGGTATCTTCCTCACAGGAGGATTACTATATAGGTATCTTCCTCACAGGAGGAGGATTACTACATAGGTATCTTCCTCACAAGAGGAGGATTACAATATAGGTATCTTCCTTACAGGAGGAGGATTACAATATAGGTATTTTCCTCACAGGGGGAGGATTACTATATAGGTATCTTCCTCACAAGAGGAGGATTACAATATAGGTATCTTCCTCACAGGAGGAGGATTACAATATAGGTATCTTCCTCACAGGAGGAGGATTACTATGTAGGTATCTTCCTCACAAGAGGAGGATTACTATATAGGTATCTTCCTCACAAGAGGAGGATTACTATGTAGGTATTTTCCTCACAGGAGGGGGATTACTATATAGGTATCTTCCTCACAAGAGGAGGATTACTATATAGGTATCTTTCTCACAGGAGGAGGATTACTATATAGGTATCTTCCTCACAAGAGGAGGATTACTATATAAGTATCTTCCTCACAGGAGGAGGATTACTATATAAGTATCTTCCTCACAAGAGGAGGATTACTATATAGGTATCTTCCTCACAAGAGGAGGATTACTATATAGGTATCTTCCTCACAAGAGGAGGATTACAATATAAGTATCTTCCTCACAAGAGGAGGATTACTATATAGGTATCTTCCTCACAAGAGGAGGATTACTATATAGGTATCTTCCTCACAAGAGGAGGATTACAATATAGGTATCTTCCTCATAAGAGGAGGATTACTATATAGGTATCTTCCTCACAAGAGGAGGATTACTATATAGGTATCTTCCTCACAAGAGGAGGATTACTATATAAGTATCTTCCTCACAGGAGGAGGATTACTATATAAGTATCTTCCTCACAAGAGGAGGATTACTATATAGGTATCTTCCTCACAAGAGGAGGATTACTATATAGGTATCTTCCTCACAAGAGGAGGATTACAATATAAGTATCTTCCTCACAAGAGGAGGATTACTATATAGGTATCTTCCTCACAGGAGGAGGATTACTATATAGGTATCTTCCTCACAAGAGGAGGATTACTATATAGGTATCTTCCTCACAAGAGGAGGATTACTATATAGGTATCTTCCTCACAAGAGGAGGATTACAATATAAGTATCTTCCTCACAGGAGGAGGATTACTATATAGGTATCTTCCTCACAGGAGGAGGATTACAATATAGGTATCTTCCTCACAAGAGGAGGATTACTATATAGGTATCTTCCTCACAAGAGGAGGATTACTATATAGGTATCTTCCTCACAAGAGGAGGATTACAATATAAGTATCTTCCTCACAGGAGGAGGATTACTATATAGGTATCTTCCTCACAGGAGGAGGATTACTATATAGGTATCTTCCTCACAAGAGGAGGATTACTATATAGGTATCTTCCTCACAAGAGGAGGATTACAATATAAGTATCTTCCTCACAAGAGGAGGATTACTATATAGGTATCTTCCTCACAGGAGGAGGATTACAATATAGGTATCTTTCTCACAAGAGGAGGATTACTATATAGGTATCTTCCTCACAGGAGGAGGATTACAATATAGGTATCTTCCTCACAAGAGGAGGATTACTATATAGGTATCTTCCTCACAAGAGGAGGATTACTATATAAGTATCTTCCTCACAAGAGGAGGAGGATTACAATATAGGTATCTTCCTCACAAGAGGAGGATTACAATATAGGTATCTTCCATGTTTATTTTGTCAATTGATACAGTGAAACCTGTCTAAACAGAACCCTGAATAAAGCGAAATGCTGTATAAACCAGATTTTTAAGAAAGTTTCAATGTAGGAAATCTTTGTTAATTTAACATGTATAAACTAAACATCATCCTATTCAGAGCACAAAAACTTGCCCCATGGAGGATCGGTTGACAGATTTCACTATATAGATTTTCCATCTAGAAATTTAATCCCATGATTTGTTTCATATTTTTTTTTTATTTCAAAAAGAATGCATAGAAACTTTTTAGTCCTTTCCAAGGTTGGCAGGAATGTTATAAACAGAATATATATGTTATTTAGTGAGAATTGAACTAGATTATATACACAACTACATGTATACCTTAGGTGCCCAATAGTCCTGAAATATATAATCATACATACAGCTATTTGTATATAATATTGCAGACATAAGAACGAAGAAAGGCAAGAGTTATCTGTTGTTTACATTATACAGCATGGCATCAATACAGGTACCTTGCAGGGTTCTCACTACTTTCAAATTAGAGGGAGAAGTGACTTCTCTTTCAGAGAGCTCCCAGGGAGAAGTGAAAGAAAACGGAGAGAAGTGGAGAGACTTCTGGGAGAAGTTAATTGTGAATAATCCAAATGTTGTTTTGCGACCCCTTTGAAGTTACCCTTCCCAAATTTAGTTAATAGTTTTGAAGCTGTCTGATCTGATTTGTTCTGTTTTTTATTCATAATTGCCTAAAGGACATCTATTCAATGTCAAATATTTATATATTTATTGTCTTACTCTTGCATACCTTTGAATTTTTATGTGTTTTTGAAATATTACTGTGTTTTTACTTAATATCACACAAATTTGAACTTTACTTTTGACCAACGAGAAAGCAAAATCAAGGAGACTTCTTCACCCGAATCACCCTGTAACATGAGCCCTGCTTTGTTTAAATGATCCTAATCTTATTGCCAATCTCATTGGTTGCCACATGTGTGCCGAGTTTCAGTGTTATTTTTTTCTATCCAAATATGGCTTTACACATGTTTTTTTGTTTGTTAATATTCTTTGCAATTTGAGATATTAGTAAACCAGAAGCCATACTCAACTTCAAAACTTGTTGAATGTATTTAACAGATATTTGTATTCTTACACAAAGAGGACATAACTAGGACACATTACTTCTGCGAAATAAAATCCTACAAGGATCATCTGATCTGCGAAACTTACCTTGATCAAATCAAAGATGTCGTCCAAATAATTTCTTATGTGCTGCTTAACTATAGATATGATTACACCCAACTGTTGGAACAAAAACTAAAATGCAGATAAAATAGTGTTAGTGTATTTCTTACCAACATATCAACAGTGAAAACAAGATTTTTGTCAATATCAGTCAATTCTGTTTATTCTGCACTTGTTCTATTTGGGCAAACAATTTGCATTGACTGGATTTTTTTTTGTCTAATCACTGGTAAATAGAAAAGACGATTATAACCGGTAAAAGGCTAATAATTAGACGTTACCAGTTATATTAGCAGTTACCAGTTAAATTAGACAAATCCTGTTTATATTTGTCATGGTCATTTTATATTAGCCAATTTTTTTTATATTTGTCATGGACATCGTTATATTTGCTGTGGTCATTTTATATTCGACAAATCCCTTTATATTTTGCCATGGTCGTTTTATATTAGCCAAATCTTTTTATATTGGTCATGATCATGTTATATTTGCCGTGGTCGCTTTATATTTGCCATGGTCGTTTTATATTAGCCAAATCTTTTTATATTGGTCATGGTCATGTTATATTTGCCGCGGTCGCTTTATATTCGACAAATCCCTTTATATTTGTCATGGTCGTTTTATATTAGCCAAATCTTTTTATATTGGTCATGGTCATGCTATATTTGCCGTGGTCGTTTTATATTCGACAAATCTCATTGTATTTGCCGTGGTTATTTTATATTAGCCAAATCTTTCTATACTGGTCATGGTCATGTTCTATTTGCCGTGGTCACTTTATATTCGACAAATCCCTTTATATTTGCCATGGTCGTTTTATATTCACCAAATCTTTTTATATTAGCCATTTTACCAGTTATATTCACCATTTCCTAGTTAAATCGCAGTCATCTAGTCCACTCGCTGTGTAGAGAGATTACGTAATATTGTAGTGGTCACTAGTTCATTGAATATGATGATCTATAGTATTATATTATCGTGTATCTATAAGTATTTATTTATTTATTTATTCATGTTACACCATTCTGGCCTTTAATAAATTTAGTGTATTCAATACACAGTAATCCATCAATTGTTGCATATGTGACGACAAGGTTATGTCAGTGTTATTTGATTTTCAGGTTGTATTTTTATCTCAATGCGATGTTTATTAATAAATGTGACTTTTAATGTATCATAATATTAACAAAGTGTGAAACATGTGCAGAATATTGTTGTCACTTCACTAATACTTGTATTTGCTTATTATGTGAGAAATACATTGACCTTGTATTACCTATGCCGAGACTATTAGTTTATGTGTATTTGGTGCAAAACTGGGGAAAGGTTCTGTTAACTTCTCCTTTATCCCAGTTTTTAAGCCTCATACACAAAAACTTCACATTTTAAGACACTGTACTAATATTGTCTATATAATACAAACAACCTGTAAAGCAATCTCTGCCAATTCTGATGACCTGACTCCAAATTTCTTGCTAAAGGCCAGCTTGACCTTTTACCTTTAAAAATCAAATTGAATCATTTGATATTCTACAATTTACATATAAATTTCCTGACTACCGGTAAATAAAAAAATAAAAACATTGGAAGCATATCCCATGTCTATTGGATATGTGCCAGTTAAACCTATTATTTACAAGCATGTGATCCCAAAAGAATAAATATTAATGTTATCTCCATGACAACCATTCTTACCTCTCTAAAGTTAGTATCAGCTGTTCTGATGACATTCAGGTATGCAGGAATCACCTGTTGAATGTAAGGAACACATTTGATCCCTACTGATTTAAATATAAAGGTTATCGCCTGGACAACCATGGTATGATGCTGAGACAGGTTAGGATCACGGATAATCTTCATGAGAGTTGCTATGGCAATAGCCAGATAAAATTCTTCCAAGGTTGCAGTAGCACTCATGTTGGCCAACATCTCACTTGTGTTTTCTGTAAAAAAATGTACAAGATTGAAGTGGTCGTTTCTCTAGCAGAGGAGTCAGTAAGTGAGTGTGTGATTATTGTTAAATGCCAAGTAAGCAATTTTGCAGTACAATAATGGCAAGAACAAGTTAGTTTTTGATGAGATGATGATGATGTCTGTTTTGTACAAGATCAACACATTCCACTGGATTTTTAAAGTGCTAGAACAATGAAACAACATTTCACAGGAAGACAAGACATGCTATCCGGACTTGGAGCCAACTGGTCTTTGCAGAAGAAAAAATGACAATAAACAACACACTGTTAAATGGTATAATATGAACAAAGGAGATAAATATCACAAGGCAATACATGTCCCCTACGGCTTGACATATCGTAGGGAGATGAAAACACCTTTCAGTTAAATGGTATAATATGAACAAAGGAGATAAATATCACAAGGCAATACATGTCCCCTACGGCTTGACATATCGTAGGGAGATGAAAACACCTTCCAGTTAAATGGTATAATATGAACAAAGGAGATAAATATCACAAGGCAATACATGTCCCCTACGGCTTGACATATCGTAGGGAGATGAAAACACCTTCCAGTTAAATGGTATAATATGAACAAAGGAGATAAATATCACAAGGCAATACATGTCCCCTACGGCTTGACATATCGTAGGGAGATGAAAACACCTTCCAGTTAAATGGTCACATACAAAAATGTAGATAAAATGTCATAAAAATGGCTGCCATTTGACCATCTTTACTTTTTTCAAAACAAATATGTCATGTGTATCAGCCCTTCATGATGCAATACAAAACAATAAGCTTACAATCTCAAACCACTTTCCAGATACAGATGGTCACATACAAAGACCTAAATTAAATCAAAATGGCCACCAACTTCACAATTTCAAACAAATTATTGTGAATTTATCATCACTTCACTATGCACTAATGCTTAACTTCAAAATATAAAGAAGTTGGAATTTTTTTTTTCGCAATTCACAATTAGAGAAGGTCATTAGAAGGGTTCATACACAGGCAATGTAACACAAGAAAGATATTGTTAAATAAGGGAGATAACTCTAATATGTTGTCAATGCAATGCATTTGAATATTATTAAACATAAAATAACCTACCTGGTTGAGCTGAATCTTGGTTGGTTTTGGGATCACACATACTAAGTACAGCTCCAGCTTCTGTTTTCTGTATCAATCCTAAATTCATTTTATGCTTGTGTGGATCCAGAGCTCCAAGCAAGCCAAGTACACGGATGACCTACAATTTTTTAAGAAGTAACAAATAAGTTTTAAACAAAAAAAAGCTAATAGGACAAATTGTGTAAGAAGAGTTTGAAGATATCAAAGGAGCAATAAGAATCCATAAATCGAGAAAAAACAGACAAAACAATTGCCAAATGAAAAAGGACAAAAGGACAAACAATGTTCTACAAAATATAACATGCTATGAATATGTTTGAACATTTCACAAAATATAAGCATGTTAACCATTATACTACGGAGGCAGTCTTATATCCATTTACAGATAATAAATCAGATGGCATTAGGATGGTTTACTCTTGATCGCTTAGATTGCCTCAAGTGGGTTAGGGTAAGGGTTATGGTGTTTAATGCCACTTTCAACAATATTTCAATTATATTGTGGCAGTCAGTTTTATTAGTGGGGGAAACCGGAGGACCCAGACAAAACCACCGACCTGTCGCAAGTCACTGACAAAGTTATCACATTATGTTGTATCTGCCTGAGCGGAATTCAAACTCCCAATATTAGTAGTGATAGGCACCGATTGCACAGGTAGTTGTAAATCTAACTACCATACCATCACGATCACGACAGCCCCTTATTTACAGATAATAAATCAGGTTAAAATGTGGCATTATGATGGTCTATAGTAAATCGGTTAGATTGCCTCAAGTGAAACAAGGGGATAACGGACAGATGTACCTCTCTTCTGATTCCTGGTGATTGCTCTGTCTTTAAGAATGCCAGAAGGATGTCTAGTAGTGTAGGGTATTTCTTGTAAGGTTCTGTCACATAGCCTGTACTTTCTACTAGCTGTCCAAGTGTCCACAAAGCTACCTATAGAAAGAAAGAGGATATATCAAATCATTTTTGTAAGGTTTCATAACATACTTGGTACTTTCTACACACTGCTAAAAAGGTATTAAATTAATACAATGTTGTTATTTCTCTGTGACTGGACCAACATTGCATTAATTAAACCTCAATGTTCAGATAGTTCACAACCTAATTGTTATTCTTTTTTGACTGGGGTTCATAACCACAACCTACTGCAAGAATATACTTTCTAGCTTGATGCATATAAAAAGATATAACCTATTATCAATATTTATACATTTTTCCTTTGATCAGTATCAACAGACTGACTCTGATACTGAAAACCATCAGTCATTATGATGTAAAACACATTATAACATTACTGATAAATATAGAATAATAGCAATTTTGAAGGTCGAGACAGACATTATCGCTAATATCTCAGCGAGTCCGATTGGGCGAGCTGGGATATTTGTGATAATGTATGTCAAGGCCTTCAAAACTGATGTTATTGTTTTTATCTGTGACGTCATAATGTGTTTTACGTCAGATTGACCGATAAACTTGCGCATGCGAGTTACGAAATGACCTAATATTTTTGTGGAACAAGGTCAGTTGCATGATCCAGACTTTATCAGTGGCACACATCAAAAGGAAAATCTCCAATTTGCCAATAAAACAATAACTTCAGTTCTGAAGGTCTTGATGTACATTAATCACAGCTTCTCCTTTTAGACTCACTGTGATACTAGGTGATATTGTTTGTCTCGAGCTTCACAACTACCATTATTCTATCTGTTTTAAATATGAAACTTTGGTGAGCAAGGACTAACGAATGAGCCAGCAGTTGCCTAATATTCGACAATATCCTTATAAGGAAATTGAAATAGTGTTATAGAACTATGACACTACACAGCATTAAAGTTGGTTTGGTTGGTTTATGGTGCTTAAAGCCACTTTCAACAATATTTCAATTATATCGTGGCAGTCAGTTTTATTGGTGGAGGAAACCGGAGTACCCAGAGAAAACCACCGACCTGCCACAAGTGACTGACAAACTTTATCACATAATGTTATATCAAGTACACCTCGCCATGAACGGGGTTCGAACTCACAACTTGAGTGGTGATAGGCACTGATTGCATAGTTAGTTGAAAATCCAACTACCATTCGAATACGACAACGACGGCAGCTCAGCATTAAAGTTTTACCTCTCTTTTTTGTAGAGATGATGAATCTTGAAGCATTTCTATAATAATGGGCAGTAACTCATCCATTGAATTCTTCATCTCAACACCACTGACCTGACAAATAAAAGTTTTAATGAATATTCATGATGTTCATGCATTTTAAATAAATTTTTATAGCAGTGAAACTTTAAACGGTATAAATGGTAATCAAGAATTATGCTTACGTTTGTAGAGGTTTATAATTGAAAGCAAAAAAAAACTACTGACCTCTATACAAAAAATACATTCCTAACGTTTAACTTTGAGCTTGTTCCCCAATAGCTGCTAGTACACTGATAGTAACTGATGGATTCAGATCTGGTTCCTTACCTGAGCTTGTTCCCCAATAGCTGCTAGCTATATAGTACACTGATAGTAACTGATGGATTCAGATCTGGTTCCTTACCTGAGCTTGTTCCCCAATAGCTGCTAGTATACTGATAGTAACTGATGGATTCAGATCTGGTTCCTTACCCGAGCTTGTTCCCCAATAGCTGCTAGCTATATAGTACACTAATGGATTCAGATCTGGTTCCTTACCTGAGCTTGTTCCCCAATAGCTGCTAGCTATATAGTACACTGATAGTAACTGATGGATTCAGATCTGGTTCCTTACCTGAGCTTGTTCCCCAATAGCTGCTAGCTATATAGTACATTGATAGTAACTGATGGATTCAGATCTGGTTCCTTACCTGAGCTTGTTCCCCAATAGCTGCTAGTACACTGATAGTAAATGATGGATTCAGATCTGGTTCCTTACCCGAGCTTGTTCCCCAATAGCTGCTAGCTATATAGTACACTAATAGTAACTGATGGATTCAGATCTGATTCCTTACCTGAGCTTGTTCCCCAATAGCTGCTAGTACACTGATAGTAACTGATGGATTCAGATCTGGTTCCTTTAACTTTGGTATCAATACCTACAAAATATAGAAAATTACAAAGTAATCTTTATTTCTAGGCATGATATCACACTCCTAAGTCCACAATAGTGTGAATTCACAAAGAGCACATAAGCTACTTATTTTTAATGTAACACAACAAACGGTATTATCATATTTAAAGCAAGAACTGAATAAAAAGGTTAAAACAACATGTTTGACCCTGACTACTCATCTTTTTTACTATTACAGGACCATAATTAACTTCAATAATTATCAAAACTAAAGTTCTCCTGCTCGGGCATAGGTGACTTTCGCCGATTTTGGCTATCCAGTTTAGACCCTTTTGGTTTTCTTACTCCCAAATACTTTTTAATTATTTGGCTTTTTTATTTTTTTTATTTTGAGCATACTGATGAAGATTATGCTAGAAACGTGTTGTGTGCAATTAATTGGATATTGATGTTTTTATAGAGCTAGTTCACTGAAACAACAGTCTAAGACATGTAGCTCCACTGGGATACATCATCCCGATACTGAGCCAACCAGTCTTTGCTCTAAAACCTTAATACTGTGTGCTTAGTGGGAAGCATCAAACACCAAATTTATAGATTTTGGTTTGTCCCAAACAGGGCTTGATCACACGATCTACCACACTCAAGGTGAGCACGCTAACCATGACACAACCGATATAATGTTACCTTAAGTATAGGTTCCATATACGGTCTGATTAATCTTGAAGCATTAGCTATTAATAATCCTAACATCCTAGCAGCTTGTTCTTTATTTCTACCAACTCCACTGTGTTCTAACTCTGTCAAGATCTGAAATCATTCACAAAGAAATGCATATACAGTTAAATCTGCTTTAGTGATCATCTCCATTAAGAAATGACTTGTATCATGTGACCTAAAGCAATGACTTGTATCATGTGACCTTAAGCAATGACTTGTATCATGTGACCTAAAGCAATGACTTGTATCATGTGACCTTCATTTTAAATGCTTTATTAGTAACATCTACTTTTTCGCTTGCCAAACATCATGACAAGTCGAGTCTGTCTTCAAGGATACACCCGTTCAAGTGATGTATCTTGTCACCAAACCTTGACGATATGGGGTCGTCGTGGTCATGATCATAGATCATATGGTAGTTGTACAATCAGTCCCTATCACCATTCAAGTTCGAACCTCATTCGATACAACATTATGAGATAAATTTGTCAGCGACTTGCGACAGGTCAGTGCTTTTCTCCGCCACCAATAAAACTGACCTCCACAATATAACCGAAATATTGTTGAAAGTGGCATTAAACCCCATAAACCATTTATTCATGGTTCATTTCATGCAGGTCTTTACTGTACCATACATGTACCTGTATCAAAGTTTTCCTAAGTGATGGCATGACATAAGCAGGATTTTTACTACTCAGTCGTCCAATCATACATATTGCTAATTCTCTGATCTCGAAAACTTCGTCGTTCAGGGCAACAAACAATGCACTAAGATTTTCTGCTTGAGCTAGATGTGGGTCAAATCTTTCATCTAAAGCTGCCAGCACACAGAATCTTATGTCTGAATCTGAAATTAAAACAAATGTATTAGCTATCATGAAAGAAAGACAAATCAGCAAAAATCATTGTTACAGATGCAGAAATAATAACTTAAATTGCTAAACTCTTAAATAGTTCTTCGTGGTCGTGATCGTTTGGTAGTAGGATTTAGAGCTACTTATGCAATCAGTGCCTATCACCACTAATGTTTTGAGTTCCAATCCCACTCAGGCGTGGTATACTCAAATACAACATTATGTGATAGAGTTTGTCAGTGACTTACGGCAGGTCTATGGTTTTCTTTGGGTACTCTGGTTTCCTCCACCAATAAAACTGACAGCCTCTATATAACTGAAATATTGTTGAAAGTGGCATTAAACACCATAACCCCCTCTAAATAGAATATACTATTTGCACATTTCCAACTTTGCATCTATAATTATACATTTTGCAGGAGTTTCCCTTTAAGGCAGACAAAAGGTCACCTTTCATGCAAAGTACAATGAAAATAACATAATTTTATCTGTTTAAAATTTTAATGTTGTAACAAATTGTGAATTTTCTATAAAAGGTCTATTGCTCATGCCTGAAATAAAATATTGTTTGTTTGTTTGTTGTTATTTTATTTTCAATAAAAAAAAGTATATCTAATATTATTTTTACCATTTTTTTTAATTCAAAAAGAATTTTTAGTTGGTGACAAGAAAATAATTTGTCCTACAAACTCACTAACAAAACCATGAGTTGATAAACAACAGGACTGAACATAAACTACTGACTAAATGTAAATGTAATCCTAATACATGGCTTTTAGCAGGGATAATTCTGGTTAGAAAATAAAAATAATTGGAAATGAAAATAGCTGAAACCATCTACACACACCCTTACTAAAGGCTCTTTTTTGACCTGTTCTGACTGTGTCCTGCAACTTTCAGAACTTTTTTGGCAGAGGAAAATAGCTGAAATCAGTTACATAACTGTAAAAAAACCATCACTGCTTTAGTAAGGGGCAAAGGTTAACAATTGATAGTTCATAATCTCACCTATATCTGTGATTCCTACCACCAAAAGTTTATGAAGAACTTCTGCTACTGTATTCATGGCTGCCATACTAACATGTCCTTGGTTTGATGCTAATAACTGTAATATAACATATATATGATATCAAATTCTTAATCCTACATGAGTGAGTGAGCAAATTCTTAATCCTACTTGAGTGAGTGAGCAAATTCTTAATCCTACATGAGTGAGCAAATTCTTAATCCTACATGAGTGAGTGAGCAAATTCTTAATCCTACATGAGTGCGTGAGCAAATTCTTAATCCTACATGAGTGCGTGAGCAAATTCTTAATCCTACATGAGTGAGTGAGCAAATTCTTAATCCTACATGAGTGAGCAAATTCTTAATCCTACATGAGTGAGTGAGCAAATTCTTAATCCTACATGAGTGAGTGAGCAAATTCTTAATCCTACATGAGTGAGTGAGCAAATTCTTAATCCTACATGAGTGCGTGAGCAAATTCTTAATCCTACATGAATGAGCAAATTCTTAATCCTACATGAGTGAGTGAGCAAATTCTTAATCCTACATGAGTGAGTGAGCAAATTCTTAATCCTACATGAGTGCGTGAGCAAATTCTTAATCCTACATGAGTGAGCAAATTCTTAATCCTACATGAGTGAGTGAGCAAATTCTTAATTCTACATGAGTGAGTGAGCAAATTCTTAATCCTACATGAGTGCGTGAGCAAATTCTTAATCCTACATGAGTGCGTGAGCAAATTCTTAATCCTACATGAGTGAGTGAGCAAATTCTTAATCTTACATGAGTGAGTGAGCAAATTCTTAATTCTACATGAGTGAACAAATTCTTAATCCTACATGAGTGAGTGAGCAAATTCTTAATCCTACATGAGTGAGCAAATTCTTAATCCTACATGAGTGAGTGAGCAAATTCTTAATCCTACATGAGTGAGCAAATTCTTAATCCTACATGAGTGAGCAAATTCTTAATCCTACATGAGTGAGTGAGCAAATTCTTAATCCTACATGAGTGAGCAAATTCTTAATCCTACATGAGTGAGTGAGCAAATTCTTAATCCTACATGAGTGAGCAAATTCTTAATCCTACATGAGTGAGTAAGCAAATTCTTAATCCTACATGAGTGCATGAGCAAATTCTTAATCCTACATGAGTGAGTGAGCAAATTCTTAATCCTACATGAGTGCGTGAGCAAATTCTTAATCCTACATGAGTGAGTGAGCAAATTCTTAATCCTACATGAGTGCGTGAGCAAATTCTTAATCCTACATGAGTGAGCAAATTCTTAATCCTACATGAGTGAGTGAGCAAATTCTTAATCCTACATGAGTGAGTGAGCAAATTCTTAATCCTACATGAGTGAGCAAATTCTTAATCCTACATGAGCGAGTGAGCAAATTCTTAATCCTATATGAGTGAGCAAATTCTTAATCCTACATGAGTGAGTGAGCAAATTCTTAATCCTACATGAGTGTGTGAGCAAATTCTTAATCCTACATGAGTGAGTGAGCAAATTCTTAATCCTACATGAGTGAGTGAGCAATTTTATCAGCTAACAATATTTATATGTTTGATGAGATGATGGTGAGGTCTCATTTGTACTAGACCAAATCAGTGAGTTGGATTGTTGTAGTACGTGCTCACTAAAACAACAGTTCACAGACAGACATGTTGCTCCACTCTGACACATTATCCTCACTATAAGCCATTCAATATATACTCCTTAATGCTATGTAAGCATGCTTAATGGAGAAGCAGCAATTACAGATTTATATTATTTGATTTGACAAAACTAGGTGGTCAAAATCATGGACTTCTGTACTCAAGAAGAGCACATTGATTTGATTTGATCTGATTTTTGGTGTTCAACGCCACTTTCAGCAATATTTCAGCTATATCATGGCGACCAGTTTTATAGGTGGAAGAAGCCGGCGTACTGGAGAGAACCACTGACCATGGGCAAGCAACTGGCAAACTTTATCACTTGTGGCTGCGAGTCGAGTGCACCCTTTTTTGTAATTTACAAAGCCGGGTGCGAACCCATGCCGTATTAGTGATAGGCTTGAATTAGTTGTTAGGTAATCCAACTACCTAACTCATTGAGCCACCTGGACCCAAAGAGCACATTGAACCTTTGACTGCAGGTTTACTAAGTAAGCTATTGACTTGGGAATAAGTTCAAAAGAGCACATTGAACTTATTCCCAAGTCAATAGCTTAAGTAGTAAATCTGCAGTCAAAGGTGTTCTTATTTGTGTTTCTAGCAAAATTGTTTGCCTTTAATTTGGTTAAATTGTCATGATTTTTCCTATTTTCACCAAGGGAGACAAGTTGATCCAAAGTTGTACTACCCTATGTCTTGATTTCTTTACATAAATTGGACGATTAATTATGTGTGCAGAAACACAACACCACCTACCTTAAGCAAGGGAGACAACAACCTGGCACAAGTTCGCACAGCCTCCATCCTGATCTCTTTGTATTCACTGGATAAATAATGTTCAGCACAATGTTTTACAAACTGAGTAAGTGAATGTCCTTCAAACAAACAATATAATAGTTTTTAGTCATATAGTCTAACCTGTATTAAGTGGTCACATTTGGGACAAAGATAAAATGGCCTTATAAGACAGGTTACCTCTTAAAAGAGGTTCAATTCATATGAATTTTCTATGAAAGGACAAGAAAAAGGTGATCTTTTAAGACAGGTGACCACATAGGCAAGCTTGACTGTATATAACAAGTAAGCATATGGATGAAAATAAATTTAAAAAAAAACTTTGGCAAACAAAATGAAAAAATAGTATTGCTGCTTTTCATCTAACACCAGAAGTTGTTCTATTACTATAAGTAATGTTCTATTATTACTATCAGTCAAGTCTAATAAGAAACTATTGTTACTTTCTAAATATTCCTTATAAGATTTCAAAACATTCAACATAATTTACGCAGATATAAAATATTATGGAATTCACTAATAAAAGAATTTGTTTTGTGAAACCTTTTTTATAAACATACCTTCAAAATCAAAGCTTCCAAGAGTTCTCAAAGCTAATGTTATATTGGTTGTGTCATTGCTGTCTGAGGGTGACATCAGCGCACCTAAAAAATAGTAACAAACATTTTATGAAATGACATTTAGTTTTTTACTTATACAATATATAACAAACAATTTTAAAATCATTCTTTTCATTATGCCTTGTGGTCATAAAAATTTCAAGAACAAGTTTCATACTCGTCAAATCAGAACACTTTTTGGCTAGGTGAGATAAAAATCACTTCTTGGCAAATATTCAAATACATTAATAATTCCCCAATTTTGTCATGTTTTAATTATTGTTATTAATTAATTTATTAAAAAGTCTTTAAGACATATGCCTCTACTGTTCTTTATTTTGTCCTATTAAGCGCCACATAAAAATATATTTTAATTTTGTAAAATAAATGTCCATAGTGGTCATGATCGTGTGGTAGTTGGATTTACAGCTACCTGTGCTATCAGATGGTAGTTGGATTTACAACTACCTGTGCAATCAGTGCCTATCACCACTAAAGTTGTGACTTCGAATCCTACTCATGGTGAGGTGTTCTCTATACAACATTATGTATATGCCACGATATAACTGAAATATTGTTGAAAGTGGCGTTAAACTCCACGACCCTAACCCTAAATGAAGATAACAGTTAGAATTTGATTTGATTTTAACTATAACGATTATGTTCATTGAAAAATACCTCCGACAGGAAGTGGCGACAGTGGACTTTTGGGAGCCCCTGGATGTTTCAATGGACGACCAATCAACACAATGGATAATATTTTCAGAAGACCATCTTGAATATCCTTCTTCAGCTGTGGTATTTGGGTGGCTAAATCTCTCAATGCTGCCGTCAAAGCTGGACTGTAAAAAAAAAAATCCATTCAAAATCAAAATTAGGTTCCTATGCAAATAAAAAAAAATGAACTACCAATTTTCATTTCATACATGTAATTCTTTCACTTAAGGTAGAATTCAGCTTTAAATTTATTTAAAAAAAAAAAATCTTTTGTAGATGTCAACACTGTCACCAGTAGTGTATACAGCTAATTCTTTTCCAAGAATTACTCCCGACCAGCCCAGGGGGAGAATTATACACAAAAGTGCAGAAAAATCATCTTTTTCTTTTGTATTTGAAAGGTTTTGGGGTTTTTTTTGTCACAACTTTTCATCCCACTTCATGTTTTTTTTTCCTTAAGAGTCTTCATATTCAAGAATCTACAAAATATTATTAATTATCATCATGGGACTTGTCAAAATTTTATCCTATAAGAATCCCTATATCATCATATTTTATGTTTATATTTAGGAGAAGATGGTCAAAGTTATATAAACTAGTGTCTGATCCTATTGTTTGTTATTGGACAATAAAATACAATGTATGTTTCAATTATTAAATCAATGAAAATATTAAATCTTACAAAATTGACCGATTTAATAATGTAAGATCTATATGATCAAAAGTGGAATTGTGTACTCCCAAGAACACTATGAAATAGAAGGAAATGGTGTCAATTGCTTGCTATATGTTATTCTTCAATATAAGTTTATCACTAATGTTCAGCTGAAGTCATCACTTCGAAAGTTTGACTTGGTTAAGATATACAGAATATCTGTGTCACAAATGACCATGGATATATGTTCTGTGTCACAAATGACCATGGATATATGTTCTGTGTCACAAATGACCATGGATATATGTTCTGGTCACAAATGACCATGGATATATGTTCTGTGTCACAAATGACCATGGATATATGTTCTGTGTCACAAATGACCATGGATATATGTTCTGTGTCACAAATGACCATGGATATATGTTCTGTGTCACAAATGACTATGGATATATGTTCTGTGTCACAAATGACCATGGATATATGTTCTGTATCACAAATGACCATGGATATATGTTCTGGTCACAAATGACCATGGATATATGTTCTGTGTCACAAATGACCATGGATATATGTTCTGTGTCACAAATGACCATGGATATATGTTCTGGTCACAAATGACCATGGATATATGTTCTGTGTCACAAATGACCATGGATATATGTTCTGGTCACAAATGACCATGGATATATGTTCTGTGTCACAAATGACCATGAATATATGTTCTGTGTCACAAATGACCATGGATATATGTTCTGTGTCACAAATGACCATGGATATATGTTCTGGTCACAAATGACCATGGATATATGTTCTGTGTCACAAATGACCATGGATATATGTTCTGGTCACAAATGACCATGGATATATGTTCTGTGTCACAAATGACCATGGATATATGTTCTGTGTCACAAATGACCATGGATATATGTTCTGTGTCACAAATGACCATGGATATATGTTCTGGTCACAAATGACCATGGATATATGTTCTGTGTCACAAATGACCATGGATATATGTTCTGTGTCACAAATGACCATGGATATATGTTCTGGTCACAAATGACCATGGATATATGTTCTGTGTCACAAATGACCATGAATATATGTTCTGTGTCACAAATGACCATGGATATATGTTCTGTGTCACAAATGACCATGGATATATGTTCTGGTCACAAATGACCATGGATATGTTCTGTCTGTTGTAATAACTAATCCTTCCTCACTCATGTAACAACACTAACACGATGGGTACCACTAGTGAACAGTAACTGCATCCCCTTCTGTAGCAATTGAGCTCATCCCCATTTTTTGTGGGGTTTGTGTAGCTCAATCTTTAGTTTTCCGTGTGTTTGTAGAACATTGTTTGTCCTTTTTCCTTTGGCCATTGCATTGTCTGTCCTCCTATGACTCATGGCTTCTGAATACCCCTTTGGTATCTTCAATCATTTCTTATCAATTAAATTAAAGATTTTACCTGAGACCAGTAGCCAACATAGAATCAAGAAGTTCTCGGACATCTTTAATCATAATACTCCCCACTGCCCTTGACAACATACTTATACAAGTAAATACTGCAGGGTCCACAACAAATGTCTTGTATTTCCTGTAGAAAGATAAATGATAAAAATCATGAAATGGTATGAAGTGTCGGTACAATCATTGAATTATGTACACAAAATAATATCTATATAATAAAGATGCCCAGATGTAGTGTTTATCAACAGAAGTAAAGAGTACCGTTCAACTCCAGACTAGGGTCCTAGACAGAAGTAAAGAGTACTGTTCAACTCCAGACTAGGGACCTAGACAGAAGTAAAGAGTACCGTTCAACTCCAGACTAGGGTCCTAGACAGAAGTAAAGAGTACTGTTCAACTCCAGACTAGGGACCTAGACAGAAGTAAAGAGTACCGTTCAACTCCAGACTAGGGTCCTAGACAGAAGTAAAGAGTACTGTTCAACTCCAGATTAGGGTCCTAGACAGAAGTAAAGAGTACCGTTCAACTCCAGACTAGGGGCCTAGACAGAAGTAAAGAGTACTGTTCAACTCCAGACTAGGGACCTTGACAGAAGTAAAGAGTACCGTTCAACTCCAGACTAGGGTCCTAGACAGAAGTAAAGAGTACTGTTCAACTCCAGACTAGGGGCCTAGACAGAAGTAAAGAGTACCGTTCAACTCCAGACTAGGGGCCTAGACAGAAATAAAGAGTACTGTTCAATTCCAGACTGACTAGGGTCCTAGACAGAAGTAAAGAGTACCGTTCAACTCCAGACTAGGGGCCTAGACAGAAATAAAGAGTACTGTTCAACTCCAGACTAGGGTCCTAGACAGAAGTAAAGAGTACTGTTCAACTCCAGACTAGGGACCTAGACAGAAATAAAGAGTACTGTTCAACTCCAGACTAGGGTCCTAGACAGAAGTAAAGAGTACTGTTCAACTCCAGACTAGGGACCTAGACAGAAGTAAAGAGTACTGTTCAACTCCAGACTAGGGGCCTAGACAGAAATAAAGAGTACTGTTCAACTCCAGACTAGGGTCCTAGACAGAAGTAAAGAGTACTGTTCAACTCCAGACTAGGGACCTAGACAGAAGTAAAGAGTACCGTTCAACTCCAGACTAGGGTCCTAGACAGAAGTAAAGAGTACTGTTCAACTCCAGACTAGGGGCTTAGACAGAAGTAAAGAGTACTGTTCAACTCCAGACTAGGGTCCTAGACAGAAGTAAAGAGTACTGTTCAACTCCAGACTAGGGACCTAGACAGAAGTAAAGAGTACCGTTCAACTCCAGACTAGAGTCCTAGACAGAAGTAAAGAGTACCGTTCAACTCCAGACTAGGGTCCTAGACAGAAGTAAAGAGTACCGTTCAACTCCAGACTAGGGACCTAGACAGAAGTAAAGAATACCGTTCAACTCCAGACTAGAGTCCTAGACAGAAGTAAAGAGTACCGTTCAACTCCAGACTAGGGACCTAGACAGAAGTAAAGAGTACTGTTCAACTCCAGACTAGGGACCTAGACAGAAGTAAAGAGTACTGTTCAACTCCAGACTAGGGGCCTAGACAGAAATAAAGAGTACTGTTCAACTCCAGACTAGGGTCCTAGACAGAAGTAAAGAGTACTGTTCAACTCCAGACTAGGGACCTAGACAGAAGTAAAGAGTACCGTTCAACTCCAGACTAGAGTCCTAGACAGAAGTAAAGAGTACTGTTCAACTCCAGACTAGGGACCTAGACAGAAGTAAAGAGTACCGTTCAACTCCAGACTAGGGTCCTAGACAGAAGTAAAGAATACTGTTCAACTCCAGACTAGGGACCTAGACAGAAGTAAAGAGTACCGTTCAACTCCAGACTAGGGTCCTAGACAGAAGTAAAGAGTACCGTTCAACTCCAGACTAGGGACCTAGACAGAAGTAAAGAGTACCGTTCAACTCCAGACTAGGGACCTAGACAGAAGTAAAGAGTACTGTTCAACTCCAGACTAGGGACCTAGACAGAAGTAAAGAGTACTGTTCAACTCCAGACTAGGGGCCTAGACAGAAATAAAGAGTACTGTTCAACTCCAGACTAGGGTCCTAGACAGAAGTAAAGAGTACTGTTCAACTCCAGACTAGGGTCCTAGACAGAAGTAAAGAGTACCGTTCAACTCCAGACTAGGGACCTAGACAGAAGTAAAGAATACCGTTCAACTCCAGACTAGAGTCCTAGACAGAAGTAAAGAGTACCGTTCAACTCCAGACTAGGGACCTAGACAGAAGTAAAGAGTACTGTTCAACTCCAGACTAGGGGCCTAGACAGAAGTAAAGAGTACTGTTCAACTCCAGACTAGGGACCTAGACAGAAGTAAAGAGTACTGTTCAACTCCAGACTAGGGGCCTAGACAGAAATAAAGAGTACTGTTCAACTCCAGACTAGGGTCCTAGACAGAAGTAAAGAGTACTGTTCAACTCCAGACTAGGGTCCTAGACAGAAGTAAAGAGTACTGTTCAACTCCAGACTAGGGACCTAGACAGAAGTAAAGAGTACTGTTCAACTCCAGACTAGGGGCCTAGACAGAAATAAAGAGTACTGTTCAACTCCAGACTAGGGTCCTAGACAGAAGTAAAGAGTACTGTTCAACTCCAGACTAGGGACCTAGACAGAAGTAAAGAGTACCGTTCAACCGCAGACTAGGGGCCTAGACAGAAGTAAAGAATACCGTTCAACTCCAGACTAGGGGCCATTTCACACTCACTTTAGGGTATGAGTTACGCTCATTGTTGAAGATCTTACTGTGACTGTGAAATAAACAGCAATAAAA
The DNA here is from genome assembly GCA_963383655.1 of Bathymodiolus septemdierum. Classification (NCBI taxonomy): domain Eukaryota; kingdom Metazoa; phylum Mollusca; class Bivalvia; order Mytilida; family Modiolidae; genus Bathymodiolus; species Bathymodiolus septemdierum. Next base: position 43,912,691 of record OY726530.1, on the reverse strand, counting down.
GCATTTACTTTTACTTTAATATGTGTCTAACAGTATTTTAAATGTTGGATGGTCTCTCATGTGCATTTACATCCATAGTTTTTCTTATTAAATGGAGTGCTGACAATTTAATTAGGTTTAATTTTCATTGTCATTGAACAACAATACTTCAGTAATTGCAAAATCCTTTATCATTCTGATGTTTTGCCTAAATATTAGGTGTCATGATTTGGTTTGGTTTTATGGTGCTTAATGCCACTTTCAACAATATTTCAGTTATATCGTGACGATCAGTTTTATTATTGGAGGAAACCAGAGTATCAGGAGAAAACCATCGACCTGTCGCAAGTCACTGACAGACTTTATCACATAATGTTGTATCAAGTACACCTTGCCTGAGCAGGGTTCAAACTCACAACGTTAGTTATAGGCACTGATTACATAGGTAGTTATGAATCCAACTACCATGCGATCACGACCACAAGGACCCCTAGGTGTCATGAAGACAATATGGTAGAGAGAGAGAGATGTTTACAGTGTATTATAGAAATCTGTCATAGTTTTAAACACAGATGTTCAAATCAAATTAAAATTGATTTATCTTTTTACAGCGAAACTATCAGTAAGATTTTTTTGTGTCTAGTGATAACTTCATTCTAATTTATAACTTAGATGTGAATCTTCCATGGAAGACATGTGTCGTCTGCCTTTTCTAGTAGTAACAAATAAATATTTGTATTACATGGAGTGAGTGATTATTGTTTAACGTGAACTCAACAATTTTTCAGATATATCATGGTGAGAATAATTTAATTTTCAATGTGATTATGATGAGGTCAGCTTTGTACTAGACCAACACACTGAGTTGGATTTTTATAGTGCTAGCTCACTGAAACAACAGTCCGCGGATAGACATGTCGCCCCACTCAGACATGTTATCCTGATTACGAACCAACCAGTCTTTGCTCTTTCTCCTTAATGCTGCGTGCTTTACGGAGAAGCAACAAATACCAATTTTATAGTCTTTGGTTTGACACGACTCGGGCTTGCACCCACGATCTACCCCACTCAAGGCGAGCACACTAACCAGTACACCACCGATGTGGTTACATGTGTGTAGAAGGTTATGTGTAAATTTGGTTGTTTTCTATCAGCGGCGGAAAAGTTGCAGAGTAAGACTAGCAAATACTGTGAGAGGAGCTATGGTGACTATGGGGATAATAAAATACAATTTTTCAGAACAAAAGAAGATTTCAACTTTCCTATATATCACAATTATATACTTACTTCACTGGCAAGTCCTTTGGGGGGAGAGAACTACGGATGACCTCCATGATCCTTCCTAGATGTTTGGAAATGTTCCCCTGTACAGATATAGCCATCAGACCTGTTGCTTGGAACCCTGCTGTTCTATCTTTGAGATTCTTTAATGTCCCAAGCAAGAAATTGATTGATTCTTCCAAATATCTACAAAAATATGTTCCGTAAATCTTAATAATGATGTTTGAAAATTGTTTTCCACCAAATTTAGGAAGACACATTCTATTTGAATTATTTTTCCTTGGATAAAAATCTTCTCTTCATTATCATGAAAATTGTCTGGTTATGTGTTATGGTTATGATGTTTAATGCCACTTTCAACAATATTTCAGTAATATCATGGTAGTCAGTTTTATTGATGAAGGAAACAGGAGTACCTGGAGAAAACCACCAACCTGCGGCAAGTCACTGACAAACTTTAACACATAAATTTGCTTTGAGTACACCTTGCCATTAGCGGGATTCAAACTCACAACTTTAGTAGTGATAGGCACTGATTGCACAGGTAGTTAGTTGTAAATCCATCTACCATACAATCATGGCCACGACAGTCCTAAGTTGTCTGGTAATGTTAGAATTTTACAAAATGTACATGCACTACTTTTAGAAATGCTGGGATATTATTATCATTTGAACTTTGACCTTTGAACAATACTAGCATCTTAACAGACAGACAGCAATTTAAATGATCTCATTCCAAGCATGTAGCAAATTTGTATGACGATTACTGATGAAAAAAGCCATGCTTTCCATGTTTCTCTATAAAATGACATAGAAAAGTATGAAAGTGAAATAATTATTTATCATACAGAAATTATCACATCTTTTCATTGTGGTTTTTCAAAAAGAAATGATACTTTGCTGATAACAGATTCTCAATGAAAACAAATAATGTTTGTACTGTGTATAGTATCTGTTAACAAAATTTAGTAGCCAATGTATACAAATAAATACATGTATAAAACGTCACACAATGTATACAAATAAATACATGTATAAAACGTCACACAATGTATACAAATAAATACATGTATAAAACGTCACACAATGTATACAAATAAATACATGTATAAAACGTCACACAATGTATACAAATAAATACATGTATAAAACGTCACACAATGTATACAAATAAATACATGTATAAAACGTCACACAATGTATACAAATAAATACATGTATAAAACGTCACACAATGTATACAAATAAATACATGTATAAAACGTCACACAATGTATACAAATAAATACATGTATAAAACGTCACACAATGTATACAAATAAATACATGTATAAAACGTCACACAATGTATACAAATAAATACATGTATAAAACGTCACACAATGTATACAAATAAATACATGTATAAAACGTCACACAATGTATACAAATAAATACATGTATAAAACGTCACACAATGTATACAAATAAATACATGTATAAAACGTCACACAATGTATACAAATAAATACATGTATAAAACGTCACACAATGTATACAAATAAATACATGTATAAAACGTCACACAATGTATACAAATAAATACATGTATAAAACGTCTAATAGTAACAAACAAACTGTTTATATGTGTATTGCTGTTGGAGATCCAGTTATCGTGTTACACAATCTTTAGTTTTATGTGTAATGTTGTCTGTCCTTCTGCGATTTACAGATTCTGATTACCCTTTTAGTATCTTCAAACTCTTCTTGAGGGGAAGGTTGGGATTTCATTAAGCGGTTTAACCCTGCCACGTTTGTGCCTGTCCAAAGCCAGGACCTGAATTTCCAACATCACATGCTGTGGTCTTTTTGTGTTCAGAGAGTTCAGTTAATATGATAGGTGATTGTTCGTTTTGCTGATATTGGTGGAATTGATGACCGTCACTGTTTTTAGACTTTCTTAACTGTCAGCATTCACTGGAAAATCTATTAGATATCCAGATCCATCCAATGAATATTTTGAAAAGAAAGTTTTAAACAGTGGTGGTCAACAATTCCACAAACATCAACAAAATAAACAAACAACTCTCTCCTCAAATAATTGAACATTTAAAAAAAAAAAGAAAAAAAACGAAGCACCATGACATATAACGTTGGAAATCTAGGTCCTGGCTTTAGACAGACCCAAAAATATGACGGGCATTTCTTTTTAAATTAAACTCATTAGAAAATCAGTTGTGTTTTTTTTAGGCTTTTATGGTGTTTAATGTCACCTTAAACAATATTTCAGTTATATCGTTGCAGTCAGTTTTGGAGGAAACCAGACTATCTGGAGAAAACCACCTAGAAAATCAGTTCCTTGACAGAATGTATCACACATAAATGTTAATAAAACAACAGGTATGTTTTCTTTTCTCAATTTGTTTTTTATGAAAGACTTACACTCTTGAGAAGACATCAGGACTAAAAGCTGCTACCCTTGGGAAGATGATCAATAAAGCTTGTTGTACATAAACATTCTTACTATTTCTATGTCTTAATATCAAACTGCAGATCTGTAAAAAAAAAACAACAAAAGAATGTGGTTTAGTTAGGTTTATGGTGTTTAATGCCACTTTCAACAATATTTCAGTTATATCATGGCGGTCAGTTTAAACCAGTATTACTGTGAGCACAGCTCACTAAGATATACTCCCCGCTCCCCACATCTGTCCAACCTATTTCCATAACCAAAACATTACCGATTGTTCTGACCAAAAATGAAAGGGACCCTCCTCTCTTCACCGGTAAGCTGCTGATAAAATTTCAAAACATTCTGAGAAACACTACTCAAGTTATCATACCACATAGGGTAAAAATCCTATTTTCCGTCATATCAAGTCCAATAACTCTGGAACGGCAAAAGTGAAAATCGTCAAAAAAGAAACACAACTCAAGTTATCGTACGACATAGGATTTGTCTACAGACGGACGGACAGACGGACGGACATGGTGAAACCAGTATACCCCCCTACAACTTCGTTGCGGGGGGTATGAAAATCAAGGAAGATTATCAACCAACAAGGAAGGACCATATATATCTCATTTACATACTTGAATCAAGTTAATATTTATATTAGCTCATTTAATGAAAGTATTCAAATCGGCATCTTTTCCAAATTCACAGATCTATGACCGATTTATTGGTTAGGGTTAAGGTATATGTCAGTGACATCATTCGACGTCGATTTAAGAAAGTGAGAAATGGCCATTGATTTGAGAATTTGAAAAAACACATAGATCTGAGGTACAGATGTCTGTGAAGTAGAAATCAATTAAAGGCTGGAAGTCAATCTGAGTCTTACATATACACAGTGAAACCGCACTAAACCAAAACCTGAATAAACCTGAATCCTGCACAAAACCAAACTTTAAATAAAGTCCCAATATAGGAAATCTTTGTTAATTTAACTTGTGTAAACAGAACAACTGTCTATTTCAAAGATAAAAGTTGGTTCCAAAGAAGGTTTTCTTTAGACAGGTTTGACAGACGACCAAACAATAACACGTCCCTACATAACATACAGTAAATAATGGTTGACAGACATACAGTGAAGGCCAAACAATAACACGTCCCTACATAACATACCTTTTCATAGTTTTTACTGATCAGTTCTTTACACGATTTGCTCTCATACAGAACATTTTTATGTATCATTTGATTTGGACCAAGACCAAAAATACTCAAAGGAGAAGATTTGTTCTGAAGCTGCTGAAGAGCCATCACACTACCCATTGACTTGTGGCGATGCATCTCCTGTAAAAATATGTATTTCCCAACACAATAACAAACAAACAAAAAAACAATTTATGTTATTTTGACAAATATAATATTATATGCTTGTACAAATGGTAAGTATCTCATTATCTGGTTTGTGTGTTACTTGTATAATAATAGGCTTGGTTTGATTTATGGTGTTTAACGTCACTTTCAACAATAATTCAGTTATACCGTGGCAGTCAGTTTTATTGGTGGAGGAAACCAGAGTACCTGGACAAAACCACCGACCTGTCACAAGTTACTGACAAACTTGATCATATTATGTTGTATCGAGTACACCTCGCCTGAGCAGGATTCAAACTCATAATGTTAGTGGTGATAGGCACTGATTGTACAGGTAGTAAATCCAACTACCATACGATCACGACGGCTCCCTGTTACTTGTATAATTATAGGCCAATGAATGACGACTATAGAATCTTATAAAATAATGTCTCAATAAAACATTAAACAAATACACTACATGTGAATTACATATTACATATTATTTAATGTCAAATTCTTAAAACAAAAATTTGGGAAGGTCTAAATTGAATGCTTTACTGGTATAAGAAATAAATCTATTTCATAGCTGTACTAAATGTAGGATTTTATATCACATTTCCAAGCATTACCTTGACTGTTTTCTCGTGTAAGTATTGTTGGTTAGTTATTTCTTCCATCTCATTGTGTTGCTTCTGTAAATAAAAAAGACAAAATTATCATCCAATCAACACAATATTAAATTTAGATGTTGGTTGGATCTTTTTAAATCTTTCTATCTGGTGGTCCAATAATATATCATGCATGACATTCAGAATTGGTGTAATTAAATATTTGACATTTTCGGATGAACTGGAGTTCTAGGTTGAAAATTAAATTTGCATTGATTTATTATTACAAGACCGTAACAATAGTCCGACTGTTCGAGAAATTGATGTACCATAAATCAGGGTTTATTTGACGAAGAATTAATGTCAAAATTGATGGGCTATAAAAACTGTTCGAGAGATCCATAGTATTCTAGACATTCAAATTTCAGCTACCAAAGTCTGACTGTATACAATATTTCATTGTAAAAATGACACTCAAGTAAAAGGCTTTTTATATGAAAGGAAAATGGACAACTTTTACCAGATTTTCAGTTCCATTTGATGTTACAAATGACAAAAAAGAGGTCAAGTATAGGTCAAGTATGAGGGCAATTAAATCATAAAATAAATAAAGTACAGTACAGTAAGATACATAGTGTGATAAATCACTCTTCTTAGTCATACTGATATATCATGTGGTCTGTTTATTCTATTTACTTATTTTGATATACCTTTTGGTAGGTAATAAGTAACACTCTAAATGTAAAAGAAATTTTGAAGATATATTCAATAGAACAAAAGATATATCCAAATCACTAAGATGAGTGGTACGTCTATCGCAGTGATTCATCATGCTATGTCTCTGACTGTACTGTATCTAAAAAAAAATTCAAAAAGGAAAAACATATTTTTTACTGCAACATTGCAAAAATGTCAAAAAATAAATAGCTCCTCATTTGGAGTCACATGATACACATGTGACCTACACATATGAACTACCGGTACATATGTTGTAATAAACACCTGATCATGAACAATAATGTATGTGTCTTACATGTTACACATAAAAGAGGGACACACATGCACATAAATTTCAAGTTTTTGCAATGTGCATTGAATGAAAAAAGGGAGGGACAAACAAACTGATGTTCATGGTAAACTGGTTTCAATGAATCCTTTAGGAGTTAAGGTTAGGGTTATGGTGATTTGCACCACTTTCAACAATATTTAAGCTATATTGTGACATTCAGTTTTATTGGTGGAGGGCATCCTTTAGGACAAAGGGGGAAGATTGTGAATGTTATTTAAAGGGGCAACATTCATATTCAGGTAACATTAAGGAGCAATGGATACAGGTATTGATAAGGTATATGTGACAAGGAGATTGTCTTACTTACATTCCATTCTACACTTATTACCTGTCAAATATTGAGTTGTTGTTACAACATATGCAATAGAGAGAGACCGTCGTGGTCATGATCGTATGGTAGTTGGATTTGCAACTACCTATGCAATCATTGTCTATCACCACTAATGTTGTGAGTTCAAATCCCGCTCATGGCAAGGTGTACAACATTATGTGGTAGTTTGTCAGTGACTTGCAGCAGGTCGGTGGCTTTCTCTAGGACTCCCGTTTCCTCCACCAATAAAGCCGACTGCCACGATATAACTGAAATATTGTTGAAAGTGACAGACTTTATCACATAATTTGTATTGAGTACACCACGCCATAAACGGGATTGGAACTCACAACTTTAGTGGTGATAGGCACTGATTGCACAGGTACATGTAGTTGTAAATCCAACTATCATACGATCACGACCATGACTAACCCAAATTGCTTATTATGTTAAATTCAAATCACTGTTACATATTAAACGTTAACTCTTGTCTTAACTTTATAGTCAAGCTACACTATAAATAGACAATATACATACATTGTCGGCAAATACATTGAACAAAAATTCAATAGCTTTAATAACAGAAAAAAAGCGAGACAATGTACATATATTGTCTATTTATATGTAAATTAAAGATTAATGAAAAACTAAATTTTTATGCATTTCTTTTCAAGATGACAAAAAATAAACACTATAAATATCATCACTTTTGCAGTAATTAATTAGTTTTGACCTGCAAAAAATCTATTCCAACAAATTGATAATTCTATCAAATAATAAACAGTTACCTCCCCTTCCATATTACTGCATCTCAACAATTCATTAATAACCAACAAGGAACCATGCGCCCAATCATCTTTGGCCAATTTCTTGTCTCGTCCCGTGGTCTCGTCATAAGGTTTAACAGCTTCGTCAAAACAGTGCTAAAATAATTAATAATAAAATTCTCTATAATATTCGAGAGATTTTATTTTGTGAACTGTGATGAAATCATTCTTAATTTTCTGAGAATCGTGACTGTGTTAATTAATTAACTCTAATTTTGCTTATTTTTGAGTCTGAATGTGTGAACACCAACTTTTGTTTCAGGTTGTCGTGATCGCATGGTAGTTGGATTTACAACTATCTATGCAATCATTACCTATCACCATTAACGTTGCGAGTTCGAATCCTGCTCAGGTGAGGTGTACTCGATACAACATTATGTGATAAAGTTTGTCAGTGACTTGCGGCAGGTCTGTGGTTTTTCCCCCTGTACTCTGGTTACCTCCACTAATAATAAAAAATTTAAATGAATTTATTGAAAATAGAAAATAATAAATTTGATGGTAAAAGGTGGGAAGGGAGGGGATGAGAATCTGAAAAGAATTTTATTTTGTGTGGCTTAAACTAAAAATTGAAACAAACATAAGAAAAGGAAAATATGTTTCAACTAGTATTACTCTGAGATATACCCCCCGCTCCCCACATCTGTCCAACCTATTTCCATAACCAAAACATTACTGATTGTTCCGACCAAAAATGAAAGGGTAAGCTACTAATAAAATTTCAAAACATTCTGAGAAACACTACTCAAGTTATCATACGACATAGGGTAAAAATCCTATTTTCCGTCATATCAAGTTCAATAACTCTGGAACGGCAAAAGTGAAAATCGTCAAAAATGAAAGGGATCTTCCTCTCTTCACCAGTAAACAGCTGATAAAATTTTAAAAGATTCTAAGAAACACAACTCAAGCTATCGTACGACATAGGATTTGTCTACAGACGGACGGACATGGTGAAACCAATATACCCCCCTACAACTTTGTTGCGGGGGGTATAAAAATAAAAACTGTGATCATCTAGGTAGGGAAGGTCAATTAAGTTTTTCCTTTCCTTAAACTGGATATATCATAGAGATGAAGAATATTTTTTGTTGAAAATTTTGGAAAATAATCATAAATGTGTTTCCTTTGGATTGTTTATTACAAACATACATTTATTATTGCTATTATTTTTTTTTATCATTAGCCGTTTTTGGATTTATTTTGGATATATGATATAAATGATATAAAGTACCACCTATGTTAACTTGAAAAGGTGTCTATATACACAGAAATTCTATTTGTTCATTGTTACATGTTTTTTTTATATTATAACTTGTTCTTTTTCTGTGTTTGTTGAAAATTGCATATTTATGCTGCCTAAAGGTATAAATGAATATGTATGGTTTTGATTTTTTAGCCTTTTACTGATTTTTATTATTGGTCATAAAGGGACAATTTTTATCCCAGAACAAAAATTCTGCTTCAGAGTGCATTTTTTTTTCAGTTACAAAAATGTAGCATCAGTTTTTTTTTTAAGAGTAAAATACACCTTTTTCCCCTAATGCTAATGCAAAGAAATGAATTGTGATACACATATACACCATCAGTAATTTAATTAATAACCTAATATCCCCGTCGTTCTGTAGTTAACTGTTCAAGCGAAATGGTTGTACATTTGTAAGTATAAGATATAGTACTATTAAAAAAAAAGGAAATGGCACGTATTGAATACCTGCAATACGAACAATTTCTTTTCTTTCAATAGTACAATGTAGCTTATCTAACTTGTACAACAATGTTACAATTTATAAAATAAAAAAAAAGTCGTGAGAACAGTTTTGTTTGTGAACAAGTTTACAGAATTTTCCTATTCATGTTAATAAGGGCATGATATTGACGTGTCGTTGTACCCAACGTTAACAATTCAAGAGTCATCGAGATTAAAACGTTCCGCTAACCACTTATGGAACAACAGCGACGTCTGTCAAAAGAAATTTGGTGAATGATCCCTATTGCTCAGTGACAATAAACATGCAGCAAATGTGAAATGAACGAAACAAGAGATTTTATGACATAATATGGATTTTAAGTGTTCTATTTCCGAGTAGACCATTCACTTTATTGTTGTTATTTATATTTGAACATGTTTTGATTGTTAATTTGAAAAAAAAGTACCGCTATATATTTGAAATTTATTTGCATTATTTTTTTACATCCCACTGTTTTACTGGCTCTTAAATATTCGGTGGAATTAAACAATTTTGCCTTTCCTCTCAACCGGTATTTTCCGCAAATAACTCTCACTAACAGGATATATTTGTATAATAACCCTCCACTGCAGTTATTTCTGTTTATATTTAAAGTGCTGAGAGATTACCACTAATGCCTCTCATTATCGAATCTCCTATCTATACTATGATGAAGATCATTTATAATAACCCAATTTACGCTTTAATAATGTGGATATTATAATAACCCCATACCACAGTAATTTCTTAATAGCTTTAATCTCCCTCTGTAAGTGCTAGACATTATAACTGAAATATTTCTGAAAGTGGAGTTACCCTAACCCCTAGAGTCTCACATTATACCATCGTGTATCAGCACTGTGATCAAGATCAAATATTAATCATCAACCACATGCTTTCTGAAAAACTAACACGCAATATCTATATTGTCCTGTTGTACTTACAACCCCCTTCTGCAATGAATTATACCCACCTTGTACTACTGTGATTTCTGTACTGCTTTAGACTTTCTCTGTGAGATTACTACTCACAGCTCTCATCAAACATACACTGTGTTTATTCACCTCTTGTACAAACACCCCCCTCTCTCTCCCCATCCCCTATCTGCAATGAACTATACTCACCTTTAACTACTGTGATTTCTGTACTGCTTTAGACTCTCTCTGTGAGATTACTGCTCACAGCTCTCATTAAACATACCCTGTATTTATTTACCTCTTATACAAACACCCCCCTCTCTCTCCCCATCCTCTATCTGCAATGAACTATACCCACCTTGTACTACTGTGATTTCTGTACTGCTTTAGACTCTCTCTGTGAGGTTACTGCTCACAGCTCTCATTAAACATACACTGTGTTTATTCACCTCTTGTACAAACACCCCCCTCTCTCTCCCCATCCCCTATCTGCAATGATTTATACCCACCTTGTACCACTGTGATTTCTGTACTGCTTTAGACTCTCTCTGTGAGGTTACTGCTCACAGCTCTCATTAAACATACACTGTATTTATTTACCTCTTATGCAAACACCCCCCTCTCTCTCCCCATCCTCTATCTGCAATGATTTATACTCACCTTGTACCACTGTGATTTTTGAACTGCTTTAGACTCTCTCTGTGAGGTTACTGCTCACAGCTCTCATTAAACATACACTGTGTTTATTTACCTCTTATACAAACACCCCCCTCTCTCTCCCCATCCCCTATCTGCAATGATTTATACCCACCTTGTACCACTGTGATTTCTGTACTGCTTTAGACTCTCTCTGTGAGGTTACTGCTCACAGCTCTCATTAAACATACACTGTATTTATTTACCTCTTATGCAAACACCCCCCTCTCTCTCCCCATCCTCTATCTGCAATGATTTATACTCACCTTGTACCACTGTGATTTTTGAACTGCTTTAGACTCTCTCTGTGAGGTTACTGCTCACAGCTCTCATTAAACATACACTGTGTTTATTTACCTCTTATGCAAACACCCCCCTCTCTCTCCCCATCCCCTATCTGCAATGATTTATACTCACCTTGTACCACTGTGATTTTTGAACTGCTTTAGACTCTCTCTGTGAGGTTACTGCTAAAGCTGCTCTCATTGCTGCAACAGCTCCTTCTCTTATAACAGGCTAAAATAACAAAAAGTAATGAAAGTATAGCTTAAACAGTGATGGCCAACAATTCCACCATTTTCAAAAAAATGAACAATCACCTCTCGCCCTTAACTCATTTCAATGTTCAAACATAACTAGAAAAGAAGTATGCCCCTGCACTTGATAATAATGGACAAAGTTGTTTTGTTAGGAGTGATTTAAAAAAAATGAAGTGTGTCTGTAAGACACAAATGATGACCCCGCCTGACCATCAAAATCCTGTGGACATGCACACCTCCATTATGTGTATAAACATCCTGCAAAATATTAAAGCTGTAGCTCTAAAACTGTAGGAGGAGTTAGCCGGACAAACCATGTTCCCTTTATGCAGCTAGTACGAAAAAAATGACTAAGTCCAACTACCTGTCATTTTGAGAATATTTGAAGAAAATCAAAATCCTGTGGACATGCACACCTCCATTATGTGTATAAACATCCTACAAAATATTAAAGCTGTAGCTCCAAAACTGTAGGAGGAGATAGCCGGAAAAACCATGTATCTATATTCGGATGGACGAACGGACGGAGAGGGGGTAAATTAATATGACTCCCGAATCTTCGTTGCAGGGGTATTAAAAAAGACTGACATATCCAGACGAAATCTAGGTCTTGACTTGGGACAGGCATGAAATAGTGGCAGGGCTTGTTTCAGTACATAAACATTAACATTTTACATAGATTAATAGGGTTGAGGGGACCACAATTAAATGATAGTTTGTAAATGAATTATAATAGTCCCCTTCTTACAGGGCCGCTACCACCAAAGATCATCCCTCTTATTAATACAGATTTCAGATGCACTGGGAAAGTAGAATACTACTAAATTACCTTTACAATTTTAAAGCATTTGTCTTACACCATTCTACTATGATAAACTACATCTAGTGACAACAGCCATAGTAAATTTTTATCCTAGCAACACACTGTATATATCAAAAATAAAAAAATAAAACAATATTTACCTTTGGGTCTCTAACTGCAGCAAATATAACATCAAAGAACTGTTGAACTTGTTGGAAAAAGAATGTTGGAGTACACGTGGCTAATTCTCTTAAAACAAGCACCTGAAATAAAGAATGTTGGAGTACACGTGGCTAATTCTCTTAAAACAAGCACCTGAAATAAAGAATGTTGGAGTACACGTGGCTAATTCTCTTAAAACAAGCACCTGAAATAAAGAATGTTGGAGTACACGTGGCTAATTCTCTTAAAACAAGCACCTGAAATAAAGAATGTTGGAGTACACGTGGCTAATTCTCTTAAAACAAGCACCTGAAATAAAGAATGTTGGAGTGCACGTGGCTAATTCTCTTAAAACAAGCACCTGAAATAAAGAATGTTGGAGTACACGTGGCTAATTCTCTTAAAACAAGCACCTGAAATAAAGAATGTTGGAGTGCACGTGGCTAATTCTCTTAAAACAAGCACCTGAAATAATGAATGTTGGAGTACACGTGGCTAATTCTCTTAAAACAAGCACCTGAAATAAAGAATGTTGGAGTACACGTGGCTAATTCTCTTAAAACAAGCACCTGAAATAAAGAATGTTGGAGTACACGTGGCTAATTCTCTTAAAACAAGCACCTGAAATAAAGTGGAAGAGTATAACCATGTGGTTATATAATATTTATTAGGCTGTATTTGGCTCCTTTAATAAGGGGACCTTCGTTGGTTTCTATATTGTCCAGGCAGCCGTCATGGTCATGATCATATGGTAGACTAGTTGGATTTACAACTACCTATGCAGTCAGTGCATATCACCACTAAGGTTGTGAGTTCCAATGCCACTCATGGAGAGGTGTACTCGATACAACATTACATGATAAAGCTTGTGAAATGAATTGTGACAGGTCGGTGGTTTTCTCCATCAATAAAACTGAAATATTGTTGAAAGTGACGTTAAACACCATAACCCTAACCCTATATAATTGAATATGACAAGTAAATACAATATATATCGTACCATATCAATGTATATATGACAAGTAAATACAATGTATATCGTACCATATCAATGTATATATGACAAGTAAATACAATATATATCGTACCATATCAATGTATATATGACAAGTAAATACAATATATATCGTACCATATCAATGTATATATGACAAGTAAATACAATATATATCGTACCATATCAATGTATATATGACAAGTAAATACAATATATATCGTACCATATCAATGTATATATGACAAGTAAATACAATATATATCGTACCATATCAATGTATATATGACAAGTAAATACAATATATATCGTACCATATCAATGTATATATGACAAGTAAATACAATATATATCGTACCATATCAATGTATATATGACAAGTAAATACAATATATATCGTACCATATCAATGTATATATGACAAGTAAATACAATATATATCGTACCATATCAATGTATATATGACAAGTAAATACAATATATATCGTACCATATCAATGTATATATGACAAGTAAATACAATATATATCGTACCATATCAATGTATATATGACAAGTAAATACAATGTATATCGTACCATATCAATGTATATATGACAAGTAAATACAATGTATATCGTACCATATCAATGTATATATGACAAGTAAATACAATATATATCGTACCATATCAATGTATATATGACAAGTAAATACAATATATATCGTACCATATCAATGTATATATGACAAGTAAATACAATGTATATCGTACCATATCAATGTATATATGACAAGTAAATACAATGTATATCGTACCATATCAATGTATATATGACAAGTAAATACAATATATATCGTACCATATCAATGTATATATGACAAGTAAATACAATATATATCGTACCATATCAATGTATATATGACAAGTAAATACAATATATATCGTACCATATCAATGTATATATGACAAGTAAATACAATATATATCGTACCATATCAATGTATATATGACAAGTAAATACAATATATATCGTACCATATCAATGTATATATGACAAGTAAATACAATATATATCGTACCATATCAATGTATATATGACAAGTAAATACAATATATATCGTACCATATCAATGTATATTGTACATCTTCTATGGTTCTCTCAATATTTGACTGTAAGCAGGCACTGATACACGATCCAAGATTTCCTCCAACAGTACATGACAAAGTCCTGGTAGGGTGACCAAGTAGTTCCCTGGAACTTTCAGAGGATTACCAATTTATGAGTCATTATTAGTCTTCTGATGGAATATTTTAATAAATCAAATACTTTTCTTCGATATTCTAAGGGGCTATATGCCCACCACACCCCTCTAAAATTGTGCCTGGTAACAGATGAAAACATTACTGATTTCTTGTGTGCGAAACTGACGCAGACTTGGCGAATAAATTTATCCGCAAATTTGACATTTTCCCTTTAATATGTGCCGCTGATAAAGTCTGGATCACTGACTTGACTTTGATATCATCCTCAAAAATATAAGGTCAGTTCATAACTCACATACACATTATGACGTCAACAATAAAAACAATAACGTCAGTTCTAAAAGCCTCGACAGACATTATCACAAATATCCCTGCTCCTCACCTAGGACTCACTGAGATAGTAGGGATAATGTCTGTCTAGACCTTCAAAATTGGTGTTAATCTATATTTCTACATAATAGAGTAGATATAATAATGTGACTTACTGCTGCATGTCTCTTCCCTTCATTTCTTTCTCCTGTCAACCATTCTATAGACCTCTTCACTTCATAATCTACATGTTCTGCAGCATATGTTCCAGACGACAAAGCTAGTATACCAACAGCCTTGGCAGCCATCTCCATTATACTTACATCAGACGAGGGCAGCAGATTACGTAGATAATTAGCAAAGCGGCTGACTTTAGCTGTCTTGTTTCCAACATCTACCCCAATTAGACTGACTAACAAATTAAAAAACATATTCAAATTAAAAATTATTTAAAAATCTTTTTTTTAAATTATAACTAGAAGCTGATAACCTATATAAAATGTTATTGCATTAATTAAAAATTATTTTTAGCTTGTTTATAAGTGATAATAGTATAGTGTGTTTGATAATAGTGTCTATCAATTTAAAACAAAAAAAATTGTCATTGTTTTTGTCAGACACATTATCCTGATCATGGATTATTAGCGGAGAAGAAACAAATACAAATTTCAGTCTTTGGTTTGATCTTACATTATCAGGATTGAATTCATGATCTACCACTCCTGAGACGAGCGTGTTATCTATTACATCACTGACGCGATTCTTGGATAGAGAGAGATGGGCATGAAAATCTGAAGATTAATAGTTCAAGCAGCTTGATAAGTACAAGTTTAAGTGAAAATCTTGAGATGAAATTAAAGCACGACACTGATCGATCATAA
This sequence comes from Bathymodiolus septemdierum, assembly GCA_963383655.1. Classification (NCBI taxonomy): domain Eukaryota; kingdom Metazoa; phylum Mollusca; class Bivalvia; order Mytilida; family Modiolidae; genus Bathymodiolus; species Bathymodiolus septemdierum. The sequence goes on along the minus strand of OY726530.1, from coordinate 43,896,557 downwards.
CTTTAATTTTTCAGTTGTCATCCATCTTTAACGTGTGCTAAAAAACATAGATTAGATTACCTATTGCTAAAATGCCTCCCTTCTTCTCATTCAAATCAGAGCTTGACACAAGCTCAAATATTTGATGATAGAATTTGTCCATGAATGCTGTATGCTCTTCAAATGGCATTTCCCGTAATTCTGTACTGACAAATCTATGAAGGTCATTAGCTGTCTTGATCCTTGTTTCTTCATTTCTGTTCTTCAACCCAGTAATAAACTGAGGCATCAGAGCCAAAGACGCCATCTTTCTACAGGTTTAATTGCTAAAATATGTCTCTACATCTTATTCTAAATCTGGTTTATACAACGGTACATTTTCTGTAAAATAAAAATTTCCAATTTTTCAAGTGTAGTTAAAAAAAGACAGATTTATGTACAAGTATATTACAGTGAATGAACATGCATTTGTTGTTGAACACCAAGTGATCAGTTTTTTTATATATAATGTAGCAAAAACAAGTAATTTTTTTGATGAAATGATGATGTCTGTTTTGTACTGTCAGTTTTATTTTTTTAGTGCTATCTCACTTTAACAACAGTCCACAGGTAGACATCATTCCACTAAAAGACTGGTACACATTATCCTAATTCACTATCTCACTTTAAAAACAGTCCACAGGTAGACATCATTCCACTAAAAGACTGGTACACATTATCCTAATTCACTATCTCACTTTAACAACAGTCCACAGGTAGACATCATTCCACTAAAAGACTGGTACACATTATCCTAATTCACTATCTCACTTTAACAACAGTCCACAGGTAGACATCATTCCACTAAAAGACTGGTACACATTATCCTAATTCACTATCTCACTTTAAAAACAGTCCACAGGTAGACATCATTTCACTAAAAGACTGGTACACATTATCCTAATTCACTATCTCACTTTAAAAACAGTCCACAGGTAGACATCATTTCACTAAAAGACTGGTACACATTATCCTAATTCACTATCTCACTTTAACAACAGTCCACAGGTAGACATCATTCCACTAAAAGACTGGTACACATTATCCTAATTCCCTATCTCACTTTAACAACAGTCCACAGGTAGACATCATTCCACTAAAAGACTGGTACACATTATCCTAATTCACTATCTCACTTTAAAAACAGTCCACAGGTAGACATCATTCCACTAAAAGACTGGTACACATTATCCTAATTCCCTATCTCACTTTAACAACAGTCCACAGGTAGACATCATTCCACTAAAAGACTGGTACACATTATCCTAATTCACTATCTCACTTTAACAACAGTCCACAGGTAGACATCATTCCACTAAAAGACTGGTACACATTATCCTAATTCACTATCTCACTTTAACAACAGTCCACAGGTAGACATCATTCCACTAAAAGACTGGTACACATTATCCTAATTCACTATCTCACTTTAACAACAGTCCACAGGTAGACATCATTCCACTAAAAGACTGGTACACATTATCCTAATTCACTATCTCACTTTAACAACAGTCCACAGGTAGACATCATTCCACTAAAAGACTGGTACACATTATCCTAATTCACTATCTCACTTTAAAAACAGTCCACAGGTAGACATCATTCCACTAAAAGACTGGTACACATTATCCTAATTCACTATCTCACTTTAAAAACAGTCCACAGGTAGACATCATTCCACTAAAAGACTGGTACACATTATCCTAATTCACTATCTCACTTTAAAAACAGTCCACAGGTAGACATCATTCCACTAAAAGACTGGTACACATTATCCTAATTCACTATCTCACTTTAACAACAGTCCACAGGTAGACATCATTCCACTAAAAGACTGGTACACATTATCCTAATTCACTATCTCACTTTAAAAACAGTCCACAGGTAGACATCATTCCACTAAAAGACTGGTACACATTATCCTAATTCACTATCTCACTTTAAAAACAGTCCATAGGTAGACATCATTCCACTAAAAGACTGGTACACATTATCCTAATTCACTATCTCACTTTAACAACAGTCCACAGGTAGACATCATTCCACTAAAAGACTGGTACACATTATCCTAATTCACTATCTCACTTTAAAAACAGTCCACAGGTAGACATCATTCCACTAAAAGACTGGTACACATTATCCTAATTCATTATCTCACTTTAACAACAGTCCACAGGTAGACATCATTCCACTAAAAGACTGGTACACATTATCCTAATTCACTATCTCACTTTAATAACAGTCCACAGGTAGACATCATTCCACTAAAAGACTGGTACACATTATCCTAATTCACTATCTCACTTTAAAAACAGTCCACAGGTAGACATCATTCCACTAAAAGACTGGTACACATTATCCTAATTCATTATCTCACTTTAACAACAGTCCACAGGTAGACATCATTCCACGCTTTAACAACTGTACACAATTAATTTGAAATTAACTGGACAAGTTTTGAGACAATGTCACGAGTGGACAACATGTACACGTTTGAGATTCATGTACGGCATAAAAAGGGCAGAGAGGCGCAAGGGAAGGGTAGAAAGGACAGAGGGGCACAAGGGATGGCTAAATAGGGCAGAGGGGCACAAGGGAAGGGTAGAAAGTACAGAGAGGCACAATGGATGGCTAAAAAGGGCAGAGGGGCATAAAATTTTGGGGGCGGGGCGCAGCACCCCTCTGTTTTGGTCTAGCTGGAACACTGGGCTATACGATTTTTGGTAATTAGTCATACTCCCCTATTGATAGCTAAATATTTTTTCACCGAAAGAATGAAATTATAGAACAAAGTGGTATTCAAAAACAAAATAAAAATTATTTCAATAAGAAATTCGCAAATCTGTAACCATTTCAATTCTTCTCAATTGAAATAAACTTAAAAGAAAATTCTAATATCAAAATCAGTGTACATGGATGACGTCATTTTCTAATGTGCAATACACATCATCCGGAACTCCTCGCGCCTTTCCCCAAGTGAAAAAACAAGTTCACTTGGGGAAAGACGTGAGGAGTTCCGATGTATTGCATTTCGTCTGCTTCGGAGAGGAAACATGAAATTGCATGCACTTCTTGGTCATCCTGTCTGAAAACTTTGTGAGCTGGTGTCAAACATTTTTTATGTATACAGGAACACCTGTTTCATTTTCCGTGATTCAAAAATGTGTACTGTTTTGGCACCGGTGTTCGCGCATCCAGTGAGTTCGTGCATACGTATTGTACATGTCAAAATTGCAAAATCATTGGAAAAGTTAAGATGGAGACTACTGGTATGTGAGGATTAACTCTAATTATAATATGGAGTAGGCATTGCCTAGATGTGAGCACAGCATTTCTGTCTGGCCAGTGTGTATATATTTGAGTGAAAGTTGAATATCACAAAATAATATGAGTAGGCATGGCCTATAGAGAGGACGTTAGTACTTTGAAATTAAATGATACTAGAAATATCTTTATATTCCCTATGACATCCATTGGAAAGTTAAATGAAGTAGAATAGAAAAGTACGAGAAAAAAAGTATGGAATCTTTTATTGTTGGACTAGGGACAGTGCAAACATTGAAGACTAAGTAGTACTAGTACGCGGGTGGTATCAACCATTATAAAGCCCAAAGGGGGTAGTAGACGCCGGTGTCTGTAAAATGAAAGTATGGTCTTTTAAGTCATAAGAAAAGAGTTTTATTAGAAAATATCAATTAATGCAACCAACATACATAAGCAATATTGGCCTATACCATGCTATGTACAGCCGATATATATTCATGAAGTGTAAATGATGAATGACGTACGGTCAGGGCCGTCTTGTCAGCAATATAGGCCCCGGTCAAAGCAGTGCACTGAGGCCCATATCTATACAAACACTCACAGAAATAAAGCTATAAATGGTCGATAAAATCAAACATATATTTCTTGTATTGATACTTCCAACAAAATCAGTGTTTAAAAATAAAAAATTATGCCGTATACAACATACATAGATTAGCATGGTGTTCATTTGCTTGTGGGGCCACCGGGCAACTATCCATTGTGCCCATACACAAGACCGCACTGCGTACGGTTACTTTAATACTGATAATCTTCATTTCGACATTTTAAAGTATGTGTATTTGGGCCAATATTATGCTATCTCCAAGTGAACAAAATAGTTTTTAATTTTAAAAGAATTATATAGGTACCGCTTTCATCAGACATGTCTCTGCTTTCACATACAAAATATTTATCAATATTCAATATTTTTTTTATTGGAAAAAGCACAGTAGAGGCGTGATATATATATTAAGGCAATATTCAGTATCGAAATCATACTCTTTAAAATTATCTGTGACAAGATTATACAGAGACATATATTCCTTCTTGTGTAATGTTATTAATACCTTTTAAAGTTTCAACAACAAGCTGGTTAATAATTTTATAGCATTTATTTTAGAAAGACTGGGTTTAATAAATAATAACAGATATACATATAGTATTCATGAACAGCATAATTAATAGTTAAATAAATAAAATTCATTGTGTCTTACTATTCTAAACCATTGTCGGCAGATGTTGGTAGTATTCAAATATTTTGTAGGATCAGACTGACGGAAAATGTAAGATGAATAAACAAATGGGTACTGATAGAAATAATTAACACTAACAGAAATAAGGAAAAACTAATGCGTTCCTTGTTCCTTGCAAGCACATCATGGTTAGAAAATGTTTGTTACTTAGCCAAAGAAATAATAAATGCATAATTGTATAAAAATGAAAAATATTAATGTTCAACTATCTTTTCTTATCAGAGACATATGAGCCGGTGGCAAGGGACACTTGCTGTCCTCCCCTCCCCTGTCCCCTCTTTGGCAAAATTTTAAAAAGCTGGATTTTTAGTGTACTGTAGGATTTTTGTGATATTTATTTGGAATTACCATTATTTAACACAACTAAACCGTACGAAAGGTAGGAATTAAGTATAAATATGAACGGGTGTCATCCCTTGTGATATTTTAGTACCGCACATTGATAGTAGGGTTAAAATTATTGATAACGAAAGGCCGGGAGCAGATCCCTGTGATCTCCTCCTAGTTATTGTACGTGTACTATAGATGCATATTAAAAAATATTGATGACATTGTCATCTTTGCGTGTCAGTTGTGACCCAAATACGATTTCAATGCTGACCTTTACTTGTTGCAACGTAAAATATGACGTGATAAAAAAAATATTAACATGACGATGAATGGTGGCCAGATTCGTTTTTATTTACGCATTTATTCACATTGTAGAACTTTAGGAATATTGTGGTACATGTACAAATAATCTTGGAGACAGGAATTGTGTTTGGATTTCTTTTAAACTGGTAAGTCATATATACAGTAACGAAATGTCAATATAAATCTGGAGTGCGACAGTGAAATGCAGTTGGGCGTGACATAAAATGTCCATACGTCAAAAAAATGACCAGATTCGTGTTGTCTTAAGAGTCATTCACAGTGATAAAAAAATGAACAGTTGTTGTCCTTAACCTGATAGTCCATGTTAACATAAAGTCTTTTCCGTACGCCAGTGTTGTATTAATCAAAGTTTTGATCGATTCGAGTAAATATTTAGACCACCCGCGTAGATTCTGCAAAAAATAAAACAAACTAAAACTAAAGTTTTTCTACATCGGCTGCAAATGGTCCAAAAAATAAATTTGATATTTTCTGAAAATATTGTAATTCAAAATTAAGTCAAATTTATTCTATAATCATCTTTTACTAATCCGTAACTAGAAAGGTTTTTATCTAATAATCTGGACACGCTTGAAAAAAGTGCTGTGTTTGTTTACATGTCGTCACGATTTACGGAATTGACGCAGTTGCAAATGAAATAGATGTCGTTTTGAAATTTTTTGACTCGGGAATGAAAATACAAGATTTTAATTAAAATTCCGCGAAATGTTGTTGACGACTTTGGCCTATGTCTATGAATAACATGACGTCATGACTTTGATAGCGAGATGTCATTCTGATTAATTTAACAATATAAGCACCTTTTATTGTCTTTTGTTACTTAAATAAAAACTTAAAATTTTTAGAAGTTTATGATATCATTTTAGTTTTAAAATCATTTATTGGAGACTTTTTTTTTATTTTTGGCATTCTCTCCGAGACTGCCAACTTTTATCAACTTCCGGACGAAAGGATTTCAATATCATCATAAGGAAGATTGTGTGTTGCATGCGCATGCCCATGTTGCTGTAGAGCTCTCTGTGCTCGCTATTAAAAGATATCAAATGTTTTCAAATTTGAGCTTATTTTGAAGAAATAGGTATTAACTTCAATTTCGAAAACTTTCAAAATAAAATCTTTCCTTTATTCATTTTAAGAACCATCCAAAGTATGCATGTGCGATATCACCGGACGTTGCAACATTTGTCAAAAATCGAGGGTTGGCTTGTTTACACTCCGTTTTCACTGAAATGTGAAAAATTGTAGCGGAATCCGGATAAAGACCATAAAGATAATACTTCAATGTATTTGAGGACGATTTAAATTAATTCAATAAAATTTTGGTAAGCTGTGAAATTAACCACTGAACCCTTAGGTGCGCGAACACACCAGACGGCTCTGTACATTTGAAGTGCTTTTGTTTTGTGCTAGTCCGAGATTCCTCTGCCGTCTAACGGCGTTTATGGATTTTCTGTAGCTGTTGGACGTCAGAGCGCTATATATACGGAAAACAGCAGATTTGCCTCTCCAGCTCTAGATTTTCCACGTTTCCACGTTTCGTGACTATCGGATTTTATTTCCTATCAGAAACCCTTAAGTTATATAAATCGCTTCACCAATCATTTTTCTATTCATTCATAACCATCTTACCCTCAGAAAGTGGTGTTACACTCCATTACAGCACGATTTTGCCTTAGATCCTATTATTCCGCCATTTGACTTCCATTTTCGAATCTACAAACGTGATCTCGCGATACTAACTGAATGATAACAGTAACGCATTACTTAAATCAGCGCACCAAATTATTTGAGCATTATTTGCATACGTAAACAACATTCAAATCACATGGAAGATGATACATTTAAGCGTATTCTGCAGGACAAACAGTCCATCTATATATCAAAGCAGAGCAGAAGGAAATAATACAGAATGTTGGAAAGAAAAGATTCAATGGCAGAGTGTTACCAACGGGTTTCGGAAAGAGCATGTGTTACGTCCCCCCTTTTTGGACAAGGTACTACATCATTTGTTTTTCTTATGGTTATCTGTAATTCACTATTGCTGTTAAAATCATTACCAATCAATATAATCAACTGTTTTAAATTTAATGTTAATTGTTCTTCCTTAACAGGCGTGTATGATTGGCAATACAAATATTTGTTTGTTTGTTTATATGCAAATCATCTCCCATGATACATTGCGGTAATCATGGTTTTCTCGTAGTCACGTGACAAATGTTTGAAAAATGGAAGACAAATGGCAGAATCATATGATCTAAGGCAAATTCGTGCTGTAATGGAGTGTAGCACCACTTTCTGAGGGTAAGATGGCTATGAATGAATAGAAAAATGATTGGTGAAGCGATTTATATAAGGGTTTCCGATAGAAAATAAAATCCGATAGCCACGAAACGTGGAAATGTGCTGACCCAGAGTTGGAGAAACAAATCCGCTGTTTTCCGTATGAATAGCGCTCTGACGTCCCACGGCTACAGCAAATCTATAAAAGCCGTTACACGGCAGAGGAATCTCAGACTAGTTTTGTGTATGATGTCTGGAGAACTGATCTCGGATTTTGTCAGGTAAGCCTTTTAACACATTTTCCATGGCAAGGTTAAAAACATTGCAATTTCATCTGACCCTCATTCCCCTTTTCACTGCCACGCATACATTATTTTTTCTCTCTTTCACCATGGCATTTGTTTTCATGATCTGTGATTGGGGTATTTGGTTTATTCTCGTGTGACCCTCAATTTATGGCTTATATTGATTCACCGTGATTTGTGAAATTCTCAAAAATGGCAAATATTAATTTCCGTGAATCGTGACTTGGATTTTTTTTTTTATTAACTGAGTTTTCCTCTATTGAAAATGTGTTCTAAAATAGATCTAAATTTACAAACATTTTTTTCTTCAATTTTCATCTGTATTTTAGGAGGCATTCACCTCACATGCCTCTTTTTTAATTGTCATTATCATCAATAAGTTTCGTCATTAAACAGGTTGTGCCTGTCTCATATTACTATGACTTACAATATTAAGAATACCCGGGTGCTGGGTGGCACATTTTGTTTTCTTTTCACCGGAAGTGATAACATAATCTCGCATTTAAAAAATGTAAATAATCATTATTTTGGGGAAATTTCCCATTTTAACATTACATAAATGCTACTTAATACTTTAAAATATCAATTAATATAATGAGGCAACACTAACATCAATCTGAATTAAAATAAGCCCTTAACTAAATGTTATCTAGAGATTAAAAAAGAATCACGGAAGCGCTTGATAAATCGAAAATGAAAGTTGAATATCAAGGAAAATGTTGAAGTTGACGAAATATTTTTTAGAATTTTCGTTTCATCATAAATCTTTGAATTAATGAATAGTTACTCACTAACACTGAAATGAGACGATCAGAGAGTGTCACAAATGGTCAAGTAACGGGAGAAGTTATGTATACTGGCGACAAAGAAAGAAGGAGCATGTTTTCCAAACAACATTTGGTTTTGGAATGCAAAAAATATGTTGCTGCTTTAAGACCATGGTCTTTTACAGCAAGTTTTACTCCTGTGGCATTAGGAAGTACTCTAGCATTCAAATGCACCATGGAATTTAGTATAATTTCATTTGTTATTGCTTGCCTCACAGCTTTGTCTATACACGCAGCTGGAAACCTCGTCAACACTTATTATGATTACATCAGAGGAATCGATAGTAAAACAAGCGACGATAAAACTCTTGTGGATATGATTTTGTCTCCAAATGACGTCGCAAGACTTGGTGCAATATTTTATATCTTTGGATGTATAGGCTTTCTCATTCTTACAATTACTACTTCAGCCCGTATGGAACATTTGGCTCTTGTTTATTTTGGAGGACTTTCAAGTAGCTTTTTATATACTGGAGGATTCGGGCTCAAATATATTGCATTAGGAGATATTCTTATTATATTTACATTTGGACCTCTCACTGTCCTTTTTGCATATTTATCACAATGTGGCCATCTCTCATACGTGCCAATGCTATTCGCTATTCCCTTGGCTTTGAACACTGAAGCAATTCTTCATTCAAACAATGTGAGAGATATAGATTCTGATCATGAAGCAGGAATTGTAACTTTGGCAATTTTACTTGGAAAAACAGGATCATATTTCTTATTTACGGCATTATTATTTATTCCGTTTATTTTGTTTGCAGTTATGGGAATGCACATATCGAAGTGGATGTTTTTACCAATGATATGTATTTTTGAGGCATTTAATTTAGAGAGACAGTACATGAAAGGCAATCTCCAGATTTTACCGCATCAAATCGCTAAACTAAATCTCTTAATGGGAATACTGTTTACATTGAGTATCGCATTTACAGATCAATCAGTTTTTCAAAACTTGTTACTGAAATAAAATGTTGTTTTGTCATGAATGTAGTTGTTATTACAATCTTTACAAGCAGTACTAATCTTCTTTTCTTTTTTTAGCTCGCCACATATAACTAATCACTTGTTGTCTGTTGACTTAAAATTAATTTCTTCAGAACCACCAGGCCAAATATTATTAATTGGACCAAACATCACATGAATGGACAGACCTATTTCAAAATTTGTGTCTGGTAAATTTGGCAAGCATCCATGATATGGTCCCTATGGTTTTTGATTGGTTGAAAAATTAAAAATATTCAGTACCAATCACTGCATGGACATTGTCAGTCACTCACATCTGATTACTTTAGATTTCTATTCATCACCTGTTGGTCAACTGCCAGAGAAATCCTTATAATCATGAATTATTCATGTGTTATTTTAAAACCATTTTGATTTGTACCAACAAACTATTTTTACACTACAGCCAATCAAATCACATAAACATTTTTTTTAAAAGAAAAGGACTTCTTTGCAAATTTAAATGAATAGAGGAAATGAACATGTTGCAATTACCCATGGGTTATTGACAATAAATGCAAGATCAACGAGTGAGATCATAGACATACATTGTATCTTTCATAATCTGTTCAATCGGTCTAATATAAAAATTTGAGTGATGTTCAGTACATCATACATGTTGATGTTTTTATGGAAACAACTAAACACAGACCAATTACAGAACAATCCTGAAATGAAGGTTTTCGTATAAATTGACCTATGGGTAATGAGTGGAGGTTGATTGATTGATTGGTGTTTCACACCAACTTTAGCAATATTTCAGCTATATGATGAGTGGAGTCTGAGAGTATCGGAGTATGACCAGTAACTGGTTACCAACAATATTGATGATGCTGGATGGAATGAAACCAAATTTGTGTCCATTAAAGATCCAGTTAAAAAATGGCAGCCACAGCTGACTATAACTGTTGGTTTTCTAGCTAATATTATCTTTTAAAAGTTTCTAATATCTAATATTTTGAAATTACATAAAGATTGATAAAATACTGAGTGATCAAGCTTGATTTTGAGATATCTAACTGTTATTTCTCGAGTTATGTCCCTTAATTATGTATAAAATGATGCTTTTATTGGTGTCCAAGTTCATTTATTTGAAATTCAATTTACAGCATGCAACTAAAATTTTAATATTGAATTTAAGGTGTCTGACTTTTATCGTTCCATAGTAATGCCCCTTATGCTTCCTATCAGGATTTCCTTGATAGAGGGTAGCTGATAACAAGGAAGCTACTGAACCAAGGATTCCCATTGGTTAAGTTGAAGTCATCACTTTGAAAGTTTTACGGTTGCCACCATGATTTGGTTAACCGTTTCAGAATATCGGTGTCGCAAATGACAACAGATATGTTCCACTTGTCGTAAACACTTCCTTGTCCTTTCCTCATTCATGAATTATCACTGGAGTAACACGACAGATGCCACTAGTGGAGCAGAAACTGCTTACCCTTCTGGAGCACCTCCAGTTTTTAGTGGGGTTCATGTTACTCGATCTGTATTTTTTTGTGTAATGTTTTGTAGATCATTGTTCGTCCTTTTTCTTTTGGCCATTGTGCTGTCTCCTTTTATTTACCGATTCTCATTACCCCTTTGGTATCTTCAAACTCTTCTTAGGTCCCAAGAAAATCTGTGTGTTTCCAGTTAGCCGTGTGACCCTAAAATATCACTTTTTTAATCAACATATTATAGTTTATTCAGTAAAGCTTGTTACATTGTTACTTCATAGTCCGAACACCTCTGAAGTATTCCTGTGAAAATTAAACTGATTAACCAGGGAAAGTAATCAGAATATTTAGATATACATATTTTATATGATAAAATAGGTTGAGGTCTCAAACATTAACAATTATGTGCATACTTTGAAATAAAGGCCTTTATTTTAACTCGTCATATTCCTCGATTTAATTTGTGTGTTTAACTCTTGTAAGAAGAGGCTATATGCATTTATAATTTTATTTTTATGTTCTGATACATAGTATGTTTTATATATTGTAATAAACAATACAGTACAATGTATGAAAATAAAATCTTTGTCAAATATTTTGTAAGATTAGATGCTTAAGGGTAATATTAAGTTCATATTTAATCGTAACATTGTATCTATTTTATGCCAAAACTTTTCTAGATAGTCTTCTTCTATTGAACAGTAATTACATAAACTGTTTGTATTCATTTTCCATTGATATAACAATTTCTTACTTGCAAAATTATAAATTGGAGTAATTTCCAATGAAAATATTTTTAATTTACTTTCTTGTATAATATTAAAAACAAATTATGTCTCCTTCATGAAAACATTTTCTTGTTTCAAATATAATAGCCAAGTTGGCAAGTATGTGGCTGTGAATATTATTCCAATAAGGGAGTTGTATAGACATTTATTTGTTATAGATGACCCACTGTAAAGTTTACCCATGTTTCAATTAGTGTTGTGTTAGGAGTTTAAAAAACTGCAATTGGAACTGATCTATTGAAGGAATACAATTGCCTTTGTTTACAGGTGAATCCTATTGTTGGACATTTAAACTTCTTATTGTATGACTGGAAGAGAGAAGTCGATCACCCATTGATTAAAACTCCCCAGAAAAAAACTCAATTCATCTTATATATGTATATGTACATGACCTATAGAAAGAAATACTATCATTACCAATGTGCATAATGCTTTACCTTGAAATCTCCAGAAAAAAACTAGTTTGTCAATAATGCCATTTTTAAGTCTATTATGGTGAATAATTATTTGCCTCAATTACTAATGCAGACTGGAGTTGTTCTAAAATTTCAACCTCCATACGATCCTCAACTTAACACATGTGAATATTGTTTCCATATGATTAAGCAAATATTAAGATCAGACAGCGACTTTACTTTTGACCATACTCCAACAACAATTTGTGATGTTATTATTGATGGAGTAACCTTTGAAAAATTGGAAAACATCTTTAAGCATTGTGGATATATTCATTAAAATTATATAAAGTTTTTTGCAGGAGTTCATGTTATTTGCATTTATTATTTTTCTGATTAAAATTTGTACCTTATTATTTTTTTGTTTTCAATGATGATTTTCCTTTTTCTCAATACATGTATTCCCTCTAACATGGTTACTGTAATTAGAAACCCTACATTTGTTGAATGATGTTTGAGGGTTATAGACAATAGACACTCGACGGTCACCCGAAAGATTCCATTGTTCTCCGTAGAGGGGTCTGAGCTCGTCACCATCTCCTACAGCACTATTGAGTTCATTGATTTTTACCTGTAAAAATTGCTTGGACTGGGACATTTTTCATTATTTTTATTTGTTCACTAGATATATATAGCACTTCTGTCTTTAAAAATGAAGTCTTCATATAATAAGAAGAATATATCCTTGTCGTTTTGTTTGATTCTGTATGACATTTTTTTATTTATATACATGTAAGAAACGGAACGAAAAATGAGTTTTGAGATTGTGCAACTTCCTATTTAAAAAATGCTCGTAAAATTAGTACATTTTTAAATTATAGAACCTCAGAGATCAATTGGAGGATTGATTTTATTTGGGGGGGGGGGGGGGGGGGTAGATTATGACATTGAGCACTGTCATTTTTTGAGCTATTTTTTACCAAACCTTCAACTTAACATTGGTAAAAAAATACCTAAAAACTGCAAAAATTATTGATACTTGCAATTGGATTACGTAACTATTCTACTAAACCAAGTTATATCTTTCAACTCAAACGTGAACTAAAAGTTTGGAAATATATATTTAATCTATTCCACTTCGAAATGCTTATCCAAAACAGGAATCCGAAGTTTCGACCTTTGTCGTTTGTTTGTTTTTACTTTTCATGAATACGAGGCCCGTTTTGTGTTTGGTTTTCGGTTGGATTATAAACTGTCCCTGTTTATCTTTTTTTTTTTTCAAGTTGTTTTGTGTATTATTTATGTGTTATAATCATTATAAGTTAAATAATTCATCTGACCCCAGATAGTTTCAACAGTTACAACTGTTCTTAAGCCTTAATGAATTGGCAGACACATGTTCCAAATATTCAAAAAATTGGCTTTAACGTGACATTTATTCGATTTTTACATTTTTTTCTCTGTCTATTATACTTAATATGATTATACTTCAACCCGTGTCCTCATCCGAGTCATCATCACAAAAATCAATGATAATGGGTTCTATGACACTTCTATCTATACAGTTTTCTTTGCAGTATTCTTTTTCAATTTTGACCACATGTTCTTCTGCTTTTGTCCACACATCTTTTGTAATTTTTCCGAAAGCGTCGTACGTGAGTTCTTTAACATCTTTTAATCGGAAGGTGGTATTGTTTTTAGCCACGAAACCTTTTACTTGCGCCCATATTAATTCTATCGGGTTCACAGTGTCGAACGGGGGTTCTTAATACTTCATGTCCGTGTAAATTAGCAATGTTATCTGTTTTATAAACTACTGGGGTCTTTTTTTGTTTTATTTTTTCATATAATACTTTTTTGGTATCAGTAGCAGAAAAAAGAATGTTGTGTTGTGTAAGATAGTTTTGGAGAACAGTTTTTTTCTGACACAAAGTTGGGCACACCGTATCTTCTGTTTTAACATTGTGATAACTTGCATTATCTAATACAACCAAGCTAGGATTTTTCCAGAGCAGGCATCAATTGATTTTCAAACCAGTCAAGAAAGACAACACTATTCATCTCCTGGTGATAGTCACCATCCTTTGATTTGGCCAGAAACACTAAATCGCAGCCGTCAATCAAACCTTCACTTCGCGTACCTGCATACAAAACAATCAAACGTTTGCCTTTACCCGAGGGTATTTTTAGGGCATCAGACCCATCATTCGGAAGCCACATATAATCTGTGCAGTGATTTTGGTTAACCCATGTTTCGTCCATGTACACGATATCATACCCTGCTTCTCTAAAAAATTTGATATTTCTCAGATAATTACACCTATCATTGATAAATAAGGGTAAAAACAAAATTGCCGAACTCCGAACAATCTTACAAAGGGAAAGTCAAAACTCATAATTATATAAACAGACAAAATCAGTCAACAACCGGAAAACTATGAAAACCGTAATGACCCTGACTTTGTACAGGCATTTCTAAAGAAATGGTGGGTTGAATCAGATTTTAATAGCCATAATAGACACTTGATCGTACAGAACTCTTCGATCATGATTATCACCTATTGTTTTATATCCAAGATCAATGAGAGTTAGAGTAAGTTTAGACTATGATATTTTAATAGAATCTTGTATTTCCTTGTGTATTATTGAGACGGTCGGAGCAATTTTCCGTGAATATAAATCGTGGATTGTTCTTTTAATAACAATGATCAAAGTCGTCCAAAATTTTAGCTCTTTTTTTTGGTTTATTTGACTTACAATGCCTCTTACCATTCATAATACGGTGCACTGAAGTGTAAGACACACCCAAAACTGCAAGATGTCCTTTGATATACCCTATCAAATGAGACAATTGGCTTCTTCGTTGCCTTTTCCTTACTAAAAAAGGCAAACAACTTGTGTACAAACATTTGGCATTCCGGAGATAAGTTAGACTTTTTACCCATTTTACAAAAAATGCAAAATATAACAATAATTTATTAGAGAAATGCTTGTCAGGTTCGTCTAAAGTACACCTGGCTGAGAGAAAGATTTTACAGGTAAGATACCTGACGTACGGATGGCTCTTCTATAAAGTACATCTGCTCTCACCCGAAAAATGACAACAAAATAGGACCAAAATACAAAATTTCATCTGAGTCCAGCCTCAGCCAAAACAATAAGAAGCATTACTGTAACAGTTTTAGTTAGCACTCCTAATTCTAAATAAAACTCGTTTATTTTGCTGTTCCAAAATCTATAGTTTAAAAGATATTTGGATTTTTCGTTATTCTATAGGCATATCATTTATAATTGCAAAACAAATGAGACATTCGATCTAATAGACGAAATCATTGGACTTTGGACTTTATGCTAATGATATTTATGTAATGTAAGACGTATGATTTGTCCAACATGGGTAATGGGATTTACTTCAAATTTGCAGGGTATGTAGATCTTGACATGCTACACATTTTTGCAATTTAAACTTAACATCTATCTCTTGTAGTTTTTGAAATAAAGGACAAAAAGTATTAAAATTTTGAAAATTTGATGAAAAAAGAGCAATAACTCCAAATTGGGTACTCAGGTTAACTTCAAAATTGCAGAGTAGGTAGATCTTGATATGGTGCATATTTTTTGTAATTTAAACTTAACCTTTATAGTTTTTGAAATATCGGACAACAAGTATTAAAATTTAAAAAAAATTGATGAAAAAAGGGCAATAACTCTAAGATGGGTGATCAGATTTACTTCAAAATTGCAGGATAGGTAGATTTGGCTGTGCTGATCATTTTTACCGCGTGTCAGATTTCTGTTTTTATTAACGGTTTTTGAGTTATTACCCAAAAACCTGCAATTTTATCATATGTTCTATTTATAGACATTGCGGCCATGATGGTTGGTCGGCAGGGTCATCAGACATAACATTTAAAGGGAACCCCCTAAAGATGATTCAGGCCAAGTATGGTTTAAATTGGCCCAGTGGTTTCAGAGGAGAAGATTTTTTTTAAAGTTTACAGACGGACGACGGACACCAAGTGATGGCAATAGCTCACACAGGTGAGCTAAAAAAGGAGACACAACAAAACACCAAAACAAAATACAAAGCAAAAAGTATGAAATTATATAATATAAGCATGTTTTACCATACTTGTATCTGAGATGAAATTGATTGATTGATTGATTGATATATATTTGGGAGTGGGTGGGGTGTTGTGATCATAAATTCATAAATGGGTAAAACTTTTGTTCGTTTGATGTAAAGTTGTACAGATTTGAAAATTTGCAGATTTTGCATCTCAGTTAAGGTGTCATCGCCAAAAAGTAGGACTTCAATTTTAAGTTCATGAAGAAAAACTAGTCTTAATTTCAATTCTTCTCTTGATTCGTTGTAACGACAACATTCTAATATAAAATGAATTGCATCTTCAAATGCACACCCACATATACTCGTACAGCCTGGATCAATAGCCAAATGCACACGAAAAAGATCAGCATTCAAACTACTGGATCTATATGTATGTCTCAGTCTAGTGTGAATTATATTTAATATTCTACATCCAGCAATGTAAAATTTGGGGGGTTTTATTGTATGATTTTTATTTGCTTGTTTGAATCTATTTAGAGTAGGTGCATTTCTTAATTGTGAACTTAATTTATTCCATAATTTAATAGTAGAAGGGAAAAAGGAGTTTGCGAATAATTGTAATCTAGATTTCTAAATTCGGTTTGGTTGCGCAAATTTAATTCATTTTCCTCCCGTATAAAAGGCAGTAAACAATCGTATAAATATAATGGACTATCATTATTACGTATTTTGTAGAAAAAGTTTAATTTTCTACTATGTCTACGAGAATGGAGGGGTTCCCATCCAGTTTCAAAATATAGGGATTCTATGCTTGCAAATTTGGGCAACCCAGTAACAATTTTAGCAGCTTCGTGTATTTGTTCAATTGTAGAATTGTTGATCAATTAAAAGAAGATGAGTCGTTCGAGTTACTAAATGTGATTCTAAAAACTGTAACTACCATATGGATACAAGAATGCAAAAAATAGAAGAAAATGTTAATAAAATTGATGGATGCCAGAGTGGGCGATTTGGAAATGTACAAGGAAGGAAAAAACCCACTGAAATTGAAAGTAATATTAAAGGTATCAGTAATGTCTTTGATGAAGTCAACAAGTGTAGTAAAGAATGCAAAAATAAAATTGATAATATTTCACAAAAAATTATCCTCTTTGAAAATGAAACAAAATCCGAGATCTGTCAAAATAAGGCGGAAAATGAACATGTACAAAAGCTCGAATCCACAATTTTAGACCTTCAGTGTAGGTCTATGAAGAACAATCTTATCTTTACGGGTTTATCCTTCTCCAGAAAGGAAGATTGCGAAGTGAAATTGAGAAGCTTTTTCTATGAGGAACTTCAAATTGAACGCCACATTGAATCTGGCAATGTTCACCGATTTGGGAAACTGGGAGAAATAGGGTCAGAACTATTGTGGCACGGTTTATCTTTCGACGCGACTTCGAGTGCGTCCTCCACAATGCTTACCATCTAAAAGGAAAACAATTTGGGATAAATGAACAATTTCCAGCAGTAATCGAAGTTCGTCGTCGAAAACTCTTTCCCGTTATGAAACAAGCAAAACGAGAAAGGAAATGTATCGTGATAATCAACAATATGTAGAATTGAATAATTTAATTAAAGCTTATTATTACATAAGGCTCTATTTTACTGTTTTTCTATTGGCCAGAAGCAATACACGTGACATTCCATTTTCTAACATATTGATTTGCAAAATACAATTTCTGTGCAATAAAAAAGCATATTGCACTCTCGTGCAAAATTAATGAATGAAATTACGTGGCACGAGAGTGCAATATGCTTTTTTATTGCACAGAAATTGCTTTTTGCTAATCAATATGTTAGAAAATTTCATAAAATTTCAAAATTATAAAATTTAAAAAAAAATAATTTAGTTTCAAATTTTCATAAAATTTCAAAACTTTCAAAAATTTCATAAGATTTGAAAATTTTCAAAAAATTTCAAAATGATAATTTTTTTTAAAGGACTGGGAGCTATAAGGGCCAAAATCGGCCCCACCTCAATGTCGATCAAATTTTCTCCAAAATGTATTCACAATATGTACTTTTCAGAAATAAATACAGTTAGTCGATATGTGTATCTAATTCCTCACAGCGGATCGACAAATTCAGGTAATGAAAAGCAGTGAACGTCATTTTTTTCATTATACAGAACGTACGTATCATTGTATTATAATGCATATCTTTAAAAAACAAAAACAAAGCATAATAAAACTCAATAAACAAAGCATACATTTGACTTAATATGCAATGTGGATTGATTTCAGGAATAAAAAATGTTCCGAAGCTGTATTATGAAATTAAAGTGAACGAATAGTAATGTCACAACGTCACCCATTTTCGACGGTCTCCTGTTTTCGACGGTTTGTTTCACGTGATAAAATCTCTCATTATTTTGATCGCTTAATTTGTCAGAGGTTATATTATGATGCTGAAATTGCATGAATGATCTCATGAAATCTGATTTAAAAATGTCATCTTTAAATGTAAGAACTACGTACCACATCTATTATTTCACGTTCAAATTGTAGTTTTTCGTAGTTAATTTTTTCGTCACCTCAACAAAGCTTTAATCATTTAAAAAATATATCTCATACAGATCAATTTTGGATTCATCGTCTGCTATGACATTGATAATGTACATATTGAGGTCAATATCAGGGGCGTATCCAGGATTTCAAGTTAGGGTGGGGGGGGGGGGGCGCGCACTTAAAAAAATTGCACCGAGCGGAGGGAATGTTTGGGGTATTTCGTGTGAAAAATCACGATTTTACGCCAAAAAATCATATTCTTTTCAATTTTAGGGGGGCGCCTTGTGTGCTCTCCCCCCCCCCCCCCCACCTGGATCCTCCCCTGGGACATCAATTCAGAAACTTATTAACATTGATCGTCGAAAACTGGTCGAAATTTTGGTATTAATCTTAAAGAAGTAATAAATAGATTTATTTGGACAATAGAACTTTGTCATATTTGAAATTTTTTTAAACACTTTTTTAACCGTACTTTATTCTTAACGACAACCAATGCGATGATATATTCCAGTACATTTTTACGGACAACCATCACAAATCTATCAAAAAAAAATGCCAAGGTGCGGGTTGAGAGAAGTCCAATATTTAAAGATCGCTTTTTTTTTTATATTATGGAAATATTTTGGGAAATGGTGTGAAGCAAAATGTTTAATGTGTAACGATTTTAGCTAAGGACCCTGTGAGAATTATTTTTGTTTTTTAATAAACTGAAAACAAGCCTTGGAATCAGATATCCCATAGAAAGTGGTTGTCGATAGATAATTGTTTTACAATTAAGTGTTTCATATATATTTATGATGAGAACAAGTTTACAACCATATGATTAATCGTGTAGGTAAAATGTGTGTCGCTGCCATGAGTCTATGTATGAATGTTTTGATTGTCACTAGAAAAAGAGGAGATGGTAGATATTATTTTGCTTTGTGACAAACCAACAACAACACTCCTAATAAACTGTTGCTATCAGAATCTGCTGTAAGTTGTCTTTTACATGTAAGGAGTGTGTCCTTTACATCCCGCGCTAAGGGATGTATTAAATTCGTTCCCCATAGCTGTCTGGTGTCCCTTTCACATAAAGTCGGTTTTTTACTAGAGGAAGCCATTTGTTATTTTATTTATGTCAAATTCGCAGTCATGTTAGGATTCTAATAATAATAGGATATTATACATTATTATACAGCTATAATTTTAATCCAATCAAAAACCATACGGTTGTGATCGTCTTCCGTAATTAGAATCGTCAAAATGAAATACAACCGAATTAATATCAAATGGTGACTTGTTTCACCCTCATTTAAAATATACATTGACATTCTTTCATTCTTGTATATCACGTTCACGATCTTTTATTACAACACTATTTCACTTAACTGTACATTGTGTTCCTGTTCTAGTTAAAGGACTTTATCAAACAGAATCATACAGTTTACATGTAATGCAGTTAATACGCATTTAAACCACAGAAGAATATTTCTTTTTTCCACACCTTGTGGTGTGGGGTCGCTATTGTGCATGCGAGATATTAATTGCAAACCCCATTGACTGGCTATTTGCTGCCTGTCTAGAATATTTTATTTTTTTCTCGATCGACAGTTCAGAAGCTAGAAAACAATATGATGAATATTGTCTGTCAATCATGCAAACAATAACTTGTGCACATGGCAGAACGCATTTTCAATGCACTACATACACAAACTTTTGATCCATCATTTGTCCATTGGAGGTTGATTTAGAATGGAAAGTGTGAATTCAGTGGCCAAAATATCTACTCCTTTTGGATCAAACTATTTTACTTCATTTTAGAAGTAGCATCGATAGACCATTAAACCTACCTCCGTATCCCTGTTGTAGTAACTATTTCAGTATCCCGGAAGAAAATATATAATCAATAATTGGGGGCTTATGAAAAAAAACTATTTTGGATGAAGTGGTGTTTATTTTCTTTTTATCTTACATTTGTATATAACTGTTACGTGCCGACATACCATCATTTTTTACGGCAAAGATTGCTTCTCAATTATCAAAACGTCATCTAAGCGCTTGGAATATTTGATAACTTTCCCGTCGTTTTTCAAGAAATTTAGCACCTCGTGAAACCAAAAAAATACTTTAACAGTATCTGTGTTTTATATATTTTAATTATCTGGTAAAATATTTTTCTGGTGCACGACTGCGGAGGTGCTTAATTTCTTCGAAAACCGTCCAAATATCGCGGGCAAAATTCCACGAAATACAGAAAACAAAAAAACGCTCATGACGTCACAATGACGTCAAATACGTATCGATTTTGCTGCAAGCAAGTTTTAACATCGTATGATCTCGTCAATAATATAAGACACATTAAATTTTAATCAAGTATTTTCTAAGATAATGATTCATTAAATATGGGGCCATATATGGCACTTATAGTCCCCAGTTCTTTTTATGGCATTGACGCCGGAATGCATGCACTGAGTTTTTCTCTTGGTTTCAATGTACACAAACTGTATTTAAAATAAATACAATAATTTACAGAAACATAAGTTATTTACTGATGAATTTCATTACTTGAAATGAATCATGAAATGTACAGATTGTGTAAATAATGGTCTCATATATACAATCAGAAGAGTGAAAATATTGATTTTAAGGGTCTGGCTGAGGTTATAAATAAATTAATATTTAACAACCTCCACAATCCTCCACCAACAAAATATTTTGATATAATCATTAACTCTCTATACTCAAAACAACTGCTCAATTTGGTGTTGGTGGAAGACTGTGGAGGTATATAAAATAGCTAAAATGTACATTAAATATGTCGTTTGTAGTCCATTTTTAGCATTATCCGTCTAATTATGATGTCATTATGACGTCATAACGCACCCAATTTCACGAAAAGTTATATATTTTGAAAATTTGTTTATCTAACAATTAAATTAATAAATTGTTTTTATTCTATTTCGAGCATTATTTTTTAATATAATGTGGGGCAAATTTTGCACCTTAACCCCTCTCCCTCTTTCAAAAATAAAAAAAAAGTCAAAATTTTCATAAAATTTCAAAACTATCAAAATTTTCATAAAATTTCAAAACTTTCAAAAATTCCATAAGATTTCAAAATTTTCAAAAATTCCATAAGATTTCAAAATTTCCAGAAAATTTTAAAATGATAAAATTTTCAAAAATTTCAAAATTATAGTAAAATATAGCCTTATGTAATAAAACAATTACTACACTTGAACTTGATCAATATGAGGTTTTATCGGTAATTTGTGTAGTTTTCTTTAAGTGTGACGATTGATAAAGCTTATCTCAACGTACTGGTCGTGATATCAAAATTATTAGGTCAGTCCATACTAGACATGCGTCAACTACTGCGCATGAATATACTTGTTTTAAAAAAAGATTGGTTGCGTCATCAAAATCAATAATACGGGAAAAGATCATGTGGTCTCAAAACCATAATGATAGAAAACCAAGAAATAACTACTTTGCAAAGATTGAACATCCTTATGCTTACATTGTATATACACTGCAATATCTAATGATGATTTAAAATTGAAATCAATCTAATTACCGAAAAGAGCTAACATTTAATACAACATAGCACTGATCAGTAACAGTCAGGGCCGGGAAGACTCAACTAAAACTTTTGTATTCTGGATATGCAAATATATACATACCTGTTAACCTCTGGGAACTGCTAGGGGGTAGATCTCCCCCTACCAACTCTTCTAAGGGGGAGATTTTGTGCGTCGCCTTTAAACGCACAAAATTGTACCTTGTAGTTGCATACATGTGATAGAGTTGCTATGCTACAACTGGAGATTTGTAAATTTTTGGCTGGAGATTTGTTATCGACGTATTTGATGCATGTTTTTATTGTTAATTGAAGTTTTCTTTTTGTTTGTTTCAGTATTGAACCAACTGCATCCCATTTCAATATATATTGCTTACATTTCTGTCTTATTAGTAGTGTTTCATATGATGAATGAAGGATACAAACTGTATTTATAATTTATTCATAATCATTCATAATCATAAGGTTATAACAAAGCAATAACAATGAAGACAGAATGCTCTGAATAATAAAGTCATAGAGCACTAAAATTAAAAAGTCACTTTGCTGCTGGTGCGTTGGGTGATAGCATACGTTTCGGCATTTTTGTGGTTTATCAATTCCATCCTGGAACTTAGTCCTTAAATAATACTTTGATCGGCTTTGGTGCCAAACAAGCCATAACAACTCAATCCGAGATGAATTCATTGCACGTTTGATCTAAATAAGAAGTTTTCCTCGGCATCAAAGGTTGTCCGAATCCTGTTTGCACAACGGTTTATAACTATTTTTAATTGCCGCTATCACACTTCTAATCTTCTAAGCGTGTGCCACAAATCCATTCCTTCTCCCCAATTAACTGTCAATCAATGGATAATTATTGTATAATCATCAACACCTTAATTAATCTCCATGACCCAATTTACCTGTAAAGGTGTCAAACAGATCAATAACCGGATATCATTTAAACACCTGTACCATTCGTATCTCTCGGCGTTTTTCATCAGCGCGGGAGTTCTAAATGGGGAATTTCCAGAAATATTGATCGCAAAATGTAGGTCAAGATTTTATTGTACTTGATTTTTTTATTGGGGGAAGATCGTGCGGGAGGAAAAGGTGTGTGCGGGAGATTAATGTCTCCCGCGCATGAGACCCAGTCCATGCGGGAGATAAGGCTCTTACGCGGGAGACTCCCGCGAAAAGGGGGAGGGTTAACAGGTATGTATATATACATTAATTAACTTTCTAAAATTAATAACATAAAATCTTAAATGCCTTCCGAGTGGGATTATATGGATGTTAATTAATATGACCTACATTCAGAGTATTTCAGATATTCGATACGGTTTTAGCACTAGCTTTTATGACAAAAATTATTTACCGGTATCATATTCGAACATTATAATTTCCAAAACACACTTAAATCCATCAAAACCATCATAATGTATAACACACGTCAAATAGTAAAAAAACACATCTTGCCGCCTCGTTAACTAGTTTTTGAATGAACATTGCGCGCCAGAACCGAATCACATTTACAAAACCAGATCCATCCGCAAAAAAATAATCCCATCAAAATATCGTTTTAAAGAATTCATTTTATCATTTTTTTGAAAGTTAATTATAAATTACCGATAAACAGAATATTACAGCCGGGAAGCCAGTGACACAGGAGAGTTCACTTGACGTTTTTTGTCACGTGATTTTCGACGTAAATATTGACGTGATGGATGTCAGAGGACGGCCTCAGGAATTTGTTGCTTTATACCTTCGATTATGGTTATTTGTAATATTTTGTTGAAAGGGTCATTTCTACGGACATTCGGGAACGTAAATGTTTAAATTTTGCATCGGTATTCTTACTTTCATACAAGTAATGACTCTCATAAAATGGACCTTCAAGATTTCTCAACCCTGTTCGACAACAGAAAACATCTTTTGTTTAATTTATTATTGAATATGCTGGTGAATTTCTTACTTTTAGTACACAATTTATTATCGTGGGTGACATATATCCAGAAAGTTGCAAGGTTTATCACCGGGGATACGATTGTGTCAGTTATAATCAGCACCCGTCAAGATGAAAATTGCGACGAGGCGGCGTAAATGAAGTGCTTTTCAGATACTCTCGGGATTTTCCTTTCCAGTTGACTAACATTACTGTAGTTTTAAGAACTCGAACATATATTTTTCAAGGCCGAAATGTAAATGAATATCTTTTAAAAAATATGGAAAGAATGTACAAACTGTGTAAAGAAAGTTTGTGGATAAGGTCAGAATTAAGTGAAAATTGCTTTCATAGTGTCGTTGTCAAAATCATATTAATAAATTATGCTAAAAAAAAAAACTTATACATGCCTGGGCTGACGGGAAAGCACAAAATGGATAAGTTGGAAAGAATTTGCTCAGACTGGGCGAGAAAAAGTTGTGATAAAGTAAAAATTAACAAACTTGAGTGAAAATTAGTGTTGTCAAAATCATATTAATAAAATTTGTTTAGCAAAAAAAACTTTATTCATGCCTGGTGGGAAAGTACAAAATGGATAAGTTGGAAAGAATTTGCTCAGACTGGGCCAGAAAAAGTTTGTGATAAAGTAATAATTAACAAACTTGAGTGAAAATTTTAAATAATTTACTTTAAAGAAACCAAAACCATATATCATTTCAGCTGCAAATTACCAAATTTCAGTTATTATATCTCTGATTTCACCTATTTCTGTTCACAGCATCTTGTGACTGATATATATGCAAGTTTGGTTAAATATTGAATCCTATGTTTTCTTCAATCTGCTTTCCAAATTTGAAGAAAAATCCCATGATATTGCAGATCCATATAATTTCAGTTATTTCTATTGACACAGCACCTTGCATTGTAAGGGGCCTCAAAGGCAACTTTTTTGTAAGATTAGATAAATTTTGAATCATAACTCTTCTTTGCAAAGTTACTTTGGGTTTTTTTCAGTGGTTATCATGATATCCCATGGGCCTTCCAAGCACTCTTAAAATTAGAAAAAAAATTCTACAGCAGACATCATGAGCTGGTTGACAGCACCCAGATGACAAATGATCTGAGGCTGTTTTAGATCCTTTGCCTTTCTCCGGATTAGAGTCCTACCAGACTTGATGATGGACACACATAGATGTATTGCAATAGGCAGGAATTGCTTACCCTTCCGGATCACCCGAGTCCACTTTAGATTATTCGGGAGTTTGTGTTGTTCATATGCGTTTGTGATTTTTTGTGTTATATCGGTTGGTTGTTGTTGGTTTGTTTCTGTGCTTCCCTGGTTTATATTTTGTCCTCGGCTATTGTTTTTTTATAACCCCTCTCGGGCAATGGCAATCTCGTAGAAAAAATCAAATTGCCCAAGAGCGCATATTAGTGAGAAATAGTTATCCGAGTCCCTGTGGATGGATGCACAGATAGGAGGTTGTATTACTTTACAATTTCATAGGTGAGGGGATACTAAAATATCATTATATTAACATCTAGTCAGCATATGAAAACAATCCTGTGGTAATTTGATTATTTAATTGTGTAACATTTAATACAATATTTCAAGGCAGCATTATCATAATAATTGTAATTTTGTCAACAAATCTAAATAAAAAATTCTACAAGAAAGGGTGGATCTTAAAAATCTCATCTCTACAATTAAAATTGTCAATATCTGGTAATCTGTCAGTCTTTATTCTGTCTGAAACATACAATTTAATAACATTTCTCAAAATTTGTGCTGCATGTTCAAGACTTTCATGCTTTGTGTTCTTCTTTAAATCATCTGTAATAAGAGAAGAAATTTTATTTGTTAATTTCAAGTTTTCTTTCTCCCTCAGGGCAATTTGGTTTGATGAGCGATGATTTGCCAAAAATAGTGAATGGCATCATTTCTGTATATCAGACGACCAAGGTTTTTCTTTTTTGGTACATAACACAATAAAGCTCTGCCAAGAACAGATTTTAACATATTAAATATCAACTGAGTGAAGTGTAACAATTTGGACATATCTTTGTCACTGTCAATAACAATGTTGATCGAGGTCATTTTTATGTAAGAGAAGTTTATATCTGTCATAAACTTCAGGTAAAAGTAAAGAACTCTCTTCTTCAAAAGCTTTGACGACAAACTGCAATATCATCTGAAAAGTATAGATGTCAACATTCTGGCCTGTAACTTTATGTTTTTCAATAAACAACTGTTTACTTAAACAATCCTGCAAGTATGAAGAGGTTTGAGCCAATTTCTCCTCTCCTGCATCAGATCTAGAGAAAAAGATAAAAGAATTATAACAATAGGGACAACATCTAAATTGATCATTCTCTATATTTTTATTAAAACTGAAATACTACAAAAACAAGTCTCTCTTTTCCTCGCCTACAGTTTTAAAAACCATATGATATCATTACTGCGACAATTTTTCTCACAAACAATGCACTGAACTGTGAATTGTTAATACATTTTTTGTAATGAGAATGACAAAGTGAGGAAGAAAAGTATCATCATACTGTGAAAACTTCTCTGAAATTAAAACATTAAGGGACCGACCATTTAACTTGCAGGGGGGTGGGGGTTATGGTTTTTTGCTTCATTCAGAATTTTTTTTCCGGACAACATGAGAGTTATAATATTTATTTTTTTTGTTGCACAAAGCGCGAATTTTTTCCCCAGAATTCAACATTAGGTTATATGACAAAAACTCTGAAACAGATTTTTTTTCCCTCCACCAAAATCAGAATATTTTTTTCAGTAACATTGGGAATTAGAATATTTGTTTAGAAAAAAAACCATACCCCCCCCCCCCCCCCCCCTGCCCCCCTGGAAGTTAAATGGTTCAGTCCCTAATTTCTTCTTGAAAAGATAAACAGTCAATTTCAGTTCTATGATTAGACTGGTTTGAGCAAAGGCTGAAATTGGATTAAAAAAAACATTTGTTATCTTCATTATTTGTGCATGCTCTCTTGGCATCTGATGCCTCATCAGGTTCACCTGCTTTAAATTTCAAAAATGAAGCTTAATGCACTTTCACATCTCCTACAAATACATGTAACAATCAGTATCAGTAATCTTATAATATTGCCTGTAAACATAATCTGAAAAAAATGTACATATCTGTTTGAAGGATCAAATTTACCAATACCACATTTGGGCACACTGCGTGGATCTGGATCTCTGCCTGGATGGACCTTTGTACAGTTGGATTTTGACATAAATGTTTATAAATGTAAATGTTGAAAACTGAGAACAAGTATAAAGAAAAGAGCTAGGGGTCAAATAATATTCATGCACATTAATATAAACCAATGAAGGAATCTGTAAATTAAATAATGAAATGTACACACACAGCATGGCAAATGAGAATGATATGGAATGGTTTACACCCGGAAAATCCTGCAAGAAGTGTGACACTAAGCCATTTTCAGGCTTTGAGCTGCTACATTTTTATGAATCTGTTTTTCCTTTAATTAGGGAATCAATAAGTGAAGCTATCAAGCGTAAACTTTCAAATAGAGACTACAAAATGGAAAAAATGAGGGGTCACGTTGGAGATCTCACATGACGACATGGATGTGTGGTTAAAATGATGTTTATATCTTGGAATTTTTCCAATATGTAAGTCAACATTCACATCTAAAATACTGGAATTGAAACGAATGCAATATTAAAATACATGAGAACAATCTACAGATGTAATGCTTGCAGATATAAGCCTGAAACAAATAGAAATATCGCTATTTTTCCTTCGAAAATACACTGAAATGGTGTCTGCCTTTTGAGGTCAAAATATAGATTTTCGCTAAGCATGCTGGGATTTGATGTTTTGTATGGGATTCCTTACTAATTTTAGAGTTTATTTTTACCATCTTTGATGTGATTGGCTAAGGGGGATGTGATTGTGTCAGTTAAATATAGAGAGGTTTTTTCCCCGCCATATTTTTAGGCGACGAGATGCTTGAAATAGGTCACTGGAAAAATACCGATTTTCACCCTTTTTCTACACGGAAAAGCTGTCAAAAACGATCAGTCATTAGCCTGTGAGAATAAACTTGTGATAAATATAAAAAAAACACGAATTACGGTTATTTCAACGTTTCCCAACAGATTTTTCTGAGGTACCGTATCGCGGATGATTTTGTTTACGTAGTTATGTAGCGCCACCTGTGCGTTGAATCGAGGTTGTCTGCCCTTAGCGCGGCAATATTGACATTCAATGGATTGATTGATCGATTCAGTCTATGGCTTCCCGGCTGTTAGACATTTTGTTTTTGGGATTGACTTTATCACGGGGTACATCAGGCTCGCCGTTCCGGCTCACCTGATATACCCCGTGATAAAGTCAGTCCCAAAAACAAAATGCCTAATATTCTGTATTTATTGAGCAGAGTACAACAATATTGAACTCGGCTTCGCCTCGTTCAATATTGTTGTGCTCTGCTCCATAAAAGCTCATATTGATCTCGTTCAAGTGCAGTAATTGATATTATTCTAAATGAAATAGAAACTGCTCTCAAAAGTTTGAAAATTACGTTAAATGGTTCAATTTAATATATGGCAATGTATTGATTTCGGATGTTTTATAGTCAACTCGTACCAAAGTCAATTCGTACCACCGGAAGTCAACTCGTACCAATGTAAACTCGTACCACAGTAAACTCGTACCACTGTAAACTCGTACCAGCATCGTAATTATATTGAACGTACGGGAAATACTCGTCACTTTCGAAAATCAATCGTCAATGACGAAAGTGACGAGCGCTAGCTGAATCACTGCTTGAAAAGACACAAAAATGTACTTACTGAAAAAGAACACAAACAAACGACTTATACGGCATATCCAGAAATTGATGGTACTAGCTAGAAATATAAGGTTTGTGAATACTAATTTATCCAGAGTTCAGGAATCCAAATTAATTCCGGCAAGTCGACCACAAAATATTATTCGTTTTTCATACACTCCAGGAACCTCGAATATTTCACGGTTGTCATTCATTTTTATCTCATTTAATTTGGCTTAATTCAAAGTCCCATTTTCAATTCCGGCAATTAACATGCATGCAGCTATAAAAATTATCTTAGATATGCAAATTAGCAAATGTAATGTCATTTCTGGATACCGGTATGGTAAGTTTTGATGAAATATTTCAATGGAAAAAGAACTTGCCCATATTTCCACACTTTCTGCGCTGCCATCTTGAACACATATCACATTCTACCGCCTCTTGACGGGGTCTTACAGGAGCGTGGCACCATATACAACTGTCGTCAGGAGCGTAGCTACACATCATTGTTCCCAAAAAATATTTTATTGATGAAAAATGGCAAACAACGCATTACATATTTTAATTATGTCTGTTTTATGTTTATTGTATGTATACTGATGACAAGCTTCCACAAGTTGAAATATATACATTTGCAATGAGTAATGCGTTCTGTGACCCTAACTAACTCTTTGAAATTGACCGTTCATTTTATCTTCAAAGGCTTTGTCTTGACATAAAATAAAACACAATTTGATTTTCATACACTTTTTAACATCTGAATCTAGAAATGAATTGATACATTTACTAGTTTGTCATTGACTGTCAAAAGAACTGTTGTCGGACTATTGGCTTGCAGTATAAAAATGTCTGGCTCTAAACCTAAACTTAAAGTTAGAACTTTGGATGAAATGTTTAAAAAGATAAGCGAATCTTCAGAAAATGATCCTGAACAGTTAATACATACAAATGAAAACAGTCCAGCACTTAGCTTATCTGAGACTGATAGCGGACCAGTTGAATCTGAATCAAGTCAGACAGGAGCAACCAAATCAGACTTGGAGCCTTCCGTTTCAACCACCGATACTCAACAGAATATTGAACCTCCATACCCTGACATTGCCAAATTAACCGTAATGGATGACACAGTAAAACGAAAACTTTTGTCTTCAAAGTGGAACGACTCTCATATATTCAAATTTCCAAGCAGGTACATAAATTAGAAAAAAAAATCCTTTTAAATTTTGTATTATATTATTATATATGATAATGATACATGTATTACATAAAATTAAGTTTGCACATCTGTTATTATAGGTCTTAATTACTTCCGAACTTCCTCTGTGTTGCTAGTGTCACGTAAGAAAACATCGTTATTCTTTTAATACCCTGCCACAAAGTAGCCGATACATATAACTTTATCCATGTTCATCATCCGTAATCATATATCGGGACTTTTTTCTACAACCTCGAGATTTTG
This sequence comes from Bathymodiolus septemdierum, assembly GCA_963383655.1. Classification (NCBI taxonomy): domain Eukaryota; kingdom Metazoa; phylum Mollusca; class Bivalvia; order Mytilida; family Modiolidae; genus Bathymodiolus; species Bathymodiolus septemdierum. The sequence goes on along the minus strand of OY726530.1, from coordinate 43,865,882 downwards.
AGCTGCTTTGATATTTGGCTACAGGCGTATAATGACAAGTTACAGAACTAATTTCCTTTGCTGATTTTGAAGTATTAATGAAATACTTTAGACTTACTAGTAGCTTACGTGTAGCTACTCCATTAAGGGTATACGTAACATTCAGTCAAAAGTTCTCATATTCAGCCAAAATATTTTAACAACTTCGATTTTTGTATTGTTCCCATGATAAAATAAGAATATATTTCATGTCTTTTATTGTTCAGATTTCGCCATTTGTACATCTATTTACGCTTCAAATCGTTTTCCGTTGGGGGACTCCCCCCCCCCCCCCCCCTGAACACCACACCTGCTGGGGGCCTTAACCGACCTCCAGACCCCTCGCCGCAAGTTGTGCCTACATTTCATTTTATACCTAGCTACGCCCCTGGTCGTCGCTCATTTTGGTTATAGATACGATAACGTAGCCGTCAGTCCGCTTGTGCTCCAGTGAGGGTTACGATTCGGTCCCATTCAACGTAATGGAGCAAATTAAAATTTTCGTTCCGTGAATATTTCAACTTTCTTTTTGCATATGTGGTCATAACTTATTATTCCCTACAATTTTGAAGTAATGGTGATAGGGACCAAATAAGTGTTACAATACCTGTTTCTACCTTCACGATCGATTTCGTATACGTATTCGAAAATTGTTTCCACCTAAGAAAGATATAGGCCTTTATGTACTTTTCATGACATTTCATGACAATTTTCAGGTCAAATTATTTCCACCTAAGAATATTTTTGAATTTTTTTTTTTAAATATTCGTTAAATATATGCTAATGTATTTAACATTTTCAAATTTGAACTCAATCCATTGGATAATAAAAAGATATAAGCCTTTATGTACTTTTCAGGACATTTCAGGTCAATTTTCAGGACATTAGGGGAAGGTCTAAAACGCGGAAGTGGGAAAACACGGAAGTAAGCCCAAATCCTAAATTTTTTAAGTAAAATTTGTTTTTATTAAATAAATACTTACCATCATACATTCTGAGTATGTCCTATTGCGTCATTCTAACAGCCGGAAAAAAACCTATAGGCTAAAAATAGCCTCCATTCGGAAACCATCGGTTGCCATTACCCATCCTAGTCATAACTTTTCTAGCAAGTAATTTAACTAGATCATGGATGAAGGGGAGGACGGGTGGGACCTATAATTTATGATGGTAAGTATTTATTTAATAAAAACAAATTTTACTTAAAAAATTTAGGATTTTATAACAATAAATACGTTACCATCATAAATTCTGAGTAATTCAGAATCTAACTTAAAGCTGAATTCCAGAATCAGAAGAAACTGGGGGAAAATTGACTCTTTGAGCAGAAACTATAGACCCAAGTGAAAATAGATTGTCCGCCTGAACAGACATAGATCTCAGATAATGAGATAAGAAAGAACTTTCACCTCTCCAAAAACCTGCAGATAGCACTTCATTAAGTGATGCATTATTAAATAATGCCCAAGAAGATGCAAGAGCTCTAACATCATGAGCTTTGACCTGGAATTTGTCAAGTATAACTTGCCCCAAAGATTCGTATGCAAGAGAAATAGTCTTGCATATCCAGGTAGAAATGGTTTTAACAGAGAGATCAGAGACACCCTTCTTAATAGGGATAACAAGTCTTTTATTGGTACTAGAACGCAAAGAAGCTGTCCTAGTCAAATAAATAGACAAGATTCTTACCGGACACAGAGAAACAGAATCAGAGTCTTGGGGCAGCGCTGGTATATAGATAGGCTCTGCCCCTTTATCTGGTATCTGGTTTTTGCCTAGAAAAGTTGGGTCCGTAAGCAAAGTAACCGAAGACTTGTCTCTAGAGAATCTAAGGCAAGAATTAGAAGTAGAAAAAGCATGAACTTCTCTTCGTCTCCTGCCCGAAGCAAGTGCCAATATGAAACAGCATTTGTAAGAGAGAAATTTCAAGTCTACCTCTTCTGCTGGCTCAAAGGGTGTCAGGTTGAGAGCTGATAATACTAGACCTAGGTTCCATTGAGGAACCAAAACCCTTTGTCGTGGCCTTTCAAGACTAAAGTTGCGAACTAGAAGGGAAATAAACTGATTATTTCCTAAATTTTCCCCACCAGAAATATGAATAGTTCGAGAGATAGCAGATCTGTACCCCTTTACAGTGGAAGGGGCAAGACCTTTCACCTCAAATAGGAAGACAAGAAAATCCGCTAATTGTTGGACAGAGATTTTGAATGGATCAATCTCCCTTCCAGCACACCAATCAGAGAAGATTGTCCACTTTGCATCATAGACGATGCTAGTGGATTCTCGCACTGACCTGGAGATGTGCTTGGTAGCTGTTTCAGAAAAGCCTTTCTGTCTGAGATTATCCCTGACAGAAACCAAGCGTGTAGATGGAGTCTTTCTGGAGAAAGATGAACTACACCCCCTTTGAACTGAGATAGAAGATTTCGTTTTAAGGGAAGCACTAGTGGCCTGGGATAGGACAGACGCAGTAGATTTGCAAACCAAGCTTGTTTTGGCCAAGCTGGAGCAATAACTATGATCCTGCATTTCTCTCCTGTTATCTTGTGAAGAACAGGAGCGAGAAATCTGAATGGGGGAATGCATAGGAGAACATTCCCTCTCAAGATAGGCTCATTGCGTCCACAGCATAGGCTCTGGGGTCTGGAACTGGGGAGACGAAGGTTGTCACCTTGAAGTTCAGAGTCGTTGCGAATAGATCTATATTGGGATTTCCCCAATGAAGAACTATAGATTGAAAGACTGCCTGATGAAATTCCCACTCTGTATTAACTGGTGCTAAGGACCTGGAAAGAGAGTCCACAAGAACGTTCAGACGGCCTGGAATATGTCTCACAATCAAACGAATCTGGAATTGAGAGCATAGGATCAGAACATCCTTGGCCAGCTGATACAGAGAGTTACAATGTGTTCCTCCCTCATTCTTCAGGTAGGCTACCACTGTTGTGTTGTATGTTGCCAAGACAATAGATAGGGACTCCAGACAAAGTTTGAAATGAGAAAGAGCTAACAGAACTTCCCTCATTTCCAAAAGGGTGATGTGATCTTTCTGAAGGGTGGAAGACCACATCCCTGAAACAGTTTGACCCTCCAGATAAGCTCCCCATCCCAGAAGGGAAGCGTCTGTGAATAGGGTCAGACTGGGAACTGGAGATGCCAGGGGAAGCCCTCTCATGACATTTTCCCTCTGCAGCCACCAAGACAGATGAGTAGAGAGAACTTCCAGGATAGGAATAGAGGCTTCCCAATCCGGAGAAGACGGGGTCCAATACTCGAGAAGATAAAACTGTGGAGGACGAATATGTAGACGTCCTAACTGTACTACATCTGCTAGAGAGTTGAGAAGACCTAGCAGTTGTGAAAATTGACGAGCAGTAACTGAGGTCTCGGCCAGAAAGGTTAGAATAAATTGACGAAGAGCCAAATTTCTCCTCTGGAGGAAACACAAGACCCAAGTCCGTCCTGAAATGTTCTCCTAGGAAAACGAAATCCTGAGACGGAATGACATCCAATTTCTTCCAAGAAATCAGGAAACCTAGTTCTAGGAGGAGGTCTATAACTGTCTGGGTATGAGACAAAAGAATATCTGGGTTGAGTTCCTTGACAAGAGAATCGTCCAGGTAAGAATGAATCTGGATAGATAGTGTGTGTAGATGAGCTGAGACAACTTGAACAATTTTGGTGAAGACCAATGGAGCTATGGCTAACCCGAATGGAAGAGCTCGAAACTGACAAACTTTGTTGTCCCACACGAAGCGAAGGTATTTCCAGAAAGCCACAGCAATAGGGCAGTGGAAATAAGCATCTGTTAAATCGAGCGATGTCGACCAAATTCCTGGGAGTATAGAAGCCCTGATGGACCTGTTGGTCTCCATTTTGAAATGGGGAATCATAAGGTAAGTATTCAAAATAGAAAAGTCTATAACTGGTCTCATTCCCCCCTTTTTCTTGGGGACCAAGAAGAGACGGGAATAAAATCCTGGACCCAGGGAAGAATTTGGAACCTATTCTATTGCTGCCCTCTGCAACAGAACAGACACTTCCTCTGACAGACGCAGACGTTTGTGAGGATCCGAAGAGATTGAAAAGGGAATGGGAGACTTCGACAGAGGTGGCAACTGTTTGAACTGAAGTTCTAATCCCCCGATTTATCGACAGAACCCATGGGTCTGAGGTTCTCTTTTCCCATTGAGTTGAGAATTGACTTAACCTCCCTCCCACAGGGATGGAAGGAAGAGGTAGTTCCCTTCCTTCTTGAGCAGTCGATAACGTACGAGCAGGCAACGACCTAGGGCCGAGGGCCAAGACCTCTGAGCACCCTTAGAACCAGACTTCTGAGCATGAGGTGTTTTAGAAGAATTGGCATACTGTTTGCGACGAACATCCTTTCTCCTTTTTGCAGAAAAAGTAGGAGTAGGTTGACAACCAGAAGATGAGGAAGCAATTGTTCTCTTCCCACCATTCAACCTGACATTAACGCTAACAGACTGAGGAGCCTTGCTAACTTCTTCCTGGACTTTTTGGAGGGAAAGACCAAAAATTTGTCCGTAAGAGGAGATTTCATAAGTGAATCCTTAAGAGTCTCATTAACAGAAGATTTGTCAAGAATCTCACTCTTCTTGGTAACAGTAAGGGTGGCGAAAGCACCCGACACAAGAACTTGGGAAGTTCCTAAAGCTTTATCAAGTTGTAACAAGAGAGACTTGATTTCAGCTCTACCTTCACCCTCTAGGTCCTGAAGAAGGGCACCAGTGGCAGAAAGATAATGTTCTGCCGAAGCAAGTACCTGTGACGAATTACGAAGTAAATTCTCCGACTTTGACCAAGTAGCATGAGAAAGTCTAAGACCGTCAACTGGTTTTGATCCCAACAAATTAGACATGGCTTTGTCACAAGTTGGGACCAATCTTCCCAGAGTAGAATTAAAGATTTGGTAATCCTTAACATTGTAAACTCCTGAGAATGAGGTAGGACCGAAACTCGAAAACTTGGAACCAGAAAACTGTTTGTCTACAGAATCATTACTAATACCATCATTAATGATTTGTAAAGCAGCCAACACATGGTTAGACTCTGGAAAAGAGTTATATGTAGATGAACTCTCCCGAGTCAAACCACAAGAAGCCTCAAAATTGGAAGAAAGCCTTTTAGGCTTAGGAGGAGAGGCAAAAGGTACGTTCGCTACGTCCCTCATGAGGGTGTAGACCCTACACCTTAAGTTCTCTTTAGAAAGAGCAGTACTGTCAGTCTCAGGAACATGAGAACCATCAACGACTGTCTGATGAGAATTTGTAGAACCTGAAGAGGGTACCCTCTTCACTGTCTGAGAGTCAGTAGGGTAGTCAGATTCCTATTCATCGAGGAACACCCTCTCCTGACTACCAGGTGCCACAGAAATGTCATCCTCCTCCTTGTCAACCTCATCTTCCTGAGACTCAGGAGAAGGAGGTACAGGATCCACTCTAACTTTAATGGAAGATTCCAGAACCGAAAGCCGAGAGCTTAGAGAACTAAACTCGGCCTTCATGGAATCTTTAAACCCACTAAGCAACTCCCTTACACTGTCTAAAGGGTCCTGACTAGTGGGACACAAACCTCCAGAAACAGCCTGGTTAGGAGCTCCTAAAGCAGCTGAAGGTTGCCAAGGATTACCAACAACGGGGTACTGAAACATCCAAGGGGGTCTATTCCATTGTAAGCAGTTGGAACCCCAGTAGCCGAGAGAGAACCACTACTGATAATGGGTGGTCTGGTACTGGGAAGATTGATGCTCATCGACTGACCAGGTACAGGATTCAGGGAGCCTGAAGAATTCACCGACCTGGAAACTGTGGAGGCGACTATAGACAGTGTAGGAATAGCCACTCCTCCCGGTACCACATGTACAGGACCTAAGTCCTGACTGTGCAAAGAATGTCCAGTGCCTGCTGCTGAAGCCTCAGGACGAATGCTGGACAAACTGGAGATATGGTTATTAAGGGAAGCAATCATTGGGTTTGGGACCGAACCATCCCAAAAAGCGTCAGTTCCTGTAATTGGGAAGTACGAACTACTGGTATTTGCCGAAAATTCGATCTCGATAAAAGAGTAAAATGTCACAAATTACTTACTAAAATAACAATTGCTTAAGCAATAATAATAGTAATATTACAATAATAATAGATTTGAACAATATAAAAAATCGTTTTCATCTGTTTTCTTCTATAAATACGTGGAGGCAATTTTCACGTGCTAATCGTGGCGCAGCTGGAAAAGTTATGATTAGGATGGGTAATGGCAACTGATGGTTTCCGAATGGAGGCTATTTTTAGCCTATAGGTTTTTTTTCCGGCTGTTAGAATGACGCAATAGGATATACTCAGAATTTATGATGGTAACGTATTTATTGTTATAAAAATGGGTACTTGAAAGGTCATATCTTGAAAAGTACTCAACCTAGGATAAAAATCTAAACGGATTTTAAAAACTATTGTTAAGATCTATCTTCTAAAGAAATAAATAATAAAATATTTTATTATTTAGGTACTTAAAAGTTGACCGGAAGTGTCAAAAAAGAGAACGGGCAATGGACAAAATTTTGACTTTGATCTCAAATGTATCAAAATTCAAAGACCCCGGTCAAAAACCGTTTAGATATTCTTAAAGACAATTTTATACTCTATCAGACGATATAAAAATATTTTTGTTAAAATATTAGATAAAAGCACAATCTTGACCGGAAGCCTACCTTTTCAGAGTTAGCCGTCGGCTAATTTTCAACTTTGATTTCAAATTTCTCAAAATTCAATGAACCCAGTCAAAAACCTTTTAAATATTCTTAAAGACCATTTTATACTCTATCAGATGATATACATATAATTTTATGGAAATATTGGTGGAAAGCACAATCTTGACCGGAAGCCTACCTTTTCAGAGTTAGCCACGGCGAATTTTCAACTTTGATCTCAAATTTCTCAAAATTCAAGGAAGTTATAGCTTACATTATTCATAAAGTTCAATCAGAATGTCAGATGTGAACACATCTCAAGAGTTCCATATATACTGACTTACCATTTGTAGACCTCATTATCTACAAGTTAAGTTAAATTAAGCCGCACAAAAATATAGTCCACGAAAATCCAATATGGAAGACATACTAAGTAAAATCTAATCATGAAAAACTAATTAAAACTTTAATTGAAATATAGAAAATTGTTTAAAATATAACTTTATCAAACTTTCATGTAACTGACATGTGAAAAGTAGTGCGATTTATACGCCTAATGCATACGAGGTTATTTGCAGGGTAGCGAGAATGGCCGAGTAGTTACGATTGGATTAAATCTGTAGAAAATCGGATGCGCAGTAATCTGGAAGGGTGCAGGACGTTTCGTAACCTGGTCATTTCGTACCAGGTCGTTTCGTACCTAGATCGGGACGTTTCGTACCGGAGTAAAAATGTATAGCGAGACGTTTCGTACCTTCTTTTCAACTCATAGATTTGTAATAAACTCGTTAATTAAAATGTTGTATGTATAGTTGAATCTCTGGAACTACTACCGGTTATGAATGTTAAAAAATGACCCAAAATCGCAGTGTGTTCTAGCCCATTAAACATATACCATGGGACTGACAATATCATTAAACAGAGTTTCATTTCTTCCTTCTCCTGTCCGAAATAACATTTTCTATGAAATTGAGACGTTGGGTTTGAATCCCCCTATTTGCCCCTATTTGCCCCCTCTTTTAAGAAAGTCTGGATCCGCCCCCGGTCTACTTAACCCGAATAATCCAGTCGTTATATATTCCACTCTCTATCGATCGCTTTCACAGAAGGCTGAGAGAATCGGAGACGGAAAAGGCTTGAATATTTCGAGTTACGGTCTACTTTGAAAAAAAATTATAGGTCCATATATCTTCGTCACAGGCACTTGTTTCTGGTAATTTTTGTTTACCTAGATACTATATATACTATATATACTACAAGGTACGTAACCGTTCATTTGTAAAAAATCTAGGTCATCGCGATTTTCGCGTTTTTTCAACTCGACGGACGCCAGCATGGAGGAATGGCCTACATCATCTGAAACTATAAAACACCTACCTTTGCTGAACCTCAACAATGCAACAGACCTTTTTCCACGGGTCAGTTATCAGCTTTCATCATCCAGTTGGTCACCTGGCAAGTTCTACCCCGCAGTGAATGAAAAGTTCAAGGTCGAACTCAGGTAAAGTATTTGATTGGTCGAAGTTTCTCATTACATTTAGCAAGCTGGAATTCTGAAGTTTATTTTTATAATTTTTCATCAAAATGGAGAAGATGCAAAAAGAAAATGTGATGCTGTATTAATTTTCCCGCCTACAAGACTTTCAGTCCTGTTGATATACTTCAGGGAAAAATCCCGAGGTTGTATAGAAAGTTCACAAATTTTTGAATTCTAAAAATAGCCACAGATTTGCATTCAAACTACACTTTTATTCTAAGAAATTAAAACACTTTTATTAAATTTTTTTATTGGAATGCAATATATATAATTTTCTAACATCTCAGTATTTTTTATAGCATTTTTATTACAACTTATCTTATTTTTTCTTTCACTGCGGGGTAGAACTTGCCAGGTGACCAACTGGATGATGAAAGCTGATAACTGACCCGTGGAAAAAGGTCTGTTGCATTGTTGAGGTTCAGCAAAGGTAGGTGTTTTATACATCATTTTGTAGATAAATTATCGTAGTTTCAGATAATGTAGGCCATTCCTCCATGCTGGCGTCCGTCGAGTTGAAAAAACGCGAAAATCGCGATGACCTAGATTTTCTACAAATGAACGGTTACGTACCTTGTAGTATATATAGTATATATAGTATCTAGGTAAAAAAAAAATACCAGAAACAAGTGCCTGTGATCTTCATCCCAAGTTAGATAACACCTATTATCATATTATTTATTTCTTTATAAGATAGATCTTAACAATAGTTTTTAGAATCCGTTTAGATTTTTATCCTAGGTTGAGTAGTTTTCAAGATATGACCTTTCAAGTACCCATTTTGGGCTTACTTCCGTGTTTTCCCACTTCCGCGTTTTAGACCTTCCCGGACATTAGTGTAACCCAGATTGAAGATATAGGTGGCGCTGTTACTTTTACTTTGGGTCCATGGAGTTCTCAACTCAGGCGAATTCATGACAAAAAACAACCGCTGCGCCTTCACAAGAGGTTGTGAACCTTCCGGCGGGAGCATTTTTCTCCCGATTTTGAGGGTCCCTTCCGTCAACTTTCAAAATCTTCCGCCTGTGAAAAAAATCATATACAATAAAATCTTGACCTACATTTTGCGATCAATATTTCTGGAAATTCCCCATTTGGAACTCCCGGGATGACGAAAAACGCCGAGAGATACGAATGATAAAGGTGAATGTCATATTTAATAATATCCGGTTATTGATCTGTTTGACACCTTTACAGGTAAATTGGGTCATGGTGATTAATGAAGGTGTTGATGATTATACAACAATTATCCATTGATTGACAGTTAATTGGGGATAAGGAAGTGGGTTTGTGGCACACGCTTAGATGAATAGAAGTGTGATAACGGCAATTAAAAATAGTTATAAACCGTTGTGCAAACAGAGTCGGACAACCTTTGATGCCGAGGAAAACTTCTTATTTCGATCAAACGTGCAATGAATTCATCTCGGATTGAGTTGCTATGGCTTGTTTGGGACCAAAGCCGATCAAAGTATTATTTAAGGACTAAGTTCCAGGATGGAATTGATAAACCACAAAAATGCCGAAACGTATGCTATCACCCAACGCACCAGCAGCAAAGTGACTTTTTAATTTTAGTGCTCTATGACCACGCCGGGTATTCGGATACTTGGAACCGAGTCGAACACTAAGAACCGGGTCAGACAAGTGACAACAACGTTTTCGGGTGAGTATGCTATTTTTATCCACGGCGACCGTCAGCGATATTAACAACAGAAATGAATTGACACATCGTCTTTGCTATTAACTATGCCAAGTTTTGAGTATTATAAACAAGTGGATAATAAATCGACAAGAACGTTTTAATTTCGGAAGTTTCAAAAAATATATGTGAATCTTTAACTTTAGTCGCTTATATCTACTCACGGAGAGCGAATTCCATGATTGTTTTGGTCGATATACCTCCCATAATCTATACTAGACTATTCATTAAAAAATAGGCTTTTGACTAGCGGTTTCTAGCACAACATCTATCTTTTTATAACAACGGGTGCATGAAACGGACACAAAGGACCGCGGGTTATGATACAATGGAACGCGGGATCTTGTGTGTCCGTTGATATTAAGAACGCGGATTACATTCACTAATCAGTATTACATTGAAATTGTAGTTTTGTTTAAAAAAAGCAACGTTTCAGGCTGAATAGACTAACAACGTAGTAAATCTTACAGAAAATAAACTGTATATATATAAAAATGACACAACTCATAAAACAAAGTTGAACTAGCTATTCAAATACATTTTTTTCAGGCATGCCGCTTCTAACCTATCAACAAGTACGAAGAAAACATGTACAAGTGTTATTATTGTGGAATAAAAGAAAGTGCCTTGCAGAGTATTATTGAACATTGTAAACTGTCACATGCAGAAGAAACATTAAAATATCGGCAACTGGTATTAGACGAAAACACAGGAATACAAAGATATCAAACAAAAATACACAAGGAGTAGTACCATCTAATCTAACCAAATATGGCAAATGCATTACCGTTAATGGTGGCTTAACTTACATGCTTGATAAGGAATCCAACAAAAAGAAGCTGAATACTCCAGTAAAGGAGAACTCTGTAAGAATCTTTTTCAAATTCGGAAAAGTAACCAAAATGAAGGAAATGACTTTGAGAAGGATGAAGTTCAAATGGAAGTATGTTGTCCTTCAGGGAAAGAAATACCTCAATGCGATTAAGAATCTATTGAGATCAATAACATGATTGATTTGTTGCTTAAGGTACTGAAATCTCTTGAAGATGTTGGACAAAAAAAATCATTCTTAAAATTTATGGGACTATTAGCATCTGGAACATTTCCGTTGCATAACATATGCTACCTTCTCTTCTTAGATATTGTTGCATGGTTTTCGTGCGATTCAACTACACATATGAGATATGGACACGAAACCGTTAAGTTTTGGCAAATTGGATATCGGTTATTTCATGGAAATTTCCTCCGCTTTATGTCCGGGATCCGCAACTTTGGACAGGTTTGGGATGGAACATCGGAGAGAGGTTTTTTTGATCCGTTGAAATCTAAGGTGAACTATGCCGTACCAAATGGGCTTTACGTCTGAAAACCTTATTACAAACACTGCAGCAGTAGTTCTCTTGTGAATTTGAGTTCACCTCTTCTACAAGAGATACACCCAAATAGGACCCATCAACTGGCTCCGCATCCTCCAGTTCAGTATCATCTATGGGTTCCTCTGACATTTCCGTTTGAAAAAGGGAAAAGATAGGTTATAATATTGCACTATCATAAGCGGAGGTGTGGAGTAAATAGTGTACAACAAAATTTACTTTGATTTTTTTAATGATAGTACTGCTTTGTTATTTTTTTAAGTCTTACATTTGTAGGTTTTGGGCATAAAAGAATATACAATAAAAAACTGTTTTGAGTGTAGAGTAATTCCCTAGGAACGAGCGTATTGTACTGAAGTTGGGGGATTAAACCCCATATGTTAAACAGCTAATTATTCATGATTCTCATGTCCCCTTGAATTTTGTTTTATATATATCATACATGTATAACCCATTCTATTATCACGTTTTAAAGGCTTTGAGAGAACATCCGTTTTACCACGGTTAGTCACTTTACGCCTATATTTTAAAATATTTTAAATAAGGTGACTGACCCGTGGTAAAACGACGATAAATTCAAGCCATCTCAAATAAATTAGGACATTTTCCCAATCCAGACATCTTTAAAACAGGCATCTTATTAAATAAATTTCATAAGGGAACGACTTAAATTTACTAGTCTCGCCTGACAACCGCCGAATTATAATCCGATATTGGCCATCCACGGCTTAAATCCCCGACCTGCCCTTGTATACGATTTGTTCTTAGTGTCCGACACCCGCGTTCTTAGTATCTTTCACTTAAGGTTATCCGCGGTCCTTTGTGTCCGATTTCATGCACCCGTTGTTATAAAAAGATAGATGTTACGCTAGAAACCGCAAGTCAAAAGCCTATTTTTTAATGAATAGTCTAGTATAGATTATGGGAGGTATATCGACCAAAACAATCATGGAACTCGCTCTCCGTGAGTAGATATAAGCAACTAAAGTTAAAGATTCACATATTTTTTTTGAAACTTCCGATATTAAAACGTTCTTGTCGATTTATTATCCACTTATAATACTCAAAACTTGGTACGTTAATAGCAAAGGCGACGTGTCAATCTATTTCAGTTGTTAATATCGCTGACGGTCGCTGAGGATAAAAGTAGCATACCCACCCGAAAACGTTGTTGTCACTTGTCTGACCTGGTTCTTAGTGTCCGACACCCGCGTTCTTAGTATCTTTCACTTAAGGTTACCCGCGGTCCTTTGTGTCCGATTTCATGCACCCGTTGTTATAAAAAGATAGATGCTGTGCTAGAAACCGCAAGTCAAAAGCCTATTTTTTAATGAATAGTCTAGTATAGATTATGGGAGGTATATCGACCAAAACAATCATGGAACTCGCTCTCCGTGAGTAGATATAAGCAACTAAAGTTAAAGAATCACATATTTTTTTTGAAACTTCCGATATTAAAACGTTCTTGTCGATTTATTTATTATCCACTTATAATACTCAAAACTTGGCATAGCAGGTACGTGAATAGCAAAGACGATGTGTCAATTCATTTCTGTTGTTAATATCGCTGACGGTCGCTGAGGATAAAAATAGCATACTCACCCGAAAACGTTGTTGTCACTTGTCTGACCCGGTTCTTAGTGTTCGACCCGGTTCCAAGTATCCGAATACCCGGCGCGATGACTTTATTGTTCAGAACATTCTGTCTTCATTGTTATTGCTTTGTTATAACCTTATGATTATGAATAAATTATAAATACAGTTTTTATCCTTCATTCATCATATTGAAAGAGAAATATGAAATTGAAAATTTTCTCAAATTAGACATAGTTAGATCAGATGTTTCAAACTTTATCAGAATAAGAATAAGTAATAGTACTCTAATGATTGAAAAAGGCAGACATAGAAAGATAAACTTAGCAAATATAATTTGTCCCTTATGCAGATCTGAAGTAGAAGATGAATTCCATTTCAGTATGATATGTGATAAGCTTAAAGATATACGTGATAAATTCTTTCAGAAATTAACTGATATTGTACCTTTTTTTTTCAAATTTTTCAGATTTAGAAAAATTCTTTTTTTATATTTCGAAGTATTGATTATGACATAAACATGTGCTGTATTAAAGGCATAAGTGAAATGTATAAATACAGAAATTCATTAATGTAATTTGTTTAAGAGCAAGAAAAACTATAATATTTCTGGTATTCTGTCTCTGTATCAAACCTCCTCAGTCGAAATATTATATTAAATATTATATTATATATTTTTCATTGTAAATAATCTGAATGTTTATATTTGTGTATTCCTGCATGCTGTAGTTGAATGTATCGTTTGTTGTTTGATGACAATCCAACCTTTGGATTTTAAATCAATAAAATCTTATCTTATCTTATCTTATCACAGAGCTCCAGATAATTTCCAAGTCCAAAGGGTAATTACCCCCTACTTTGATGGGTATTTGCATATTTCCTTTGCACTGTTGTACTCTCTACACTTTTAAAATTATGTTTGACACAAGTGTTATTCAATAAACGCAGGATGCAAGTGAAATGTATATCTCTGTTTAATTTGACACAATTGTGTCATGTTTATTAATAAAATGTTGTAAATATTTTGTTTTTTGCTCGTCGACTTCGGCAGTTTTCACAGCCGTTTTGATAACTATACTGTCACTATAGACACAGATGAAACTGTCAGGAACTTAAGTATAGAATTTTCCGTAGCGCTCTTGCGCTTAGTAGCGCGCTTATTCATGTTCTTGCTCATTTTCGGTAATCCCTCATTTTCAACGAACAACGTGTTCCCAAATTTACTTTCGTTTTAGTTCTTACTTATTACGTAAACCGCATTTATTTGTAATAGTGACCGCGATTGGATGATTTATCGTAAATATCCAATCAGATCTCTTTTGACATCGATGGCTTAGAAAGGCAAACATTCGGTACCCCTCGGTACGCTCTCTCCTTCGAAAAATATAAAGGGAAATAATTACGGGGAATTTCTCAAAGACAAAAATGTATTGTTGTGTACACGACTGTACAAGTACGCTCCGAATTTGGAAAGTTTGCTTACACAGCAATATGTATGCGTAATGTGTACACTCTGATCTGATAATACATGCGTTTTTACTCGTTTTCATAGCGTAAAAAACGCAAATACGCAGCTTAGCTGGAGCTCTCAAGGATTTATATAGTCTTACTATATAAATCCTTGATCATATGAAACACTACTAATAAGACAGAAATGTAAACAATATATATTGAAATGGGATGCAGTTGGTTCAATACTGAAACAAACAAAAGGAAAACATCAATAAACAATAAAAACACGCATCAAATACGTCGATAAAAAATCTCCAGTTAATGAGGGGTACTACTAAACTGAGAAACGAAAATGAAACGAAACGAAACGAAATAAAGTATCACAAAACGAAACGAAATATGTCAAACAAAGCATAAAAGATCCAAAAACAATCAATGAAGGGGTAAATAGCAACGAAATATTGAGTGGTTAGTTCGGCTATTTATAGATCTACACTTGGATGCTTTTCAAGTTTCAAGTTTTTATTAATAAGAAAAATCAATCAAACATTGATGTCCTCCCCACATTAGCATGATATTAAATCAGTAAACATATATAATTATGAATGCATTACATTTTTAAATGACAGAATATCATATTAAAGAAAAATAAACTTATCTGATATTCATACAATCTTTGATATAGTGACATATATTTTCTGTTGCAAAATTCATAAAGGTCAACAAAAGTAATGCATCAATACAGTAAATATAGTAAATATATATTAAATTCTTTAAAATGTTAGCGTTGGAGGATCCAGAGGAAAGGGGGGGGGGGGGGGGGGGGGGTTCTAGGGGTTGGAACCTCCTTTTTTCGGAAACTGAAAAATTACGTATATCAGTGTCGAAAATTAGACTGAAATCGGTTATTTTTAATTCTGGACCTAGACTTTATCAGATACATGGTTTCATATATCTCTGACCTTATTATGGATTGACCTGAGCGTATCTTTTCTGCGATATCACATCCGATTTTCAATCAGGCTTCACGTACCCATCCAAAATACATTGGAACATATAAGTGGCGGAACAGGAAGACCAGGACAAGAGGGGACAATAACTTTCTCCAATTCTTGAGGGGGAGGCAAAAATATATGGTTTTGACCTTCCAGTAGTGAATTTTCCAAAGTTGATCGCTACGCTAGAGTTTGTATCCAATACAGTGACTTCCTAGAGAGAGGACAACTGCTGTCAGAAAAGCTACTAAGGGATAAGTCAAACCTAGGTTAGAGTCATCACTCCGTAGATCTATTATATAAATCAACTGTGCACAACTCTTTTGTCAGTTACTGTCTTTTGAACATGACTTGGAATTCTGCGTTTATAGCCCCAAATCAAAAAAATATCACAAAACAATTTATGATAACTTCCAAACTATTTCCGAATATTATGAAAGTAGCTAATTGCCGAAATTATATCCTAAAACCCGGACTTAGCATTTTCCAAGTCAAGTTCTTGAAAACATCATATCTGCAGGTATGTGTGCACTGAGAAATCCTACTGAATAGCTTGCATTGCCAACAGCGAAAGCAGGTTATCCCTAGCAAAATAAGCATATAATTCTTTAACACCTTAGCCGCTACTGCGTCCGTTTTCTGATGATCGACTATTCAATTTTATTTTATTTCAATATCTACTAGAATTAGTTGACATACTGATTAGCTTAACAGAGTTGAAGAAAAATGTTACCTAATTGCGGATCTGTATAAACATGCATAGGTCGTAATCTTATGTTTTAATATCACTTCCGTAACTTTCAAAGCAGCGCCAGGCAGGTTTCTTTATTTCTTTTTACTTAAGAGCCACAAAATTTTCATCTATATACTGCTATACTAGTTCGAATTTAAAACAAGTTAAATTATTGCCGATCACAAACCGCGATGGGAAAATTATTTACAGAGGTATAATTCCTCTTGCAGATGATCTATTATATGTCTGCCAACTTCATTTCGTTTCGTTTCGCTTCGTTTTCGTTTCTCAGTTTAGTATTACCCAGTTATGAGACCAAATCTCCAGCCAAAAATTTGCAAATCTCCAGTTGTAGCATAGCAACTCTATCACATGTACTAGTCGAGGGGAGGTCATGCTATTTTTTGAAAAGAATAAGGTCTTGGGAGTTGAACTAGTTGCAATAATGTAGCTCCTGTGACAAACCTGTGTCTCGGCAGAGCTACAACGCGGTCCCATTCGTCACAATGGAGCAAACAAAAAGTTGCAGTTGAAACATAAAAACTCACTATTTACGCTTCAAACATTTCATTATAACTATTACTGATGATCCCAGTCCTTGTTAAATCGGTTTGGTTGAGAAATAAATGCTTTTCAAAGGTAGCAACAACCTTGTTCAAATTTATCGATCGTTTGCCATAACCGGAAACTACGGAAGGCGGAGCTTTTCTAAATATGGTATTTCTTACTACACGTAGTAAACGGCTGATCTAAACATTCACGCCTCAAATCGCCAAATATGGTATCGACATCCAAATAGTGAGGCCGGAAATGACGAAATTCAAAATGTTCAGAGAGAAAGTAAACATGGATTTTTATTTTGTGGGAATTACATTCTAAAATACTGGTAGGTGATAAAAACTTGTTATAATAATGGACAAAAGGAAAGGTTATGTCTTATTGTTGATAAATGCAGGCGTCAGAAACTCTGTAAGCGAGCGCAAAATATCTCGGCGGCTGCTCCATTACGTGTAATGGCATCCCGTTATAACCCTTGCGAGTCAGCGAGCATTTAGGGTTTTATTATTAGAACTAAGTTGAACCAAACAGGATTTTGAATATATTAAAACGAATTTCAATTTAAAAAACAAACACGACTTGAAGTGAGCGGGGGTAAAAAAGGTGTCCGCCCTTGTACGTGTTTATACATTGATAATATATTTACGTGGATAGTGACAAGGCCCTGTGAACTGACTGGTTCACTGACCAACATTTCGAGAAAAACAGTCATTTTCTTTGTTCTTTTTTATGGCGCGAAAAGCTGGTTAACTCCCTTGGTAATCGAAAAAGAAAGTAGATTTTCCCTCGCCGAAAATCACGTTATATTTCCGCATAATGTTGAAGTGTGAATTTAAAATGTAAGTATGAAACTGTTCGTAAATAGTGACATTGGTGAAATTTTACACAATCATTTGGTGTGTATCTATTTTCAGAAATTCTCTGTTCTTATATCGGCAGGTCGCTGAGCATGTTCACACCTTCAATCACAGGCGCTTGTGTAGAGTCAAAAATATGCTCGCTATGTACCATTTTAGGTACATAGCGAGCATATTTTTGACTCTACACAAGCGCCTGTGCTTCAATCACAGGGCCTTGTCACTATCCACGTAAATATACTATCAATGTTATTGTATACACGTGACATGTGCTTCAATGTCAGATTCATTGTCATTAGCCTTGGTAGTTGTTAAGTTCTTCAAATAAGCTCTGCTCAAACTATCGTCTATGTACATTTCTTTAATCGTTTCGGTGCTGCATGAAGCGGTTTCTTCAGAATTGATTCTAGCCTTTTGTGATCTGACCTCACTTGAACCACAGGAATCTGAAATTTTATCAATAAAATACGGTCAAACGTTGTAATTTACTATCCACGTATCTTTACTATCAATGACAATGCTATATATATATATATATCCATATATTTAGCATTGATAGTAAAGATACGTGGATAGTAAATTACGTTTGACCGTAATTTATTGATAAAATTTCAGATTCCTGTACTTGAACTGTTCTTCCATATGTATATTGGGGAAACCTTTCGAGTCCAAATATAACGGAGAGCAGTTCCTTCTCGATTTGGGCATATTATCTTGTCTCAGTATCTGTGAGTGCCCTACTGGCGTACGCAATAGACTGATTTTCCTGCATGATTGTAGCACCGAGCCCAGTTTCGGAAGCATCACTTTGTAAAACAAGCTGTAGTTTTGGATCATAGTATTTCAGTACTGGCTTTGCTGTTACTAATCTCCTGATTTCATCTAGTGCATTGTCGTGACTATCAAGCCAACAAAATTCTGAATCCTTCAAAGTAAGTTTTCGTAGTGGTTCGCAAATGTCACTAAGGTTCAGTAAAAACTTGCTTAGATAAGCAACGAATCCTATGATTCTCCTGACACCTGAAATGTTGGTTGATTTTGGCATATCAAGTATGGCACGGACTTTCTCTGGATCTGGTTTAAGACCTTTGCTCGTAAATAAATTTGACTTCTTTCATTTTCAAAGAAAGTTTGTCTTTATTTAGCTTCAGATTTCGTTCTTTGCAACATTCCATTAAAACGCGAAATTTGACATCATGGTCGGCGATGGCCTGTTCTTCGGTATCTCCTTCACCATATATCAGAATGTCATCAATAATACTGTGGACACCTGGTAGTCCTTCAACAGTTTGATCCTGTCTTCTCTGGTACTCCTCTGGAGCCGATGAAATGCCAAAGGGCATCCGGAGCCAACGATAGCATCCAAAAGAGCTTTTGTCATCTAACTCAACGTGCCAAAAGCCATTCTTAGCGTCAACAACACTAAATATCTTTGCTTTGCTAAGATCAGGTAATAAGTCCTCAATTGTTGGTAACGGGTAGTGACTTCTCTTAATGTTTTGATTAAGGTGTTTCGGATCTATGCACATCCTTAATTTCCCTGGTTTCACAACTGTTACCAAGCTTGACACCCACGGAGTCGGAGTCAATACTGTGGCTTTATTATGTCCATCTTTGTTAATCTCTCCAGGAGGGTGAACTGTCGGGATAGCATTCTCATCCAGCTCTAGATGATATTTGCCTTGCAATTTGCCTGTGCCTTCGAAAACATCGGCGAATTCTTTCAATACATTTTCCTTTGAAAGGGGTTCTGAAGGTGCTCCTTGTTTGACTACCTTGATATTTTCATAAAAAAATATTCTGATTCCCAATGTTGCTGAAAAAAATATTCTGATTTTGGTGGAGGAAAAAAAAAATAATCTGATTCAGAATTTTTGTCATATAAACTAATGTTAAATTCTGGAAAAAAAAAAAATTCTAACTCTCGTGTTGTCCGGAAAAAATTTTCTGAACGAAACATGTGAGGTGTGTGTCTAGTTTTGTGTTTGACAGCATGAACTTCCAAACCGGAAGCTGAAGGTGTTTCAAGTGTTTTAATTCTCTCTTTAGACAGTTCTGCAGCTCTGCAGATTTCTAGACACTTTGGAGATCTAAATCAGCTACTCTCAACAATCTTTTCCTTAAATTTGAGTCATTGATACCACAAATCAATCTATCTCTAATTAATGAGTTGTGCAGCACTCCATAGTTGCATGTTGATGCCAGTATTTTCAAATCAGTGACATATTTATCAAATGTTTCATCTTGAGACTGATTTCCCATGTTAAACCAGTATCCTTACCTTATGTTGATTCTGCCTGCAGCTCCTGTCTGGACTCTATAGGCAGCTCTTCTTCATCATTTCTCACAGCTCCCAGTCTTCCGGTTGTTAGGCCATACTCTGCTGTGAAATCATATTTCATTGGATGGTTCTCCCAGTGTCTGTCCAATCTATTTTCGAATTGGAACATCGTTTTTGCTTGCACTATGTGGTTTGGTAAACTATTCCACAAGTCGACTATTCTGTTGGTAAAGCTATGTTTCCTGATGTCCCTTCTACTTCGATATTTTACTAGTTTCAGTGCATTTCCTCTTGTTATGTGTGATCTGCTGATGTCAAACATTCCTTCAGTAACCCTACCGTCGTATAATCTAGTCAGTATTTTAAACGCTTCAATCATGTCGCCCCTCATACGTCTAAATTTTAAAGTTGGCATTTTCAGCAGAAGTTCTTCATCTGGGGTAACATTCTTGTTGCTCTTTTTTGCACATTTTCTATTGCTTCTATATCTTTCTTCTTATATGGTGACCATACGCTACTCGCATATTCCAAGTGTGGACGGACTAATGCTTTGAATGATAGGCTAAATGTTCTATTGTCAAGATGTACAAATGATCTTCTAGTTAGTCCTACAATCTGGTTGGCTTTATTAATTTGCGTTTGGATGTGTTTTTCGAAATTTAGATGTTGATCTATCGTAACGCCGATATCTTTTTCGCTGTCCACGTTTTCTAGTGTTGTAATTCCTCCTTCGTATTTTCTCATTATGTATTTTTTTCTACATACTGCTTATTTTTATTGAGCACTGGCAAAACTTTGCATTTGTCGGGGTGGAATTTAAGCAGCCATGTTTCACTCCATTTGAATAATTCATTCACAGGCGCTTGTGTAGAGTCAAAAATATGCTCGCTATGTACCTAAAATACCACAAGGCCGGACTCACTCCTACTACCCCTGTCACTTCAATCGCTATTTTCCCTGTAAAAAGGTCGATAGGACGCAAATCTCTTATCAATTTGCGTAGTGAAATGATTTTTCTTCAAGAAAAACCCGTTTTTTATATCTTCCTACCATCTACACCCCCATACTGACAGATAATCCTCAGATTTTGTTGACAATGGACACCTAAGTGGCAGCAAAGCGAAAGTAAGTCACGTGCGACATATTTCCGCCTTTCGGTCGTTCTCGGGTTTTATCATTGCATAACGAAACATACCCGAGAAGTTCAGAAAGAAAAGTTCGGGAAACGTAATTATATATCAGTATTGTTACTGTATAATTATAATGTTTTTTAAATACAATTATTTCCTATGCCTTATTTTTAGTATTATTTGTATACCAAGAAGCACTGAAGTTTTCATTCATTTTGTCAGTCATATTTTGGCGCCTTGTAATGTTTCTAGTGTTTAGTAATTATATATGATAAAACCAGAGAACGACCGAAAGGCGGAAATATGTCGCACATGACCTACTTTCGCTTTGCTGCCACTTAGGTGTCCATTGTCAACAAAATCTGAGGATTATCTGTCAGTATGGGGGTGTAGATGGTAGGAAGATATAAAAAACGGGTTTTCCTTGAAGAAAAATCATTTCACTACGCAAATTAGTAAGCGATTTGTGTCCTATCGACATTTTAACAGGGGAAATAACGATTGAAGTGACAGGGGTAGTAGGAGTGAGTCCGGCCTTGTGGTATTTTAGGTACATAGCGAGCATATTTTTGACTCTAGACAAGCGCCTGTGATTCATTGAGGTCTGATTGTATGATACTAGCATCACTATCATCCTTTATTTCTCTAATAAAATTTTGTGTCATCTGCGAAAAGAAATACATCAGATTTTACGCATTCTGGCAGATCATTGATGTAAATAACAAATAATACTGGTTCTAGCACTGAACCTTGTGGTATTCCACTTGTAACCTTGTGCCACTGGGATTTCATTCCGTTAACTTGTGCGCATTGTTTTCTGTCATACAAAAAGTCATGTACCCATATGCAAATTTTCTCACTTAAACCATAGGCTTTCATCTTCACAAGTAGCCTTGTGTGTGGCACCTTGTCAAAGGTCTAAATCCATGTATACTGCATTTAATACTCCTCCTTCATCTAAGACGCTTGTCCATTTATCTAGTACCTTTAAAAGCTGCAGTGATGTTGAACGCCCTCCCATAAATCCGAATTGCTTATCACTAAACAGGTTGAATTTGTCCATATGTTCTATAATCCTTTTTCGTATGAAATTTTCCAATAACTTGCACAATATGCTAGTCAGACTTACTGGTCTGTAATTTGATGCCAACTTCTTATCTCCCTTCTTGAATAGTGCAGTTATAATTGCTACTTTCCAGTTTTCTGGTACAATCCCAGTCTCAAATGATTTCTTTAAAGATTATGAACAAAGGTTTATCTATAACATTTGCTAATTCATATAGCACTTTCGGATGCGCTTTGTCAGGTCCTGGGGATTTCGTAGTGTTCAGCCCGAGAAGTAACTTTTTAATTTCTTCCTGCGAAAATGGCTCATCAGTAGCTATATCGCTGTTTCTTTGTTCCATCTTCGGTAAATTGTTCACACCCTCATCTGTGAATACACTACTGAAAAAATCTGCCAGGATCTCTGCCTTGTCACCATCACTACTTGCTATGAAGGTACTAGACTCTGACTTATCGTGTAATTCTGACACTCCAGTTTTCCTTTTTGAGTTCACGAATTTCCAAAAGTTTTTGCTATTCGTCTTGGCCGATTCTGCTACTTTTTTTTTCTCTCTCTTTTCGATCGTTTAACTTTATTTCGTGCTTTGCAGTATTCTCTATGTTTCTCTTTGCTTCTGTCCTCCATGTAACTTTCCCATAGTTGATGTTTTCTCTTGATGTTTTGAACAGTTTTTTTGCTCAAAGGTATGCTTCCCTTGGTATTTCTTGGTTTATTTTTTGGAATGTTTTTGTCGATGGTTTTATTAAGTTTCTCCATAACTTTATCATTCTACTGTTTCATTTCTTTTGGGGTTGCAATAGTCATCCAAGGCTTCTGTGACCATTAAAAATGCTCTATTTTCAGGGGCATTTGCAAATGTCATGGTTTCGTAAATTTCTCGGCCTTTCGGCCCGATCAAATAAAGAAACAGTTTAACCTTTGCAGGCTCATTACCTTCATCCATTGTCAAATCAATGTATAGATTTAATTCTTCCTTCCATTTTTTTCATTCATCGGCGAGATTCCGTGCATCTAAGTTAAATTTGTCTGGGGCTCTGAGTTTATCCATTGTTTACTTTTGACAGACAAAGGAATCACACGAGGTCACTGCTTGGGATGGGTCGTGTATGCTTTGGGCGTACTCCCTGTATATTTTTGCTTTAGTCCAGCTACAGACGAATCTCTTTTCTGTCAAATGGCGATTTCAGCCACATCTGACACCATGGTTGAATGTCAGGCCGAGTTGATAATCAAGGCAGCTTGAGACGATATATTTAATTACACAAATATAATACACAGTACCCATCAGCACAAGTTCTAGATATAAACTTTAAGAGTGAGAGAGCGGGTACGCCTAAAATAAGTATTACTGAAATCCGGTATAATAAAATATAATTAATATTGTTACAAGTGAAACGTAAGTAGTGCCCTCCAACAGTTGGACTAATCCAGCCGCTCTTCTTCCAGTGCATTTATAACCGTGATCGGTTCCTGGACTGTAAAGATACAGATACAGAAAGTAAAGGTTATCAGTAAACTATATTCTTGTAAAAACAACCATACAGATTTCTTTTGAAATAGTTTGCTTTCACTTTCATAGCTGACAAGAATATCAAACTATTTATGCTTATATTTTTTCTCTGTTAAATGTCTTTATTTTGTTATCGTTACGAAGTATTTTATGTGATTTTTTGGTAACAAAACTGATTACTCCCTATGTCAGCTGTGATAAACCGAATTCGTTTTCTTTCACTTTTCAACAGGAATCGGAAATTCTATCAACTATAGTTGCCCAGCGATCTTCGAGCTGCCCCTATACCTTATAATTATTATTGATAGAATTTCCGATTCCTGTGACTTTTCCTAGTTGACAAAAATATCAAAAACAATTTTCATATTTTTTTCTCTGTCTGATGTTTTCAATATAGGTCAGACTTTGGGTATTTAAAGGTAGTATAGCTATAGGCCAGATTTTGGGTATTTAAAGGTGATATAGCTATAGACCAGACTTGGGGGTAATACTATTAATTACAGATTATGATTATTAATAGTAATCTGCAATTGTAATCAGCTGTAATCAATTACATTTTTTCTTGTAATCGAATGTAATTTGTAATCAGCTATTTTTAGATTACAAGTACTCGTAATTGAATCAATTACATTACCCTGTAATCATGGTTACTTTATCTGATTACATTTAGTTTTCGTCACAATTTTTGGCAAAGGTTTCCAGTGTTCAAACCCACAGAGCTGCCCGGTGTGTCCTGATAGTGGGAGCCTTCTCGAAGGGGGGTTGTCAGACTATAATACGGAAAGCCTGACGATAGACCATAGGAGTTCCCTGAATGCTAAATACCTATTTTGTAGATTTTGAAAAAGAGTAGGAGCATTGTAGTCGCTACAAAAGACTAAACATTTTCGTCCCAACCCAAATCTCCATACTTTTGCAGTGGCAGTCAACAGATGTTTACCTGGTTGACCCATCCCTTCCCTCATTTTTATATAGTTTTTATACGCTCGTCTTTAACAGGACGTATTATGGTATACCAATGTCTGACTGTCCGTCCATCCGTTTCACATGTCGCACTCTAACTTAAGAACCCCTTGACCAATTCACTTCAAATTTCACAGAGTTATTGGAATTGATGGTCTTACGGTCTGTATACTTTTTGGTGAAATTTCAATATTTCATTCCAGAGTTATGGGACTTGATTCATCAAATTGTAGGCAATTTTTCGTATGTCACACTGTAAATTGAGAACCCCTTGGCAAATTCACTTCAAACTTCGCATAGTTATTGGTATTGATAGTCTTATGGACTGTATACTTTTTGGTGAAATTTCAATATTTTATTCCAGAGTTATGGGACTTTATTCATAAAATTGTAGGCGGTTTTTCGTATGTCGCTCTGTAAATTGAGAACCCCTTGGCCAATTCACTTCAAACTTCGCACAGTTATTGGAATTGATAGTCTTACGGTCTGTATACTTTTTGATGAAATTTCGATTTTTCTTTCCAGAGTTATGGGAAAGAAAGTCTTTACAAATATTGTATGAATGTTGACGACGGGCGTATCATGTGCTCTTGGTGCAGCTGTTTATTATATATTATTGAGCCTTTCCTCGTCCTGAATATAGCTGAAATATTGCCCGATGGACGTTAAGCAATAATGGATCAGTCAATATTTATTTTGCAGGTTGATGATATCTTGCTAGACAATCGTAATGGATAATAATTCTGAGTGTAAGCAGGTTTATTTTTCTAAGAAAGAAGGCAAAGATATTCTAGTTTTGAAGGTAAAAAGTCATTCTTTAAAGACTTTAATACTTGTCATAATGACATGGTAGTAAATATTATTCCCTGTTCTTCATTGTGTCTGCAATCAATGCCTATTACCACTAAAGTTGTGAGTTTGAATCCCTGTCATGGCGAGGTGTGGTCGATACAACAACATGTGATAAAGTTTTTCATTTACTTGAAGCAGGTTGGTGGTTTTCTCTGGGTACCATACTCCGGTTTCATCAACCAATAAAACTGACTGCCACAAAATAACGGAAATATTGAAAGTGGCGTTAAACATCATAGCCACATCGACTAGAATTCAGTAACAAACACATTATTGAGTACACATTATTTGTTTCCTTCATACCAATTTCAACAATTTTTCATTCATTTCATGGCATAGTAACCCCCTGTAATAAGGCCTGCCCATCAAATTGTGCCCCTCTTTTCAGGCCAGATTTCAGATGCACTACTAAAATGTCTCCTTCAAGAGAGGCCACCTTTCTAATATTAGGCCACTTCCACCAAAGGCCACCCCCTATTATCAGGCCACATTTCAGATACACTGAGATAGTAAAGTACTACTAAATTGTCTCCATCAAGAGAGGCCACCTCTCTTATCAGGCCAGTTTTTTTGTTACAGAAGAGGTTTTCTTATAAGAGGGAACTACTGTAATAAGTTTTATTTGTGGAGGTAATCAGACTACTGAGAGAAAACTTCAAAGCTTCAGTAAGAAACTGACAACCTTTGTCACAGGACATGATATTGAGTACATGTACTTAAAGTATACTTAGCAACAAGAAGTGAGCTAACCTAAAGTATACTTAACAACAAGAAGTGAGCTAACCTAAAGTATACTTAACAACAAGAAGTGAACTAACCTAAAGTATACTTAACAACAAGAAATGAGCTAACCTAAAGTATACTTAACAAGAAGTGAGCTAACCTAAAGTATACTTAACAACAAGAAGTGAACTAACCTAAAGTATACATAGCAACAAGAAGTGAGCTAACCTAAAGTATGCTTAACAACAAGAAGTGAGCTAACCTAAAGTATACTTAACAACAAGAAGTGAACTAACCTAAAGTATACTTAACAACAAGAAGTGAGCTAACCTTAGTGGAGATATACACTACTTAAAGTATACTTAACAACAAGAAGTGAACTAACCTAAAGTATACTTAACAACAAGAAGTGAGCTAACCTAAAGTATACTTAACAACAAGAAGTGAGCTAACCTAAAGTATACTTAACAACAAGAAGTGAGCTAACCTAAAGTATACTTAACAACAAGAAGTGAGCTAACCTAAAGTATACTTAACAACAAGAAGTGAGCTAACCTAAAGTATACTTAACAACAAGAAGTGAGCTAACCTAAAGTATACTTAACAACAAGAAGTGAGCTAACCTAAAGTATACTTAACAACAAGAAGTGAGCTAACCTAAAGTATACTTAACAACAAGAAGTGAACTAACCTAAAGTATACTTAACAACAAGAAGTGAGCTAACCTAAAGTATACTTAACAACAAGAAGTGAGCTAACCTAAAGTATACTTAACAACAAGAAGTGAGCTAACCTAAAGTATACTTAACAACAAGAAGTGAGCTAACCTAAAGTATACTTAACAACAAGAAGTGAACTAACCTAAAGTATACTTAACAACAAGAAGTGAACTAACCTAAAGTATACATAGCAACAAGAAGTGAGCTAACTTAAAGTATACTTAACAACAAGAAGTGAGCTAACCTAAAGTATACTTAACAACAAGAAGTGAGCTAACCTAAAGTATGCTTAACAACAAGAAGTGAGCTAACCTAAAGTATGCTTAACAACAAGAAGTGAGCTAACCTAAAGTATACTTAACAACAAGAAGTGAGCTAACCTAAAGTATACTTAACAACAAGAAGTGAACTAACCTAAAGTATACTTAACAACAAGAAGTGAGCTAACCTAAAGTATGCTTAACAACAAGAAGTGAGCTAACCTAAAGTATACTTAACAACAAGAAGTGAGCTAACTTAAAGTATACTTAACAACAAGAAGTGAACTAACCTAAAGTATACTTAACAACAAGAAGTGAGCTAACCTAAAGTATGCTTAACAACAAGAAGTGAGCTAACCTAAAGTATACTTAACAACAAGAAGTGAGCTAACCTAAAGTATGCTTAACAACAAGAAGTGAGCTAACCTAAAGTATACTTAACAACAAGAAATGAGCTAACCTAAAGTATACTTAACAACAAGAAGTGAGCTAACCTAAAGTATACTTAACAACAAGAAGTGAACTAACCTAAAGTATACTTAACAACAAGAAGTGAACTAACCTAAAGTATACATAGCAACAAGAAGTGAGCTAACTTAAAGTATACTTAACAACAAGAAGTGAGCTAACCTAAAGTATACTTAACAACAAGAAGTGAGCTAACCTAAAGTATACTTAACAACAAGAAGTGAGCTAACCTAAAGTATGCTTAACAACAAGAAGTGAGCTAACCTAAAGTATACTTAACAACAAGAAGTGAGCTAACCTAAAGTATACTTAACAA
Source organism: Bathymodiolus septemdierum (assembly GCA_963383655.1). Taxonomy (NCBI): domain Eukaryota; kingdom Metazoa; phylum Mollusca; class Bivalvia; order Mytilida; family Modiolidae; genus Bathymodiolus; species Bathymodiolus septemdierum. The sequence continues at coordinate 43,838,070 of OY726530.1, read as the reverse complement.
CAAGAAGTGAACTAACCTAAAGTATACTTAACAACAAGAAGTGAGCTAACCTAAAGTATGCTTAACAACAAGAAGTGAGCTAACCTAAAGTATACTTAACAACAAGAAGTGAGCTAACCTAAAGTATACTTAACAACAAGAAGTGAACTAACCTAAAGTATACTTAACAACAAGAAGTGAGCTAACCTAAAGTATGCTTAACAACAAGAAGTGAGCTAACCTAAAGTATGCTTAACAACAAGAGGTGAGCTAACCTAAAGTATGCTTAACAACAAGAAGTGAGCTAACCTAAAGTATACTTAACAACAAGAAGTGAGCTAACCTAAAGTATACATAACAACAAGAAGTGAGCTAACCTTAGTGGAGATATACACACCAATTATAACTATCATTGTTACAACAGATCCATATTAAAAAACATATTATTTGTTTGTTCTTGGTGTTTAACGTCCGTCCTACCTTTAGCAGGTATTGAGGACATATTACCTTTTACAGAGATTACTGTTCTGTCTTTTTTCTACTTGCTCTCCGTGTAAAGCGAACCTTTCGATGTCAGCAGTCGGTCACCAAGGTGTGTATCCGTGTCGTATATAGGGTAGAGGTCAATTATCGTGTCCACACTCATTAATATATATTAGTTCCCCGTCTTATAAAACCATCCCTTCTTCAATAAAAAAAAATAGCTTTATAAGAGGTGTGGTCTCTCTTGACATGAAAAATTTACTACCTCAGTTTAATCTAAGATTTTGCCTGATAAATGAGGTGGCCTTTTGGTGAGAATGGCCTAATTAGAGGGTGGCCTTTTAGTGAGAGTGACCATAGAAGAGGGGTGGCCTTTTGGTGAGACTGGTCTTATAAGAGGGATGGCCTTTTGATGAGTGGCCTTATAAGAGGGTTGACCTTTTGGTGAGAGTGGTCTTATAAGAGGGGTGGCCTTTTGATGAGTGGCCTTATAAGAGGGATGGCCTTTTGGTGAGAGTGATCTTATAAGAGGGGTGGCCTTTTGATGAGTGGCCTTATAAGAGGGATGGCCTTTTGGTGAGAGTGGCCTGATAAGAGGGCTACTATTGTACTTTCTCAGATAATTCCACCATATATATGAATGCTGTCTTTTGATTGGTTGATAAAAGGGGTATTTTTTACCAATTCCTAGGTTTTTCAGCTTTTTCCCCATCGCAGGGGTATTTGTCCTTGAGAATTCTGTATAGCGAGGCAAATACCATGGTACTAGGAAAATACCACGCTCGAGGGAAAATCCCTTCTTTAAGTAGTTTATGACATCACGGATGACATCAAGATAAAGAAAAGAAAATGGCAGATGACAGTGTTGGCAATCGCTTTTGATCAGCCACTGGCACTGAAGATGAGATCTGCAGTATTCTAAATGGCATAAATTCCAAAAACACCGGGAAGTCACATTTTTTTTGTAGTGAAATTGCTCAGGGATTATTGCATAGTTAAAGAACATAACGTTGACTGAGAACCGTAGCACGTCGGATTTGAATCTTTTACTGAAGGAATTTTATATTAATCTTCGACAACAGAATGGGGAATTATACACCAAGAGTAGTTTTCTTGTTATTAGACAAAGCTTGAACAGATATTTAAGGAACCCTCCTGTCTTTAAAACATTCAACATCGTCGATGGTCAGGAGTTCAATGAAGCAAATACTGCATTTCAATCAATGTGTAAACGGATGCGTGAACAAGGAAAAGGCAAAGTACATCATAAGCGCACGATACAAAAAGGTGACATGCAGAAACTATATTCGCAATTCTCATGTTTTTTAACACTGACATTCGTCGGGAAATTTGCCTTTCCTCTCAACCGGTATTTTTCGCAAATAACCCTCACTAACAGGATATATTTGTATAAAATGTCACAAGGAAATAGTTGCTGCTCCTATTTGACCATTAACACAGTCAAACCTGCTTTAGGGACCACCTATAAACCAATCCTCACGATGAGCACCGGTTTTACGGCCCAAGACCAGTTAAACTTTGTTCAGACCAGTAAATTTTTCAGTTTTTATTTAGAACTATTTAAAAATAAATTCAAGAATTTGATTCGGACCAGTAAATTCAAATTTTCAGTTCGAGGATTGCTAAACTAGTATTATGTGACCTTAGTTTTGATTTCCCTTCAAAGTGTTCTTCATATATTAATTAAACCTGTATTAAGTGACCACACATGTCTTATGTAACCCTATATCACGTAAGACAAAGTGTGCTTCATATTAATTAAACCTGTATTAAGTGACCACACATGTCTTATGTAACCCTATATCACGTAAGACAAAGTGTGCTTCATATTAATTAAACCTGTATTAAGTGACCACACATGTCTTATGTAACCCTATATCACATAGGACAAAGTGTGCTTCATATTGATTAAACCTGTATTAAGTGACCACACATGTCTTATGTAACCCTATATCACGTAAGACAAAGTGTGCTTCATATTAATTAAACCTGTATTAAGTGACCACACATGTCTTATGTAACCCTATATCACATAAGACAAAGTGTGCTTCATATTAATTAAACCTGTATTAAGTGACCACACATGTCTTATGTAACCCTATATCACGTAGGACAAAGTGTGCTTCATATTGATTAAACCTGTATTAAGTGACCACACATGTCTTATGTAACCCTATATCACGTAAGACAAAGTGTGCTTCATATTAATTAAACCTGTATTAAGTGACCACACATGTCTTATGTAACCCTATATCACATAAGACAAAGTGTGCTTCATATTAATTAAACCTGTATTAAGTGACCACACATGTCTTATGTAACCCTATATCACGTAGGACAAAGTGTGCTTCATATTAATTAAACCTGTATTAAGTGACCACACATGTCTTATGTAACCCTATATCACGTAAGACAAAGTGTGCTTCATATTAATTAAACCTGTATTAAGTGACCACACATGTCTTATGTAACCCTATATCACGTAAGACAAAGTGTGCTTCATATTAATTAAACCTGTATTAAGTGACCACACATGTCTTATGTAACCCTATATCACATAAGACAAAGTGTGCTTCATATTAATTAAACCTGTATTAAGTGACCACACATGTCTTATGTAACCCTGTATCACGTAAGACAAAGTGTGCTTCATATTAATTAAACCTGTATTAAGTGACCACACATGTCTTATGTAACCCTATATCACGTAAGACAAAGTGTGCTTCATATTGATTAAACCTGTATTAAGTGACCACACATGTCTTATGTAACCCTATATCACGTAAGACAAAGTGTGCTTCATATTAATTAAACCTGTATTAAGTGACCACACATGTCTTATGTAACCCTATATCATGTAAGACAAAGTGTGCTTCATATTAATTAAACCTGTATTAAGTGACCACACATGTCTTATGTAACCCTATATCACGTAGGACAAAGTGTGCTTCATATTAATTAAACCTGTATTAAGTGACCACACATGTCTTATGTAACCCTATATCACATAAGACAAAGTGTGCTTCATATTAATTAAACCTGTATTAAGTGACCACACATGTCTTATGTAACCCTATATCACGTAGGACAAAGTGTGCTTCATATTAATTAAACCTGTATTAAGTGACCACACATGTCTTATGTAACCCTATATCACGTAAGACAAAGTGTGCTTCATATTAATTAAACCTGTATTAAGTGACCACACATGTCTTATGTAACCCTATATCACATAAGACAAAGTGTGCTTCATATTAATTAAACCTGTATTAAGTGACCACACATGTCTTATGTAACCCTATATCACGTAAGACAAAGTGTGCTTCATATTAATTAAACCGGTATTAAGTGACCACACATGTCTTATGTAACCCTATATCATGTAAGACAAAGTGTGCTTCATATTAATTAAACCTGTATTAAGTGACCACACATGTCTACTCTTATGTAACCCTATATCACGTAAGACAAAGTGTGCTTCATATTAATTAAACCTGTATTAAGTGACCACACATGTCTTATGTAACCCTATATCACATAAGACAAAGTGTGCTTCATATTAATTAAACCTGTATTAAGTGACCACACATGTCTTATGTAACCCTATATCACGTAGGACAAAGTGTGCTTCATATTGATTAAACCTGTATTAAGTGACCACACATGTCTTATGTAACCCTATATCACGTAAGACAAAGTGTGCTTCATATTAATTAAACCTGTATTAAGTGACCACACATGTCTTATGTAACCCTATATCACATAAGACAAAGTGTGCTTCATATTAATTAAACCTGTATTAAGTGACCACACATGTCTTATGTAACCCTATATCACGTAGGACAAAGTGTGCTTCATATTAATTAAACCTGTATTAAGTGACCACACATGTCTTATGTAACCCTATATCACGTAAGACAAAGTGTGCTTCATATTAATTAAACCTGTATTAAGTGACCACACATGTCTTATGTAACCCTATATCACGTAAGACAAAGTGTGCTTCATATTAATTAAACCTGTATTAAGTGACCACACATGTCTTATGTAACCCTGTATCACGTAAGACAAAGTGTGCTTCATATTAATTAAACCTGTATTAAGTGACCACACATGTCTTATGTAACCCTATATCACGTAAGACAAAGTGTGCTTCATATTGATTAAACCTGTATTAAGTGACCACACATGTCTTATGTAACCCTATATCACGTAAGACAAAGTGTGCTTCATATTAATTAAACCTGTATTAAGTGACCACACATGTCTTATGTAACCCTATATCATGTAAGACAAAGTGTGCTTCATATTAATTAAACCTGTATTAAGTGACCACACATGTCTTATGTAACCCTATATCACGTAGGACAAAGTGTGCTTCATATTAATTAAACCTGTATTAAGTGACCACACATGTCTTATGTAACCCTATATCACATAAGACAAAGTGTGCTTCATATTAATTAAACCTGTATTAAGTGACCACACATGTCTTATGTAACCCTATATCACGTAGGACAAAGTGTGCTTCATATTAATTAAACCTGTATTAAGTGACCACACATGTCTTATGTAACCCTATATCACGTAAGACAAAGTGTGCTTCATATTAATTAAACCTGTATTAAGTGACCACACATGTCTTATGTAACCCTATATCACATAAGACAAAGTGTGCTTCATATTAATTAAACCTGTATTAAGTGACCACACATGTCTTATGTAACCCTATATCACGTAAGACAAAGTGTGCTTCATATTAATTAAACCGGTATTAAGTGACCACACATGTCTTATGTAACCCTATATCATGTAAGACAAAGTGTGCTTCATATTAATTAAACCTGTATTAAGTGACCACACATGTCTACTCTTATGTAACCTTATATCACGGAAGACAAAGTTTGACTACAAAAAATGTTTTGAAAATGTCAAAAAAAATTCAAATTTCAATGCAAATATTTTAAATAATTCGTTCTTATTTTTTATATTTGCAATATTTTATTGTCAAAATGTCAAAAATATCAAAATTCAAGGCAAAAATCAACTCCTTCTTATTTATTATAATAAATTGCTATATTTTATTTTCAAAATGTAAAAAATATCAAGGCAAAAATCAACTCGTTCTTATTTATTTTATTTGCAATCTTTGAATTATATTTGTAGAATATTCCTACCAATGCCAATTACGACACACTTGAAAATTATGTAGAGGTTGTATGTGATATTGAGGTTGATCGCTTCTTTTTCCATGAGTTACCAAATGGTGAAAAAGTTTCAGTTACTGCCCTTGTTTTCCTAAAGGAAAGGATACCAGGTAATGTAACCAGTTTGTTTTTTACGCAGATTTACATTGGGGCAGATTCACAACTCAAATGGGGCAACAAGAAACGTACTAATAGGACGGATGGAAAGTATACAATTGAGCGGATTTAAAAATGTATAAATTGGACGGAATTTCGGAAGTTCTTTGTCTTATGTCTATGGATAGTTGTCTTGTGATCATTTAATCTTTAAGTCTTTATTTACTTAATTTTGCGTCTTAATTATTTCGAAGTCCATTTCACAACTTTTTTTAACATGTAGATGTAGCAGTGGGTGATTAGATTTTACAAATATTTGAATTAAGACGAGCAAATATGCATGTTAATTACAGGTAAGTAAAACAATCTTATCAGCCCCATTGTAAACTTTTTTTCCGACCCTTTGATACATTTTCTATAAAAGCAAATCCACCCCAATGTATGTTAGCCATTTTTTTTAAATCTTTTCTCTGCTGTATTATAACAAAGATGACAAAGTCAACAGAATTATATCTGATAAATAAACAAACATCATATCATTTTCTCAAGATCAAAGAATGTTGTCCATCCTAATTAAGAGGAATTAAGGATCTCATTAAGATAATCACAGGTAAATCAAAGGTATATTGGATTCTCTTTTTGCTCTCTCTATATTTATGGAATAATAACTACAAGGTTTAATATTTTACAGGCACTCATGACACTGAATTACCACCCCTCTTTTTTAACTTTCGGTTTACATATTTATTTTCAATAAAAATTTCTTTATTTTATCTCTTTTTTTCTTTATTTATTGTGTTCGTGTCCATATATCCATACAATCTTATTGTAACAACAACTTGCTATAGGTCAATATGTATTTTAAATTGATCATTTTCTTTATTTAAATTGTTCTGTAATTCGTCTGTGTTTAGTAGTTTCCTTAACAAAACATCACTCAAATTTCATATTAGACGATTGGACAAATTATCCCATAATAATCTCCTTCTTTCATTAATTGAAATACTGTTAATTAATTGCGAGACCTAGTCTGAGTCACAGGTTTTTAATCATCATGAATGATATTAAGTTTCTTTTGGCACACGGCTGCATAAGAAAAAGTTTTCTATGAATTTTAGATTTTAGAAAAACACAGGAGAAAGTCAAAAGGAAGAAGATAGAAGGACAAGTGGTAGAGCTTTGTAGATTAAATGATCCCACTGGTATTGTGGTGCATGAATTACCAGGGGAGGCAACTGAAGATGATGTTACTTTATACTTTGAACGAAGAAAAATAGCTGGTTCTAATGCAGAAGTTGTACAGTGTACATTACATGGAGAAATACATGTTGCTGTGCTGGAGTATAGGGAACCAGATAAAGGTAATATAATTAAACCACTTTAAACCAGTAACAGTGATATAAAAGGGTTGCTTCCCTTGATTTTCTAAATTCAGAAGTATACAATGTATTGAGACATCTTATAATTTATTATTTGTAGTAGAACTTCAGAATGTTTTGAGATCTTACAATTTATTGTTTGTAGTAGAACTTTAGACTGTTTTGAGATCTTACAATTTATTGTTTGTAGTAGAACTTTAGACTGTTTTGAGATCTTACAATTTATTGTTTGTAGTAGAACTTTTAGACTGTTTTGAGATCTTACACTTTATTGTTTGTTAAGTAGAACTTCAGACTGTTTTGAGATCTTACAATTTATTGTTTGTAGTAGAACTTCAGACTGTTTTGAGGTCTTGCAACTTATTGTTTGTAGTAGAACTTTAGACTGTTTTAAGATCTTACACTTTATTGTTTGTAGTAGAACTTTAGACTGTTTTGAGATCTAACAATTTATTGTTTGTAGTAGAACTTCAGACTGTTTTGAGATCTTACAACTTATTGTTTGTAGTAGAACTTCAGACTGTTTTGAGATCTTACACTTTATTGTTTGTAGTAGAGCTTTAGACTGTTTTGAGATCTTACAATTTATTGTTTGTAGTAGAACTTTAGACTGTTTTGAGATCTTACAATTTATTGTTTGTAGTATAACTTCAGACTGTTTTGAGATCTAACAATTTATTGTTTGTAGTAAAACTTCAGACTGTTTTGAGATCTTACAATTTATTGTTTGTAGTAGAACTTCGGACTGTTTTGAGATCTTACAATTTATTGTTTGTAGTAGAACTTTAGACTGTTTTGAGATCTTACAATTTATTGTTAGTAGTAGAACTTCAGACTGTTTTGAGATCTTACAATTTATTGTTTGTAGTAGAACTTTAGACTGTTGTGACATCTTACAATTTATTGTTAGTAGTATAACTTCAGACTGTTTTGAGATCTTACAATTTATTGTTTGTAGTAGAACTTTATAGACTGTTTTGAGATCTAACAATTTATTGTTTGTAGTAGAACTTTAGACTGTTTTGAGATCTTACAATTTATTGTTTTTAGTAGAACTTCAGACTGTTTTTAGATCTTACAATTTATTGTTTGTTGTAGAACTTTTGCTATTTGATACTTATTGTAATGCTTCAGACTGTTTGAAGATTTTAAAATTTATTGTTTGAAAAATTGTTACTCTTCAGACTGTTTTGAAATCTTTCAATTTATTGCATGACGAATAGCACTTCATTTTGTTTGAGTGATCTTGAAATTTTTGGTGAATTCATTATTATTCATGGTGTACCAATTTTTGTGGATTTTGTGGATTAAACCAGGAAATTAAGAATTCTACAAAGATTTATCTCCATATATTTATTTGTTAACTAGAGCAGGAGGTCCATGAATTTTCATGTATGCACGAAAACATTCATCAAACCATGAAGATTAGTAGCATCCATGAATTTAGATGCATTCATAATATGAGCAAGAATATGGTATTTGAACCGTTTCTGATAACGATAGAAAACTGATAAAATTGGATATTTCTTTGATATATGTTGTAATTCTATGGCCAAATGGTTGGTTGATGTGTTAGATGAATGGTGACCATTGATATATTGTAAATATTTTATGAATAAAAATTATTTTTAATGTCCATCTTCGTACTTTTATGTGTCGTTTCTTATCGTTATTTTCGTCTCCGAACTGTGTAACGGAGTTACATTTCCACACAACTGTGACATACAAAAATGTAAGCTAGCCGTTAAAATATTGACAAACATTGATAATGAAGAATGGAGAGAAGAAAATTTTGAGCAGAATAAGTATTTCTGTTACAGGTGTCATATATTGCACGTTACATTGGTTTCCGATTTTGTAACGCTATATTAAGTTGTGTTATCTCCTTTTTGTAACAGTCGCCATAACAACGATTAGCATACATAAACTCACGTGAGATGTTTAAATAGATTAATCACGGATGTTTACATTTAAGCTTTTCATTTTCTATTTTTTTTTATTCAATCATCCACCTGTTCCGTTATGCGCTACATGTCATCCAAAAAGAAATGTTAATTTAAAGATTAAATAAATTGGTATGATTTACAATTTCCACCCAATTGAACTTCCGGGCCCACAAGTGAACCACGTGTAATGGAAGTGTGATTTTCAGAACATTTATACATTTTTTGTATGATAATATTATAACTCCGATACAGTGCTTGTGGTATCCTGTCGCGTTAAAAAATATAAAAAAATATACTACTTTAATATTTAAAATGGTATATAAATGCATTAAATAACCAAGAAAAAACCCAAATGGTCTTAGATGGTGCCGTTTCATACATTTTTATCGTGACAGGAAACCAAATGTTTATTACCATAACTTGTAATAAATATTTGGTTTCCTGTCACGATAAAAATGTTTAAAAAGATGGGTAAATATTTTTTCCTTGATATCACTTGTTTCTCTTGTACAGTGTTGATATAATCATATTCCACGTGTGAAATATTTAAGTTTTAGTATTTAACCATTTGGATACCAAAAGAAACCAAAAGTTCAAATACCATATTCTTGCTCATATATGTATATAATTGTCAGTAACTTGCAGAAGATCGGTGGTTTTCTCCTGGTACTCTGGGTTTCTCCACCAATAAAACTCACCGCCACCACATAACATAACTGAAATATTGTTGAAAGTTGCATTAAACAACATAACTCTAACCCTTCAGAATTTTTTTAAGCAATATTTTGTAACTCTTTCAGATTCTTTATAAGAGCATGCACATTTTTTGTTCATTGTAGCATTGCAGAATGTTTTGAAAATCAAGCATATGATCAGGAGTAAGGAAATAACAGTGGAACCATATTATAAAGATTTTCATGATGAGATCATAAATTCTCAGACCAGATTGTCACCTGGCAATCCCTATCTGAAACTCTGTAGAATCAATACCCAAGACGAGACTGATACATGCAAACATCATTACGATAATGAAATTAAAGAAATAGATGATGGTTATGAACATCCCATTACTACTGGTGATTATCAAAAACAGAAAGAATTTGTGGAAGATCAAGATATATCCATAGTAGAGAAAATAAAAGACCATATATATGATGAAATTGATGACCCCCTCCTACCACTTGTTCCACATACTCCTAGACCTTCAGAGAAAGTCAGATTGGAAAAAGGAAAAATAGTACTATTACAGAAAAATAGATTTTCCAACGAATGCAAAGAATGTCGCATTGATTTGAATGCTGTTGAAGAATGTGTGATTTTTATCGGAGGGAAAGCTGCTGTAATTGATGCCAAGTTAAAAATGTACAAGCGCCTGGATGATATAGTTGAAGTCACACAAACTGTGTCGAAGGACCTAGTATCATTTTTGTTGTCAAAATTAAGTTGGGTAAAAGAAATACTCAAAAGAGAGAGGGTTAATGTTTACATTACAACAAAAAATGATGATCTCATATGTTGTCAAGCATTTTCCAAACCAGTTGCAGAAAAGGGGTTAATGCTTGTTTTGTCATATTTTGATCATGTTGAAGTCCCTTATACGGAGGTTCATTTTGAATTTTTAAACTCTAGCGATTGGAAAAATTTAGAATCTAAATTAACCAAAGATAGTGAAGTAGTAGTTGATGTGGTTAGAAAAAAGAAGACAATAGTAATAAGTGGGAAGAAAAGTGAATGTCGATCAGCCGCAGATAAGATCAAGAAAAACCTATGTAGCCATGCTGATGCTAAGTCACAAAAGATTGAAATCAAGGGAAGTAAATCTGTCTGTTTTCACCATGGATACCAGAAGGAAATTAAAAGGCTTGAAAATGAGATGAGGTAAAGTTCATTTTCTAATTGTTATGATACAAATGCAAAAATAAATTTTGAGAAATAAAATATCCATGGTATATTTTTATCAGTTGGGGATTGATTATTAGTGTTTGACATAAATTTGTGTTCAGCTATATAATATCATGTCGAGAATAAGTTATAGTCAAAGATATGATGATGATCTCTGCTTTATACCAATCTTTGCTCTTAATACTTAATGTTGTATGCTTAGTAAAGAAGCAGCAAAAACCAATTTTCTAGTCTTTGGTTTGACCCGGCAGGGGTTTCAACCCACAATCTACCACACTTGGGGCGAGTATGCTAACCATTACACCACCGATGCAGTTATATATGTATTACCTATGTATTTATCATACAATAAAACAGAGATGAACATTTTCCTGTGAACAGCAAATTTCCTCGATTTGGAAATAAAATGTGTCAAACTTGGTCCAGACAGGTAGAAAATGAAGATTATGGTGTACTCTGTAGGAGTTTTCCTCTTATTTGATCAGAGAACACTTTCATTTTTGAAAAACGTAGATATCTAGTTTAGCATGCACAATACGTTTCTTGAATATCATTCATCGGATACTCCCCAAAGATTGGAAAGCCAAATAATTTAATAGTCTGGGAGCAAGAAAATCAAATAGCCTAAACAGAATAGCCAATATTGGTTAAGGACAACTATGGCTGAGACAGGAGAACTTTAGCAATTTTCTTTGGTAAGAACAAAATTTATTTGCACTCTCTGTGAAATCGGCCAGAAAATCTTGCTCCTACTTTTTCCAAAGTATGTGTATATAAATTATATATATTTCTACAATTTATCTATTATATATTTATACCCCGCAAGTTTGGGGGGGTATATAGGAATCGGCCTGTCTGTCTGTCTGTCTGTCCGGACCAACTTCCACATCTTTTCTCTGATTTCCACCAAACTTTGTGGAATTTAAGATCATGATATGTGAACTTTGCAGTATAAAGGATTTTTATTGTCCATTGAGTTTTATCCCTGTTATGCCTCTTTAGACTTAGAAATTTTGAGACAATTCAGTATGCACTTTGTCATCACAAATTCTCCTACATGATTAATCAGAAGTTCATGAAATTTTGTACATTGCAAGATCCTAATATGAAGATGTGCACATTAGTAGGATATCCTGGTCCATTGAGTTTTACCCCTGTTATGCTTCTTTCGACTTAGAAATTTTGAGACAATTCAGTATGCACTTTGTCATCGCAAATTCTCCTACATGATTAATCAGAAGTTCATGAAACTTTGTACATTGCAAGATCCTAATATGAAGATGTGCACATTAGTAGTATATCCTGGTCCATCAAGTTTTCCCAGAATTATGAGTCTAAAAGTTGTGTTCCAAATATGTTTTGGCTCAATTAAGACGATGGGGATGCAGGGGGTATTAGTCCCGTGTAGCGGACAGTTAAGTTATTCCATTTATGTATCAATGCGGGACTCCTGCGTCCAGCAGTACCTCTAGTTTCCTTAAGAATCATTATGAAAATTAAAGATTGTGCTGTTGTGGTGTCTGTGGGATCTTAGACTTAGGTGAATGTACAAAGTTAAAAATAGGTCATGAGTCATTTATGGCATTTTCAACAATACCTCAGTTATATTATATTCTGGCAGGAGTCCTTGAAAAAAAACCAACCAAACTGTGGGAAACTTTGGACAAACTTTATTGCATAAAGTCTTATCAAGTATAACTCGCCACAAGTTGAAATCAAACTCACACTCACTGATTGCATAGATGGATGTAAATCTCATGGCTGCAACAATCCCAAAGTTTGTGATGTAGCAATTTTATAAAGAAATATATTAATTTATTAGTCCCCCTCTAACAAGACAGCCCCTGCTACAACGAAAAAGTGTCTTTATCAAGGGGGTGGCCTCTCTTAAGGTGGAAATTTTAGTTCTGTTTTAATTACAATCTAAATGCATCTGCAATGTGGCCTGTTAAGAGTGATGGCCCTTGGTGAGATTGGCTTTATTAGAGGGGGACTACTGTATGCAATTCAAATAAAAGATAGGGTTAGCATTCCTTCTTGAAAAATATATGTTTAAATAATTCAGTAAGAAGAACGGCAGTCTTTCTTACAAACATAATGAAGGGAAGCAGACGACAGTGATTGAATTGAAGGCTGATCCTGCGACTCTAGAGGATGCTAAGACAGAAATAAATGTAATGATATCTTCTATCTGGCAAGGACAAGTTGACCTTCAGAGAATCAGCAGTAAAGGTAACAGATCAAACTCTGGAAATTTACAAATTAGTCAAACCTGTCCATGTGGTCACCTCTATTAAGCAGTCACTCATATTAAAAGGTCACCTTTTCTTGTCCTGTCATAAACAATTTGATATGAATTGAACCCCTTTTAAGAGGTTACCTGTCTTATAAGGCCACTTTTTCTTTATAGAGGTTTGACTGTATTGTGTTCACATATTTATTACAAATCCATGACGATCAACAATAATAAAAGGGTGAAGTGTAATCTGGAAATCATGGGTAGTTGTTGAAAGAAAGAAAAACAAGGAAATGAAATATATCTATTGTTACAGGGCTTTCAATATTTTTAAAGTCTACCAGGTACTTCACTATTTACAAGCAGTACTTTTTATTAAAATTTGAACAATTTTCCTTAATATTTTATACAACACTCTTTAAGATCAGAAGGTACTAAAGACCAGTTTAGGCAGGTAAAAGTACCTGGTACTGCCCCTTATTGAGAGGCATGATTGCTAATATTGTATAGTGACTTATTATCTATTTGTTATTCCTTACAATGAGTGAGTGAGTATTGTTGTTTAATGCTAAATGAGCAATTATTTAGCTATCTCATGGTGAGAACAAGTTACATTTGATGAGATGATAGTGCTATCTCACTGAAACAACAGTCCGCTGTTAGACATGGTGCTATACTCTGACACATTATCCTGATTCCGAGCCAACTAGTCTTTGCTTTTTCTCCTTAATGGTGCATGCTTAGCAGAGAAGCAACAAATACCAATTTTGTAGTCTTTGGTTTGACTCGACCTGAGCTCGAACCCACTATCTACCACACTCAAGGTGAGCATGCTAACCATTATACCAACTGTTCAATGGTTATTCTTTACTGTTTTCATGTACATTGTATTTACAAATGAAAGATATCAATAATTAGATCTTTGTTCTGTCGAATTTTTCACGTTAATCCAAACATTGCATTAATTTGTGTGTTAACAGTAATTAATTTTCCTGAAATGTAGAGGGGGTTAGAGTTAGAGTTATAGGTTACACCACTAAACAATATTTCAGTTATATCATGGCGGTCAGTTTTATTGGTGGAGGAAACCAGAGTACCCGGAGAAAACCACAGACCTGTCACAAGTCACTGACAAACTTGATCACATAAAGTTGTATTGAGTACACCTCGCCATGAACGTGATTCGAACTCACAATGTTGGTGGTAATAGACACTGATGTCATAGGTAGTTGTAAATCTAACTACCATGCGATCACGAGAGAGGCTGCAGTGACCGTGATTGTATGGTAGGTAGATTTACAACTACCTATGCATATAAAATGTACTTGTTTGTTGATAACCCTTTGTGTAGATTTTTTGTGAAGGACTTGAATTGAAATACTACCTTTTGATTCATGGTTACTTAATGACCATTCTGATATGAATACTTTATCTAAAAAATATAATATATAAAGTTTGGAAGGTTGGTAGTTTTCTCTGGGTACTCCGGTTTCCTCTGCCAATAAAACTGACCACCATGATATAACTGAAATATTGTTGAAAGTTGCATTAAACACCATAGCCCTAACCCTCTAAGTTCAAATATCTTTTACATTTTTTCTGATGTAAGTTAATATATTCGATATTATAACTGTATAATTATTAAAATACATATGAGTTAAGTGATTGTTGGTTAACACCACGTAAGAATTTTTTTATTCCTTTTTATGTCGATTGTCGAATCACAAAGATTTGCTCCCATCGCTATGTTTTGCTTAGATACATTTTAAAATTTGTTGCCATGACAATCTATCAAAGTGATTCCATCACTCTCCATTTGATTATTAATTACCAGTAGATCTCTAGTGGCCAAGCAAATAATAAACAACTTTTGTTTGTGACTGTTCCAAATCAAATTCTTGAATTAATTTTTATCTAGTTCTAAATAAAACTTGAAAAATACACTGGTCCGAACAAAGTTTTACTGATCTTGGGCTGGCGGACGGGTAGAATATACATTAGCAGATCCCGGAAGTCAGATATTGTAATAATCAACGTGCATGACCCATAACCTTTCATTTCGTTACCATATGGATATGACAACAAAAGAGTTAGGGTAAGGGTCTGCTAAAGTAGAAGTACTTCCAGAAGAACCGGTGCTCATCGTGAGGACTGGTATAACTCGGTCTTCATTAAATTTCTAAACATTGTATCGTTATAGATCAAGATGTTGCCTTAATATCCAAAGTTTTGAACTCAGGACGTGGAAGAAAATTTCTGACGTGTTTTGAAAGTAAACATAGATGTGGAGTAGAAGTACAGAAGACTAAAGGAACACATGACTTACACCATGTTCATTCAATGCCCTCTGTCAACAAGTAGGTATATTGTTGAGTTTCCAGAAGGTTTCTCCTTTGTATGTACAGAAGACTTAAAGGAACACATGACTTACACCATGTTCAATCAATGCCCTCTGTCCACAAGTAGGTATATTGTTGAGTTTCCAGGTTTCTCCTTTGTATATACAGAAGTAAAGGAACACATGACTTACACCATGTTCAATCAATACCCTCTGTCCACAAGTAGGTATATTGTTGAGTTTCCAGGTTTCTCCTTTGTATATACAGAAGTAAAGGAACACATGACTTACACCATGTTCAATCAATGCCCTCTGTCCACAAGTAGGTATATTGTTGAGTTTCCAGGTTTCTCCTTTGTATGTACAGAAGTAAAGGAACACATGACTTACACCATGTTCAATCAATACCCTCTGTCCACAAGTAGGTATATTGTTGAGTTTCCAGGTTTCTCCTTTGTATGTACAGAAGTAAAGGAACACATGACTTACACCATGTTCAATCAACACCCTCTGTCCACAAGTAGGTATATTGTTGAGTTTCCAGGTTTCTCCTTTGTATGTACAGAAGACTAAAGGAACACATGACTTACACCATGTTCAATCAACACCCTCTGTCCACAAGTAGGTACATTGTTGAGTTTCCAGGTTTCTCCTTTGTATGTACAGAAGACTAAAGGAACACATGACTTACACCATGTTCAATCAACACCCTCTGTCCACAAGTAGGTATATTGTTGAGTTTCCAGGTTTCTCCTTTGTATGTACAGAAGACTAAAGGAACACATGACTTACACCATGTTCAATCAATGCCCTCTGTCCACAAGTAGGTATATTGTTGAGTTTCCAGGTTTCTCCTTTGTATGTACAGAAGACTAAAGGAACACATGACTTACACCATGTTCAATCAACA
The DNA here is from genome assembly GCA_963383655.1 of Bathymodiolus septemdierum. Lineage (NCBI taxonomy): Eukaryota > Metazoa > Mollusca > Bivalvia > Mytilida > Modiolidae > Bathymodiolus > Bathymodiolus septemdierum. Next base: position 43,821,573 of record OY726530.1, on the reverse strand, counting down.
CCCTCTGTCCACAAGTAGGTATATTGTTGAGTTTCCAGGTTTCTCCTTTGTATGTACAGAAGACTAAAGGAACACATGACTTACACCATGTTCAATCAATGCCCTCTGTCCACAAGTAGGTATATTGTTGAGTTTCCAGGTTTCTCCTTTGTATGTACAGAAGACTAAAGGAACACATGACTTACACCATGTTCAATCAACACCCTCTGTCCACAAGTAGGTATATTGTTGAGTTTCCAGGTTTCTCCTTTGTATGTACAGAAGACTAAAGGAACACATGACTTACACCATGTTCAATCAATGCCCTCTGTCCACAAGTAGGTATATTGTTGAGTTTCCAGGTTTCTCCTTTGTATGTACAGAAGACTAAAGGAACACATGACTTACACCATGTTCAATCAATACCCTCTGTCCACAAGTAGGTATATTGTTGAGTTTCCAGGTTTCTCCTTTGTATGTACAGAAGACTAAAGGAACACATGACTTACACCATGTTCAATCAACACCCTCTGTCCACAAGTAGGTATATTGTTGAGTTTCCAGGTTTCTCCTTTGTATGTACAGAAGACTAAAGGAACACATGACTTACACCATGTTCAATCAATACCCTCTGTCCACAAGTAGGTATATTGTTGAGTTTCCAGGTTTCTCCTTTGTATGTACAGAAGTAAAGGAACACATGACTTACACCATGTTCATTCAATGCCCTCTGTCCACAAGTAGGTACATTGTTGAGTTTCCAGGTTTCTCCTTTGTATGTACAGAAGACTAAAGGAACACATGACTTACACCATGTTCAATCAATACCCTCTGTCCACAAGTAGGTATATTGTTGAGTTTCCAGGTTTCTCCTTTGTATGTACAGAAGTAAAGGAACACATGACTTACACCATGTTCATTCAATGCCCTCTGTCCACAAGTAGGTACATTGTTGAGTTTCCAGGTTTCTCCTTTGTATGTACAGAAGGCTATAGGAACACATGACTTACACCATGTTCAATCAATACCCTCTGTCCACAAGTAGGTATATTGTTGAGTTTCCAGGTTTCTCCTTTGTATGTACAGAAGGCTATAGGAACACATGACTTACACCATGTTCATTCAATGCCCTCTGTCCACAAGTAGGTATATTGTTGAGTTTCCAGGTTTCTCCTTTGTATGTACAGAAGTAAAGGAACACATGACTTACACCATGTTCATTCAATGCCCTCTGTCCACAAGTAGGTATATTGTTGAGTTTCCAGAAGGTTTCTCTTTTGTATGTACAGAAGTAAAGGAACACATGACTTACACCATGTTCATTCAATGCCCTCTGTCCACAAGTAGGTATATTGTTGAGTTTCCAGGTTTCTCCTTTGTATGTACAGAAGGCTATAGGAACACATGACTTACACCATGTTCAATCAACACCCTCTGTCAACAAGTAGGTACATTGTTGAGTTTCCAGAAGGTTTCTCCTTTGTATGTACAGAAGGCTAAAGGAACACATGACTTACACCATGTTCATTCAATGCCCTCTGTCAACAAGTAGGTACATTGTTGAGTTTCCAGAAGGTTTCTCCTTTGTATGTACAGAAGACTAAAGGAGCACATGACTTGCACCATGTTCATTCAATGCCCTCTGTCAACAAGTAGGTATATTGTTGAGTTTCCAGAAGGTTTCTCCTTTGTATGTACAGAAGGCTATAGGAACACATGACTTACACCATGTTCAATCAACACCCTCTGTCAACAAGTAGGTATATTGTTGAGTTTCCAGGTTTCTCCTTTGTATGTACAGAAGTAAAGGAACACATGACTTACACCATGTTCATTCAATGCCCTCTGTCCACAAGTAGGTATATTGTTGAGTTTCCAGAAGGTTTCTCCTTTGTATGTATAGAAGACTAAAGGAACACATGACTTACACCATGTTCATTCAATGCCCTCTGTCCACAAGTAGGTATATTGTTGAGTTTCCAGAAGGTTTCTCCTTTGTATGTACAGAAAACTAAAGGAACACATGACTTACACCATATTCATTCAATGCCCTCTGTCAACAAGTAGGTATATTGTTGAGTTTCCAGAATGTTCCCTATTGTATCTACAAGACATGGTTTCATCTGAGAGGGGGAATTTTAAAAATGGCCCTTTTTATTTGTAAAAGTACCCCATTTGATGAAAGTAAAGAGCACATCATATTCCCCCTTGTGCACACATCGAGCACATCAAATTCTCCCCCATGCACATTTTTTTAACCTTGTGTGCTCATATCCTCTACAAATAGTGCCTGGTTTTTTTAATTGCAAATGGGACATTTGACCCCTTTTTGCAAAGTCCTAGGACCTGGATGCAAACCTTAGATCATCTATCATAAAAAATGAAACAAATTTCAAGGGGGAGATCTTTCAAATGTTGATTTGATTTTTTTTACTATAAGGCAATGTGATTGATTGATTGATTGATTGATTAATTGTTGATTGTGGCAAATATTTCATGCATATTCAGAACTAGAACAAGTTCAATAATACAAATATACAAATCATACAGAAATGGAGGAGGAATGTGACAAAATTGTGTTTAATGTCACACTGACCAGTAATTTTCATTATAATATAGTATCAAATATTTCATGTAGATTTCTTTGTAAAATAAAAATGCAATATTTGCAGATATTTTTACTAGTCTTCTATTTTATGAATATACCTAAAAAGTAGAGTATTTCCGAATAAGCTAAAAATATTGCATCTTGACCGATATTGCATTCCATTCTTTCTCCTTAAAGTTTAGTATGCACTAGAGAGGTTCCGAGTAAAACGATATTTGCACACAAGCAGACAAGAGGTAAACAAGTTGGCAGAATTATATTGAATACATGTTTCAAAGAAATTTGGTGAAATGTAATTGACACAGACTGAAATATTTGGTACTATATTATAAAAGTGTTATTGCACTAATATTGAGGAATATTAGTGCAATAACTCTATAGTATCACAGTCAGTTCCTTGATACTTTCAACACTATTTCAGTTATACATTATTTGTATAACTTGTGAGTTAGATTTTATTACAAAAGGCTGTGGATGTAAATCAGCTCCATTTCTTTGGCAATCAACAGAATTTGAATAGCAATTCAAGTGATCCTATATTTTCAAGATTTTGCTATATTTCCAATATTTGCCTAAAATGTCCTATATTACATCCCAAAATCCTATATTTTTCCCAAACTATGTGAAAAAAAGTTGATTGTTTAATTTTGAGTGTAAATTTCATATAAACATGACAAATAGGATATTAATGCTGATACTGCTATAGTAGTTAGCTGATCTTATATAGCAACAGATGCATTCATGTGGTTTGGTTTTTTTTATTGTTGAATTTTCTTAGGATTTAAATTCACATGATTACGTATTTATTTCAGTGTTGTAGTCTTTTGTGGTATATGTCCAATTTTTAGTGATACTGGTTTTTTTTCCCCATTTGTCAGTAAAAAGGGGGTGAGGAATGGTTACAGGAGAGGTGGAGGCCATGTATTTTTTGCTAAATATACCTTAAATTTATCCTATATTTTCATCCAAAGAAATCCTATTTACCTATATAATTTTTGTCAAAAGTGGCTTGACACCCTGATTATATTAATCTCTAGTCATGGTAGCTGCAATAATGTAGCTCCTGTGATAAACTTGTGTCTCGGCAGAGCTACAACGCGGTCCCATTCGTCACAATGGAGCAAAAAAAAAGTTGCAGTTGAAACATAAAAACTCACTATTTACGCTTCAAACATTTCATTATAACAATTACTGATGATCCCAGTCCTTGTTAAATCGGTTTGGCTGAGAAATATATGCTTTTCAAAGTTAGCAACAACCTTGTTCAAATTTATCGATCGTTTTCCATAACCGGAAACTACAGAAGGCGGAATTTTTCTAAATATGGTATTTCTTATTACAAGCTGATCCAATCGTAACTACTCGGCCATTCTCGCTACCCATATATATGCAGGGTAGCGAGAATGGCCGAGTAGTTACGATTGGTAAACATTCACGCCTAAATCGCCAAATATGGTATCGACATCCAAATAGTGAGGCCGGAAATGACGAAATTCAAAATTTTCAAAGAGAAGATTTTTATTTTGTAGGAATTACATTCTAAAATACTGGTAGGTGATAAAAACTTGTTATAATAATGGACAAAAGGAAAGGTTATGTCTTATTATTGATAAATGCAGGCGTCAGAAGCTCTGTAAGCGAGCGCAAAAAATCTCGGCGGCTGCTCCATTACGTGTAATGGCATCCCATTATAACCCTTGCGAGTAAGCGAGCATTTAGGGTTTTATTATTAGAACTATAGTCATGGAACTAAGAATAGTAAATTCTTCGCTGATTTCTTTGACAGAGAAGAGCTACCTGACATGCAAAGAAGACCTTCTAGTGGAGACTTTGGTGGTGCTAGACCCAAGGACACTACCGGTACTTTTCAAGGTCGTAACCAATGGATATGCAGTACTAACTTTGGATCTATTGAAATTATACTGAAACAAGGGACCATTACCAATGAAAGGGTTAGATTATTTTTGTGATTAGGCCAAGAAAAACAAATTCCTGTGTTTCCACTAATATTCTTGAAAAAAAATATACTGGCACTGGGTCTGTAGGAAGGCAAAACACTTATTTTTAAGTTTTACCATGGTTATACGGGACAAGCATCCAACTTTTACAGTTCTTGTCCAAAAAAATCTTATTGTAGGCACTAAAAATTAGTGTCTGTAGGTTTAGCGGAAACACATGTATTTGTTGTTGTTGTTTTTTTGCCTTACTGGAAACTATAGATCATGTTTTGACTTACAGTTGAACCTAAATTAAATACTGTATAAGTGGTTTGTTTCGCAGGAGGCAAATTTCGTGGTTTTCTTCCAAATTGATGGAATTTTTTTTAGCGGTATTTAATTTTCACGATCCAGAGTTTTAACCAAAATCAAATTTTAGCGAATTGACAGTTAAATTAGAATAACATAATCTGAACTGTTTGACCAACAATTCAAAATAGGAAATGTTTTTAAATAAATTGAGTAAGAACTTTTTGAATGCGATCGGCAGTATTTTAGAATTGTATACATGTTAATTAATAGAAAATTGCGTAAGGGTATTTAATATAATTTTAACATACATTGTATGTATTATTACAACACATTTACAAAAATCAGTGAATGGAAATGCTAATATTAATTTAAAAAAAAATGTGTTTACTCGGCAACGACTATTCATGGTAATTAGTTTTTAAAGATAAAAGGGCAATTAATTACATGTAAAATAATTTACCTGTTACATTGTATTTGTCACCAAATTCATTTTTTTCGGGGAGGATTTTTTCCCCTTTGTTAGATATTTTAAAAGCATCATTTCAACAATTGTAAGAATGGCAGTGACCATATAATTGTTAAATATTCGTTATATTCAGTCATACTAAGGGAGACTGATCTTGTACGATTATTTAAGAAGATAAAGATATTTATGTAGTAAAGGGCAGAAATTTATGCGGGTTCTTGTTTTCGCTGATCGATGACTATCGCGAATAAAGCGAAAATTAGGTACCCGCGAAAAAACCACTTATACGGTAATTGTCTATTTACTTTGTCGTTATCGTTATGGTGTTTAACGCCACTTTCAACAATATTTCAGTTATATCGTGGCGTTCAGTTTTATAAGTGGAGGAAATTGGACTACTCAGAGAAAACCACTGACCTGTCACAAGTCGCTGACAAACTTTATCACATAATGTTGTATCGAGTACACCTTGCCTGAGTGGGGTTTCAACTCACATTAGTTGTGATAGGCACTGATTGCACAGGTAGTTATAAATCCAACTACCATGCAATCACGAACACAACAGCCCCCTTGTCTCTTTACCGACTCACAATTTAATGTGTAGATAGAATGGAGATTTATTTTTATTTTTTCATCACATAATAAAAATGCCTTCTTGAATTAAAAAAAGAAACAGGTTAAAAATAACAGTAATGTTTTTGGGTAGGAGCAGGTTTTAGTGAATAGATGGGCATTCTAATTGAAATTAGATGTTTGTTGGATTTTTTGAAATTATACACTAATATCTAAGAACATCTGTATGAGGTCATGTTAGATAACCTTTCATTTGTCTGTCTGTCTAATCATATGCTGGGTCTGTCATGGCCGTGATATACAACTACCTATGCAATTGGTGCCTATTACCACTGATGTTGTAAGTTCGAATCCCGCTCAGGGTGAGGTGTGCAACATTATGTGATAAAGGTAGTCAGTAACTTGTGGCAGGTTGGTGTTTTTCTCCGGGGAGTCTGTTTTCCTCCACCAATAAATCTGACCGCCACAGTATAACAGAAATATTGTTGAAAGTGGTGTTAAACACCATAAACCATAAAAACCAATCATATGCAAGACAGTTAAGTATATTGACCAATCGGACAACAACTCTCAGCAAATTTGGTAGATATGTCGCAGATTGGTTGGTTGAAACTATGACCTTAACAAGACCTTACATGGTATGTCATTAAATGTTGGTGTATTGCAAAAAAAACCCAAATGATCGAAATATGAAAAGAAACAGTGATGGTCAACAATTCGAACTTTCTTTTCATAATCACCAATATCAACAAAACAAATAATTACCTATCACTTCAAGTCATTGAACATAAAAAATGACCACCACATATGACATTGCAAATCCAGGTCATGGTTTGGGACAGGCACAAAATTGTGGCAGGGTTAAAGCTGGTAATTGCATTGTTAGGTAGGTAAACAGCAATTAAACACTATAGTAGGCATGATGAATATTTTCAAGTTTGATATCCTGGATATAAGAAGTCAAATGTTGAGGTCACTACTAAGCCCATACCAGTCAACTGACCTGAAAGAATTTGACCTATAACCCTGAAAAATTTTAATACCTGTCATCAGGTCATCATTTGTAGCTCATTTGACCAAAAGGCCAAATGAGCTTTTGTCATCATTTGGCATCTGTGAACTTTTCACATTTGAATCTTCTCCTCTGAAACCACTTGACCAAATGAACTGAAACTTGGTATGGAAGCATCTAAGTAAGGTCCTCTATAAAGACTGCTCATTTCGTTCCGATCCGTAAACAAACATGACTGTCATAGGCAATTGTTGTTTCTGGTTGGTTGATTTCCAAAAAATCTTTTCATCTGAGACCACTTGCCGAAATAAGGAAAATTTTTACAGGAAGCATCTATGAAAGGTCCTATATAAGATTTCCTCATTGAACAAAAACCATGGTCACCATGGGTAATTCTTGTTTCTGATAGGCTGAAATTTAAAAAATCTTCTCCTCTGAAACTAGGAGGCACAATGAATTGTTACTTTGTAGGAATGATGTATAAGAGATCTTGTTCAAAATTTCCATATTTCGTGTCAATCATACAACTAATATGGATGCCATAGGCAGTTCTTGTTTATGATTGGTCAATTAAAAAAAAACTTCTCTAAAACCATTTGGCTGTGGTAGATTGTGGGTTTCAAGCCATGTTCATGTGAAACTAAAGACAATAGAATTGGTATATTCTGCTACTCCCCGGTTAGCTAGAAATCAGGATAATGTGTTAAGAGTGTTGCGACATGTCTACCCACAGACTTGTATCTGTAAACTAGCACTATGATAATCCATCTATGTGAACATCATCAACTCATTGAAATATCTCTTGTTCTTACCATGATTGTACTTTTCTTCTAGAACTGTGCATTTTACTATGTAGTTTAGTGCACTGTTCTTGAAGAAAAGTACAGTTATCTTAATCTTAGAAACTGTGTAACAGAATTTCATGAATGGTTCTTTCATAATTAACTGCATTCAGTTGTTTTTTTTAAACTAGAACTAGGATTTAATGTGTCATGGTACACTTTACACACATATCACAATATAATCACAATGAAAAATTATTGTTCATGTAGAATTATTATACAATAGTCCCCTTCTTGTAAGGCCACCCTAACCAAAGGCCACCCCCTTAAAGGGCCAGATTTCAGATGCAGTGAGTTAGTAAAATGCTACTGAGCTGTTTTTCTTGAGGGAGGCCACCCCACTTATAAAACCACCTTTTCATTGCAGAAGGGGGGCATTGTAAGGGGAAATACTATCCAAGAATGCACTACTTCATGTGTTTTTATATTATCAGTTTGTCTATTAATAGATGACCTTATTTTTGTGTTTTCTAACATTTTTTATAGGCAGATGTTTTAGTCAATGTTGTAGGAGAAAGATGTCATTTCTCAACATCTGTTCTATGCCGGACTTTCATAAACAAAGGTGGTCCAGAAGTTGAAAAGGTATCCATAAGATTTTATATTCTCGATTATAAGATAGTGACACTTAGTGTTTACTGTCTTTAAACACTTTGATTGTTGATTATTTCAATGATACATACATTTGTATATATTATGACCATATATTTTATTCTGGATGTTATTTTGTGTTTTTTTTCAGAATGTAAAAGGGGCCGTTGTGATCGTGATCGCAATCGTATGGTAATTGGATTTACAACTATCTGTGCAATCAATGCTCAGTCCTCAAAATGAAAATTTTAATTTACTGGTCCGAATCAAATTCTTGAATTAATTTTTATATGATTCTGAATAAAAGCTGAAAAATATACTGGTCCGAACAAAGTTTTATTGTTCTTGGGTCGGAGGACTGGTGCTCATCTTGAGAACTGAATGCCTATCACCACTAAAGTTGTGAGTTCAAACCCTGTTCATGGTGAGGTGTACTCGATACAACATAATTTGATAAAAGTTTATCAGTGACTTGCGATAGGTCAATGGTTTTCTCTGTGTTCTCCGGTTTCCTCCACCAATAAAACTAACCGTCACGATATATCTGAAATATTGTTGAAAGTGACATTAAACACCATAAACATTAACCTATACCACACATATTGCATATTTAAAAATTATTTCATATTGAATTCTGGATGGTTTTTTTTCAGGATTTAAAAGATATCAGTCATGGAGATAATGTCTTAATTTTCCCATTATATATTTTCCACACCTAGCAATTTTTTTCTCCATTTCTACGTATTTTTGATAAGATTTTAGAACTGTTCCAACAGTATTTTTGTTTTTCATTTGATTTCAGTTCTTCTGGATCGTAAAACTTTGTTATGCATCTTTTGTGATTGGTTAAGAACAAATTGTAACTTGTGGATAAAATCCAACTTTTTCATTGCAAATATCGATAAAAAAAAATATTGTTTTTCAAGTTTTACCGATAGTTATTTTGCAGTATAGTGTCCAAAAATTTAATACTGTCTATTTCAAACTTTTTCTTTTTCAGAATTACATGCTTGCACTTCAACAGAGGAATGAACTTCAATATGTTGTGATAGCAGGCACATCTGGAAGGTTACAATGTGAATCTGTCTGTCATCTTACGCTACCCAAATTTACCGGAGATAAATCGGTAAATACAATAAAACCTGCCCATGCAGTCACCTCTATTAAGCAGTCATCTGTATTAAAAGGTCACCTGTTCTTGTCTTGTCATAGAAAATTTTATATGAATTAAACCTCTTTTAAGAGATCATCTGTCTTATAAAGCCATTTCTTCTTGGTCCCAAGGGTGACCTCTTAATACGGGTTTGACTGCATTCTGATATGATATGACAGCAAAATATGCCTGGGTGACATTCTACATTGTAACCAGTCTTCAGCCTGGGTGACATTCTACATTGTAGCCAGTCTTTAGCCTGGGTGACATTACATTATAACCAGTCTTTAGCCTGGGTGACATTCTACATTGTAGCCAGTCTTTAGCCTGGGTGACATTCTACATTGTAGCCAGTCTTTAGCCTGGGTGACATTCTACATTGTAACCAGTCTTCAGCCTGGGTGACATTCTACATTGTAGCCAGTCTTTAGCCTGGGTGACATTCTACATTGTAACCAGTCTTTAGCCTGGGTGACATTCTACATTGTAACCAGTCTTTAGCCTGGGTGACATTCTACATTGTAGCCAGTCTTTAGCCTGAGTGACATTCTACATTGTAGCCAGTCTTTAACCTGGGTGACATTCTACATTGTAGCCAGTCTTTAGCCTGGGTGACATTCTACATTGTAGCCAGTCTTTAGCCTGGGTGACATTCTACATTGTAACCAGTCTTTAGCCTGGGTGACATTCTACATTGTAACCAGTCTTTAGCCTGGGTGACATTCTACATTGTAGCCAGTCTTTAGCCTGGGTGACATTCTACATTGTAACCAGTCTTTAGCCTGGGTGACATTCTACATTGTAACCAGTCTTTAGCCTGGGTGACATTCTACATTGTAGCCAGTCTTTAGCCTGGGTGACATCCCATTCTACATTGTAGCCAGTCTTTAGCCTGGGTGACATTCTACATTGTAACCAGTCTTTAGCCTGGGTGACATTCTACATTGTAACCAGTCTTTAGCCTGGGTGACATTCTACATTGTAACCAGTCTTTAGCCTGGGTGACATTCTACATTGTAACCAGTCTTTAGCCTGGGTGACATTCTACATTGTAGCCAGTCTTTAGCCTGGGTGACATTCTACATTGTAACCAGTCTTTAGCCTGGGTGACATTCTACATTGTAACCAGTCTTTAGCCTGGGTGACATTCTACATTGTAGCCAGTCTTTAGCCTGGGTGACATCCCATTCTACATTGTAGCCAGTCTTTAGCCTGGGTGACATTCTACATTGTAACCAGTCTTTAGCCTGGGTGACATTCTACATTGTAACCAGTCTTTAGCCTGGGTGACATTCTACATTGTAGCCAGTCTTTAGCCTGGGTGACATCCCATTCTACATTGTAGCCAGTCTTTAGCCTGGGTGACATTCTACATTGTAACCAGTCTTTAGCCTGGGTGACATTCTACATTGTAACCAGTCTTTAGCCTGGGTGACATTCTACATTGTAACCAGTCTTTAGCCTGGGTGACATTCTACATTGTAACCAGTCTTTAGCCTGGGTGACATTCTACATTGTAGCCAGTCTTTAGCCTGGGTGACATTCTACATTGTAGCCAGTCTTTAGCCTGGGTGACATTCTACATTGTAACCAGTCTTTAGCCTGGGTGACATTCTACATTGTAACCAGTCTTTAGCCTGGGTGACATTCTACATTGTAACCAGTCTTTAGCCTGGGTGACATTCTACATTGTAACCAGTCTTTAGCCTGGGTGACATTCTACATTGTAGCCAGTCTTTAGCCTGGGTGACATTCTACATTGTAACCAGTCTTTAGCCTGGGTGACATTCTACATTGTAGCCAGTCTTTAGCCTGGGTGACATTCTACATTGTAGCCAGTCTTTAGCCTGGGTGACATCCCATTCTACATTGTAGCCAGTCTTTAGCCTGGGTGACATTCTACATTGTAGCCAGTCTTTAACCTGGGTGACATTCTACATTGTAGCCAGTCTTTAGCCTGGGTGACATTCTACATTGTAGCCAGTCTTTAGCCTGGGTGACATTCTACATTGTAGCCAGTCTTTAGCCTGAGTGACATTCTACATTGTAGCCAGTCTTTAGCCTGGGTGACATTCTACATTGTAGCCAGTCTTTAGCCTGAGTGACATTCTACATTGTAACCAGTCTTTAGCCTGGGTGACATTCTACATTGTAGCCAGTCTTTAGCCTGGGTGACATTCTACATTGTAGCCAATCTTTAGCCTGGGTGACATTCTACATTGTAACCAGTCTTTAGCCTGGGTGACATTCTACATTGTAACCAGTCTTTAGCCTGGGTGACATTCTACATTGTAGCCAGTCTTTAGCCTGAGTGACATTCTACATTGTAGCCAGTCTTTAACCTGGGTGACATTCTACATTGTAGCCAGTCTTTAGCCTGGGTGACATTCTACATTATAGCCAGTCTTTAGCCTGGGTGACATTCTACATTGTAACCAGTCTTTAGCCTGGGTGACATTCTACATTGTAACCAGTCTTTAGCCTGGGTGACATTCTACATTGTAACCAGTCTTTAGCCTGGGTGACATTCTACATTGTAGCCAGTCTTTAGCCTGGGTGACATCCCATTCTACATTGTAGCCAGTCTTTAGCCTGGGTGACATTCTACATTGTAACCAGTCTTTAGCCTGGGTGACATTCTACATTGTAACCAGTCTTTAGCCTGGGTGACATTCTACATTGTAACCAGTCTTTAGCCTGGGTGACATTCTACATTGTAGCCAGTCTTTAGCCTGAGTGACATTCTATATTGTAACCAGTCTTTAGCCTGGGTGACATTCTACATTGTAACCAGTCTTTAGCCTGGGTGACATTCTACATTGTAACCAGTCTTTAGCCTGGGTGACATTCTATATTGTAACCAGTCTTTAGCCTGGGTGACATTCTACATTGTAACCAGTCTTTAGCCTGGGTGACATTCTACATTGTAACCAGTCTTTAGCCTGGGTGACATTCTACATTGTAGCCAGTCTTTAGCCTGGGTGATATTCTACATTGTAACCAGTCTTTAGCCTGGGTGACATTCTACATTGTAACCAGTCTTTAGCCTGGGTGACATTCTACATTGTAACCAGTCTTTAGCCTGAGTGACATTCTACATTGTAACCAGTCTTTAGCCTGGGTGACATTCTACATTGTAACCAGTCTTTAGCCTGGGTGACATTCTACATTGTAGCCAGTCTTTAGCCTGGGTGACATTCTACATTGTAACCAGTCTTTAGCCTGGGTGACATTCTACATTGTAACCAGTCTTTAGCCTGGGTGACATTCTACATTGTAACCAGTCTTTAGCCTGGGTGACATTCTACATTGTAACCAGTCTTTAGCCTGAGTGACATTCTACATTGTAACCAGTCTTTAGCCTGGGTGACATTCTACATTGTAGCCAATCTTTAGCCTGGGTGACATTCTACATTGTAACCAGTCTTTAGCCTGGGTGACATTCTACATTGTAACCAGTCTTTAGCCTGGGTGACATTCTACATTGTAACCAGTCTTTAGCCTGGGTGACATTCTACATTGTAACCAGTCTTTAGCCTGGGTGATATTCTACATTGTAACCAGTCTTTAGCCTGGGTGACATTCTACATTGTAGCCAGTCTTTAGACAATTGGTTTCTAAATTTAACTTTAGTTTAAGAACACAAACTATTCAAAGTGGCTAAGTAGGAGGATGTTCTTCAGTATGTTTCAGATTTCATGAAATTTCTCTGTCCTGTCAGACATAACCATCATAATTTGGGCAGATTTTGCTAAGGACTGACACAAGATTGGTATTTTGCTAAGGACTGACACAAGATTGGTATTTTGCTAAGGACTGACACAAGATTGGTATTTTGCTAAGGACTGACACAAAATTGGTATTTTGCTAAGGACTGACACAAGATTGGTATTTTGCTATTGGTATTTTGCTAAGGACTGACACAAGATTGGTATTTTGCTAAGGACTGACACAAGATTGGTATTTTGCTAAGGACTGGCACAAGATTGGTATTTTGCTAAGGACTGACACAAGATTGGTATTTTGCTAAGGACTGACACAAGATTGGTATTTTGCTAAGGACTGACACAAGATTGGTATTTTGCTAAGGACTGGCACAAGATTGGTATTTTGCTAAGGACTGACACAAGATTGGTATTTTGCTATGGACTGACACAAGATTGGTATTTTGCTAAGGACTGGCACAAGATTGGTATTTTGCTAAGGACTGACACAAGATTGGTATTTTGCTAAGGACTGACACAAGATTGGTATTTTGCTAAGGACTGACACAAGATTGGTATTTTGCTAAGGACTGACACAAGATTGGTATTTTGCTAAGGACTGGCACATGATTGGTATTTTGCTAAGGACTGACACAAGATTGGTATTTTGCTAAGGACTGACACAAGATTGGTATTTTGCCAAGGACTGACACAAGATTGGTATTTTGCTAAGGACTGACACAAGATTGGTATTTTGCTAAGGACTGACACAAGATTGGTATTTTGCAATAGAGGATTAGGGTTATGGTGTTTTGCAATAGAAAATTATTTAGGACTGACATTTTTTTTCACTAGGACCACCAAACCCATGTGCAATTTCATGAACCCTGAAGGAAAGGGGAGTGAAAGTACTTAAGCCACTATCACCATTGGCCAATTGAAATATTTACATCAGTTTTAGAGTTGTTTGATTACTGATCCTGCATTAAGAAGTTGTCATACAACATTACATTACTCAAATTTTGATTGGTTGGTAGGTCACAAAAATAATAATTTACTATTAAACCATGTTTTTTCGTATTCTAATCAAATAAGGTATCAAAGTGCAGAGTTTGTAATATATATACCAGAGTATTTAAGTAATTTTGTATTTGTTGCTCCTCTGCTAAGCATGCAGTGTTAAGGGTTAGGAAATAAAGACTGGTTGGCTCAGTCAGGATAATGTGTCAGAGTGGGGCAACATGTCTATCTGTGGACTGTTGTTTCAGAAGGCTAACACTATAAAAATCCATCTCAGTGTGTTGGTCTAGTGCAAAAGAGATATCATTTCCTCAAAAATAATCTTGTTCTCGTCATGATATATAGGTGAAAAGTTGTTCACATGGTGTTATACTACAATCATTCACTCACTCACATTTATGCTCAGAAAATTATTGGACAAATCATGATGTACATTAAAAATAAAGCATTAGAAAGACATGCTTCTTTTACAATCAGTTCTTTAAAAGACCGTGGAAAACGTGTGTATTTTACATCAGTATGTGCTACACACAAACAACTATGGTGATCCAGTTTGAAGGAATTTTGAAAAAGAAAATTATTTTATACTGTTCTGTTAGTTGTAATTTTAGGGGCTGTCGTTGTCGTGATCTTATGATAGTTGGATTTATAACTACATATGCAATCAGTGCCCATCACCACTAACGTTGAGTTCGAACCCCACTCAGACGAGATGTACTCAATACAACACATTATGTGATAAAGTTTGTCAGTGACTTGTGACAGGTTTTCTCAGGGTACTACGATTTCCTCCACCAAGAAATTGAGCACCACTATATAACTGAAATATTGTTGAAAGTTACATTAAACACTATAACCCTAACCCTAACCATAATTGTAATTTTTACTTTTTTCCAGATATTAAGAACTGCCATAGGTAATTTCCTGAGAAGTTGTAGTCGAATGAATGTGGAAAGTGTGGCTTTCCCTGCAGTAGGATCTGGACAATTGCTTGGGTATCCAATTGATCATGTTATCGACTGTCTCATTAACGAATCCAAAGTTGCAGGTCAGAAATCTCAATGTTTGAAGGTTGGTATCACTATTTTTACAACAATACACCCATTGAATTTGTACATGTCAATTATTTTTAGTGTACATTTAATACATTATTTCCCCTTATAGTACAACAAATTTTTTTTCATGGAAGGGTGTATGATATAATGTTATGTGATTGCATTGCATGATTTGAATTACCTCCCTTGATTTTATGTGTACAACATCCTGTCCTCCTGTGGACCCAGTTATGTAATTTTGAATAAAGTTGATAGAACACATGTAACGTCATTCTTGGGAGTCTGACCAAACCTGAACACAAAAGCATTATAGGGTGGCATTTGTATTTGTTTAATTTCTGTATTGCAAAATGGCACCAATATTTTTTGAATATACAAATAATGTCCAATACTGACCAATGAAAACTTTTGTTACAACATGTTATACAGTAAAACTGATATACTGTAAATTCATTTTTATTCGTGGTATACCAATTTTCGTGGTTTTTGTGGGTGCCAGCAAACCACGAATTTAAATGTTCGACGAAAAATGACCATTTGATTTCCGTTTGGCGGTAAACAAGGTTTTGACAACACAAACATTTGTAGCCATGTAGGTAATTCAACATTGTTACGTGATGTAATTGTAATGCATGTCTTGTGAATCTAAAATAAATGTACCTGTGTGTCATTTTGTGATTGATAAACATGTAAACTCTTGGAATAAATTGTTTATTGTTGTGACATTTATGAAAACATTTTGCGGTAATAACTTCGGATAACTTCCAGTATTTTTGTATTGTTTAATGAAGTGTTGATGCAATACATCAAAGCCAACCTGATACGAGGTATGTTCTATATACTAGTAGACAAAGCTCACCATATATGTTTTATTATTTTACATCAATATTCAGCAGTACTTTAACACATAAATAAAAACAATATTAACATACACATACTAACATTAATTGATTGTCGCCTTTTATAATTGCTGTGTAAACATTTTGATTGACAATCATAAAGTTTATTGGTGATAATAATCAGATTAACGGTCGGTATACTGGTATCATATACGCCTGGAGGTCAGGATTTTAATTTGTTGACACGTGATGTTTAACTGCTGTGACATAAAATTTCACACCTTTTTTCTTTACCGTTTAATGCAACTTTTTTATATGTATCAGTTATGGCATGTCATGTTCCCGTAGAGTACAAAGAATTATAATTTAAATTTTGACTGCTAATGTGAAGTTTAGCAAACAACATACCCTTTTTGTGAAATATTAATTAAGAAACAAATGTAAATGGTACTGACAACAATAATTTCTCGGTATTTATGACAAGTTGCTCAATGAGTAGATTCACGGCTTGGGATGCAAACATTGTATGCCCGCTTTTTATCTTTTGATCATCTATAGATGATTACAAATTATTTCTGATTGGATGTTCTTGATTTAATTTGTGGGCTTCTTCAAAGAGGTATTAATTATGCAATCAAATAATTATCAAAATTGCAACAAGCTGATAATGTACAACGATGATCCATATTTGTTTGGCGTACTTGTAAATTTACTTAAAATGAACACTTTACCGTAGAATCGCGACATGCAAAATCTACGAATTTGAAGTGAAAATCCACGAATTTAAGTATTTCAAAACTTTTTTTAAATTTTTTGTAATCGGCAATCCACAAATTTAACTATCCCACGAAATGCCTTTTTTCCCCAATCCATGAAAATTGGTACCAACGAAATTAAATGAATTCACAATAAGCTGAATCATGTATGAGGTGAACTTTAAATGTAGGAAATTTTTTTTTAAATTAACCGAACGCCTGTCTATTATTGACACAATTGTTGATCCCAAAGATGTTCAGTTTAGACAGGTTTTACTGTATTAGTATATATACAGTATGAAATGATATATATACCAAAACTGAATATGGTTACCATGACAACTATTGTAATGTGTAGTGAACCAAATGTGTTCAGTATAGACAGATGTTTTGTTTTTTCTTGTTGAAATATTTTCTACACTTTATTTCAAGTTTGGTATATAAAGATTTCCGATCTATTCAGGTTTAGATTTTAACAAGTTTCACTGTTATTGATTTATGTATTAAGTGCCCCTGAGTTTGAGAGGTTATCGTGGTCATAATCGTATGGTAGTTGGATTTACTACCTGTGCCTATTACCATTTAAGTTGTGAGTTCGTATCCTGTTCATGGTGAGGTGTACTCTATGCAACATTATGTGATAAAGTTTGGTGTGACTTGTGACAGAGCGGTGGTTTTCTCCGGGTACTCCAGTTTCCTCCAACAATAAAACCAACCGCCACGATATAACTGAAGTATTGTTGAAAGTGGTGTTAAACACCATAAACCACCAACCACCACCCCTGATTTTGTAAGATTTATTCCTGCACAACGTGAGTACCAGTGATAAAGTTTGTCAGTTACATTTGTCCAGTTTTCTCCACCAATTAAAGTGATCACCATTGTACACTGAAATATCGTAGAAAGTGACATTAAACACTCGTAATCATAATTTTAATTATGAAATAAAAAAGTATATACAGTAGAGTTCGTTTATAGCGAAGTCCAGGGGACTCTCGATCTTATTTCGTTATAGGCATCGTTCGTTATAAGAAAAATAATGTAGAATTGTCTCCCCTTTTGAAAAATGATGTATATCAAAAAAATTATTTCAAGTGATGTGTAACTGTTTTGTTTGCTTTGTTTTGTTATTTTTTGACAGATAATAATGTTTTTACTTCGATGATTTTGTTGTAATAAGATACTTTCAACGGATTTTGCTTTGCGAGACTGTTTTTTTTTTTGCAACATCATTCACAATGCAAGCTATGTTGAGGAATAAATTAAATACACTGTTAAAATATGACATTGTTTTTCTGAATAGAGAAAAACAAAGACGAGAATTGTTTAATATTAATTCAGCAGTTAAAATAAAACGTTACTTCAACATTATATATTGTAACAAGATCTATTGCCCTTCATACTGATTATTGAATGATCACCACGAGGATGTGTTACCATATTTATGACAATGTTCGGCTTGCAGTGTGAAAAACAACGGTGGAATTAAAATTTAAAAGCCGCTTTGTTGTTTAATTAAAGAGTCTATCATCAAAGAAAAAATAAACAATAGCGAATGAATTAATCTCACACATGACTTTGTTTTTAATTTCTTTAGCTTGTGCATCCATTCATTAAAATTTTGATTACGTTTGATTAATTTTTAATGCAATAAATTAGCGCGTTTGTTATTAATTGACAACTTGTTAATCACATCATTAATACCCATTTTATTGTTTGAATATATTAAAGAAAAGTCTTGATTGACATCGGGTGGGATTATTGATTTTTTCAATTACCGATAACGGAAGTGTCAAGTGCCATTCTAATATGTGATCGTCCGTGCGTAACGGAAGACGGGTAAACGATTTGTTTGTTCAGCAATTTTCTTGGTTATATCAGGTCAATTTTGAGTAATAAAAACGTTGTTTGGGTTTAAAATTCTCTTCGTTATAAGCCTGATTTTCGTTATAAAAAATTTGTAATAGGCCTTCAAAAATACATTGTTTAAATAGCGATTGGACCGGGGATTTATCTTTACTTCGTTATAAGCCTGATTTTGTTACAAGCGTGTTCGTTATAAACGAACTCTACTGTATGTAATTTGACACGTTTCTAGAATTACCTTCATCAGTTATGCTCAATGTCGAAAGATTGGAAAGCCAAATAATTTGCAAGTTCTTGGGAGCAAGAAAAGCAAAGGACCTAAACAGGACCAATATCAGATATATAGGGTCTAACACCGGGAGAGGTGCAAGATAGTAAAATCTGTGACACCCGTGGGTAAGATTTAAATCGTATCGGACGAGGCTTTTACGGTGTTTGACTCTTTTTCTCACCCCTTTCTACCGTATCAATGTTTGTTTGCTTTTTGTGTAGTTTGGTGCAATAATTTGCGAACCGTGTCACAGGACCAAAATGCCACGTAATAAAATAAAACAAGATTTTCATTTTACAACTTTAAAGAGGTTCAAAATAATAAAGTTAACAAATTTGTGATAGATTCTACAATAGCAAAATCTTGCACCTTTTACGATGTTTGCCTCTTTTTCTCATCTCTTTCTATCGTGTCAATATTTGTTTACATTGAGAAAATATAGAGTGCTCTCCCTTGTTAGGTAACTAACGTAAATAAAAAAAAAATCCTCCCTTTGACCAACGTCAAATAACTTTTTTACAGGCATTTATCGCTGTTGTAGTAGCATTTATAATATATTTATAAAATACATTGTATTTTATTGTAAAATACATTGTATTTTATTGTAAAATACATTAAAAATACTACCAAGACACTATAAATCGACAATTTAATTCAACAATAGAAATTAATTTTGTGGGAAAAACGGTGTGTAGCTTGTCTTACCCTGGAGCCGGGGTAAGATAGAAAAATCTTTTTCACCTAAATTAACGGACTACTTTATCCAAGGGGTGAGAAAAGATAACCTATGCCTGAGGGAGGAGAACCTATTTTACCATATAAATATAAGATTTTATTTCTACACTTCTGTTTAGTATACATTAACTGATTTAACCTGCCACTGATTTTAGCTTGTCACAATTCAGAACCTAGATTTCCATTGTCTTCTGTCATTTTAATATCCATGTTTAGAAGTTAAAGGTTTGATAGACGAGGTTTCATATTGTTGTCTTTTATTTTTGATTGTTAGTCAGGCGAGGTGTACTCGATACAACATTATGTGAAAAAGTTTGTCAGTGACTTGTTGCAGGTCAGTGGGTTTCTCCAGATACTCTGTTTTCTTCCTCCAATAAAACTGACCACCACGAAATAACTGAAATATTGTTGAAAGTGGCGTTTAACACCATAACCCTATCCTCCCTCTAATGTGGTGGGTTTGCCAGAGGAGTGATTTAATGATTGTAGTTAGTTATACTGTTTGACCTTTTGTTTTCAATTATGAAATGTTTGACCTTTTGTTTTTAATGAAATGATAAGTAATAAATCTAATTAGATTTTAGAAGAATTTTCATGATATATTTTTTTCAGAAAATAAAGTTCATTATATATGATAAGAGTCATGTTAGCAAGTTTAGAGAAATATTGAAAGGATCGTCACCATCAAGTAATAATAATCCTCATCACCATGGAAACAAAACACATGACAAAGAAGGTATAGCTAAAATATTGTGCCAAAGAAATACATTTTTGTTGTCATAATTGTAATACTTTATTCATAGGATACAGAACTTTAAAAAAAAATAATCGAAGTGAGAAGTCTTAGTCATGAAAAGCAGTTTTAAAGCTGAAAAAAATTTGGACTTTGAAAAGGGTTAGAATGACACCCAACGTGATGGTCATAAATTGAGCAATGCTCAACAGATAGAGGTACTGTCATCCCCCTCTTATAAGACCATCCCCTCTTTAATGAGAATGTGGCCTTATAAGAGGGGTATTCTCTATTGAGGAGGACAATTTACTAGTATTTTATCTTATCTTAGTGCATCTGAAAAAAGCAATGTTCTAGGATTTTTTAGCAACAGCAACTTTCGACTGGAAAATGCAAACCAATAATTCACTTTCTCGCAGAACAAATTTACTTTCCTTGATCCTTAATTACTTCAATTCGTCCCCAGATTTAATATTAATTAGATGAAACCATTTTAATCCGGTAGCAACATTTTATTGTGCAGCTTATGTTGGATAATCTTTGTACAATGTAGTATGATCAAAAACATTTAATCCTTTTCGCCAGGCAAATGTGCTTTTCCAAATAAAAGACAAGAATGGTTCCTTATATCATCCGTATAAATTTTTCCTCTTTAGTTTTTATCCATTTAAATTTCCATTGTTGGGAGGCAAACAACATTTACAATCTTTGGATTGTATGAAACTTTATTTTTCTACATTCTTTTTTTTTACCAACATAAAAAAATCTTTTACTAAAATCATGGATAGGATAAAATATCCTAAGTGGAAGTGCTCTGTCAATTAACGGAGGGAAATACCAGAACAGATCATGCGTTTTCCTGATAATGATAATGACACTTGTTTCCTTCCCTGACACTATAATATCCCCCAGATTGCTGACAATGATTTGGTTTGAAAACATTTTTTTAAATAAAAGTTTGATACCTCATTTGTACAATTATGCAAAATAGAAAATTTTGAATTTATTTGAAATGAACTCTTCAATCCAGAAGTTGTTTACTTCCCCATGGGCAACTATAAGGTTTGAAAATCCACTTTCCCGTGACCAACACTCACTTGCCACAGGAAATGGGAATCCTAGAACACTGATAAGAGGGATGGTCATTGGAGAGAGGGGGTTGCTGCAATGATAAGCAAAGCAAACTGATAAAGACACAATCACTGATTACCATCATTTTCAAATTTTAGTGTTCTTCTTACATTTCCAAATGTCTTTCAAAATTGTGACCATTATGCTAATTTCAAATCTCAATTACATGTCACTGGGAATAAAAGATAGATTTAGAAATCTTATCAATCTACTGCTCCAAAAAATACCTCATATTTTTAACATTGACCTCTATTGGAAAATAAATAGAAGTCTTTTTATACCCCCGCTCCCCGTCCGTCCATCCAAGATATTTTTCTCAGTAACTGTTGATGGCACAAATCTGATATTTGGTCACAAGCGTCATATAGGTATACCATATTGTGGGTAGCGTTTTTGGACCCGTCAGATTCCTACTTCCTGTTTGCCGACTTAGTTGGTTTTTATACACATTGAACATATATGCACATTTTTCGTCACATTTTTCTCAGCAACTATTGATGACAGGAATCTGATATTTGGTCACAAGCTTCATATAGGTATGCCATATCGTGGGAAGCGTTTTTGGACCCATCAGATTCCTACTTCCTGTTTGCCGACTTTGTTGATTTTTATACACATTGAACATATATGCTCATTTTTTGTTGCATTTTTTTCAGCAACTATTGATGGCAGAAATCTGATATTTGGTCACAAGCTTCATGTAGCCTTAGGTACCCCATATCGTGGGAAGCGTTTTTGGACCCATCAGATTCCTATTTCCTGTTTGCCGATTTTGTTGATTTTTATACACATTTAACATATATTTGTATATGCACATTTTTCGTCGCATTTTTCTAAGCAACTATTGATGACAGGAATCTGATATTTGGTCACAAGCTTCATATAGGTATGCCATATTGTGGGAAGCATTTTTTGACCCGTCAGACTCCTACTTCCTGTTTGCTGACTTTGTTGATTTTTATACACATTGAACATACATTTTGTATATATGCCCATTTTTAGTCGCATTTTTCTCAGCAACTATTGATGGCAGAAATCTGATATTTGGTCATAAGCTTCATATAGGTACCCCATATCGTGGGAAGAGTTTTTTGACCCGTCAGATTCTTATTTCCTGTTTGCCGAAGAGCGGGGGTATCATAAGTGAGCATTAGCTCACAGTTCATCTTCTTGTAGAAGCTATAAACATGATTGAACCTAAACTTACATGAATGATCATTGGATGATTCCTTACAGATATTGCATTTTTATTAGCTCACCTTGCCAAAGGTAAAGTGAGCTTTCTGTTAACTTTTCACATTTTAATCTTCTCCTCTGAAACAGCTTGACCAAATGAACCGAAACTTGGTCGTTAGCATCTATGGAAGGTTCTCTATAAAGATTGCTCATTATGTCCTGATCTGTTAACAAACATGGCCACCACAGGCAATTCTTGTTTATGATTGGTTGATATCTAAAAAAAATTCTCTGAAACCGCTTGGCCAAATGAACTGAAACTTGGTAGGAAGCATCCTTGGAAGGTGCTATATAAAGATTGCTAATTTAGTTCCGATTCGTTAGCAAACAGTACCACCACAGTAAGGGGGAAACAATTCACCGTATGTACCGAAATAGCGATTATTTTGGGGACGGTTCGGTTCACGATACGTGGAGGCCGCTTACGATACAAACGATATGATGCTCATTTTTTGAAAAAAAAGTAGTGTTGAACTTCAGTTTTCTTCTTTTGGTGATCATTTAATTAATATTTTGAGAAAAGTGGATCGATTAATTTACGCTTTTAAAATTAATTAATCAAATATCAAATATTTATATTTTCCGCTAGTACGTAAGCGACCTCATATAAAAAAAAAACATGGCAGCACCCAAGTCGACCAGCATGGATTTTAAGGAATAGTTAGTTTCCTATAAAACGTATCGTAATACATATCAAATATCGCGATGCGTATCTCTTGTGGAAAAAGTGTATCATTACACCACTACGCCACAGGAAATTCTTGATTTTGATTGGTCGATTTCTAAAAAAAAAACTGCTTGGCCAAATGAACTGAAACTTGGCAGGAAGCATCTATGGAAGATCCTCTATGACAATTGCTCAGTTAGTCCCACCATAGGCAATTCTTGTTTCTAGTTGGTTGATTTTTAACAAAGCTTCTCCTCTGAAACTGAGTAACCAAATGAACCGAAATTTGGTAGGAAGCACTTATGGAAGGTTCTGTATAAAGTTTCCTCAAAACAGAATGAAAGGTGAGCAACACAGGCTCAGCCCACTGAGCCTCTAGTTTTATATTGACAGGAAATCCAAGATGGCCTCCAGCACAAGACATATTTTTTTCTTAGAATTTAGATGTTTTACAGAAAATTTACTGATGTAGTAGGAGACAACAGGTTGTTTGCCTGTTCTACAACCCCTGACACCTGGAAGTGTGTTGAAATTCCTTTTTTTAGTTGGTTCCGTAATTGTATTTTTCATACAGAAAATTGTTTTGTTGCTTTTACAAAGCAAAACATTTCAACTTTTAAGCATCTTAGAATGGTTTGGTTATAATAAAATAGTTATTGCCTTCATATGAGGTGAACGTCAAGTTTTCAACCCTTGAGAGGTTGTTTTACCTCAGGCTCTTGTTCTCTTGAAACAACCACACTCGGGTTGACAAATTTTGTTATTATACCTCACTAACTTCTCATTGGCTTAAGTTTAATTCACATGACCTGAAACAATTTAATGTTTTGTGAAAATTAACCCAAACGGGAAACAACTAGTTGTTTACCGGGTAACAACCCTATTGTTTCCCGGTAAACAATCCAGTGCGTGCCTCAAAAGGGAAACGACTCTTTCAAAAATTTCATAAAATTTCAAAATTCTAAAATCAATAAAAATTTCAAAAAAAGTTCAAAAAATTCAATATTTCAATTATTTTTTTTTAATTTCAAAATTGTCTTAAGATATCAAAATTTCTAAAAAAAATTCAATATTTCAAAAATTTTGAAAAAGTTTCAAAAATTTCAGTTTTCATAAAATTTCAATATTTTAATATTTAAATAATAATATTGAAAAATGATAAAACAATTATAGCCTACCCTTCAAAAAGAATGACGATTACCTAAAATTGAAATTGACTGGTTTATAAAGGTATTAAGAAATGGGTGTTTTCATAATGGACCGGTTATATGTCCAAGGTTAGTCATAATGGCTCAAGGAAGGTTGTATTGGCCCGAGGCAATTTTTAAGTTATTAAACACACATTTTAAATCTGTTGAAAATATTACTGATGGCCGGTTTGTGCCCTATATCACTGGTTGTGTTGTGAACTTTAATATAAACATGAAATAGTTTAACATTTGTTAAAAATTTGTCAAAAGTTATTAAGCACACATTTTGCTTAAATACATGTATTTATTTAAATGCCCAATCCTTGGTCTGTTGTTCGGTATAATAAAACAGTTATTGCCTTCAATGGATTGTAAACATCAGAATTGTTAACCCTCAAGCGGTTGTTTCCCTTGGGCTAAAGCCCTCAGGAAAACAACCCCCATCAGGTTAACAATTCTGGATGTTTACATCCATTGAAGGCAATAATTGTTTATTATTCACCTCATATGAAGGCAATAATTGTATATTATTATAGTTTAATCTATATGATAGGTTTTAATTGGATTAAATTAGTCATGTGATAATAAAATAATTGAGATGTTTTGCCAAAATTTGCACTGCCGGGAAACAACTCTATTGTTCCCCGCCGAACAACCCAATTTTCCCCCCACAAGGGAGATAACTTATAAAACATTGGCAAAAATTTGCACTGCCGGGAAACAACCCTATTGTTCCCCGCCAAACAATCCAATTTTCCCCCACAAGAGAGATAACCTATAAAACATTGTCAAAAATATAATAAAACAATTATGGCCCTCTATGTAGGGAAACATCCAGATTTGTTTTCCCCCTCAGGTTGACAAATCTGGATGTTTCCCTACACAGAGGGCCGTAATTGTATAATATAAGTTGATATTAAAAAAAGACAATAATTATTATTTTTCAGACTATAAAACTAAAGGAGGAGAAAAATACAAGGAGACTGTCCCTGCTCTTTCTGTAGAGTTATATGCAGTATCAAAACCTGAGGGAGAAAGTATACGAAAAGAACTTTCTAAACAGATTAAAGATACATTTTTGTATGAGGAGAAAGTTAAACAGTCACAAATTAAAACTTTGTCAGATGATGTCAAAAAGAAAATGTATTCTACTGCCAAGAAAAATCATGTTTGGATTAAAATTGGTGAGTTTCTATGTTACAACTGTAAAACCTGTCTAAAACTGACACCCTTGGGACCACCATTTTTGTCTCTATTGACAGGTGTTTGGATTACACAGGCTAACACCATTGAAATTGCTCAGGTTCTCAAATGTTTAAACTGCAACAAAATAAGCACACACAAATCTTTTTTTGTTGTTGCCAATATAATTAAAATTAGATGTTTGTCAGATCTTTTTAAAATTTTATATGAGGATCCAGGACATCTAGATTTATAACTACATATGCAATCAGTGCCTATCACCACTAAAGTTGTGAGTTTGAACCCCACTCAGGCGAGGTCTACTCGATACAACATTATGTGATAAAGTTTGTTAGTGACTTGCGACAGGTCGGTGGTTTTCTCCGGATACTCCAGTTTCCTCCACCAATAAAACTGAGACCGCCACGATATAACTGAAATATTGTTGAAAGTGGCGTTAAGCACCTTAAAATAAACCAACCAATCCAGGACATCTAATAACATCCTGCAAAGGCAGAAGTCATATTTCAAATGACCAATCAGAGATGAGTATACAAAATCTACAGTAATGAGCAGCATAGTGACTTATGAAAAAGTAAAGAGAGTCTGAGTGTAAATGGTATTTGCATGGCATGATACACAATGTTGTTATATGTTGTAACTAAATGAAAATGATCCCACAAAGACTTATAGTTTAACACTCTTGTATTCCAAATATCGAAATATAAATCTCGAGTAAACGGACAACACAGTCATTCAGGAATGGGTGTTAGCACATGAGTGAATTAACATCGTTGTTCGGTTAGGAGTGATATTTTTTTTATGTTCGAAATGCAAGTATTTATTAAATAGATTTTACTCTTTAGTTTTGCACTATTAAGACATTTAGAAATGAACTTGTTTTTCATGATTATGTTTAGGTTTATGGTGTTTAATGCCATTTTCAAAAATAGTTCAGTTATAACATGGTGGTCAGTTTTATTGGTGGAGGAAACCAGAGAAAACCACCAATCTATTGCAAGTCTCTGACATACTTTATCACATAATGTTGTATCGAGTACACCTCGCCATGAGCAGGATTTTCACTCACAACTTCAGTGGTGATATACACTAATTGCACAGGTAGTTGTAAATCCAACTACCATGCGATCATGACCACGATGACCCCAACTTATTTTTCATTGTCAGACGCTCAATGACAATTTTATTGTGACGTCATTCAGTGTAATAAACTTTTTTTTATGTATATTGAAATAAATGGATTATGAAATGTGAAAGTTGCTCGAGAATTAGAAAAAAATGCTAATTCATCCATTTTATTATACAGAGAATGGATGTGTTACAATGAGAGGAGAAAAAGATGTCGTGGTGACTACAAAATCGGAACTTCTTTTGCTGGTATTGAATGATAATGGAAATCCTTCCAAATATCAAAGAGATTGTCAGGGGTCAAAATATCCTCCTGGGTCAACTGGCTGGTGGATGGAGAAAAGACAAGAAGATACCAGGGTACCAGTCAATTGGGAAAATTTCCAAAGTGGAGAAGGTTTATTTGATAAAGTTAAAGGTGTTTTAAATAAGCAAGGTAAACTAGTGGAGGTTCATTATGGTTTGCGTGATAAAATTATCACCCTTGTTAAGAAAACATGGGACCCATCTTTAGTTGGAAAAGGAAGTGATGCTCAAGGTCTGGAACGTCTTGGATATACAAGGATTAAAGTAACTAAAGTTGAACGTGTTGAAAATTATGACTTATTTGAAAAATATCACTTAAAGAAGAAAGAATTCTATCAGAAATTATCGGAGGTTAAGAAGTATCACTCTATAGAAGACATTTCTACAAAGGGACAGAAACAGGCAAATGGCCCTATTTTAACAACAAAACACATTGATCAATCTTTGATGGTGGACATGGACTTAGCAAAATATGCCAATGAACATTATTTTTTCCACGGAACCAAAAACGATTTCATCAACAACATCGTACACAAAGGATTGGACGACAAATTAGGAGGAGGCATGTTTGGCCAAGGAATATATGGTGCTGAAGATTTTACCAAAGCTGATCAGTATGCAGGTAAACAAATGAATAACAACAAATACTACACTGTCGATACATAATCAACAAATACTACACTGTCGATACATAATCAACAAATACTACACTGTCGATACATAATCAACAAATACTACACTGTCGATACATAATCAACAAAACAACAAATACTACACTGTCGATACATAATCAACAAATACTACACTGTCGATACATAATCAACAAAACAACAAATACTACACTGTCGATACATAATCAACAAAACAACAAATACTACACTGTCGATACATAATCAACAAATATTACACTGTCGATACATAATCAACAAAACAACAAATACTACACTGTCGATACATAATCAACAAAACAACAAATACTACACTGTTGATACATAATCAACAAATACTACACTGTCGATACATAATCAACAAATACTACACTGTCGATACATAATCAACAAAACAACAAATACTACACTGTCGATACATAATCAACAAATATTACACTGTCGATACATAATCAACAAAACAACAAATACTACACTGTCGATACATAATCAACAAAACAACAAATACTACACTGTCGATACATAATCAACAAAAATACAATTGAAATTCGCAGAAAGAGGCACAATTGATACCCCTTAAGCACATATACATGACAGCTCACTTTCCTGGCTGGTTACAGGCACTTCAGTGAAAAAGTAGTGGGTCTAAACTATGTAGTTTAATGGCTTGAAAAAAAAGATGACATTTTCAAAGCATTGAAGGATTATTTTTAAAGATAAAAATCTTTATTAAAACTTACCAAAATAAGATGACATTTTCAAAGCATTGAAGGATTATTTTTATAAAGATAAAAAGCTTTATTAAAACTTAACAAAATAAGATGACATTTTCCATGCTTGTTATTGGACATATTTCACTGTATATGGATGTTCCAAAAATAGAAATTCTCAGTTTCATTCTGTTTTGACATGTACATCACAGAAAACTACATGGTATAACAGTTATTGATTGACTTCAATAGTGATTCTGTTTTGATACATCATCCAATATGACTAACAAGGGACATTGTAGTTTCTGATTGAAATAAATCTTCTAAGAAATGAAAAACCTCATCGGTGGTGTTATGGTTAGCGTGATCACCTTGAATGTGATAGATCATGGCCCAGAGATAGCATATTCAACTTTGATTGATTTAACATCACTAAAATTATTAGAGTTCCAACCCTAGAATATACCAGGGTTGGAAAATTATATTAGCAACCAAACCGTACTAAATTCTGGAGATCCACTTGAACTTGCCCATACACTGTTTGTTTTATTGTGTTTAACGCCACCTTCAACAATATTTCAGTTATATTGTGGTGGTCAGTTTTATTGGTGGAGGAAACCGGAGGACCCAGAGAAAACCACCGACCTGTCCCAAGTCACTGACAAACTTTATCACATAATGTTGTACACTTTGCCCTGATCGCGATTCAAACTCGCAACATCAGTGGTGATAGACACTGATTGCATAGGTAGTTGTAAATCTAACTACCATATGATCACAGCAATGATGGCCCTTGCCTATAGACTGTAGATATATCAGATTTTTAACATTCAGAGATCTGTTGTTTATTTTTTAGAAGTTAAGCCAGCATTAGTTTCTCTTCTTATTTCTATGATTTTATATTGTGATATTTTTAGTTTTCAATTGTTTGTTTTAGATGATGATCAGGCTCATAGACAACTGAAAAATAGAAAAATGCTATTGATGAGACTATTGTTAGGAAACATGTTTTTGACCTCAAAAAAGCAAGATTTTCGGAAACCACCATGTTCGAAATGTTTTGGAGAAATCTGCCTAAATCATACACATGAACCATTTGATTCTGTAGTTGGCCATGAGAGTTGGTTATTTAGAGAGTTTGTGGTTTATAGATCACAACAATGTTACCCAGAGTATGTGATAACTTACGATAGAGAAAAATAATGAACCTATGGTATGTGATATTACATCATACATGTACAACAGTAAAATTATGAACCTGTGATATGTGATATTACATCATACATGTACAGCAGTAAAATATGAACCTGTGGTATGTGATATTACATCATACATGTACAACAGTAAAATATGAACCTGTGATATTTGATATTACATCATACATGTACAACAGTAAAATATGAACCTGTGATATGTGATATTACATCATACATGTACAACAGTAAAATATGAACCTGTGGTATGTGATATTACATGTGACGGTATAAACCTAGAGTATGTACAGCAGTAAAATATGAACCTTTGATATGTGATATTACATCATACATGTACAACAGTAAAATTATGAACCTGTGGTATGTGATATTACATGTGACTGGGTATAAACCTAGAGTATGTACAGCAGTAAAATATGAACCTTTGATATGTGATATTACATGTGACTGGGTATAAACCTAGAGTATGTACAGCAGTAAAATATGAACCTTTGATATGTGATATTACATGTGACTGGGTATAAACCTAGAGTATGTACAGCAGTAAAATATGAACCTTTGATATGTGATATTACATGTGACAGGGTATAAACCTAGAGTATGTACAGCAGTAAAATATGAACCTTTGAAATGTGATATTACATGTGACTGGGTATAAACCTAGAGTATGTACAGCAGTAAAATATGAACCTTTGATATGTGATATTACATGTGACTGGGTATAAACCTAGAGTATGTACAGCAGTAAAATATGAACCTGTGATATGTGATATTACATGTGACTGGGTATAAACCTAGAGTATGTACAGCAGTAAAATATGAACCTGTGATATGTGATATTACATGCGACAGGGTATAAACCTAGAGTATGTACAGCAGTAAAATATGAACCTGTGATATGTGATATTACATGTGACTGATTATTAAGCCAGAATATGTACTGCAGAAAAAATATGAACCTGTGATATGTGATATTACATGTGACTGGGTTTGAACCTAGAGTATGTACAACAGTAAAATATGAACCTGTGATATGTAATATTACATGTGACAGGGTATAAACCTAGAGTATGTACAGCAGTAGAATATGAACCTGTGATATGTGATATTACATGTGACAGGGTATACACCTAGAGTATGTACAACAGTAAAATATGAACCTGTGATATGTGATATTACATGTGACAGGGTATAAACCTAGAGTATGTACAGCAGTAAAATATGAACCTGTGATATGTGATATTACATGTGACAGTGTATAAACCTAGAGTATGTACAGCAGTACAATATGAACCTGTGATATGTGATATTATATGAGACAGGGTATGTAGAGCAGAAAAATAATTAATCCAGAATATGTGATATTATCCCTGGTTTGAAAATTATAACAACTTTTGATTGGTTAAAACCCCGGGTATGAAAAACCCATATTCCCGGGTGTTGCTAGGCCATATTACCAGGTGTAACTAGCCATTTAACCAATCAAATGTTGTTATAATTTTCCAAAAGGGGATAATATGACGTTGAAGCTCGCGACGTTGTGCTCCAAAATCAAATTTAGTTAATTTTGGCTATTTATTGAATATAAAGCTGTTACTTTGATCAATACCCAGCACCCTACACCGGGTTAAAAAGACTAAACTTTGATATTTTTTACTTATTCTTTCCAAAAACAAAGAAAATGTCACTTTTACGTGGGCCACCAGGGTCCAAAATGTCTTATTTTTTACTATAACCGGGGATAAATTTGTTATCTACATTCCTATCCATAGATATCAGTAGAAAAACAAATGTTAATGGCAATCTCATTGGTTATTGAAGAACGAAAGAACGAATTTGATAGCAGGGTTCGAAATTAACGATTGTCTGTTAGTCCGAGACTAGTAATTTTCCCCACGGACAACACATATCTCCTAGGTACTTGTCCGCTTGGGCTAGTGAAAAAAGAGAGACCGGTATGTATCGTGACGAGTTGGAAAGTCGTTATTGTCCCTGTTCGTTTCTTTCCTTTAGGTTACACCATTTACAACTGTGTCAAACATGCGCTTGAAAATTACTTATAAAACTACGTTGTTTAAAGTGCTTGGAGGACGGATCACACAAACGTTTGAAATAGTTAAATTGTTTTCCAAAATTCAAGTGCAAATTTGACATTGACAAATACAATTTCATTTATAAGATATTTATGGCTTCTTCTCTTCATGTCGATCTGCAAATCGCTGCAATTGAGAAAAGAAGAACAATGATAATATTTGCTGAAATATATCGTTTTAAATACAAAAAATTGTAATAAAGTACTGAAAATGATGATTAAATCCAGATTTTCATATAGGTAACAATTAAAACTATGTAAAATTGATGTATTGATAAATGTGTTTATTGATCCAAACTGTTGAAATAAATTTTTTTTGACTTAAAATAAAAACTACAATTTAAGTGCTTTGGCTTATTTTAAGGGTATGCCATTTGCAGTATTTTGCTTCATGGTATTATGGGTTTTGCTAATCATTAAAGGGCTAAACTGTGAAATCATTGTCCTGTGTTCTTTGGTAGCTATCTCATTGGCAATCGTATCAAATTTCATTATTTTCATATTTGAAGGGAAAAAAAAAACACCCTCAAAACTGTCTTTTTGGGGAAGAGATTTTCACTCCAAAAAACCATTAGATTGCAGGATTTTGTATCTAGATTTCCAGACCCCCATAGCCAACTCGCACCCTGAAGGGTGCTCGCCACATCTACAGGACTAGTTTGGATTTCTAAGGACTAGTGATTGATATCTTCTACTACAAAAGTTAATTTCTAACCCTGGATAGGATAGCAAAAGTCTGGTTTTTCTGATCTATTTTTGTCTCGTGAGGGTGATATCACTTTCCGGACACCTGTCTGGATCTATTTTTAGCACACCTGGCCAAAAGGCCAAGTGAGCTATTGCCATCACTTGGCGTCCCTTGTCGTCCATCTGTAAGCTTTAAAAAAAAAAGTCTTCCTCTCAGAAACCACTGAACCACTCAACAAAAAAAATCAATTAAAAAATCCTGAAAAATTATGTGAAGGTGCAATTGCTTCCAAGCTTTGTTGAAATGTTACATTTGTGATTACCTTTCAGAAATATGGTTGATAACTTTAGCCACCATCAAACATGGCCACCACCGTTACTGAAAATAGAATATTTGACAAAAAAATGGAAAAATTATACAAAAAAATCCTGTAAAGTGCCAATTGCTACCAAACTTTAGGGAAATAATATAGTTGTGATCCTCTTTATGTATTATGGTTAATGATTCGAACTTCCATCAAACATGGCCACCTCTGTTATTAAAAATAGAAAGTTTGACAAAAAAAAATCAATAAAAAAAATTCTGTAGTGCCAGTTGCCAGCAAACTGGGTTTGGTTGATCCCTTTTTACATTTGATGATCTAGCTTGCTCAATATTTAAAATGGCCATAAACATTGAAGGGTGATTTATATTGGATGTAATGGGAAAATAATGTTAAAATCTTCTGATGTTCATTGTGATATGAAGATTCAATTTTGTACCAGTGAAAGTCCTGTGGTCTATTGGATTCAAGTCATGGGAGATCAAAATTTAATATATGCTACTATAGGCAATACAATCTTCTTTACCAGGAGAGTGATAAAGGATCATGTGAGCCTCTAGTTATCTTGAAAAGCCAGTTTCGGAATATTTATGCAAAAAAAAAAAATTAGCCGAGGGGGTGATATCGCAAGTACTCGAAAACTTTTAATCAGTTTTAAGCCAATCATATGCAAGCTAAATTACATCATGTAATAATACTTGTGACAGAGAAAAAAATCATAAATCCCGAGTATGCGATATTGTACTTACGATATTAACCAGAAGTGTGTTATTATAATTATGTCAGAGAAATATAGTCTAAAATATATTAAGAGGTCATCTCTGGGACAAAGAAAAAGTTTTTTTAAGACAGGTGACCTCTTAAAAGAAGTTCAATTCATATGAAATTTTCTATGACAGAACAAGAAAAGGGTGACCTTCTAATACAGGTGTCTGCTTAATAGAGGTGACTGCATGGGAAGGTTTGACTTTAATACAATATTTATACATGTCTAACTGTGAAAGACTTGAAAGCATATTTTTATACTTCAAGAACACATTTTTTTTTTTAATAAGTTTGATTACTTGATCAATAATATTGGTGAAAAAAGATTTGTTACTTAACGTCAAAACATTTATTCAACCAAATCGGATATCCACCAATTGCTCTACATCTTTTATGCTCAAAATATTTGGCCTGAAGTGTAATTGTTCATGGTACAGTTCCCAGCAATATGACATGAACATTTCAAATGCCAGTTTGAAGTATTCTTCAATAAGATTTTGTATTTATTAACAAAGACGTCCTAGGGCATTTACCCGATTCCAAGCTGATGACGTCCCGAAAGTGGAACCGACTCAAGTACATCTTGTATCACTCATATATATGATACAAGGTTTCATATCGGATGGCTTGTATCTAATGGTTAAAATCCTGTATTTCCAAAAAAATATGTACTTAATGTTAGATAAAAGACATTATTGTGTGAAAAGATAAAAGGAAAAAATTACAAATCATCAACAAATACCATTTATATAATTTGTATATGTACTTTTACTTATGATGTACTGTTTATAACTCTTTGTAATAAGTAGGTGTAAAACCACTAATTAAATAAGAATATAGGGGCCATCATGATCGTGATGGTATGATAGGTCAAGTCAGTGGTTTTCTCCTGGTATTCTGGTTTCCTCCACCAATAAAACTGACTGCCATGAAATGTTGTTGAAAGTGGTATTAAACACCATAACCCCATCCCATAGCCCCTTAAATACTCTTCATCCTGTTAATGGAATAAAATAACATAAAATTGTGGGGGGGGGGGGGTAGGGTCATGTTAGTCTATATATAGAATTATGTCATCCATTACATATTCTGTTAGTCTATATATAGAATTGTGTCATTCATTAGATATTCTGTTAGTCTATATATAGAATTGTGTCATCCATTAAATATTCTAGTCTGTATATAAAATTGTAATTGTAAACAAGTTTAAATTGTTAAGGTGTCCAAGTATTATTACTGAATAGATTTTTTTAAATATTTTATCAAATGTTATATTTTGTTTTTTATGATATGTACTATGTACCTTACTACTTTATATAAACATATTTTCAAATTAATTTGAGACTTTTTTTTATTTTGCTGTGTGAACACATAAGGCCAACTTGAACATATGTAATTAAAAACTAAGACATTGAGGGAGTGAGTGAATGATTGTTGTTTAAGGCCAACTCATCAATTTTTCAGCTACCATATATCATGGATTTTTAAGTGGTAGCTCATTGAAACAACAGTCCGCAGGTAAGCATCAGACACAATATCTTGATTATGAGTCAACCAGTCTTTACTCTTTATCCTTAATGTGGCATGCTTAGTAGAGAATCAACAAAAACCAATTTTTATAGACTTTGTTTGACCCAACAGAGGCTCAATCTGAAGACATTGAAGAATGAATCTTTGTATGTAAGAAGCTGTAAAAGCGAACCTTTTCAGTGATAAGAAGATGAGATTTGCCAAATTGGGTTTTGTCAGTGATTGCGGCAGGTTGGCGGTTTTCCCTGGATACTCCAGTTTCCTCCACTAATAAAACAGACCGCCACATCTATATATAGCTGAAATATTGTTGAAAGTGACGTTAAAGCGGGACCGGGGGTATAAATAGCTGTGGGCAGAGCAAACATTCAGATTGTTCATTATTTTGACCATGGTTATCTCGAGGAGGAAAAATCAGTTTCAGTTACTTTTGGAGCTAAATATTTGACAGGCATGGTCACTAGTGTTCCTCCCTACGAAACTTTCAGTATTATTAAAAGTAATATTCTTCATCAGTCTAAAAACTACAAAAATCACTTAGAAAATTCAAATTTCTGAGGTTTGTGACAATGTTGGTCATGTGACATACAGTTTCATAAATATGCTGTTCATATCAATGGGGATATATTTTTGTTTATCATTCTATTAATAACACAATACCCTGAATGATCTTATGATAAGCTCTGGCCACAGATTGTATCAGTAGGCACTACTGCAAATGCTGGTTTAAACACACTAACCCTAACCCCAATTGGGTCACATTTGTAATCTTATACAAGGTAGATTTCAACATTACCAATGTAGAACAAATAGGTAGAGTATGCTTCAACACCAACTCAGCAATTTTTCAGCCATATTATGGCAAGAACAAGTTAATTTTCAATGAAATGATGATGAGGTCTGCTTTGTGCTAGACCAACATGCTTAGTTGGATTTTTATAGTGCTAGCTCACTGAAACAACAGTGCACTGATAGACATGTCGCCACACTCAGAAACATTATCCTGATTCCGAGCCGATCAGTCTTTGCTCTTTCTCCTTAATGCTGTGTGCTTAGTAGAGAAGCAACAAATACAAATGTACCACTTTTATAGTCTTTGGTTTGAGCCGATCCCACGTTCTACCTCACTCGAAGCGAGCATGCTAACCATTACACCACTGATGAGGTTGAATGAATCCAAATTTGACCTACATACCATGATGTTATATGCTACAGAGATGAAAGCACTCGCTGATAAAAAATTAGTTAGCTCATTTATTCAGTACCTGAATACCTCCATTTTCTAGCTGTTTGGACCAAGTTTGACACATTTCATGTCCAAATATTTTGTTCAAAATAGTGGAAATCTGTTAATCGGGGAAACTTTCATCTCTGATGATATCTATTTAAAACTTTAAAATTGATGCAATAACCAGGACTTGAGATAACACCCAGAAACTGATAAAACCATTATTTTACCCACAAGACCAAAAAGATGTGTGTGTTGCTGATTGTATGGTTTTCAAATTTAGGTTTGACCAGTAAAAGTAAGTTCCTGACATCACATCTCGAAAGTGTGCTGAAATGTTCCATTCTGAAGTCTCGTTCCCATGCAGAATATGGATCCAAACGTTAATTTTGTAAATGAACAGTCCTTAAACCTGTGTGAGTGTCGAGCATTTATCGGAAAGCTTCTTTTAGAAAACAAACACAGAAAAAGAATCAAATTTCTAGATCAAAGCCCCAGATCATTTTCAAGCACAGGGGAGGGCCCGACTGGCTCAATGGGTTATTAGATAGTTGGATTACCTAACAACTCATACAAGCCTATCACCAATACGGCATGGGTTCACGCCCGGCTTTGTAAATTACAAAAAGGGTGCACTCGACTCGCCCGCAAGTGATATAGTTTACCAGTTGCTTGCCCATGGTCGGTGGTTCTCTTCGGGTACTCCTGCTTCTTCCTCCGCTAAAACTGGTCGCCATGATATAGCTGAAATATTGCTGAAAGAGGCGTTAAGCACCAACAATCTAAATCAAATCGAGCACAGGGGTATTACTCCTCATTTTTTTTTAAATAAAGAGTACAAATTGTTTTCTGTTACTTTTTTTCATCATGCACTGATTCTGTTTGAGCTGGCAAACTAAAATGACTGGAGAAAAACGGAGTTAGTGCCTGGAGAGAACCACCGACCTGCCGCAAGTCACTGAACAAAGTTCATCACATAATGTTGTATGGTGTTTACCTCGCCTGAGCTTATCACATAATGCTGTATTGAGTACACCTCGCCATGAGCAGGATTCGAACTCACAACATTAGTGGTAATAGACACTGATTGCATAGGTAGTTGTAAATCCAACTACCATATGATCACGACCATGACGGCCTCCTGAAACTTAGAGATGGACTTAACTCTAGAGAAAAATACAGATATTGACCATTTAGAATTAGAGTTAGAAAAATATATGCACAATCACAGGCGCATGGGGCATGGATTTCGTTTCCTCCTCCCCCCCTTTTTTCAAAATTTTCATATAAATCATTCCTTTTTCAAAATCATTCGTTTTTTCTTCATTTGACAATATCAGTAGACGTCATACATCATGAATAATACGTGTATTCTGTGCCCACAGTTTTTCGACTGATACAGTATAAGAGAGAAGGTAAGCAACTCCATTTTCATATTTCGCGCCATATCGCTCACCTCGGTTGGGAAACCCCCGTGTTTTTTTACACTTTTTACCTTGTCTACATATGGCACTGTCGTATCAAACTGTTTCTAAGACACTTACCTAATTGCCCATGTTCGAATTTCAGTCTGTACGGATTTTTACGAATTGATTACCTGCAATGAAAAACCCAGATGTGCTCCGAATATTTTTCCCATAATGTTTTGGCGGGAAATATAAACCGCTGAAAAAACATAACAGCAGACGGATTATTTCGTAAAAATGGTACAACGACCATCTGAATATGGAAACATTTAAATAATTTGATGGTAAATAACTGTTCAAAAAGAAATTCAAACTGAGAAATAGATGATTGAATGGTTAGAAATAGCCCCCTTAGTTAAATGGTCTCTCCGGCTCCCTTACACATTTTTATCAGTTGGGAGCCCTTTTATTGAGGAAGGGGGTAAAATGCCATAGTCCCATTCAATAGCTGTTCTCAGCTTCTTCTTTTTTTGTTTTCTTTTTCTTTTTTTTTTTAGTTGTATATGTGTTTGTTTGGGTATGATTTTAATAATTTGAAGTAGAGGCAAGCTGAATATTTCTTTTTCATTGAAATTTTGACTTCAGTTCTAACCATTCAATCATCTATTTCTCAGTTTGAATTTCTTTTTGAACAGTTATTTACCATCAAATTATTTCAATGTTTCCATATTCAGATGGTCGTTGTGCCATTTTTACGAAATAATCCGTCTGCTGTTATGTTTTTTCAGCGGTTTATATTTCCCGCCAAAACATTATGGGAAAAATATTCGGAGCACATCTGGGTTTTTCATTGCAGGTAATCCATTCGTAAAAATCCCAGGGTTCCCGTTCTTGCACTTCCGTCTCATATAATGTAGTTTGACCTAGAAACGAAGCTGCCTCGCTATTCTCGGCGAGATTTCTTGGAAAAGATCGACGTACAGACTGAAATTCGAACATGGGAAATTAGGTAAGTGTCTTAGAAACAGTTTGATACGACAGTGCCATATGTAGGCAAGGTAAAAAGTGTAAAAAACACGGGGGTTTCCCAACCGAGGTGAGCGATATAGGGCGAAATATGAAAATGGAGTTGCTTACCTTCTCTCTTATACTCAATCGTAACTACTCGGCCATTCTCGCTACCCTGCAAATAACCTCGTATGCATTAGGCGTATAAATCGCACTACTTTTCACATGTCAGTTACATGAAAGTTTGATAAAGTTATATTTTAAAAAAAATTCTATATTTCAATTAAAGTTTTAATTAGTTTTGCATGATTAGATTTTACTTAGTATGTCTTCAATATTGGATTTTCGTAGACTATATTTTTGTGCGGCTTAACTTAACTTAACTTCCGGCAAACAATTTAAGAAGAATTTCTACTATGTAAAAAAAAAAAAAAAAAAAATATAGACTGGTTATAATTTGCATGAATGTACTTGTATGTGTAATGGCTGCTAAATGTCGGCATCTTTTTTCTGTTTTGACCTCTGGTCCTGTGACAGTGGGTGCGCAGAGAGGCACTTGTGGGGGTCCAGAGGTCAAAACACAGAGATGTATGCATAGGTTTGTCTGGATGTGTATTGGTTTTGTATTGAATGACATGTTTTTGTTGTGCTGTATTTAATTTATGTAATTTTGTTATGCATGTCGGTTTGAAAAGCTCTTGAGAGCTTGTTGTATTGTTATAAAATGTACCGACTTTAAATAAAACTTTGATTGATTGATTGATTGATTGATATGTACGTACGAGGTTATTTGCAGGGTAGCGAGAATGGCCGAGTAGTTACGATTGCTCTTATACTGTATCAGTCGAAAGACTGTGGACACAGAATACACGTATTATTCATGATGTATGACGTCTACTGATATTGTCAAATGAAGAAAAAACGAATGATTATGAAAAGTTTGAAAAAAAGGCGGGGGTAGTAGAGAAAAGGGGGGAGGAGGAAACGAAATCCATGCCCCATGCGCCTGTGTGCACAATTAGTAAAAGGGGCTCAAATTAGATCTTGTAAAAATGGATGGAAATGGGTGAAAAAATACTTCATAGGACTTGAAAAACAATGGAACATCAGTTGATTTATTAACAAACTTTTAGACACAATTAAAAACTGCTACCACAACAGAACCAATAAAGCACATACTAGAAAACTAGTCAAACTAGCTGCAATAGTGTAGCTCCTGTGACAAACTTGTGTCTCGGCAGAGCTACAACGCGGTCCCATTCGTCACAATGGAGCAAAATAAAAGTTGCAGTTGAAACATAAAAACTCACTATTTACGCTTCAGACATTTCATTATAACTATTACTGATGATCCCAGTCCTTGTTAAATCGGTTTGGCTGAGAAATATATGCTTTTCAAAGGTAGCAACAACCTTGTTAAAATTTATCGATCGTTTTCCATAACCGGAAACTACGGAAGGCGGAGCATTATCTAAATATGGTATTTCTTACTACACGCTGATGTAAACATTCACGCTTTAAATCGCCAAATATGGTATCGACATCCAAATAGCGAGGCCGGAAATGACGAAATTCAAAATGTTCAGAGACATGGATTTTTATTTTGTGGGAATTACATTCTAAAATACTAAAAACTTGTTATAATAATGGACAACAGGAAAGGTTATGTCTTATTGATAAATGCAGGCGTCAGAAACTCTGTAAGCGAGCGCAAAAAATCTCGGCGGCTGCTCCATTACGTGTAATGGCATCCCGTTATAACCCTTGCGAGTAAGCGAGCATTTAGGGTTTTATTATTAGAACTACAGTCAAACCTGCCCATGCAGTCACCTTTTTTTTCCTGTCAGAAAATTTTATACGAATTGAACCTATTAAAAAAAGTAACCTGTCTTATATGGCCACTTTCTCTTGGTGCGATGAGTGACGTCTTAATATAGGTTTGACTGTATAATCATGAAACTAAATTAAATAGAATAGTAAACAACGACAACCTCTGGTATTCGCCAAGATTTTCCTTTGTCAACTTTATTATTTGTTTTATCGGTAGAAATTAGGCTAAGAATTTGAAGCAATAAAGATATAAAATTCTTTTAACATTAAACTAGACGAAAAGACTCACACTATTAAAATCTTGCAGTTAGAAGAGTTTGAAGATATCAAGGAGTAATCAGAATCTGTAAATCGAAGAAGAACAGACAACACAATGGCCAAAAGGACAAACAGTGATCTATAAACATCACACATAAGACTAAAAGGTTGAGTAACACGAACCACACTAAAAACTGGGGATGAACTCAGGTGCTCCGGAATGGTAGGCAGTTCCTGCTCCAC
The DNA here is from genome assembly GCA_963383655.1 of Bathymodiolus septemdierum. Taxonomy (NCBI): domain Eukaryota; kingdom Metazoa; phylum Mollusca; class Bivalvia; order Mytilida; family Modiolidae; genus Bathymodiolus; species Bathymodiolus septemdierum. Next base: position 43,780,299 of record OY726530.1, on the reverse strand, counting down.
TACTGGCATCCGTCGTGTTACTCTAGTTACAAACCCGGTGATAAATCATGAATGAGGAAAGGACTGGAAAGTGATTACGACAAGTGGAACATATCCGTGGTCATTTGTGACACAGATATTCCATAGTTAGCAGATGATACAACCCTATTTCTAAGTTCTAAACAAGAAATATCTATTGCAATGAATGAAATTAAAATATTTGGTTCTTTATCTGTTTTAACCTTAAATAGAAAAAAAACACAGAAGATTTTTGGATTAGAAAATTAAAACATTGTAAAGATAAAATAACTAGAGGCTCAAAGGAGCTTGTAATAGCTCACCTGGTTTTTAATTTGACATCTAAAGTTGATAGAAAATGGGGGTGTTACACATAATTTTGAAAGTCGGCCACAAAAGATCATTTCAACTCAAATTTCTGAGCAACAGATGTTGATGTGATTTTTTTTCTCATAATATTCCTAACCGGAATAAACTGGCTGAAAAAATCTCACAGAAAAGCCCATAATGTATGTTAAACTACTAATAGCCATGTAGCTGCAGTTAAAATTTCAGTTCATTTTGATGTGTAATAAAGCAGAAATGGATAACTAAAGACATTTCTATTTTTTGTAACAGCAGCCATTTTGAAATGAGGGCAAGGCTGTCGGACACAATATAGAAAGGGGACCACCCAAAGACCATCCCAGCCAAATTTGCTTTAATTTAGCTTTGCAGTTTCAGTACTTTATTACAATTTTTTTTAATTTAAAATGATATATTCTAGCAAATATTGTCATTGTTCTTCTTTTCCCAATTGTGGCAATTTGCAGATCGACATGAAGAGAAGAAGCCATAAATATCTTAACCCGAATAATCCAGTCGTTATATTACTCTCCCGCTAGTCGCTGCATTAGCGAAAGTGCCGATAGAGGGCGCAGTATTATTCAAGTTATAAATATCTTATAAATGAAATTGTATTTGTCAATGTCAAATTTGCACTTGAATTTTGGAAAACAATTCAACTATTTCAAACGTTTGTGTGATCCGTCCTCCAAGCGCTTTAAACAACGTAGTTTTATAAGTAATTTTCAAGCGCATGTTTGACACAGTTGTAAATGGTGTAACCTAAAGAAAAGAAACGAACAGGGACAATAACGACTTTCCAACTCGTCGCGATACATACCGGTCTCTCTTTTTTCACTAGCCAAAGCGGACAAATACCTAGCAGATATGTGTTGTCCATGGGGAAAATTACTAGTCTCGGACTAACGGACAATCGTTAATATTCCAAAAAATTCAAAATTTTTATAAAATTTCCAAAAATATATAAATTAAAATTCAAAAAAAATTTCCAAAAAATTTCAATATTTCAAAATTTTCATAAAATTTCAAAACTAACATTTCATAAGATTAATTTTTTTCAAAATTTTCATAGAATTTTAAGAAAATTTTCAAAATTTCAAAATTTGTATATCATGAATCTGATATTTTTCTTAAAATTGGTTTCGCCGAGATTCCCTATATAGACAAAGGTTTACTTGTTTACTTAGTCTTTTCAATGGGTATGGGGGTCAGTATACCATGGGTAGGGGGGTTAAAATATCAATGGTAGGCAGTTTGATATACCATGGGCAAAAAATACAGCAAAATAAATATTATGCAATTGTAAATGAAGACAAAGATATAATTGATCAATAAAGATGTCTAAACTTTGACCAAATCCTGATCAATTGATTTCAATGCCCATGGAATATTGAACTCCTTACCCATGGCATATCGACCCCCCTACCCATGGTATATCGACCCCCCTACCAATGGTATAATGACCCTCCTACCCTATACAATTATTGACTTTTAATGCGGTCTACTCGTGACTATACGGACCTGGTCAATGAATGATTGACCGAGGCCAACGGCCGAGGTTAATCAATCACTGACCAGGTCCGCATAGTCATGAGTAGACTGAAATTAAAAGTCAATAACTGCTTATTAAATAATAAGGAATTTTTCAATCTTTTCAACAGTATATTCAACAAAATAGGCTACAATTGTTTTATCATTTTTCAAGATTATTTAAATATTAAAATTTTGAAATATGATGAAAATTTTGATATTTTTGAGTTTTGAAATTTTATATATTTTTTTTAATTTTCAAATTTTCAAATTTTTTGAAACTTTTGACGCCCTACCGATGGTATATCGACCCCCTACCCATGAAATATCGACTCCCCTACCCATGGTATATCGACCCTCCTACCTATGGTATTTTGACCCCCTACCCATAGTATTATGACCCCACTACCCATGGAATATTGAACCCCCTACCCATGGTATTTTGACCCCCCTATCCATGGTATATTGACCCCCCTACACATGGTATATTGAACCCCTATTCATGGTATTTTGACCCCGGGTTCAATTTACCATGGGGTTCAAAATACCATATGACACCGGGGTTTTAACCAATCAAAAGTTGTTATAATTTTCAAACCAGGGATAATATCACATACTCTGGATTAATTATTTTTCTGCTCTACATACCCTGTCTCATATAATATCACATATTCATATTTTATTGCTGTACATACTCTAGGTTTATACCCAGTCACATATAATATCACATATCACAGGTTCATATTTTACTGCTGTACATACTCTAGGTTTATACCCAGTCACATATAGTATCACATATCACAGGTTCATATTTTACTGTTGTACATACTCTAAGTTTATACCCAGTCACATGTAATATCACATATCACAGGTTCATAATTTACTGTTGTACATACTCTAAGTTTATACCCAGTCACATGTAATATCACATATCACAGGTTCATATTTTACTGCTGTACATACTCTAGGTTTATACCCAGTCACATGTAATATCACATATCAAAGGTTCATATTTTACTGCTGTACATACTCTAGGTTTATACCCAGTCACATGTAATATCACAGGTTCATATTGTACTGTTGTACATACTCTAGGTTTATACCCAGTCACATGTAATATCACATATCACAGGTTCATATTTTACTGCTGTACATACTCTAGGTTTATACCCTGTCACATGTAATATCACATATCACAGGTTCATATTTTACTGCTGTACATACTCTAGGTTTATACCCAGTCACATGTAATATCACATATCACAGGTTCATATTGTACTGTTGTACATACTCTAGGTTTATACCCAGTCACATGTAATATCACATATCACAGGTTCATATTGTACTGTTGTACATACTCTAGGTTTATACCCAGTCACATGTAATATCACATATCACAGGTTCATATTTTACTGCTGTACATACTCTAGGTTTATACCCAGTCACATATAATATCACATATCACAGGTTCATATTTTACTGTTGTACATACTCTAGGTTTATACCCAGTCACATATAATATCACATATCACAGGTTCATATTTTACTGCTGTACATACTCTAGGTTTATACCCAGTCACATGTAATATCACATATCACAGGTTCATATTGTACTGTTGTACATACTCTAGGTTTATACCCAGTCACATGTAATATCACATATCACAGGTTCATATTTTACTGCTGTACATACTCTAGGTTTATACCCAGTCACATGTAATATCACATATCACAGGTTCATATTGTACTGTTGTACATACTCTAGGTTTATACCCTGTCACATGTAATATCACATATCACAGGTTCATATTCTACTGCTGTACATACTCTAGGTTCATACCCAGTCACATGCAATATCACATATCACAGGTTCCAGGGCTCGCGTTGGAGGGCGATTTGGGCAAAGAAGTCGCCTTGTGACTGCTCACTTCGCTTTGTACTAGTGCCAAAAGAGAAGTGGAAATCGCCCTGTAATTTTACCAAGTCGCTTTGCTAATTTTAACTGTTTAAACAGTAAAACATTGGTATATTTTTACTACAAAATTTTCGTTTTTCAAACCGCCATTGTAAAGGGACGTAATCGAAACAGTTACGAATATAAAAACTGTACTATGGATCCGTACTCGGGGGGAAAGTAACGTCGGTATTGTTTCATTTCATTTATTTGAGGTTTGATGGCAGCTATCCAAAGGGATTGTTAACTTTGTGGATATGATTAGTTTCTTAATTAATATCAATCAGTGATTAAAGAGAAGCAATGTAAATAATATACACTCATTACAATTTGATTAAATAATTAGCGATTTCACAGCTTGTGATAATTTATTTTTGTGTATTTTACTGTTATATAATCATTGTAATGACTTTGCCCCTCTGGGACCTTAATTGGAATTAAAATATCTTATCTTATCTTATACATGTCCTGCTTTATTTACATAGATGATTTCAGTTGTCCATCTGTATAATTGTTGTTAATATATGTTTAGATTGATTATAGTATAGTGCAAAGAACATCAGTAAATAGTGCATTGTGTTGGGTTTTTTTTGCATATATTTATCTTATCTAATGTTTTGTCATTTTATCTCTGTGTGACTTGTTTGAAACAATGCTGATGTCAAAATAAAATTTATTATTCAATTTTATTTATTTATTGGACAATAGTTGACTATCATATATGTGCCATTATCATCTGCAAGGCAAAACAAAGAATCTGAAAAGGGTTTATTTAATACAAACAAACAAAAAACAAATACAAGGACATATGTAAATCAGAGAGATGATATGCTAACAAAAACAAGGAATTAAACAACTACTGAATATACCTTAATGCATAACAAGTACATTATAACATACGAATGCCACTATAATGCCCCGCAAATGTGAAAAGTGGTACAATTAGAGAAATATTTTGACTTCTTCCCGTTGTCTCTCACTTCTCTTTTGTCAGCACCTGAAAGAGAAGTCACTTCTCCCTCTGATTTCAAAGTAGTGGGAGCCCTGAGTTCATATTTTTTCTGCAGTACATACTATATCACAGGTTCATATTTTACTGCTGTACATACTCTAGGTTTATACCCAGTCACATATAATATCACATATCACAGGTTCATATTTTACTGCTGTACATACTCTAGGTTTATACCCAGTCACATATAATATCACATATCACAGGTTCATATTTTACTGCTGTACATACTCTAGGTTTATACCCTGTCACATGTAATATCACATATCACAGGTTCATATTTTACTGCTGTACATACTCTAGGTTTATACCCAGTCACATGTAATATCACATATCACAGGTTCATATTGTACTGTTGTACATACTCTAGGTTTATACCCAGTCACATGTAATATCACATATCACAGGTTCATATTTTACTGCTGTACATACTCTAGGTTTATACCCAGTCACATGTAATATCACATATCACAGGTTCATATTTTACTGCTGTACATACTCTAGGTTTATACCCAGTCACATATAATATCACATATCACAGGTTCATATTTTACTGTTGTACATACTCTAGGTTTATACCCAGTCACATATAATATCACATATCACAGGTTCATATTTTACTGCTGTACATACTCTAGGTTTATACCCAGTCACATGTAATATCACATATCACAGGTTCATATTGTACTGTTGTACATACTCTAGGTTTATACCCAGTCACATGTAATATCACATATCACAGGTTCATATTTTACTGCTGTACATACTCTAGGTTTATACCCAGTCACATGTAATATCACATATCACAGGTTCATATTGTACTGTTGTACATACTCTAGGTTTATACCCTGTCACATGTAATATCACATATCACAGGTTCATATTCTACTGCTGTACATACTCTAGGTTCATACCCAGTCACATGCAATATCACATATCACAGGTTCCAGGGCTCGCGTTGGAGGGCGATTTGGGCAAAGAAGTCGCCTTGTGACTGCTCACTTCGCTTTGTACTAGTGCCAAAAGAGAAGTGGAAATCGCCCTGTAATTTTACCAAGTCGCTTTGCTAATTTTAACTGTTTAAACAGTAAAACATTGGTATATTTTTACTACAAAATTTTCGTTTTTCAAACCGCCATTGTAAAGGGACGTAATCGAAACAGTTACGAATATAAAAACTGTACTATGGATCCGTACTCGGGGGGAAAGTAACGTCGGTATTGTTTCATTTCATTTATTTGAGGTTTGATGGCAGCTATCCAAAGGGATTGTTAACTTTGTGGATATGATTAGTTTCTTAATTAATATCAATCAGTGATTAAAGAGAAGCAATGTAAATAATATACACTCATTACAATTTGATTAAATAATTAGCGATTTCACAGCTTGTGATAATTTATTTTTGTGTATTTTACTGTTATATAATCATTGTAATGACTTTGCCCCTCTGGGACCTTAATTGGAATTAAAATATCTTATCTTATCTTATACATGTCCTGCTTTATTTACATAGATGATTTCAGTTGTCCATCTGTATAATTGTTGTTAATATATGTTTAGATTGATTATAGTATAGTGCAAAGAACATCAGTAAATAGTGCATTGTGTTGGGTTTTTTTTGCATATATTTATCTTATCTAATGTTTTGTCATTTTATCTCTGTGTGACTTGTTTGAAACAATGCTGATGTCAAAATAAAATTTATTATTCAATTTTATTTATTTATTGGACAATAGTTGACTATCATATATGTGCCATTATCATCTGCAAGGCAAAACAAAGAATCTGAAAAGGGTTTATTTAATACAAACAAACAAAAAACAAATACAAGGACATATGTAAATCAGAGAGATGATATGCTAACAAAAACAAGGAATTAAACAACTACTGAATATACCTTAATGCATAACAAGTACATTATAACATACGAATGCCACTATAATGCCCCGCAAATGTGAAAAGTGGTACAATTAGAGAAATATTTTGACTTCTTCCCGTTGTCTCTCACTTCTCTTTTGTCAGCACCTGAAAGAGAAGTCACTTCTCCCTCTGATTTCAAAGTAGTGGGAGCCCTGAGTTCATATTTTTTCTGCAGTACATACTATATCACAGGTTCATATTTTACTGCTGTACATACTCTAGGTTTATACCCAGTCACATATAATATCACATATCACAGGTTCATATTTTACTGCTGTACATACTCTAGGTTTATACCCAGTCACATATAATATCACATATCACAGGTTCATATTTTACTGCTGTACATACTCTAGGTTTATACCCTGTCACATGTAATATCACATATCACAGGTTCATATTTTACTGCTGTACATACTCTAGGTTTATACCCAGTCACATGTAATATCACATATCACAGGTTCATATTGTACTGTTGTACATACTCTAGGTTTATACCCTGTCACATGTAATATCACATATCACAGGTTCATATTTTACTGTTGTACATACTCTAGGTTTATACCCAGTCACATGTAATATCACATATCACAGGTTCATATTTTACTGCTGTACATACTCTAGGTTTATACCCTGTCACATGTAATATCACATATCACAGGTTCATATTGTACTGTTGTACATACTCTAGGTATATACCCAGTCACATGTAATATCACATATCACAGATTCATATTTTACTGCTGTACATACTCTAGGTTTATACCCAGTCACATGTAATATCACATATCACAGGTTCATATTCTAGGTTTATACCCTGTCACATGTAATATCACATATCACAGGTTCATATTTTACTGCTGTACATACTCTAGGTTCATTCCCAGTCACATGTAATATCACATATCACAGGTTCATATTCTACTGCTGTACATACTCTAGGTTTATACCCAGTCACATATAATATCACATATCACAGGTTCATATTTTACTGCTGTACATACTCTAGGTTTATACCCTGTCACATGTAATATCACATATCACAGGTTCATATTTTACTGCTGTACATACTCTAGGTTTATACCCAGTCACATGTAATATCACATATCACAGGTTCATATTTTACTGCTGTACATACTCTAAGTTTATACCCTGTCACATGTAATATCACATATCACAGGTTCATATTCTACTGCTGTACATACCCTAGGTTTATACCCAGTCACATATAATATCACATATCACAGGTTCATATTCTACTGCTGTACATACTCTAGGTTTATACCCAGTCACATATAATATCACATATCACAGGTTCATATTCTACTGCTGTACATACTCTAGGTTTATACCCAGTCACATATAATATCACATATCACAGGTTCATATTTTACTGCTGTACATACTCTAGGTTTATACCCAGTCACATGTAATATCACATATCACAGGTTCATATTTTACTGCTGTACATACTCTAGGTTTATACCCTGTCACATGTAATATCACATATCACAGGTTCATATTTTACTGCTGTACATACCCTAGGTTCATACCCAGTCACATGTAATATCACATATCACAGGTTCATATTCTACTGCTGTACATATTCTAGGTTTATACCCTGTCACATGTAATATCACAGGTTCATATTTTACAGCTGTACATACTCTAGGTTCATACCCAGTCACATGTAATATCACATATAACAGGTTCATATTTTTTCTGCAGTACATACTTTGGTTAATAATCTGTCACATGTAATATCAGGTTCATATTTTACTGCTGTACATGTATGATGTAATATCACATACCACAGGTTCATATTTTACTGTTGTACATGTATGATGTAATATCACATACCACGGTTCATATTTTACTACATGTATGATGTAATATCACATACCACAGGTTCATATTTTACTGCTGTACATGTATGATGTAATATCACATATCACAGGTTCATATTTTACTACATGTATGATGCAATATCACATATCACAGGTTCATATTTTACTGCTGTACATGTATGATGTAATATCACATACCACAGGTTCATATTTTACTGCTGTACATGTATGATGTAATATCACATACCACAGGTTCATATTTTACTGCTGTACATGTATGATGTAATATCACATACCACAGGTTCATATTCTACTGCTGTACATGTATGATGTAATATCACATACCACAGGTTCATAATATTACTGCTGTACATGTATGATGTAATATCACATACCACAGGTTCATAATATTACTGCTGTACATGTATGATGTAATATCACATATCACAGGTTCATATTTTACTGTTGTACATGTATGATGTAATATCACATATCACAGGTTCATATTTTACTGCTGTACATGTATGATGTAATATCACATACCATAGGTTCATATTTTACTGCTGTACATACTCTAGGTTTATACCCTGTCACATGTAATATCACATATCACAGGTTCATATTTTACTGCTGTACATACCCTAGGTTCATACCCAGTCACATGTAATATCACATATCACAGGTTCATATTCTACTGCTGTACATATTCTAGGTTTATACCCTGTCACATGTAATATCACAGGTTCATATTTTACAGCTGTACATACTCTAGGTTCATACCCAGTCACATGTAATATCACATATAACAGGTTCATATTTTTTCTGCAGTACATACTTTGGTTAATAATCTGTCACATGTAATATCAGGTTCATATTTTACTGCTGTACATGTATGATGTAATATCACATACCACAGGTTCATATTTTACTGTTGTACATGTATGATGTAATATCACATACCACGGTTCATATTTTACTACATGTATGATGTAATATCACATACCACAGGTTCATATTTTACTGCTGTACATGTATGATGTAATATCACATATCACAGGTTCATATTTTACTACATGTATGATGCAATATCACATATCACAGGTTCATATTTTACTGCTGTACATGTATGATGTAATATCACATACCACAGGTTCATATTTTACTGCTGTACATGTATGATGTAATATCACATACCACAGGTTCATATTTTACTGCTGTACATGTATGATGTAATATCACATACCACAGGTTCATATTCTACTGCTGTACATGTATGATGTAATATCACATACCACAGGTTCATAATATTACTGCTGTACATGTATGATGTAATATCACATACCACAGGTTCATAATATTACTGCTGTACATGTATGATGTAATATCACATATCACAGGTTCATATTTTACTGTTGTACATGTATGATGTAATATCACATATCACAGGTTCATATTTTACTGCTGTACATGTATGATGTAATATCACATACCACAGGTTCATAATATTACTGCTGTACATGTATGATATAATATCACATACCACAGGTTCATATTTTACTACATGTATGATGTAATATTACATACCACAGGTTCATATTTTACTGTTGTACATGTATGATGTAATATCACATATCACAGGTTCATATTTTACTGCTGTACATGTATGATGTAATATCACATACCACAGTTTCATAATATTACTGCTGTACATGTATGATGTAATAGCACATATCACAGGTTCATATTTTACTGCTGTACATGTATGATGTAATATCACAGGTTCATAATTTTACTGTTGTACATGTATGATGTAATATCACATATCATAAGTTCATTATTTTTCTCTATCGTAAGTTATCACATACTCTGGGTAACATTGTTGTGATCTATAAACCACAAACTCTCTAAATAACCAACTCTCATGGCCAACTACAGAATCAAATGGTTCATGTGTATGATTTAGGCAGTTTTCTTCAAAACATTTCGAACATGGTGGTCTCCGAAAATCTTGCTTTTTTGAGGTCAAAAACATGTTTCCTAACAATAGTCTCATCAATAGCATTTTTCTATTTTTCAGTTGTCTATGAGCCTGATCATCATCTAAAACAAACAATTGAAAACTAAAAATATCACAATATAAAATCATAGAAATAAGAAGTGAAACTAATGCTGGCTTAATTTCTAAAAAATAAACAACAGATCTCTGAATGTTAAAAATCTGATATATCTACAGTCTATAGGCAAGGGCCATCATTGCTGTGATCATATGGTAGTTAGATTTACAACTACCTATGCAATCAGTGTCTATCACCACTGATGTTGCGAGTTTGAATCGCGATCAGGGCGAAGTGTACAACATTATGTGATAAAGTTTGTCAGTGACTTGCGACAGATCGGTGGTTTTCTCTGGGTCGTCCGGTTTCCTCCACCAATAAAACTGACCACCACGATATAACTGAAATATTGTTGAAGGTGGCATTAAACCCAATAAAACAAACAGTGTATGGGCAAGTTCAAGTGGATCTCCAGAATTTAGTACAGTTTGGTTGCTAATATAATTTTCCAACCCTGGTATATTCTAGGGTTGGAACTCTAATAATTCTAGTGATGTTAAATCAATCAAAGTTGAATATGCTATCTCTGGGCCATGATCTATCACATTCAAGGTGATCACGCTAACCATAACACCACCGATGAGGTTTTTCATTTCTTAGAAGATTTATTTCAATCAGAAACTACAATGTCCCTTGTTAGTCATATTGGATGATGTATCAAAACAGAATCACTATTGAAGTCAATCAATAACTGTTATACCATGTAGTTTTCTGTGATGTACATGTCAAAACAGAATGAAACTAAGAATTTCTATTTTTGGAACATCCATATACAGTGAAATATGTCCAATAACAAGCATGGAAAATGTCATCTTATTTTGTTAAGTTTTAATAAAGCTTTTTATCTTTAAAAATAATCCTTCAATGCTTTGAAAATGTCATCTTATATTTGTTAAGTTTTAATAAAGCTTTTTATCTTTAAAAATAATCCTTCAATGCTTTGAAAATGTCATCTTATTTTGGTAAGTTTTAATAAAGATTTTTATCTTTATAAAAATAATCCTTCAATGCTTTGAAAATGTCATCTTATTTTGGTAAGTTTTAATAAAGATTTTTATCTTTAAAAATAATCCTTCAATGCTTTGAAAATGTCATCTTTTTTTTCAAGCCATTAAACTACAGTAAAACCCCTCTTTATTGCCCCTCGATTCACCGCCAAACTCGCGTATCGCGAAGAATTTCTGCAGACCCGTTTTCCGTATGTAGTAATAACCCCGTTAAAATGCCAAACTCGCATACCGCCATCCGCCACGGTAATTAAAGATCAAACGGTCAATTTACTGTTATTTAAACCTTGATCATAATGCCAATCAATAATGTCACACCTCAGTCAAATAGATATCGCTGTGAAAACAGTTAATTGTTTCCTTTACAATAAAATTTTACAACCCTGAACTGATTTCTTTTCATTCTGAATAAAACTTAATAAATTTGTTTGTGTTCTTTCATTTGTGTTGAAAATGTCGACGCCTAAACGTAAAAGAAATTTGCTTGATTTTCGACAGAAAAGAGAAATTGTGGAAATTAAGAATCCAACGAACAATGAAACTTGGGAAGCAGCTCGACATCGATATATTGGCAAATGATGTCCTCCAGTGACCTCGACTTTCTGAACATTAATGAAGAAATAAGTACAAGCCTTCCCTTTAATGGGTTATAATCCACGTGAACATGTTGTGAATTATTTGATTGTGAATGCATGCGTAAAAACGACAGAAATAGATTTTAACAACTTCCGGTTATAGAAATCAAATTTACTTCCAAACCATACACTGACGGTGACACGCTTCTAAGTGTTGTATAAACATTTTTCAATTAAAGTATAACACCCTTGCTTCAATAAATATATCTTATCACCTTTCTTTAAACAATTAATGATCAATTATCCATAAGTGAACTGTACATTTGCCCCGGGGACAGGATTAATCTTGTGACAAGACAACGAGAGAGGAAAAAAACTGTATTGTTCTTTTTTTTAGTTGTGATAAACAAAAATTGAAAATAAAATGCAGAGTAAATATTTGTAAGACGTAAAAACGAATCTAATACATATTAAAGGAAATTGCTAGTATACGTGCTAATAACGTAATTTCAGAAGATTTTTTTTCTTTTCAAGTAAGTAAGTAAAACTTTATTTCAATTCGGCATGTAATATCAACAAAAAACATAAGCTCTCAAGAGCTTTTTACCGATAAAATAAATTCTGCTAAATTTACAAATGTTGAAATGTTCTACAACTGTCAAAATGAAACTTATATTAGAATATATATTAAAATTGTAAGTGATAATACTCATTTCCGGTAAGCTTGTCAAAATCAAACCGTCAGTCATTCCAAATTTAAAATCAAACTGTTGATTTCCGGTTTTCTGTCCTTACTCAGTTTATCGCCAAACTCGATACAACGCCAAAATCTGGCTGGACAGATGGTGGCGGTTTAACGAGGTTATACTGTACATAGTTTAGCCCCACCACTTTTTCACTGAAGTGCCTGTAACAAGCCAGGAAAGTCAGCTGTCATGTATATGTGCGTAAGGGGTATCAATTGTGCCTCTTACTGCGAATTTCAATTAGATTTTTTTTGATTATGTATCAACAGTGTAGTATTTGTTGTTTTGTTGATTATGTATCGACAGTGTAGCATTTGTTGTTATTCATTTGTTTACCTGCATACTGATCAGCTTTGGTAAAATCTTCAGCACCATATATTCCTTGGCCAAACATGCCTCCTCCTAATTTGTCGTCCAATCCTTTGTGTACGATGTTGTTGATGAAATCGTTTTTGGTTCCGTGGAAAAAATAATGTTCATTGGCATATTTTGCTAAGTCCATGTCCATCATCAAAGATTGATCAATGTGTTTTGTTGTTAAAATAGGGCCATTTGCCTGTTTCTGTCCCTTTGTAGAAATGTCTTCTATAGAGCGATACTTCTTAACCTCCGATAATTTCTGATAGAATTCTTTCTTCTTTAAGTGATATTTTTCAAATAAGTCATAATTTTCAACACGTTCAACTTTAGTTACTTTAATCCTTGTATATCCAAGACGTTCCAGACCTTGAGCATCACTTCCTTTTCCAATTAAAGATGGGTCCCATGTTTTCTTAACAAGGGTGATAATTTTATCACGCAAACCATAATGAACCTCCACTAGTTTACCTTGCTTATTTAAAACACCTTTAACTTTATCAAATAAACCTTCTCCACTTTGGAAATTTTCCCAATTGACTGGTACCCTGGTATCTTCTTGTCTTTTCTCCATCCACCAGCCAGTTGACCCAGGAGGATATTTTGACCCCTGACAATCTCTTTGATATTTGGAAGGATTTCCATTATCATTCAATACCAGCAAAAGAAGTTCCGATTTTGTAGTCACCACGACATCTTTTTCTCCTCTCATTGTAACACATCCATTCTCTGTATAATAAAATGGATGAATTAGCATTTTTTTCTAATTCTCGAGCAACTTTCACATTTCATAATCCATTTATTTCAATATACATAAAAAAAAGTTTATTACACTGAATGACGTCACAATAAAATTGTCATTGAGCGTCTGACAATGAAAAATAAGTTGGGGTCATCGTGGTCATGATCGCATGGTAGTTGGATTTACAACTACCTGTGCAATTAGTGTATATCACCACTGAAGTTGTGAGTGAAAATCCTGCTCATGGCGAGGTGTACTCGATACAACATTATGTGATAAAGTATGTCAGAGACTTGCAATAGATTGGTGGTTTTCTCTGGTTTCCTCCACCAATAAAACTGACCACCATGTTATAACTGAACTATTTTTGAAAGTGGCATTAAACACCATAAACCTAAACATAATCATGAAAAACAAGTTCATTTCTAAATGTCTTATTAGTGCAAAACTAAAGAGTAAAATCTATTTGATAAATACTTGCATTTCGAACATAAAAAAAATATCACTCCTAACCGAACAACGATGTTAATTCACTCATGTGCTAACACCCATTCCTGAATTACTGTGTTGTCCGTTTACTCGAGATTTATATTTCGATATTTGGAATACAAGAGTGTTAAACTATAAGTCTTTGTGGGATCATTTTCATTTAGTTACAACATATAACAACATTGTGTATCATGCCATGCAAATACCATTTACACTCAGACTCTCTACTTTTTCATAAGTCACTATGCTGCTCATTACTGTCGATTTTGTATGCTCATCTCTGATTGGTCATTTGAAATATGACTTCTGCCTTTGCAGGATGTTATTAGATGTCCTGGATTGGTTGGTTTGTTTTAAGGTGCTTAACGCCACTTTCAACAATATTTCAGTTATATCATACCTGTTAACCTCTGGGAACTGCTAGGGAGATCTCCCCCCTACCAACTCTTCTAAGGGGGAGGTTTTGTGCGTCGCCTTTAAACGCACAAAATTGTACCTTGTAGTTGCATACATGTGATAGAGTTACTATGCTACAACTGGAGATTTGTAAATTTTTGGCTGGAGATTTGGTCTCATAACTGGAGATTTTTTATCAACGTATTTGGTGCATGTTTTTATTGTTAATTGATGTTTTCGTTTTGTTTGTTTCAGTATTGAACCAACTGCATCCCATTTCAATATATATTGTTTACATTTCTGTCCTATTAGTAGTGTTTCATATGATGAATGAAGGATAAAAACTGTATTTATAATTTATTCATAATCATTCATAATCATAAGGCAATAACAAAGAAGACAGAATGCTCTGAACAATAAAGTCATAGAGCACTAAAATTAAAAAGTCACTTTGCTGCTGGTGCGTTGGGTGATAGCATACGTTTTGGCATTTTTGTGGTTTATCAATTCCATCCTGGAACTTAGTCCTTAAATAATACTTTGATCGGCTTTGGTCCCAAACAAGCCATAACAACTCAATCCGAGATGAATTCATTGCACGTTTGATCGAAATAAGAAGTTTTCCTCGGCATCAAAGGTTGTCCGACTCCTCATTTCTCCTGTTTGCACAACGGTTTATAACTATTTTTAATTGCCGCTATCACACTTCTAATCATCTAAGCGTGTGCCACAAACCCACTTCCTTATCACCAATTAACTGTCAATCAGTGGATAATTGTTGTATAATCATCAACACCTTAATTAATCTCCATGACCCAATTTACCTGTAAAGGTGTCAAACAGATCAATAACCGGAACGTATCTCTCGGCGTTTTTCATTAGCGCAGGAGTTCTAAATGAGGAATTTGCAGAAATATTGATCGCAAAATGTAGGTCAAGATTTTATTGTACTTGATTTTTTTGTTGGGGGGATATCGTGCGGGAGGAAAAGGTGTGTGCGGGAGATTAATTTCTCCCGCGCATGAGACCCAGTCCATGCGGGAGATAAGTCTCTTACGCGGGAGACTCCCGCGAAAAGGGGGAGGGTTAACAGGTATGTTATATCGTGGCGGTCTCAGTTTTATTGGTGGAGGAAACTGGAGTACCCGGAAAAAACCACCGACCTGAAGCAAGTCACTGACAAACTTTATCACATAATGTTGTATTGAGTAGACCTCGCCTGAGTGGGTTTCAAACTTACAACTTTAGTGGCAATAGGCACTGATTGCATAGGTAGTTATAAATCTACATGTCCTGGATCCTCATACAAAATTTTAAAAAGATCTGACAAACATCTAATTTTAATTATATTGGCAACAACAAAAAAAGATTTGTGTGTGCTTATTTTGTTGCAGTTTAAACATTTGAGAACCTGTGCAATTTCAATGGTGTTAGCCTATGTAATCCAAATACCTGACAATAGCAGACAAAAATGGTGGTCCCAAGGGTGTCAGTTTTAGACAGGTTTTACAGTTGTAACATAGAAACTCACCAATTTTAATCCAAACATGATTTTTCTTGGCAGTAGAATACATTTTCTTTTTGACATCATCTGACAAAGCTTTAAATTGTGACTGTTTAACTTTCTCCTCATACAAAAATGTATCTTTAATCTGTTTAGAAAGTTCTTTTCGTATACTTTCTCCCTCAGGTTTTGATACTGCATATAACTCTACAGAAAGAGCAGGGACAGTCTCCTTGTATTTTTCTCCTCCTTTAGTTTCATAGTCTGAAAAATAATAATTATTGTCTTTTTTTAATATCAAGTTACATTATACAATTATTGCCTTCATATGAAGTGAATAACAAAATTTGCCAACCCGAGGGTGGTTGTTTTCAAGAGAACAAGAGCCTGAGGTAAAACAACCTCTCAAGGGTTGACAACTTGACGTTCACCTCATATGAAGGCAATAACTATTTCATTATACCCAAACTATTCTAAGATGCTTAAAAGTTGAAATGTTTTGCTTTGAAAAAGCAACAAAACAATTTTCTGTATGAAAAATACAATTACGGAACCAGCTAAAAAAAGGAATTTCAACACACTTCCAGGTGTCAGGGGTTGTAGAACAGGCAAACAACCTGTTGTCTCCTACTACATTATATATGTTTGGGTTGTCTCACTCATCAGTAAATTTTCCGTAAAACATCTAAATTCTAAGAAAAAAACTATGTCTTGTGCTGGAGGGCATCTTGGATTTCCTGTCAATATAAAACTAGAGGCTCAGTGGGCTGAGCCTGTGTCGCTCACCTTTCTTTCTGTTTTGAGGAAACTTTATACAGAACCTTCCATAAGTGCTTCCTACTAAATTTCGGTTCATTTGTTTACTCAGTTTCAGAGGAGAAGCTTTGTTAGAAATCAACCAACCAGAAACAAGAATTGCCTATGGTGGGACTAACTGAGCAATTGTCATAGAGGACCTTCTATAGATGCTTCCTGCCAAGATTCAGTTCATTTGGCCAAGCGGTTTCAGAGGAGAAGATTTTTTAGAAATCGACCAATCAAAAACAAGAATTGCCTGTGGTGGCACTGTTTGCTAACGAATTGGAACTAAATTAGCAATCTTTATACAGGACCTTCCAAAGATGCTTCCTACCAAGTTTCAGTTCATTTGGCCAAGCAGTTTCAGAGGAGAAGATTTTTTAGAAATCAACCAATCAGAAACAAGAATTGCCTGTGGTGGCCATGTTTGTTAATGGATCAGGACAAAATGAACAATCTTTATAGAGAACCTTCCATAGATGCTAACGACCAAGTTTCTGTTCATTTGGTCTAGCTGTTTCAGAAGGAAAAGATTAAAATGTGAAAAGTTAACGGACGACAGACACCAAGTGATGACAAAAGCTCACTTTGCCTTTGGCAAGGTGAGCTAATAACCAGAGGCTCCCAGGAGCCTGTAATCGCTCACCTGGATCAAAGCTGCTTTCAATAACAATGCAACTGCACTGTGGTGGCCATCTTGGTGGGAGAGCCGGACACAAATTTGGAAGAGGACCATCCAATGACTATTCCATCAAAGTTTGGTTTTAATTGAGCTACTGGTTCCAGACAAGATGGTTTTTATGTGAATTTCCCATAGGGTCCAATGTTAAACTAAGTACAGCTGTGCAGCCATCTTGGTCAGAGAGTGGGACCACCAGACACAATTTTGGAAGAGGATCATCCATTGACTATTTTATCAAAGTTTGGTTCCAATTGAGCAACTGGTTCCAGACAAGAACATTTTTATGTGAATTTCCCATAGGTTCCTATGTTAAACTAAGTTCGGTTGTGGGGGCCATCTTGGTCGAAGGACCGAACCGCCTGATCTATTTTTGGAAGAGAACCATCCAATGACTATTTCATTAACATTTAGTTTTCTATTGGAATTTCCCATAGGGTCCTATGTTAAATTAAGTTCGGCTGTGGTGGCCATCTTGGTCGAAGGTCTGACATGCCAGACATCAATTTGGAAGGGGACCTCCCAAGGATCATTTCAGCAAAGTTTGGTTGAGATTGGCTCTGTAGTTTCAGAGAAGAAGATTTTTTTTAAATTTCATCCCTCCTTTTTTCTATTTTTAGTTTGGCAGCCATCTTGGTTGGAAGTCGGGATCACCGGACACACAATTTTGGAAGGGGACCATCCAAGGACTATTCCACCAAAGCTTGGTTGCAATTGGCCCAGTGGTTTCTGAGGAGAAGATTTTTATGTGAATT
The DNA here is from genome assembly GCA_963383655.1 of Bathymodiolus septemdierum. Lineage (NCBI taxonomy): Eukaryota > Metazoa > Mollusca > Bivalvia > Mytilida > Modiolidae > Bathymodiolus > Bathymodiolus septemdierum. Next base: position 43,761,532 of record OY726530.1, on the reverse strand, counting down.
TCCCATAGGGTCCTATGTTAAGCCAAGTTCGGCTGTGGGGGCCATCTTGGTCGAAGGGCCGAACCGCCAGACACATTTTTGGAAGAGAACCATCCAATGACTATTTCATCAAAATTTTGTTCTTATTGAGCAAATGGTTTCAGGCAAGAAGATTTTTACGGGAATTTCCCATAGGGTCCTATGTTAAATTAAGTTCGGCTGTGGTGGCCATCTTGGTCGGAGTTCTGAAATGCCGGACACAATTTTGGAAGAAGGACCACCCAAGAATCATTTCAGCAAAGTTTGGTTGAGATTGGCCCAGTAGTTTCAGAGGAGAAGATTTTTTAAAAATTTCATCCCCCCTTTTTTCTAATTTGCATAATCGGTCAAAATCGGCAAAAGTTCAAAATTCATAAAAAATCCTGTAATATATGTTAAAAACCTCATCATTATGCTTATACATTTCAAATTTGGGCACATTCTGGCTTAAAATAGAGCAGTTTTGGCCATTTGAAGAAATTTCTATTTTTAGTAACAGTGGCCATCTTGGATACAGGACGGTGCTGACGGACACAATTTTGAGAGGGACTCACCTAGGGACCATCCCTGCCAGGTTTGGTTTCATTTGGTTCAGCGGTTTCAGAGGAGAAGATTTAAATGTGATCTTTTATCAAAATATGCCAAATTTGCATAATCGGTATAAATCGGCTGAAAGAAAAATTTCAAACAAAAACCCCGAACGTATGCTAAACTACTCCTTGCCATGTAGCTGCAGTTAAAATTTGAGCTCATTTTGACTTATACTAAAGCAGCAATAGACAATTGAAGAAATTTCTATTTTTAGTAACAGCAGCCATCTTGAATAGAGGGCGGGGCTGTCGGACACAAATTTGAAAGGGACCCACCTAGGGACCATCCCTGCCAGGTTTGGTTTAATTTGGTTCAGCGGTTTCAGAGGAGAAGATTTAAATGCGATCTTTTATCAAAATATGCCTAATTTGCATAATCGGTATATATCGGCTGAAAGAAAAATTTCACAGAAAAACCCCGGAATATATGTTAAACTACTCCTTGCCATATAGCTGCAGTTAAAATTTGAGCTCATTTTGACTTATACTAAAGCAGCAATGGACAATTGAAGAAATTTCTATTTTTAGTAACAGCAGCCATCTTGAATAGAGGGCGGGGCTGTCGGACACAATTTTGAAAGGGACCCACCCAGGGACCACCCATGCCATGTTTGGTTTAATTTGGTTCAGCGGTTTCAGAGGAGAAGATTTAAATGTGATCTTTTATCAAAATTTGCATAATCGGTATATATCGGCTGAAAAACAGAAAAACCCGGAATATATGTTAAACGACTTCTTGCCATGTAGCTGCAGCTAAAATTTGAGCTCATTTTGACTTACACTAAAGCAGCAATGGACAATTAAAATTTCATCCCCCCTTTTTTCTATTTTTAGCTTGGCGGCCATCTTGGTTGGAAGTCGGGATCACCGGACACAATTTTGGAAGGGGGCCATCCAAGGACCATTCCACCAAAGTTTGGTTACAATTGGCCCAGTAGTTTCTGAGGAGAAGATTAAAATGTGAAATGTTGACGGAAGGACGACGGACAAAAAGTGATGACAATAGCTCACCTGGCCTAAAGGCCAGGTGAGCTAAAAATGCAATCTCTATAAGGAATCATCCAATGACCATTCATGTAAGTTTAGGTTCAATATGTTTATAGTTTTTACAAAAAGACTTCTATTTATTTTCCAATAGAGATCAATGTTAAAAATATGAGGTATTTTTTGGAGTACAGTAGTAGATTGATAAGATTTCTAAATCTATCTTTTATTCCCAGTGAGTTGTAATTGAGATTTGAAATTAGCATAATGGTCACAGTTTTGAAAGAAATTTGGAAATGTAAGAACACTAAAATTTGAAAATGATGGTAATCAGTGATTGTGTGTCTTTATCAGTTTGTTTTGCTTATCATTGCAGCAACCCCCTCTTTCCAATGACCATCCCTCTTATCAGTGTTCTAGAATTCCCATTTCCTGTGGCAAGTGAGTGTTGGTCACGGGAAAGTGGATTTCCAAACCTTATAGTTGCCCATGGGGAGCTAAACAACTTCTGGATTGAAGAGTTCATTTCAAATAAATTCAAAATTTTCTATTTTGCATAATTGTACAAATGAGGAATCAAACTTTTATTTAAAAAAGTGTTTTCAAACAAAATCATTGTCAGCAATCTGGGGGATATTATAGTGTCAGGGAAGGAAACAAGTGTCATTATCATTATCAGGGAAACACATGATATGTTCTGGTATTTCCCTCCGTTAATTGACAGAACACTTCCACTTAGGATATTTTATCCTATCCTAACTTACTTTAATTGATTAATTTAATGATTTTAGTAAAAGATTTTTTTATGTTGGTAAAAAAAAAGAATATAGAAAAATAAAGTTTCATACAATCCAAAGATTGTAAATGTTGTTTGCCTCCCAACAATGGAAATTTAAATGGATAAAAACTAAAGAGGAAAAATTTATACTGATGATATAAGGAACCATTCTTGTCTTTTATTTGGAAAAGCACATTTGCCTGGCGAAAAGGATTAAATGTTTTTGATCATACTACATTGTACAAAGATTATCCAACATAAGCTGCACAATAAAATGTTGCTACCGGATTAAAATGGTTTCATCTAATTAATATTAAATCTGGGGACGAATTGAAGTAATTAAGGATCAAGGAAAGTAAATTTGTTCTGCGAGAAAGTAAATTATTGGTTTGCATTTACCAGTCGAAAGTTGCTGTTGCAAAAAAATCCTAGAACATTGCTTTTTTCAGATGCACTAAGATAAGATAAAATACTAGTAAATTGTCCTCCTCAATAGAGAATACCCCTCTTATAAGGCCACATTCTCATTAAAGAGGGGATGGCTTTATAAGAGGGGGATGACAGTACCTCTATCCGTTGAGCATTGCTCAATTTATGACCATCACGTTGGGTGTCATTCTAACCCTTTTCAAAGTCCAAATTTTTTTCAGCTTTAAACTGCTTTTCACTTCGATTATTTTTTTTTAAAGTTCTGTATCCTATGAATAAAGTATTACAATTATGACAACAAAAATTTATTTCTTTGGCACAATATTTTAGCTATACCTTCTTTGTCATGTTTTTTGCTTCCATGGTGATGAGGATTATTATTACTTGATGGTGACGATCTTTTCAATATTTCTCTAAACTTGCTAACATGACTCTCATCATATATAATGAACTTTATTTTCTGAAAAAAATATATCATGAAAATTCTTCCAAAATCTAATTAGATTTATTATTTATCATTTCATTAAAAACAAAAGGTCAAACATTTCATAATTGAAAACAAAAGGTCAAACAGTATAACTAACTACAATCATTAAATCACTCCTCTGGCAAACCTAAATCATTAGAGTGGGTGGGGGTGGTAGGGTTATGGTGTTAAATGCCACTTTCAACAATATTTCAGTTATATCGTGGTGGTCAGTTTTATTGGAGGAAGAAAACGGAGTATCTGGAGAAACCCACTGACCTGCAACAAGTCACTGACAAACTTTTTCACATAATGTTGTATCGAGTACACCTCGCCTGACTAACAATCAAAAATAAAAGACAACAATATGAAACCTCGTCTATCAAACCTTTAACTTCTAAACATGGATATTAAAACGACAGAAGACAATGGAAATTTAGGTTCTGGATTGTGACAAGCTAAAATCAGTGGCAGGTTAAATCAGTTAATGTATACTAAACAGAAGTGTAGAAATAAAATCTTATATTTATATGGTAAAATAGGTTCTCCTCCCTCAGGCATAGGTTATCTTTTCTCACCCCTTGGATAAAGTAGTCCGTTAATTTAGGTGAAAAAGATTTTTCTATCTTACCCCGGCTCCAGGGTAAGACAAGCTACACACCGTTTTTCCCACAAAATTAATTTCCATTGTTGAATTAAATTGTCGATTTATAGTGTCTTGGTAGTATTTTAAATGTATTTCACAATCAAATACAATGTATTTTATCACAATAAAATACAATGTATTTTATAAATATATTATAAACGCTACTACAACAGCGATAAATGCCTGTAAAAAAGTTATTTGACGTTGGTCAAAGGGAGGTAATTTTTTTTATTTACGTTAGTTACCTAACAAGGGAGAGCACTCTATATTTTCTCATTGTAAACAAATATTGACATGATAGAAAGAGATGAGAAAAAGAGGCAAACATCGTAAAAGGTGCAAGATTTTGCTATTGTAGAATCTATCACAAGTTTGTTAACTTTATTATTTTGAACCTCTTTAAAGTTGTAAAATGAAAATCTTGTTTTATTTTATTACATGGCATTTTGGTCCTGTGACACGGTTCGCAAATTAATGCGCCAAACTACACAAAAAGTAAACAAACATTGATATGGTAGAAAGGGGTGAGAAAAAGAGTCAAACACCGTAAAAGGTACAAGATAGTAAAATCTGTGACACCCTCGGGTAAGATTTAAATCAGATTTTACTATCTTGCACCTCTCCCGGTGTTAGACCCTATATATCTGATATTGGTCCTGTTTAGGTCCTTTGCTTTTCTTGCTCCCAAGAACTTGCAAATTATTTGGCTTTCCAATCTTTCGACATTGAGCATAACTGATGAAGGTAATTCTAGAAACGTGTCAAATTACATACAGTAGAGTTCGTTTATAACGAACACGCTTGTAACGAAATCAGGCTTATAACGAAGTAAAGATAAATCCCCGGTCCAATCGCTATTTAAACAATGTATTTTTGAAGGCCTAGTACAAATTTTTTATAGCGAAAATCAGGTTTATAACGAAGAGAATTTTAAACCCAAACAACGTTTTTATTACTCAAAATTAACCTGATATAACCAAGAAAATTGCTGAACAAACAAATTGTTTACCCGTCTTCCGTTACGCACGGACGATCACATATTAGAATGGCACTTGACACTTCTGTTATCGGTAATTGAAAAAAGTCACTAATCCCACCTGATGTCAATCAAGACTTTCTTTAAAATATTCAAACAATAAAATGGGTATTAATGATGTGATTAACAAGTTGTCAATTAATAACACACATGCTAATTTATTGCATTAAAAATTAATAAAACGTAATCAAAATTTTAATGAATGGATGCACAAGCTAAAGTAATAAAAAACAAAGTCATGCGTGAGATTAATTCATTCGCTATTGTTTATTTTTTCTTTGATGATAGACTCTTTAATTAAACAACAAAGCGGCTTTTAAATTTTAATTCCACCGTTGTTTTTCACACTGCAAGCCAAACATTGTCATAAACATTGTAACACATCCTTGTGGTGATCATTCAGTAACCATATGAAGGGCAATAGATCTTGTTACAATATATAATGTTGAAGTAATGTTTTATTTTAACTGCTGAATTAATATTAAACAATTGTCGTCTTTGTTTTTCTCTATTCAGAAAAACGATGTCGTAATTTAAGTGTATTTAATTTATTCCTCAACATAGCTTGCATTATGAATGGTGTTACAAAAAATAACCAAGGACTCACAAAGCAAAATTTGTTGAAAGTATTTTATTACAACAAAATCATGGAAGTAAAAACATTATTATCTGTCAAAAAATAACAAAACAAAGCAAACAAAACAGTTACACATCACTTGAATTTTTTTTTTTGAAATACATCATTTTTCAAAGGGGGAGGTAATTCTAACGAACGATACCTATAAAGAAATAAGATCGAGAGTCCCCTGGACTTCGCTATAAACGAACTCTACTGTATGTACTTTTTTATTTCATAATTAAAATTATAATTACGAGTGTTTAATGTCACTTTCTACGATATTTCAGTGTACAATGGTGATCACTTTAATTGGTGGAGAAAACTGGACAAATGTAACTGACAAACTTTATCACTGGTACTCACATTGTGCAGGAATAAATCTTACAAAATCAGGGGTGGTGGTTGGTGGTTTATGGTGTTTAACACCACTTTCAACAATACTTCAGTTATATCGTGGCGGTTGGTTTTATTGTTGGAGGAAACTGGAGTACCCGGAGAAAACCACCGAGCTGTCGCAAGTCACAGCAAATTTATCACATAATGTTGTATAGAGTACACCTCGCCATGAACAGGATTCGAACTCACAACTTAAATGGTAATAGGCACAGGTAGTAAATCCAACTACCATACGATTATGACCACGATGACCTCTCAAACTCAGGGGCACTTAATACATAGATCAATAACAGTGAAACTTGTTAAAATCTAAACCTGAATAGATTGGAAATCTTTATATACCAAACTTGAAATAAAGTGTAGAAAATATTTCAACAAGAAAAAACAAAACATCTGTCTATACTGAACACATTTGGTTCACTACACATTACAATAGTTGTCATGGTAGCCATATTCAGTTTTGGTATATATATCATTTTATACTGTATATATACTAATACAGTAAAACCTGTCTAAACTGAACATCTTTGGGATCAACAATTGTGTCAATAATAGACAGGCGTTCGGTTTATACAGGTTAATTTGACAAAAATTTCCTACATTTAAAGTTCAGTTTATACATGATTCAGGGTTCGGCTTATATCAGTTTTACTGTATAACATGTTGTAACAAAAGTTTTCATTGGTCAGTATTGGACATTATTTGTATATTCAAAAATTATTGGTGACATTTTGCAATACAGAAATTAAACAAATACAAATGCCACCCTATAATGCTTTTGTGTTCAGGTTTGGTCAGACTCCCAAGAATGACGTTACATGTGTTCTATCAACTTTATTCAAAATTACATAACTGGGTCCACAGGAGGACAGGATGTTGTACACATAAAATCAAGGGAGGTAATTCAAATCATGCAATGCAATCACACAACATTATATTATACACCCTTCCATGCAAAATAATTTGTTGTACTATAAGTGGAAATAATGTATTAAATATACACTAAAAATAATTGACATGTACAAATTCAATGGGTGTATTGTTGTAAAAATAGTGATACCAACCTTCAAACATTGAGATTTCTGACCTGCAACTTTGGATTCGTTAATGAGACAGTCGATAACATGATCAATTGGATACCCAAGCAATTGTCCAGATCCTACTGCAGGGAAAGCCACACTTTCCACATTCATTCGACTACAACTTCTCAGGCAATTACCTATGGCAGTTCTTAATATCTGGAAAAAAGTAAAAATTACAATTATGGTTAGGGTTAGGGTTATAGTGTTTAATGTAACTTTCAACAATATTTCAGTTATATAGTGGTGCTCAATTTCTTGGTGGAGGAAATCGTAGTACCCTGAGAAAACCTGTCACAAGTCACTGACAAACTTTATCACATAATGTGTTGTATTGAGTACATCTCGTCTGAGCGGGGTTCAAACTCAACATTAGTGGTGATGGGCACTGATTGCATATGTAGTTATAAATCCAACTACCATAAGATCACGACAACGACAGCTCCTAAAATTACAACTAACAGAACAGTATAAAATAATTTTCTTTTTCAAAATTCCTTCAAACTGGATCACCATAGTTGTTTGTGTGTAGCACATACTGATGTAAAATACACACGTTTTCCACGGTCTTTTAAAGAACTGATTGTAAAAGAAGCATGTCTTTCTAATGCTTTATTTTTAATGTACATCATGATTTGTCCAATAATTTTCTGAGCATAAATGTGAGTGAGTGAATGATTGTAGCATAACACCATGTGAACAACTTTTCACCTATATATCATGGCGAGAACAAGATTATTTTTGAGGAAATGATATCTCTTTTGCACTAGACCAACACACTGAGATGGATTTTTATAGTATTAGCACTCTGAAACAACAGTCCACAGATAGACATGTTGCCCCACTCTGACACATTATCCTGACTGAGCCAACCAGTCTTTATTTCCTAACCCTTAACACTGCATGCTTAGCAGAGGAGCAACAAATACAAAATTACTTAAATACTCTGGTATATATATTACAAACTCTGCACTTTGATACCTTATTTGATTAGAATACGAAAAAACATGGTTTAATAGTAAATTTTTATTTTTGTGACCTACCAACCAATCAAAATTTGAGTAATGTAATGTTGTATGACAACTTCTTAATGCAGGATCAGTAATCAAACAACTCTAAAACTGATGTAAATATTTCAATTGGCTAATGGTGATAGTGGCTTAAGTACTTTCACTCCCCTTTCCTTCAGGGTTTATGAAATTGCACATGGGTTTGGTGGTCCTAGTGAAAAAAAATGTCAGTCCTAAATAATTTTCTATTGCAAAACACCATAACCCTAATCCTCTATTGCAAAATACCAATCTTGTGTCAGTCCTTAGCAAAATACCAATCTTGTGTCAGTCCTTAGCAAAATACCAATCTTGTGTCAGTCCTTAGCAAAATACCAATCTTGTGTCAGTCCTTAGCAAAATACCAATCTTGTGTCAGTCCTTAGCAAAATACCAATCTTGTGTCAGTCCTTAGCAAAATACCAATCTTGTGTCAGTCCTTAGCAAAATCTGCCCAAATTATGATGGTTATGTCTGACAGGACAGAGAAATTTCATGAACTCTGAAAAATACTGAAGAACATCCTCCTACTTAACCAGTTTGAATAGTTTGTAACTAAAGTTAAAATTTAGAAACCAATTGTTTAAAGACTGGCTACAATGTAGAATGTCACCCAGGCTAAAGACTGGTTACAATGTAGAATGTCACCCAGGCTAAAGACTGGCTACAATGTAGAATGTCACCCAGGCTAAAGACTGGTTACAATGTAGAATGTCACCCAGGCTAAAGACTGGTTACAATGTAGAATGTCACCCAGGCTAAAGACTGGCTACAATGTAGAATGTCACCCAGGCTAAAGACTGGCTACAATGTAGAATGTCACCCAGGCTAAAGACTGGTTACAATGTAGAATGTCACCCAGGCTAAAGACTGGTTACAATGTAGAATGTCACCCAGGCTAAAGACTGGCTACAATGTAGAATGTCACCCAGGCTAAAGACTGGTTACAATGTAGAATGTCACCCAGGCTAAAGACTGGTTACAATGTAGAATGTCACCCAGGCTAAAGACTGGCTACAATGTAGAATGTCACCCAGGCTAAAGACTGGCTACAATGTAGAATGTCACCCAGGCTAAAGACTGGCTACAATGTAGAATGTCACCCAGGCTAAAGACTGGTTACAATGTAGAATGTCACCCAGGCTAAAGACTGGTTACAATGTAGAATGTCACCCAGGCTAAAGACTGGTTACAATGTAGAATGTCACCCAGGCTAAAGACTGGCTACAATGTAGAATGTCACTCAGGCTAAAGACTGGCTACAATGTAGAATGTCACCCAGGCTAAAGACTGGCTACAATGTAGAATGTCACTCAGGCTAAAGACTGGCTACAATGTAGAATGTCACTCAGGCTAAAGACTGGCTACAATGTAGAATGTCACCCAGGCTAAAGACTGGCTACAATGTAGAATGTCACCCAGGCTAAAGACTGGCTACAATGTAGAATGTCACCCAGGCTAAAGACTGGCTACAATGTAGAATGTCACCCAGGCTAAAGACTGGCTACAATGTAGAATGTCACCCAGGCTAAAGACTGGTTACAATGTAGAATGTCACCCAGGCTAAAGACTGGCTACAATGTAGAATGTCACCCAGGCTAAAGACTGGCTACATTGTAGAATGTCACCCAGGCTAAAGACTGGCTACAATGTAGAATGTCACCCAGGCTAAAGACTGGCTACAATGTAGAATGTCACCCAGGCTAAAGACTGGTTACAATGTAGAATGTCACCCAGGCTAAAGACTGGTTACAATGTAGAATGTCACTCAGGCTAAAGACTGGCTACAATGTAGAATGTCACCCAGGCTAAAGACTGGCTACAATGTAGAATGTCACCCAGGCTAAAGACTGGCTACAATGTAGAATGTCACCCAGGCTAAAGACTGGTTACAATGTAGAATGTCACCCAGGCTAAAGACTGGTTACAATGTAGAATGTCACCCAGGCTAAAGACTGGCTACAATGTAGAATGTCACCCAGGCTAAAGACTTGTTACAATGTAGAATGTCACCCAGGCTAAAGACTGGCTACAATGTAGAATGTCACCCAGGCTAAAGACTGGCTACAATGTAGAATGGGATGTCACCCAGGCTAAAGACTGGCTACAATGTAGAATGTCACCCAGGCTAAAGACTGGTTACAATGTAGAATGTCACCCAGGCTAAAGACTGGCTACAATGTAGAATGGGATGTCACCCAGGCTAAAGACTGGCTACAATGTAGAATGTCACCCAGGCTAAAGACTGGTTACAATGTAGAATGTCACCCAGGCTAAAGACTGGCTACAATGTAGAATGTCACCCAGGCTAAAGACTGGTTATAATGTAATTTCACCACGCTAAAGACTGGCTACAATGTAAAATGTCACCCAGGCTAAAGACTGGTTACAATGTAGAATGTCACCCAGGCATATTTTGCTGTCATATCATATCAGAATGCAGTCAAACCCGTATTAAGAGGTCATCCTTGGGACCAAGAAGAAATGGCTTTATAAGACAGATGACCTCTTAAGAGGTTTAATTCATATAAAATTTTCTATGACAAGACAAGAACAGGTGACATTTTAATATAGGTGACTGCTTAATAGAGGTGACTGCATGGGCAGGTTTTACTGTATTTACCGATTTATCTCCAGTAAATTTGGGTAACTTAAGATGACAGACAGATTTACATTGTAACCTTCCAGATGTGCCTGCTATCACAACATATTGAAGTTCATTCCTCTGTAGATATGCAAGCATGTAATTCTGAAAAAGAAAAAGTTTGAAATAGACAGTATTAAAATTTCTGACACTATACTGCAAAATGCCTATCAGTAAAACATGAAAAACAATATTTTTTTTTACCGATATTTGCAATAAAAAAGTTGGATTTTATCCACAAGTTACAAATTGTTCTTAACCAATCACAAAAGATGCATAACAAAGTTTTACGATCCAGAAGAACTGAAATCAAATGAAAAACAAAAATACTGTTGGAACAGTTCTAAAATCTTATCAAAAATACGTAGAAATGGAGAAAAAAATTGCTAACCCTGACATACATATACTTGACCACTTTGAAGAGGGTTGAAGGACATTTCTTGTACTTTTATATATTAAATAGCTTAGTTGTGAAATATAAACTCCATACGTGGGATCGTTTGGTATATTACTATCAAGGTGTGGAAAATATATAATGGGAAAATTAAGACATTATCTCCATGACTGATATCTTTTAAATCCTGAAAAAAACCATCCAGAATTCAATATGAAATAATTTTTAAACATGCAATATGTGTGGTATAGGTTAATGTTTATGGTGTTTAATGCCACTTTCAACAATATTTCAGATATATCGTGACGGTTAGTTTTATTGGTGGAGGAAACCGGAGAACACGGAGAAAACCTATTGCAAGTCACTGATAAACTTTATCACACTATGGTGTATCGAGTACACCTCACCATGAACAGGGTTTGAACTCACAACTTTAGTGGTGATAGGCATTCAGTTCTCAAGATGAGCACCGGTCCTCCGACCCAAGAACAATAAAACTTTGTTCGGACCAGTATATTTTTCAGTTTTTATTCAGAACCATATAAAAATTAATTCAAGAATTTGATTCGGACCAGTAAATTAAAATTTTCATTTTGAGGACTGAGCATTGATTGCACAGATAGTTGTAAATCCAATTACCATACGATTACGATCACAACGGCCCCTTTAACATTCTGAAAAAAAAACACAAAATAACATCCAGAATAAAATATATGGTCATAATATATACAAATGTATGTATCATTGAAATAATCAACAATCAAAGTGTTTAAAGACAGTAAACACTAAGTGTCACTATCTTATAATCGAGAATATAAAATCTTATGAATACCTTTTCAACTTCTGGACCACCTTTGTTTATGAAAGTCCGGCATACAACAGATGTTGAGAAATTACATCTTTCTCCTACAACATTGACTAAAACATCTGCCTATAAAAAATGTTAGAAAACACAAAAATAAGGTCATCTATTAATAGACAAACTGGTAATATAAAAACACATGAAGTAGTGCATTCTTGGATAGTATTTCCCCTTACAATGCCCCCCTTCTGCAATGAAAAGGTGGTTTTATAAGTGGGGTGGCCTCCCTCAAGAAAAACAGCTCAGTAGCATTTTACTAACTCACTGCATCTGAAATCTGGCCCTTTAAGGGGGTGGCCTTTGGTTAGGGTGGCCTTACAAGAAGGGGACTATTGTATAATAATTCTACATGAACAATAATTTTTCATTGTGATTATATTGTGATATGTGTGTAAAGTGTACCATGACACATTAAATCCTAGTTCTAGTTTAAAAAAAACAACTGAATGCAGTTAATTATGAAAGAACCATTCATGAAATTCTGTTACACAGTTTCTAAGATTAAGATAACTGTACTTTTCTTCAAGAACAGTGCACTAAACTACATAGTAAAATGCACAGTTCTAGAAGAAAAGTACAATCATGGTAAGAACAAGAGATATTTCAATGAGTTGATGATGTTCACATAGATGGATTATCATAGTGCTAGTTTACAGATACAAGTCTGTGGGTAGACATGTCGCAACACTCTTAACACATTATCCTGATTTCTAGCTAACCGGGGAGTAGCAGAATATACCAATTCTATTGTCTTTAGTTTCACATGAACATGGCTTGAAACCCACAATCTACCACAGCCAAATGGTTTTAGAGAAGTTTTTTTTTAATTGACCAATCATAAACAAGAACTGCCTATGGCATCCATATTAGTTGTATGATTGACACGAAATATGGAAATTTTGAACAAGATCTCTTATACATCATTCCTACAAAGTAACAATTCATTGTGCCTCCTAGTTTCAGAGGAGAAGATTTTTTAAATTTCAGCCAATCAGAAACAAGAATTACCCATGGTGACAATGGTTTTTGCTCAATGATGAAATTTTATATAGGACCTTTCATAGATGCTTCCTGTAAAATTTTTCCTTATTTGGTCTCAGATGAAAAGATTTTTTGGAAATCAACCAACCAGAAACAACAATTGCCTATGACAGTCATGTTTGTTTACGGTTCGGAATGAAATGAGCAGTCTTTATAGAGGACCTTCCATAGATGCTTCCATACCAAGTTTCATTACATTTGGTCAAGCACTTTCAGAGGAGAAGATTTTTAGAAATCGGCCAATCAGAAACAAGAATTGCCTGTGGCGGACATATTTTTTAATGGATTGGGAAAAATATGCAATCTTTATAAAGGACCTTCCATAGATGCTTCATACCTATTTTCAGTTCATTTGGTCAAGCAGTTTCAGAGGAGAAGATTCAAATGTGAAAAGTTCACAGACGCCAAATGATGATCAAAGCCCACTTGGCCTTTTGGTCAGATGAACTAAAAATGATGATCTGATGACGGGTATTAAAATTTTCTAGGGTTATAGGTCAAATTCTTTCAGGTCAGTTGACTGGTATGTGTTTAGTAGTGATCTCAACATTTGACTTCTTATATCCAGGATATCAAACTTGAAAATATTCATCATGCCTAAAATAGTGTTGTGGTCATTTTCTATGTTCAATGACTTGAAATGATAGGTAATTGTTTGTTTTGTTGATATTGGTGATTATGAAAAGAAAGTTGGAATTGTTGACCATCACTGTTTCAAATTTCTTTTCATATTTCGATGATTTGGCTTTTCTTTGCAATACACCAACCATGTAAGGTCTTGTTAAAGTCATAGTTTCAACCATCCAATCTGCGACATACATACCAAATTTGCTGAGAGTTGTTGTCCGATTGGTCAATATACTTAATTCAGGGGTTTCAAAGTGGGCCGGTACCCGGTACTTTTACCCGCCTGAGATCATGTATAGTACCGGTAGAAATTACTGAACCCCCCAAAAAAAGTTAGCGGTGGTCAAAACCACAGGTACGATTGGCTTGTGGAATATTTTTCATAAAAAATTAATGATCACGTCAATTGCTGAATTCTCGCATTCAAATCGAACAACTGCGTTCAGCCACGACCAAGTTGACGGGATATTCCCTGTTTTAAAAATAACTTTACCTTAGAATCGTAAATAGCAGTTTGCGCATGCGGTAAATAGATATGTTTTCATCCTTGTGTAAAACTCGGACCGGAAGAAGGCTGACATCATTTCAAAATAAAAAATGACCGATTACAAATTATGTTCAAACACAAACTAGTGTAATCTTCAGTAATATAAGTATGATCATTTATGCGTTATGAATATATGACTACACAATATTTTGTGCGATTTGCTTATCCATTTAAAACCCAGGTTCGATTCATTTTGGGGCGTACTGTCTTGTTGCTTAACTCCATCCATATTGTTTAACTTCCGGTATAAAAAAATAAAAACCTACATGGCTAATTTATTTACATATTTTGACGGGGCCCTACCGCGGTTGTTCACAGAAATGAAAGTGTGCTGAAAAGCATTTTTAAAAGGGGGTACGAGGAGATAAGGAATAGAAAATTACTAGGAATCTTGAAAAAGGACCGGACATGGCTCAAATACGAATTACATTGTAATGTCAAAACGCCGGCCCCACTTTTTTTTCCAAAATAATTTAACTTTTGTGATTCAAATGTTAATAAATGTCTTCTCGCGAATCGTTTTTGTTCGAGCATTTTTTTTTGCACTTAAGTCGTGAAAGTAACAATATATATTGTTTTTGTTTAATTATATTTATATTGATCTATTTATTAAAATTGTAAATTTTATTAATGATGTCTTGATCTGTGCCAATGGTCTTTGATGAGTTTAATTACTGGTAATAAAGTAAAAAAAACACACAAGCCAAAGTATTGTGAAAAAGTAAAGGACAAAGACAACAAAAGAATTTTGAGAAGTTTAAGCTTTGATAACAATGGCTTGGTCAAGCCTAGCTGCAGAACCGTAGCTCTTTATGGTCCTTTTGGGTTTTTTTAAGATATGGCAGACTATCCATGAATAATCTTGGCTGAAGTCTGTAAATTGAAATATTCAATAAAGAAATTGGAGGGGGGTGGGGATCCATTATCATGCATGGTCTTGGTGAAATCTGAACTCTAAAGAGAAAGTTAATGGGATTATTCTTTCAAAAACACTAAATGTTTTGCAGTCTCTGAAGTACATTTTTTGGTCCACAAAATGCTAGATTTCAGGAGCTTCCGGGGGGCAAAGCACCCCTGGACCCCTTACGGCCCTCAGGCGGGCCCCAGACCCCCGGCCTAATTTTTTAGGTACCTCCTAAAATTTAAGAAGTACCTCCTGTTATAAAAAACTTTGAAACCCCTGCTTAATTGTCTTGCATATGATTGGTTTTTATGGTTTATGGTTTTATGATGTTTAATGTCACTTTCAACAATATTTCTGTTATATCGTGGCGGTCAGATTTATTGGTGGAGGAAAACGGACTCCCCGGAAAAAAACACCAACCTGCCGCAAGTTACCGACTACCTTTATCACATAATGTTGTACTCCTCGCCCTGAGCTGGATTCGAACTTACAACATCAGAGTGAGATCAGTGGTAATAGGCACCAATTGCATAGGTAGTTGTAAATCCAACTACCATATGATCATGGCCACGACAGACCCAGCATATGATTAGACAGACAAAGACAAATGAAAGGTTATCTAACATGACCTCATACAAATGTTCTTAGATATTAGTGTATAATTTCAAAAAAAAATCCAACAAACATCTAATTTCAATTAGAATGCCTATCTATTCACTAAAACCTGCTCCTACCCAAAAACATTACTGTTATTTTTAACCTGTTTCTTTTTTTAATTCAAGAAGGCATTTTTATTATGTGATGAAAAAATAAAAATAAATCTCCATTCTATCTACACATTAAATTGTGAGTCGGTAAAGAGACAAGGGGGCTGTTGTGTTCGTGATTGCATGGTAGTTGGATTTATAACTACCTATGCAATCAGTGCCTATCACAACTAATGTGAGTTGAAACCCCACTCAGGCAAGGTGTACTCGATACAACATTATGTGATAAAGTTTGTCAGCGACTTGTGACAGGTCAGTGGTTTTCTCTGAGTAGTCCGTTTCCTCCACTTATAAAACTGAACGCCACGATATAACTGAAATATTGTTGAAAGTGGCGTTAAACACCATAACGATAACGACAAAGTAAATAGACAATTACCGTATAAGTGGTTTTTTCGCGGGTACCTAATTTTCGCTTTATTCGCGATAGTTATCGATCAGCGAAAACAAGAACCCGCATAAATTTCTGCCCTTTACTACATAAATATCTTTATCTTCTTAAATAATCGTACAAGATCAGTCTCCCTTAGTATGACTGAATATAACGAATATTTAACAATTACACTAGGAAATAGAAAATGCAAATATCCCCGGTAAAATGCAAATATGCCCGGTAAAATGCAAATAATTAAAGATTACCAGTTATATTTGCGTTTACCAGTTAAATTAGCGAATTGTCTTGTTATATTTGCGTTTTACCTTTTAAATTTGCATTGTCGTGGCATTTTAGCGTTTTTCCTTTTATATTTGCGTTTTTCCTTTTAAATTTGCATTGTCGTGGCATTTTAGCGTTTTTCCTTTTAAATTTGCATTGTCGTGGGATTTTAGCGTTTTTCCTTTTAAATTTGCATTGTCGTGGGATTTTAGCGTTTTTCCTTTTAAATTTGCATTGTCATGGGATTTTAGCGTTTTTCCTTTTATATTTGCGTTTTTCCTTTTAAATTTGCATTGTCGTGGGATTTTAGCATTTTTCCTTTTATATTTGCGTTTTTCCTTTTAAATTTGCATTGTCGTGGGATTTTAGCGTTTTTCCTTTTATATTTGCGTTTTTCCTTTTAAATTTGCATTGTCGTGGGATTTTAGCGTTTTTCCTTTTAAATTTGCATTTTACCAGTTAAATCGCACGGTCATCTAAATCACCCGCTGAGTAGAGAGATTACGTAATACTGTAGTCGTCACTAGCTCATTGAATATGACGATCTATAGTATTATATTATCGTGTATCTATACGTATTTATTTATTTATTTATTATTATTATTTATGTCATACTAGTCTGGCCCTTAATAAATTTAGTGTATTCAATACACAATAATCCATCAATTGTTGCGTATTTGATTTTCATGTCGTATTTTAACTTAATGCGATGTTTATTAAGAAATGTGACTTTAAATGTATTAAAATATTAGCAAAGTGCACTCATATTTATTTCAATTTGATGTTGATTTAAATTGTTGTCCCTACAAGATATTTAGACAGTGACATGCCCAGAGGTCTTGTTCTCAGGTGTACCACCTGTTGTGTTTACTGCCCAAGTGTATATTGTATTGGAGTAATAAAATTTTATGATTTCTTTTTTAATTTGATGTTATTTGTCAAAATTAGACTAAGTTGATTATTTTGTATAATTACTCAAATTAATGTTCTTTGATCTTCATATAAATATGAATAATGTGCTCATGTTTTGTTATGCACTAACCTTGCTAATAATTTCAAATTAACTAAATAGTTGATTGTTAGGGAAGCAATTAGAATTTGAATGTTGTTTTTCATTTCCATATTAAAGAATTGTCTCATTATTTGATAATGAAAATAGTTACTGTTATATAAGGACCGACAGAAGAAAAAATCAAGTTGATATAAGGCGCCACTAATTAATTCAGCAACGAATACATTTCTCTGACGTCACACTATTGTTCAAACAGTGGATTATTTTTTTTAAATCTAATTCTTTTGTTCTTGTGTATATGAACTTTAACCTTTAACCATTTTAGGCTTAAACAGTGTTGTATTTTGGGACTTATGGGTCTCAAACCCCTGCTGGGATTTTCAGTCTTCTTTGAGTTTCCAAATTTCCATCTAACCACACTACAAAAATATATAATTTATATATGACTCTTCATTGTAAACTTTATTTAAAGAAAATATCAACGAATTGTTTAAATAAGTAAACGATCAATATGTACAAGGCATTATAAAAGTATTTAAAATGTTTGTCAATAATGTCCAATGGAGCATCAGATGATGTAATGTTGTATGCAATCCACATATCTGGATAAATACAACCAAACATGAAATAAAACTTAAATGAATAATTACTAAACTAAAACAGTGATTTTTATTTCAAAGTTGGAAAGTAAAATAAAAGCTTGAATTGAATTCACTCTTAAAAATGATTTTTTAATTTCATTTAAAATAAAGATTAAAAAAAAATTTATTTTATGATACTGATGGCTGATTAAAATTGTTTGTCATGCATTAGCTGTCAGTTGTAATTTACAGGATGTAACCAATATACAGGAAGAGCTCTTACTGTGAAGCCATCTATTTTGAGATGCCATTCAATGAAAATAACAACCTGACCATATTGTTACATAATAAGAATAAGAATTAGATAAGAAATTAAAATTGATAGAAGGCAAGGATTTATATAATTAACACATTAAGTCACATTTCAATTATTTAGGCTACCTTGGGTCAGTTATCAATTAAAGACAAAAATCAGTCTAATAAGTATTTACCAAAATAACGATATTGTGATGGGTATCGTTTTAATTTATGAAATAATCAACTTTCTGTTTACATATTTATTTTCAATAAAATTTCTTTATTATTTCATCCCATTTTCCTTAATTTAACTTGTGCATATCCATATTTATACAATCTTATGTTAACGGCAAGTTACGTGTGTCGACCCTATTTAATTCAGCCAGCAGCCTGACGGATTTTTACCACTAAGAGCGTTCAAGCCCTCATCCAGCGAAAGTGCTGATAGAGGGCGCAGTATTATTCAACTTAAACTTAGTTATAATCGAATATTCTTCTACATATTTTTGGACAGGAAGTGCAGCTTTGGAAGAGCTCAGATCACATATATACTCCATTCATTATTGTATTTTTATTCAATAAAATATTTTTAAAAGTTGTTCTTCAATTTTCTATTTCATTAGTTAACGATTTTTTTTTTATAGCGTCACGTGTTTTGTTGGTTATGCATGTTGTTTGTTGACATCCTAGTTTTAGTAATATTTTGATCTCGGGGTGAAATTTCAATGTTTTATCCTTTCTTATGAAAAGAATGTCATTATTCCTACAATGTAGGCACAATTTATGTGTTTTCATCCGTATTTTTAATATCGCACGCTCTGTTTACATCCGATATTTTTTTTTATTGACATGTACAAGGTTACATAATATAGTCTCTGATCCATTCATACACTTTGCTAATAAGTAATATTTTCTTTACAATAGTTTATTTTTGTTAATAAAATAGACGAATTATTGAATAAAGATTGATATAAATGAAACGATTAAAATTGATTGCTAAAAAAAAGTGTTATTATTAAATACCCGGATATGTTTGGATAAGAGAATAGCATTCGGGTCATATAGGGGTCATGTAGTTTCGTGTTTTATGGGTTGTGGATTATTTTTTTTTAAAGATTGAACATGTGGTATATATATATATTTGCATCATCAAGTAGTTCAATAAAAATATTGATTCAAATCTAATGAAAATGAAGTAAATTTATATTGATTTAAGAAGAAAAATTGAAATAAAGAAAAGTTACAAAACTAATGAGAAATGAAATAATATATTTTATGTAAGAGTAAAGTTGGTCATTTTTTTTTGGTTAACAAAATTCAATAGGAAAATAAACCATTAATTAAAATTTTAACAGAAATAATACACCTTAAAACAGTAAAATATGTATACATTAAGGAAAGAAAATAGATCATATATATATATTCTTACAATGGAAATGAAGTTCTATTTTTAAAAGTTAATTTTTATTAGAAAATTATTTCTTTCATAACTTTACTTTTTTTAATTATAAAAAATAGTGAAAAATCAAGTTTGGAGAGCATATTTCAGGTTTGCTTATATAGTAATAGTATTAATGTTTAATATAAATATTAATTATTATGTTTTCTTATTTGATGTGTGTTTATATTGGTTTAAAATTAATAATAAATATTCAGTATTATATTTTCATATTTCATGTGTAATTTTATAGTTTTAGAGTTTAATAATACATATTCATTAATTTGTTTTCGTATTTTATGTAATTCCATTTATGTAGAAAAAGCAAAAAAGAGAATCAAATTTACCTTTATTTACATGTGATTACCCTGATAATTCACCCTTAATGGGACCCCTTAATTCCTCTTAATTAGGAAGGACAGCATTCTTTGATATTATAAAATGTTGGCCTTGAGGGATACACGAAATCATAAAATTTTATTAATTTGGTAATTCATTACTTACAGCTCACTCCAATACAATATACACTTTAGCAATAAACACAACAGGTGGTACACCTGAGGAAAAGGCCTCTAGACATGTAACTCTTGTGGGGACAACAAATGTGTTCTCTCTGAATTATAGAAAATTCAATTGTTTTACACTATTTCAACACATATTTTAATACAAGGCCTATAAAACAGATGTTTACAGAAGTGAATTTCATTTTTGTTAACGTATATTCATATGAATAATTTCTTAGCTCCGAGCTTTGCTTTCAGATGCATACAAATCGATGTTTAACACTGTATTAGCGATTATTTAAAAAAAATATCCATATACATATTTTTCTTTATCGAAAACAAGCCCCTAATAAATTACAGAGTTATCAAAGCGAATCATGATTAAGTTGGATATAATGTCGCACAATAGGCTACCCGATTTGTAAGGCTTGAAGTAATTTACCATATAACAATATGTTCGTAATGATGAACGGTAAGGCCACTAAAATGCATGAATCGCCTGTAAAATAAATAAACATAAATTATAATGTTGAATCTCCGTGAAAATATTAAACGTTTACATTTAAATCAACATCAAATTGAGAAATAAATATGAGTGCATAGTTCTAGATCCTGAAAAACAAAATCAAGAAATCAAATATACATAACTACTGTAAAATACACAACGATTGATGGATTATTGTGTATTGAATAGCTAAAGTTATTATCATCCAGAATGGTACAAATAAATAAACAATAATATAATACTATTATAGATTGTTCTTATATTTATCAGGGAATTATATAAACATTTGAAGAAAAAAAAAATCCTGTATTTATTGATCAATCTAATTAACTGACAAAATAGTGTTTACATGTAAATTGCATATTTCTGTTGGATCGGACAAGGGCGCGTACGTTACGTATACATAGGGTTATGATTATTTGTTTTGTATCATCAACAAAAATATTTATTGTTCATTAAGGTGCCTCATTACAATAATCAGAACTTTTAAAACACAATAACTTTGACACTGTACATACACAATCCTGTGCTATAAAACAAGACATAAATAGCTTAATAGAGACCGATAGTTTAATATATACTTAATTCATTTTTTAGTAAATAGTCTCAGCATAGGTATTACAAGGTTAATGTATTTCTCGCATGATAAACAAGTAATAGTGAAGTGACAACAGTATACGTATTCTGTACGTGTATCACACTTTGCTAATATTTTAATACATTTAAAGTCACATTTCTTAATAAATATCGCATTAAGTTAAAATACGACATGAAAATCAAATGCGCAACAATTGATGGATTATTGTGTATTGAATACACTAAATTTATTAAGGGCCAGACTAGTATGACATAAATAATAATAATAAATAAATACGTATAGATACACGATATAATACTATAGATCGTCATATTCAATGAGCTAGTGACGACTACAGTATTACGTAATCTCTCTACTCAGCGGGTGATTTAGATGACCGTGCGATTTAACTGGTAAAATGCAAATTTAAAAGGAAAAACGCTAAAATCCCACGACAATGCAAATTTAAAAGGAAAAACGCTAAAATCCCACGACAATGCAAATTTAAAAGGAAAAACGCAAATATAAAAGGAAAAATGCTAAAATCCCACGACAATGCAAATTTAAAAGGAAAAACGCAAATATAAAAGGAAAAACGCTAAAATCCCATGACAATGCAAATTTAAAAGGAAAAACGCTAAAATCCCACGACAATGCAAATTTAAAAGGAAAAACGCTAAAATCCCACGACAATGCAAATTTAAAAGGAAAAACTCTAAAATCCCACGACAATGCAAATTTAAAAGGAAAAACGCAAATATAAAAGGAAAAACGCTAAAATGCCACGACAATGCAAATTTAAAAGGTAAAACGCAAATATAACAAGACAATTCGCTAATTTAACTGGTAAACGCTAATATAACTGGTAATCTTTAATTTTTTGCCTTTTACCGGGGATATTTGCATTTTCTATTTCCTAGTGTTATATGGTCACTGCCATTCTTACAATTGTTGAAATGATGCTTTTAAAATATCTAACAAAGGGGAAAAAATCCTCCCCGAAAAAAATGAATTTGGTGACAAATACAATGTAACAGGTAAATTATTTTACATGTAATTAATTGCCCTTTTATCTTTAAAAACTAATTACCATGAATAGTTGTTGCCGTGTAAACACATCTTTTTTAAAATTAATATTAGCATTTCCATTCACTGAATTTGGTGACAAATACAATGTAACAGGTAAATTATTTTACATGTAATTAATTGCCCTTTTATCTTTAAAAACTAATTACCATGAATAGTCGTTGCCGAGTACCCATTTTTTTTTAAATTAATATTAGCATTTCCATTCACAGATTTTTGTAAATGTGTTGTAATAATACATACAATGTATGTTAAAATTATATTAAATACCCTTACGCAATTTTCTATTAATTAACATGTATACAATTCTAAAATACTGCCGATCGCATTCAAAAAGTTCTTACTCAATTTATTTAAAAACATTTCCTATTTTGAATTGTTGGTCAAACAGTTCAGATTATGTTATTCTAATTTAACTGTCAATTCGCTAAAATTTGATTTTGGTTAAAACTCTGGATCGTGAAAATTAAATACCGCTAAAAAAAATTCCATCAATTTGGAAGAAAACCACGAAATTTGCCTCCTGCGAAACAAACCACTTATACAGTATTTAATTTAGGTTCAACTGTAAGTCAAAACATGATCTATAGTTTCCAGTAAGGCAAAAAAAAACCAACAACAAATACATGTGTTTCCGCTAAACCTACAGACACTAATTTTTAGTGCCTACAATAAGATTTTTTTGGACAAGAACTGTAAAAGCTAGATGCTTGTCCCGTATAACCATGGTAAAACTTAAAAATAAGTTTTTTGCCTTCCTACAGACCCAGTGCCAGTATATTTTTTTTTCAAGAATATTAGTGGAAACACAGGAATTTGTTTTTCTTGGCCTAATCACAAAAATAATCTAACCCTTTCATTGGTAATGGTCCCTTGTTTCAGTATAATTTCAATAGATCCAAAGTTAGTACTGCATATCCATTGGTTACGACCTTGAAAAGTACCAGTAGTGTCCTTGGGTCTAGCACCACCAAAGTCTCCACTAGAAGGTCTTCTTTGCATGTCAGGTAGCTCTTCTCTGTCAAAGAAATCAGCGAAGAATTTACTATTCTTAGTTCCATGACTATAGTTCTAATAATAAAACCATAAAGGTTTTTAGGCGTGAATGTTTACCAATCGTAACTACTCGGCCATTCTCGTTACCCTGCAAATAACAGGGTAGCGAGAATGGCCGAGTAGTTACGATTGGATCAGCTTGTAATAAGAAATACCATATTTAGAAAAGCTCCGCCTTCCATAGTTTCCGGTTATGGAAAACGATCGATAAATTTGAACAAGGTTGTTGCTAACTTTGAAAAGCATATATTTCTCAGCCAAACCGATTTAACAAGGACTGGGATCATCAGTAATTGTTATAATGAAATGTTTGAAGCGTAAATAGTGAGTTTTTATGTTTCAACTGCAACTTTTTTTTTGCTCCATTGTGACGAATGGGACCGCGTTGTAGCTCTGCCGAGACACAAGTTTGTCACAGGAGCTACATTATTGCAGCTACCATGACTAGAGATTAATATAATCAGGGTGTCAAGCCACTTTTGACAAAAATTATATAGGTAAATAGGATTTCTTTGGATGAAAATATAGGATAAATTTAAGGTATATTTAGCAAAAAATACATGGCCTCCACCTCTCCTGTAACCATTCCTCACCCCCTTTTTACTGACAAATGGGGAAAAAAAACCAGTATCACTAAAAATTGGACATATACCACAAAAGACTACAACACTGAAATAAATACGTAATCATGTGAATTTAAACCCTAAGAAAATTCAACAATAAAAAAACCAAACCACATGAATGCATCTGTTGCTATATAAGATCAGCTAACTACTATAGCAGTATCAGCATTAATATCCTATTTGTCATGTCTATATGAAATTTACACTCAAAATTAAACAATCAACTTTTTTTCACATAGTTTGGGAAAAATATAGGATTTTGGGATGTAATATAGGACATTTTAGGCAAATATTGGAAATATAGCAAAATCTTGAAAATATAGGATCACTTGAATTGCTATTCAAATTCTGTTGATTGCCAAAGAAATGGAGCTGATTTACATCCACAGCCTTTTGTAATAAAATCTAACTCACAAGTTATACAAATAATGTATAACTGAAATAGTGTTGAAAGTATCAAGGAACTGACTGTGATACTATAGAGTTATTGCACTAATATTCCTCAATATTAGTGCAATAACACTTTTATAATATAGTACCAAATATTTCAGTCTGTGTCAATTACATTTCACCAAATTTCTTTGAAACATGTATTCAATATAATTCTGCCAACTTGTTTACCTCTTGTCTGCTTGCATGCAAATATCGTTTTACTCAGAACCTCTCTAGTGCATACTAAACTTTAAGGAGAAAGAATGGAATGCAATATCGGTCAAGATGCAATATTTTTAGCTTATTCGGAAATACTCTACTTTTTAGGTATATTCATAAAATAGAAGACTAGTAAAAATATCTGCAAATATTGCATTTTTATTTTACAAATAAATCTACATGAAATATTTGATACTATATTATAATGAAAATTACTGGTCAGTGTGACATTAAACACAATTTTGTCACATTCCTCCTCCATTTCTGTATGATTTGTATATTTGTATTATTGAACTTGTTCTAGTTCTGAATATGCATGAAATATTTGCCACAATCAACAATTAATCAATCAATCAATCAATCACATTGCCTTATAGTAAAAAAAATCAAATCAACATTTGAGAGATCTCCCCCTTGAAATTTGTTTCATTTTTTATGATAGATGATCTAAGGTTTGCATCCAGGTCCCAGGACTTTGCAAAAAGGGGTCAAATGTCCCATTTGCAATTAAAAAAACCAGGCACTATTTGTAGAGGATATGAGCACACAAGGTTAAAAAAATGTGCATGGGGGAGAATTTGATGTGCTCGATGTGTGCACAAGGGGGAATATGATGTGCTCTTTACTTTCATCAAATGGGGTACTTTTACAAATAAAAAGGGCCATTTTTAAAATTCCTCCTCTCAGATGAAACCGTGTCTTGTAGATACAATAGGGAACATTCTGGAAACTCAACAATATACCTACCGGTGGACAGAGGGCATTGATTGAACATGGTGTAAGTCATGTGTTCCTTTACTTCTGTACATACAAAGGAGAAACCTGGAAACTCAACAATGTACCTACTTGTGGACAGATGGTGTTGATTGAACATGGTGTAAGTCATGTGTTCCTTTAAGTCTTCTGTACATACAAAGGAGAAACCTGGAAACTCAACAATATACCTACTTGTGGACAGAGGGCATTGATTGAACATGGTGTAAGTCATGTGTTCCTTTAGTCTTCTGTACATACAAAGGAGAAACCTGGAAACTCAACAATATACCTACTTGTGGACAGAGGGTGTTGATTGAACATGGTGTAAGTCATGTGTTCCTTTAGTCTTCTGTACATACAAAGGAGAAACCTTCTGGAAACTCAACAATATACCTACTTGTGGACAGAGGGCATTGATTGAACATGGTGTAAGTCATGTGTTCCTTTACTTCTGTACATACAAAGGAGAAACCTGGAAACTCAACAATATACCTACTTGTGGAGAGAGGGTATTGATTGAACATGGTGTAAGTCATGTGTTCCTTTACTTCTGTATATACAAAGGAGAAACCTGGAAACTCAACAATATACCTACTTGTGGACAGAGGGCATTGATTGAACATGGTGTAAGTCATGTGTTCCTTTACTTCTGTACATACAAAGGAGAAACCTGGAAACTCAACAATATACCTACTTGTGGACAGAGGGTGTTGATTGAACATGGTGTAAGTCATGTGTTCCTTTAGTCTTCTGTACATACAAAGGAGAAACCTGGAAACTCAACAATATACCTACTTGTGGACAGAGGGCATTGATTGAACATGGTGTAAGTCATGTGTTCCTTTACTTCTGTACATACAAAGGAGAAACCTGGAAACTCAACAATATACCTACTTGTGGACAGAGGGTGTTGATTGAACATGGTGTAAGTCATGTGTTCCTTTACTTCTGTACATACAAAGGAGAAACCTGGAAACTCAACAATATACCTACTTGTGGACAGAGGGTGTTGATTGAACATGGTGTAAATCATGTGTTCCTTTAAGTCTTCTGTACATACAAAGGAGAAACCTGGAAACTCAACAATATACCTACTTGTGGACAGAGGGTGTTGATTGAACATGGTGTAAGTCATGTGTTCCTTTAGCCTTCTGTACATACAAAGGAGAAACCTTCTGGAAACTCAACAATATACCTACTTGTGGACAGAGGGCATTGAATGAACATGGTGTAAGTCATGTGTTCCTTTAGCCTTCTGTACATACAAAGGAGAAACCTTCTGGAAACTCAACAATGTACCTACTTGTTGACAGAGGGTATTGATTGAACATGGTGTAAGTCATGTGTTCCTTTAGCCTTCTGTACATACAAAGGAGAAACCTTCTGGAAACTCAACAATGTACCTACTTGTTGACAGAGGGTATTGATTGAACATGGTGTAAGTCATGTGTTCCTTTAGCCTTCTGTACATACAAAGGAGAAACCTTCTGGAAACTCAACAATATACCTACTTGTGGACAGAGGGTGTTGATTGAACATGGTGTAAGTCATGTGTTCCTTTACTTCTGTACATACAAAGGAGAAACCTGGAAACTCAACAATATACCTACTTGTTGACAGAGGGCATTGAATGAACATGGTGTAAGTCATGTGTTCCTTTAGTCTTCTGTACATACAAAGGAGAAACCTGGAAACTCAACAATATACCTACTTGTGGACAGAGGGCATTGAATGAACATGGTGTAAGTCATGTGTTCCTATAGCCTTCTGTACATACAAAGGAGAAACCTTCTGGAAACTCAACAATATACCTACTTGTGGACAGAGGGCATTGAATGAACATGGTGTAAGTCATGTGTTCCTTTAGTCTTCTGTACTTCTACTCCACATCTATGTTTACTTTCAAAACACGTCAGAAATTTTCTTCCACGTCCTGAGTTCAAAACTTTGGATATTAAGGCAACATCTTGATCTATAACGATACAATGTTTAGAAATTTAATGAAGACCGAGTTATACCAGTCCTCACGATGAGCACCGGTTCTTCTGGAAGTACTTCTACTTTAGCAGACCCTTACCCTAACTCTTTTGTTGTCATATCCACATGGTAACGAAATGAAAGGTTATGGGTCATGCACGTTGATTATTACAATATCTGACTTCCGGGATCTGCTAATGTATATTCTACCCGTCCGCCAGCCCAAGATCAGTAAAACTTTGTTCGGACCAGTGTATTTTTCAAGTTTTATTTAGAACTAGATAAAAATTAATTCAAGAATTTGATTTGGAACAGTCACAAACAAAAGTTGTTTATTATTTGCTTGGCCACTAGAGATCTACTGGTAATTAATAATCAAATGGAGAGTGATGGAATCACTTTGATAGATTGTCCTGGCAACAAATTTTAAAATGTATCTAAGCAAAACATAGCGATGGGAGCAAATCTTTGTGATTCGACAATCACTTAACTCATATGTATTTTAATAATTATACAGTTATAATATCGAATATATTAACTTACATCAGAAAAAATGTAAAAGATATTTGAACTTAGAGGGTTAGGGCTATGGTGTTTAATGCAACCTTCAACAATATTTCAGTTATATCATGGTGGTCAGTTTTATTGGCAGAGGAAACCGGAGTACCCAGAGAAAACTACCAACCTTCCAAACTTTATATATTATATTTTTTAGATAAAGTATTCATATCAGAATGGTCATTAAGTAACCATGAATCAAAAGGTAGTATTTCAATTCAAGTCCTTCACAAAAAATCTACACAAAGGGTTATCAACAAACAAGTACATTTTATATGCATAGGTAGTTGTAAATCTACCTACCATACAATCACGGTCACTGCAGCCTCTCTCGTGATCGCATGGTAGTTAGATTTACAACTACCTATGACATCAGTGTCTATTACCACCAACATTGTGAGTTCGAATCACGTTCATGGCGAGGTGTACTCAATACAACTTTATGTGATCAAGTTTGTCAGTGACTTGTGACAGGTCTGTGGTTTTCTCCGGGTACTCTGGTTTCCTCCACCAATAAAACTGACTGCCATGATATAACTGAAATATTGTTTAGTGGTGTAACCCATAACTAACTCTAACCCCCTCTACATTTCAGGAAAATGAATTACTGTTAACACACAAATTAATGCAATGTTTGGATTAACGTGAAAAATTCGACAGAACAAAGATCTAATTATTGATATCTCTCATTTGTAAATACAATGTACATGAAAACAGTAAAGAATAACCATTGAACAGTTGGTATAATGGTTAGCATGCTCACCTTGAGTGTGGTAGATAGTGGGTTCGAGCTCAGGTCGAGTCAAACCAAAGACTACAAAATTGGTATTTGTTGCTTCTCTGCTAAGCATGCACCATTAAGGAGAAAAAGCAAAGACTAGTTGGCTCGGAATCAGGATAATGTGTCAGAGTATAGCACCATGTCTAACAGCGGACTGTTGTTTCAGTGAGATAGCACTATAAAAATCTAACTAAGCAGGTTGGTCTACTACAAAACGGTCATCATTATCATCTCATCAAATGTAACTTGTTCTCGCCATGAGATAGCTAAAAAATTGCTCATTTAGCGTTAAACAACAATACTCACTCACTCATTGTAAGGAATAACAAATAGGTAATAAGTCACTATACAATATTAGCAATCTTGCCTCTCAATAAGGGGCAGTACCAGGTTTAATACTTTTACCTGCCTAAAATGGTCTTTAGTACCTTCTGATCTTAACTCTTTACCGTTCGTATGACCCATATATGGGTCATAAGCGTTTTTTTCATTGCCATGCTGGAAAAGTAGGGACATAGAGGGAATACATTACATTTTTGATATGAAGTGTTATACATATTTGGAAAGCTTAACATCTCCAGATTAAAATGGATATATCATTTTTTATTGTCAGTGCCTTTTTTTAACGCAAAATTGTTTTAACTGGAGATTTATCTTTTGAAAATTGGATAAAAAATTGACGTTTTTTTACCAAAGAGATCGCTGAAAATAACTACACGATACTTGTACAAAAAAAGAAAAAAGTGGGAAAAAAGTAAATAGAACGAATCACTGAATAAAACTGAAACTTTCCATCGATTTACTTTTTCTCAAAATGTCGTTTGTAATTTTTAGGGGTTCAATACCTCTTCAGTTATATCGAAAACTACGTGCTCCATACCGATTTTTGAGCCAACATTTTGAATTTCGTATGTATGTTTTTCCACAGGGGCTAGGTGCGTCCGAAAAAAAAAAAAAAAAAAGTATTATATAGTATTTTTTTTCTTTTTTTTTTCGGATGCACCTAGCCCCTGTGTTTTTCTGTATATTAAAATAGGGAAAACTAATTCCAGAAATAGAAAAACAAATAAATTTTCTTTAATTTGATGTATAATACACGACTCTTCAGTGAGTAAATTTTGTGTACAAGTCCGTTAAATCCACATTTTGCTCTGGAAATAATACGGAAATTTTAGCCGTCATGCCTTCTAAATTACACCTCTTCCGTGCACAAAATGGAGTTGTCC
This sequence comes from Bathymodiolus septemdierum, assembly GCA_963383655.1. Taxonomy (NCBI): domain Eukaryota; kingdom Metazoa; phylum Mollusca; class Bivalvia; order Mytilida; family Modiolidae; genus Bathymodiolus; species Bathymodiolus septemdierum. The sequence continues at coordinate 43,731,374 of OY726530.1, read as the reverse complement.
ACGGAAAACGCCCATGCAAATGGTAAGGCTTGTATATTAACTTCTGAAACTGTTTTGTAAATCATGTACAAAAAAAGGATCGATATGTGTTCAGAAATTGTTCACTGTGAGGATATTTAGATCGCAGCAACCACTAAAAGGTTACTGGTAAGCTGAAAACCTTCGTGACCTTTTGACATGTAGTCAGTTGGGATCCCTAGTCAGTTTATTTTTATTGACAGTTCACATGATTATACAATGACTGACATTTTTATGAAAAGGTGTAAGGTATTTATATTTTTTTGTTTTGTTTATTGAAGATAAACCCCTGTGTATTTATGGATCTAGGATTTTCTTTAAAATGAGCGCATCCCAAAATGTTTACAACTTCTCCCATTTTCCCCTGATTTTCAAAGTGACAAGGTAAATAAGAATTAGTAAGAACATCTGTACCGAGTTAGGCTTTAAATCACCTGGTACATATGTGTGTGAAGGTAGGGGTATATATATTTTTTTAGTTATACATATTATTATATTGAAGCCCTGCATCCTGTACAGTACTGTACAGTAGTCTTTGTAGGCTCTGTGAATTATTTTTTTTACTCCTGTATACATGTATGTGTACATGTATTTATAAATAAATTGGTATGCATGTGTTATATGAAATTTGTTAAAATAAAAAGTTAAAACGTGGAATGTCGGTTGATTTTGGTTGCATTGAAACCTGTATATTTCCAGATTTTGAGGATTATGTTGAGCCTTTTGAGGATGAAGGAATGTCTGAGGAAGAGGAGGATTATTTGGACTATCTGCTTGGGGATGAAAATGAACAAATACAAGATCCAGATGAAGTTTGGCAATAACCAGAAGTTTATATGTAAAGTTCAAACAAAAATGTTTAATAAAATAAAAAAAGACACACATAAAAAATAATAATCACACCATAATATATGTATTAGGAAAGTGATTATAGATACTGGGTTATTTTCATTCAACATGTTTGCCCATTTCTATTTAATGTGTCAAGGGTTATTATTCATCATGCATATAACCACTTTTCCCTGTGCAAAGAGAGAAATTTGTTTTTGTTCAACATGATATTCATATTTTATTTTATGTTCTTCTGTGCATGTACATATACCCTCAGCACCACCCTCCACTAAGAAAGGAAAAATGTACATGTATGTAGGATCTCAACTATCCTTGCTGAGATGACAAACATTTTGAACATAACACAAATGCTTTGCATATATCCATGTCAGTGAGATATTTAGGTTCCAGTGATTCTTAAACTTTTGTTTTTTTTAATGTGTATTCAAAATGAATTTTTATTTTTAAAACAATATATACCACATTCATCACCATCTTGGTTTGTATAGGGTTGTAAGTTGTTGTGAAATATAAGTTTTATTTTTAATTCTGCACAAAATAAGAAATGTTTCAAAGAAATGATCCTTGAAAGTGCACTTTCTTGATACATGTATCTCAGCAGTGTATAATTTTGTTTTTCTATTTTGAAATTGAGCAATTCAAAGTTGTATTAATAATGATGTGATGGCAAAAAAGAGACATTTTTCCCCACCCTGCATAAAATAGTTAAGAATGACTGGTAAGCTGTTCATTTCTCTCTGCTTGTAAGTCATGTGAAAAATTTACTTGATATCCTGAAGATATATGTTTCATATTAAAGTTTGTATTATCTCATCTACAGGTCATCACAGTCTTCATTGGAAAGTATGTCGAGTATGGGTGAACCTACACCTACCAGTGTCTACTGGAAGGATGACAATGTTAAGGATGAGGGTGCACCAGATCCAAGGACAGAACAGTTCAGACCAGGAAGAAAGCCAGGAATACATCTTGGAAGACTATCACGATATTATTTATTTTGAATTGTTGTAAATAATTTTGCTCATTAAAATTTTCTCTATGACACTCATATGCAAAATACTATTGTTACAAACAGCTTGGAGAAACCTTAGATGGTACATGGGAAAGAGTAGCTGAAGCTGAGATGGAGAGGTAAATGAGATACATGTCTACTGCTTTTATAAGAAAAAATACCATTTATTTAATTATTTTTAAATCATGTCATCAGCTATTCATAGAGCCATTTCTTATCCCAATTCAGTATGTAGAATAATATGAAATGAAAAACAATAAAGAAGGTAACATGTGTCTATTGCTACAAATCAAGACTTTGTCCAAATGTTCTTCTTTCCAAAATTAGAAAGAATGTGGGCAAGATGTATGCTTGTCTCAAATACAACCATTAATTATATACATATATAGGACTTAGTTTCATTTTTTATTTGCAGATTTATTGGTATATTGATTTATATGTCTTTCATGAAGCTAAGTTCTCTAGATCGCTATTGGAGTACAGATCCCCTGTATAGATTCAACCCTATTTCATCATGTATGACATCACTGAGATTCAAGGCCATCTTGACATTTTTGCAGATCACACCATTACCTGATGTTGATAAAGGTAAAATATATTTTTTAATTTTAGCCGGTTTTTTTCATTGTGTTTATCTAGCACTATTCTGATGCTGGTATAATTTTTCTGCCTGAAGTTCATTTTTCACAACACTTTTTCTAATATTGTTGTACAATGTATGCAACTGCAAATCATTGCTTTATTTTTATACCCCCCACAACAAAGTTGTAGGGGGGGTATACTGGTTTCACCATGTCCGTCTGTCCGTCCGTCTGTAGATAAATCCTATGTCGTACGATAACTTGAGTTGAGTTTCTTAGAATCTTTTAAAATTTTATCAGCTGTTTACTGGTGAAGAGAGGAGGATCCCTTTCTTTTTTGACGATTTTCACTTTTACCGTTCCAGAGTTATTGGACTTGATATGACGGAAAATAGGATTTTTACCCTATGTCGTATGATAACTTGAGTAGTGTTTCTCAGAATGTTTTGAAATTTTATCAGCAGCTTAACGGTGAAGAGAGGTGGATCCTTTTCATTTTTGGTCGGAACAATCAGTAATGTTTTGGTTATGGAAATAGGTTGGACAGATGTGGGGAGTGGGGGGTATATCTTAGTGAGCAGTGCTCACAGTAATACTAGTTGGTAGCAAACTTTAGCTTGCATGTCTTGTCAGGGCAGAGGTGCACTAGAGTCATACAAGACAAAACTGAACAAAAGGAAAAAGGCCTTTACAACAACAAAAACAAGAAATATTAATTTACAGAACAAATTTAATTTTCATGTTAGCGGAGCCAGTCAACGAATATTTGTGACCATTTTAAATCTACTTGCATTCCATCTTTTAATGAAAATGCCAAGAGACTAAGATGTACTTTTTGCTATGCTCATGCCAAGTTAAATGAACTCCCAGAAACACATTGTAAAACATTGTTCCATTGTGGAAATTGTAATGTGAATCTTTGTTTTTCACCCGACAGAGATTGCTTTACTAAATGGCACAGTACAGAAGGTGCTAGAGTGAGGGCTTGGGTAAAAGAAAATGGAAGGAATAAAGATCATTAAGTTATGTTAAATTTTAGTAAGTCTGTATGTCATGTTTGTTTTAGCTGAAACAATTTTTTTTCAGTGTAACTTATAACAAAATCAAAGAAAAGGCAAAAAAAAAAAAAAATGAAAAAAGATGTAAAAAAACATGCCGATATCAAGTCAGCAGTTATGAATACAAAAAAAAGAGAAAAAAATAAATCAGTTAGTTATAAAGAATTAGTCAAAAAGAAATAATAGAAGAAATGAGTATATGAAAAAAAAAATCTGATCACAAAATTGTAAAAAAAAACCAACAACACTAGATCACAAAATTATGAAAAAGCACAAAAAAATAAGAAAAAAATATAAGCTTTGGTAGTTTAAAGACAAACACTGAACTTCCAGTTCAGAGATGGTGGTTCAAATCCACCCCAAAGCTAAGACCAGTTATCTTTTTTAATGTTAGTAGTCTTTTTATCACTAGTATAGGAGCACAGGTATAACCTATTTTTGAAGGTAAGAAGTGGCAGTTTCAGATGTCACAAAACCTCAATCATTAATGTAAATTACTAGTACCAGTTAATTAGTGATTTTAAAGACCTCAATTATATCATTAAATGAAAACTAAACAAAAAGGTCAATTTATCTTATTTATATGTCACTAGATCAATTTTATGTCTGAATATGTGATGAAATGCTGAAATTCAGACATAGTTCTATGGTTGTTATGCAGTAGAAATGGTTGTTATGCAGAAGAAATGGTTGATATGGATCAAGACAGGTAGTATATAATTCCTATTTTTTTTATTATAAAAATATATTAAGAGACTGACACATTTACAGCAAAATTCGAATTTTTCATTAGCAATGATTTGTAGAAAGTTTTGTTGTAGATGCAGCAAAACTGCAAGCATTCTTTTATTTTTTGGACATGAACATTAACTTCTTACCAATATTCTAGTAAGTAATATTAACAATCACAATCTACCTTTAAATAAAAACTCATCATATCTCTTCAAGGTATTTTTGTGTAAAAAATTGATTTCATGTTTGAAAATATGATGAAATACTGAAAATCACATCTCGTCCTCACGGTTGCCATGCAGTAAAAATGGTTGCTAAGAATAAATTACAGGTTATAAATACATTTTTTTGCTCTTGAAAGTGCAAAAATATAAAAAGATAGACAGCTTTACTTTATAATTCTATTTCTTAATATAATAATAATTATTCCATTATTATTAGAAACACTGGTGAAAAAATGACCATAAATTGCTTAGCAACCAAATTTTTTTTACTTTTGATGAAAATCCAAAATACAAATGAATATGGAATAAAAATTAAATATCATAGAAGATATTTAATGTTAATATTACACACTATTTCACAATGTATAGTGGAACTTTTTTGTGTTTGATGAAAAAATATAGGTATTTTTTGCTACTTAGTAAATGCGAATGTGGCTACCATAGCAACAGCTCTTGATTTTTCTGCAATATAGCATTTTATTTTCAAAAACAACTTTAATGCCTTCACTTTGGTACCTAACAATAGGATGAATCACCATTGATATCACCATACTAGTGTCTACAACTCAAACTTAGTTTTTGTCATGATTTTGCACCAAAAAGTCATAAATGGTAAAGAGTTAAAGATTGTTGTATAAAATATTAAGGAAAATTGTTCAGATTTTAATAAAAAGTACTGCTTGTAAATAGTGAAGTACCTGGTAGACTTTAAAAATATTGAAAGCCCTGTAACAATAGATATATTTCATTTCCTTGTTTTTCTTTCTTTCAACAACTACCCATGATTTCCAGATTACACTTCACCCTTTTATTATTGTTGGTCGTCATGGATTTGTAATAAATATGTGAACACAATACAGTCAAACCTGTATAAAGAAAAAGTGGCCTTATAAGACAGGTAACCTCTTAAAAGGGGTTCAATTCATATCAAATTGTTTATGACAGGACAAGAAAAGGTGACCTTTTAATATGAGTGACTGCTTAATAGAGGTGACCACATGGACAGGTTTGACTAATTTGTAAATTTCCAGAGTTTGATCTGTTACCTTTACTGCTGATTCTCTGAAGGTCAACTTGTCCTTGCCAGATAGAAGATATCATTACATTTATTTCTGTCTTAGCATCCTCTAGAGTCGCAGGATCAGCCTTCAATTCAATCACTGTCGTCTGCTTCCCTTCATTATGTTTGTAAGAAAGACTGCCGTTCTTCTTACTGAATTATTTAAACATATATTTTTCAAGAAGGAATGCTAACCCTATCTTTTATTTGAATTGCATACAGTAGTCCCCCTCTAATAAAGCCAATCTCACCAAGGGCCATCACTCTTAACAGGCCACATTGCAGATGCATTTAGATTGTAATTAAAACAGAACTAAAATTTCCACCTGAAGAGAGGCCACCCCCTTGATAAAGACACTTTTTCGTTGTAGCAGGGGCTGTCTTGTTAGAGGGGGACTAATAAATTAATATATTTCTTTATAAAATTGCTACATCACAAACTTTGGGATTGTTGCAGCCATGAGATATACATCCATCTATGCAATCAGTGAGTGTGAGTTTGATTTCAACTTGTGGCGAGTTGTACTTGATAAGACTTTATGCAATAAAGTTTGTCCAAAGTTTCCCACAGTTTGGTTGGGATTTTTTCAAGGACTCCTGCCAGAATATAATATAACTGAGGTATTGTTGAAAATGCCATAAATGACTCATGACCTATTTTTAACTTTGTACATGCACCTAAGTCTAAGATCCCACAGACACCACAACAGCACAATCTTTAATTTTCATAATGATTCTTAAGGAAACTAGAGGTACTGCTGGACGCAGGAGTCCCGCATTGATACATAAATGGAATAACTTAACTGTCTGCTACACGGGACTAATACCTCCCGCGTCCCCATCCTCTTAATTGAGCCAAAACATATTTGGAACACAACTTTTAGACTCATAATTCTGAGGAAACGTGATGGACCAGGATATACTACTAATGACAATAAATGTGCACATCTTCATATTAGGATCTTGCAATGTACAAAGTTTCATGAACTTCTGATTAATCATGTAGGAGAATTTGCGATGACAAAGTGCATACTGAATTGTCTCAAAATTTCTAAGACCAAAGAAGCATAACAGGGGTAAAGCTCAATGGACCGGGATATCCTACTAATGTGCACATCTTCATATTAGGATCTTGCAATGTACAAAGTTTCATGAACTTCTGATTAACCATGTAGGAGAATTTGCGATGACAAAGTGCATACTGAATTGTCTCAAAATTTCTAAGTCCAAAGAGGCATAACAGGGGTAAATCTCAATGGACAATAAAATCCTTTATACTGCAAAGTTCACACATAATGATCTTAAATTCCACAGTTTGGTGGAAATCGGAAAAAAGATGTGGAAGTTGGTCCAGACAGACGGATAGACAGATCGATTCCTATATACCCCCCGAAACTATGTTTGCGGGGGGTATAAATATATAATAGATAAATTGTAAAAATATATATAATTTATATACACATACTTTGGAAAAAGTAGGAAAGCGAGCCTTTGGCAAGATTTTCTGGCCGATTTCACAGAGAGTGCAAATAAATCTTGTTCTTACCAAAGAAAATTGCTAAGGTTCTCCTCTCTCAGCCATAGTTGTCATTAACCAATATTGGCTATTCTGTTTAGGCCATTTGATTTTATTGCTCCCTGACTATTAAATTATTTGGCTTTCCAATCTTTGGGGAGTATCCGATGAACGATATTCAAGAAACGTGTTGTGCATGCTAAACTAGATATCTACGTTTTTCAGAAATGAAAGTGTTCTCTGATCAAATAAGAGGAAAACTCCTACAGAGTACACCATAATCTTCATTTTCTACCTGTCTGGACCAAGTTTGACACATTTTATTTCCAAATCGAGGAAATTTGCTGTTCACAGGAAAATGTTCATCTCTGTTTTATTGTATGATAAATACATAGGTAATACATATATAACTGCATCGGTGGTGTAATGGGTAGCATACTCACCCCAAGTGTGGTAGATTGTGGGTTGAAACCCCTGCCGGGTCAAACCAAAGACTAGAAAATTGGTTTTTGCTGCTTCTTTACTAAGCATGCAACATTAAGTATTAAGAGCAAAGATTGGTATAAAGCAGAGATCATCATCATATCTTTGACTATAACTTGTTCTCGACATGATATAGTTGAACAAAAAATTATGTCAAACACTAATAATCAATCCCCAACTGATAAAAATATACCATGGATATTTTATTTCTCAAAATTTATTTTTGCATTTGTATCATAACAATTAGAAAATGAACTTTACCTCATCTCATTTTCAAGCCTTTTAATTTCCTTCTGGCATCCATGGTGAAAACAGACAGATTTACTTCCCTTGATTTCAATCTTTTGTGACTTAGCATCAGCATGGCTACATAGGTTTTTCTTGATCTTATCTGCGGCTGATCGACATTCACTTTTCTTCCCACTTATTACTATTGTCTTCTTTTTTCTAACCACATCAACTACTACTTCACTATCTTTGGTTAATTTAGATTCTAAATTTTTCCAATCGCTAGAGTTTAAAAATTCAAAATGAACCTCCGTATAAGGGACTTCAACATGATCAAAATATGACAAAACAAGCATTAACCCCTTTTCTGCAACTGGTTTGGAAAATGCTTGACAACATATGAGATCATCATTTTTTGTTGTAATGTAAACATTAACCCTCTCTCTTTTGAGTATTTCTTTTACCCAACTTAATTTTGACAACAAAAATGATACTAGGTCCTTCGACACAGTTTGTGTGACTTCAACTATATCATCCAGGCGCTCGTACATTTTTAACTTGGCATCAATTACAGCAGCTTTCCCTCCATTAAAAATTACACATTCTTCAACAGCATTCAAATCAATGCGACATTCTTTGCATTCGTTGGAAAATCTATTTTTCTGTAATAGTACTATTTTTCCTTTTTCCAATCTGACTTTCTCTGAAGGTCTAGGAGTATGTGGAACAAGTGGTAGGAGGAAGTCATCAATTTCATCAAATTGATATTCTTTTATTCTCTCTACTATGGGTATATATTGATTTTCCACAAATTCTTTCTGTTTTTGATAATCACCAGTAGTAATGGGATGTTCATAACCATCATCTATTTCTTTAATTTCATTATCGTAATGATGTTTGCATGTATTAGTCTCGTCTTGGGTATTGATTCTGCAGAGTTTCAGATAGGGATTGCCAGGTGACAATCTGGTCTGAGACTTTATGATCTCATCATGAAAATCTTTATAATATGGTTCCACTGTTATTTCCTTACTCCTGATCATATGCTTGATTTTCAAAACATTCTGCAATGCTACAATGAACAAAAAATGTGCATGCTCTTATAAAGAATCTGAAAGAGTTACAAAATATTGCTTAAAAAAATTCTGAAGGGTTAGAGTTATGTTGTTTAATGCAACTTTCAACAATATTTCAGTTATGTTATGTAGTGGGGGAGAAACCCAGAGTACCCGGAGAAAACCACCGATCTTCTGCAAGTTACTGACAATTATATACATATATTATGAATGCATCTAAATTCATGGATGCTACTAATCTTCATGGTTTGATGAATGTTTTCGTGCATACATGAAAATTCATGGACCTCCTGCTCTAGTTAACAAATAAATATATGGAGACAAATCTTTGTAGAATTCTTAATTTCCTGGTTTAATCCACAAAATCCACAAAAATTGGTACACCATGAATAATAATGAATTCACCAAAAATTTCAAGATCACTCAAACAAAATGAAGTGCTACTCGTCATGCAATAAATAGAAAGATTTCAAAACAGTCTGAAGAGTAACAATTTTTCAAACAATAAATTTTAAAATCTCCAAACAGTCTGAAGCATTACAATAAGTATCAAATAGCAAAAGTTCTACAACAAACAATAAATTGTAAGATCTCAAAACAGTCTGAAGTTCTACTAAAAACAATAAATTGTAAGATCTCAAAACAGTCTAAAGTTCTTCTACAAACAATAAATTGTAAGATCTCAAAACAGTCTGAAGTTTTACTACAAACAATAAATTGTTAGATCTCAAAACAGTCTGAAGTTATACTACAAACAATAAATTGTAAGATCTCAAAACAGTCTAAAGTTCTTCTACAAACAATAAATTGTAAGATCTCAAAACAGTCTAAAGTTCTACTACAAACAATAAAGTGAAAGATCTCAAAACAGTCTGAAGTTCTACTACAAACAATAAGTTGTAAGATCTCAAAACAGTCTGAAGTTCTACTACAAACAATAAATTGTTAGATCTCAAAACAGTCTAAAGTTCTACTACAAACAATAAAGTGTAAGATCTTAAAACAGTCTAAACTTCTACTACAAACAATAAGTTGTAAGACCTCAAAACAGTCTGAAGTTCTACTACAAACAATAAATTGTAAGATCTCAAAACAGTCTGAAGTTCTACTACAAACAATAAAGTGTAAGATCTCAAAACAGTCTAAAGATCTACTACAAACAATAAAATGTAAGATCTCAAAACAGTCTAAAGTTCTACTACAAACAATAAATTGTTAGATCTCAAAACAGTCTAAAGTTCTACTACAAACAATAAATTGTAAGATCTCAAAACAGTCTGAAGTTCTACTACAAACAATAAATTGTAAGATCTCAAAACAGTCTAAAGTTCTACTACAAACAATAAATTGTAAGATCTTAAAAGTCTAAAGTTCTACTACAAACAATAAATTGTTAGATCTCAAAACAGTCTAAAGTTCTACTACAAACAATAAAGTGTTAGACCTCAAAACAGTCTGAATTTCTACTACAAATAATAAATTATAAGATGTCTCAATACATTGTATACTTTTGAATTTAGAAAATCAAGGGAAGCAACCCTTTTATATCACTGTGACTTAAAGTGGTTTAATTATATTACCTTTATCTGGTTCCCTATACTCCAGCACAGCAACATGTATTTCTCCATGTAATGTACACTGTACAACTTCTGCATTAGAACCAGCTATTTTTCTTTGTTCAAAGTATAAAATAACATCATCTTCAGTTGCCTCCCCTGGTAATTCATGCACCACAATACCAGTGGGATCATTTAATCTACAAAGCTCTACCACTTGTCCTTCTATCTTCTTCCTTTTGACTTTCTCCTGTGTTTTTCTAAAATCTAAAATTCATAGAAAACTTTTTCTTATGCAGCCGTGTGCCAAAAGAAACTTAATATCATTCATGATGATTAAAAACCTGTGACTCAGACTAGGTCTCGCAATTAATGAAATTGCACGCGTTGTCGTGCTGTGATACCCCCACTCACTCTACATAAGTTGATGTGTTGTAAAGTATTAGATTATAGTGGGACTTAACGTGGTGGAAAGGTATAAAGGAGTGTAAAGAGTGTTGGAATCAAGAGATGTGTATCCTGTCAGGGCAGTTGGCTAGTAAACGTTTGGAATGATGAAAAATGATGTATTACAGATTATTAGATATAAATATTATACATAGCTAATTAAGGAAATAATTTATAGCAGCAGCTCGTAAGGGAACATGAAAAGGGCTAAAACTCTTGCAAAAATCAACCATCCGTGAAATTGGTATAATATGCGCATGCTCAGATCATGGCCAATCAAGATACCAAATATGAATAAAATGTGAAAAAAGACAAATGACTAGTTGCGTACACAAGATATGCGAACAGACACATACCTGTTAACCTCTGGGAACTGCTAGGGGGGAGATCTCCTCCCTACCAACTCTTCTAAGGGGGAGATTTTGTGTGTCGCCTTTAAACGGACAAAATTGTACCTTGTAGTTGCATACATGTGATAGAGTTGCTATGCTACAACTGGAAATTTGTAAATTTTTGGCTGGAGATTTGGTCTCATAACTGGAGATTTTTTATCCACGTATTTGATGCATGTTTTTATTGTTAATTGATGTTTTCTTTTTGTTTGTTTCAGTATTGAACCAACTGCATCCCATTTCAATATATATTGTTTACATTTCTGTCTTATTAGTAGTGTTTCATATGATGAATGAAGGATGAAAACTGTATTTATAATTTATTCATAATCATTCATAATCATAAGGTTATAACAAAGCAATAACAATGAAGACAGAATGCTCTGAACAATAAAGTCATAGAGCACTAAAATTAAAGTCACTTTGCTGCTGGTGCGTCGGGTGATAGCATACGTTTTGACATTTTTGTGGTTTATCAATTCCATCCTGGAACTTAGTCCTTAAATAATACTTTGATCGGCTTTGGTCCCAAACAAACCATAATAACTCAATCCGAGATGAATTCATTGCACGTTTGATCGAAATAAGAAGTTTTCCTCGGCATCAAAGGTTGTCCGACTCCTGTTTGCACAACGGTTTATAACTATTTTTAATTGCCACTATCACACTTCTAATCATCTAAGCGTGTGCCACAAACCCACTTCCTTATCCCCAATTAACTGTCAATCAGTGGATAATTGTTGTATAATCATCAACACCTTAATTAATCTCCATGACCCAATTTACCTGTAAGGTGTCAAACAGATCAATAACCGGATATCATTTAAACACCTTTACCATTCGTATCCCTCCGCATTTTTCATCAGCGCGGGAGTTCCAAATGGGGAATTTCTAGAAATATTGATCGCAAAATGTAGGTCAAGATTTTATTGTACTTGATTTTTTTGTTGGGGGGAGGTCGTGCGGGAGATTAATGTCTCCCGCGCACGAGACCCAGTCCATGCGGGAGATCAGGCTCTTACGCGGGAGACTCCCGCGAAAAGGGGGAGGGTTAACAGGTATGCAGACATATTGTCAAACAAACATGAAAAGGGCAATAACTCTCGCAAAAATCAACCATCCATGAAATCGGTAAAATTTGCGCATGCTCAGATCATGGCCAACCAAGATACCAAATATGAATAAAATGTGAAAAAAGACAAATGACTAGTTGAGTACACAATATGTACGAACAGACGTATGGTCAAACAAAAATGAAAAGGGCTATAACTCTCGCAAAAATCAACCATCCGTGAAATCGGTATAATACGTGCATGCTCAGATCATGGCCAACCAAGATACCAAATATGAATAAAATGTGACAAAAGACAAATGACTAGTTGCGTACACAAGATGTGCGGACAGACATATGGTCAAACAAACATGAAAAGGGCTATAACTCTCGCAAAAATCAACCATCCATGAAATCGGTAAAATATGCGCATGCTCAGATCATGGTCAACCAAGATACCAAATATGAATAAAATGCGACAAAAGACAAATGACTAGTTGCGCACACAAGATGTGCGAACAGACGTATGGTCAAACAAACATGAGAACACACGTATGGTCAAATAAACATGAAAAGGGCTATAACTCTCGCAAAAATCAACCATCCGTGAAATCGGTATAATATGTGCATGCCCAGATCATGGCCAACCAAGATACCAAATATCAATAAAATGCGACAAAAGACAAATGACTAGTTGCGTACACAAGATATGCGAACAGAAATATAGTAAAACAAACATGAAAAGGGCTATAACACTCGCAAAAATCAACCATCCACGAAATCGGTATAATATGCGCATGCTCAGATCATGGCCAACCAAGATACCAAATATGAATAAAATGCGACAAAAGACAAATGACTAGTTGCGCACACAAGATGTGCGAACAGACGTATGGTCAAACAAACATGAGAACAGACGTATGGTCAAATAAACATGAAAAGGGCTATAACTCTCACAAAAATCAACCATTCGTGAAATCGGTATAATATGTGCATGCCCAGATCATGGCCAACCAAGATACCAAATATGAATAAAATGTGACAAAGACAAATGACTAGTTGCGTACACAAGATGTGCGGACAGACATATGGTCAAACAAACATGAAAAGGGCAATAACTCTCGCAAAAATCAACCATCCGTGAAATCGGTAAAATATGCGCATGCTCAGATCATGGCCAACCAAGATACCAAATATGAATAAAATGCGACAAAAGACAAATGACTAGTTGCGTAAACAATATGTACGAACAGACGTATGGTCAAACAAACATGAAAAGGGCAATAACTCTTGCAAAAATCAACCACCCGTGAAATCGGTATAATATGTGCATGCTCAGATCATGGCCAATCAAGATACCAAATATGAATAAAAAGCGACAAAAGACAAATGACTAGTTGCATACACAAGATGTGCGAATGGACAGATGGTATGAAAAGGTCTATAACTCGTACAAAAATCAACCATCCGTGAAATCGGTATAATATGCACATGCTCAGATCATGACCAACCAAGATGTGCGAACGAACATATGGTCAAACAAACATGAAAAGGGCTATAACTCTCGCAAAAATCAACCATCCGTGAAATTGGTATAATATGCGCATACTCAGATCATGGCCAATCAAGATACCAAAATATGAATAGAATGCGACAAAAGAAAAATGACTAGTTTGCCTACACAAGATGTGCGAACGGACGTATGGTCAAACAAACATGAAAAGGGCAATAACTCTCGCAAAAATCAACCATCCGTGAAATCTGTATACTATGCACATGCTCAGATCATGGCCAATCAAGATACCAAATATGAATAAAATGTGACAAAAGAAAAATGACTAGTTGCGTACACAAGATATGCGAATGGATATATGGTCAAACAAACATGAAAAGGGCAATAACTCTCGCAAAAATCAACCATCCGTGAAATCGGTAAAATATGCGCATGCTCAGATCATGGCCAATCAAGATACCAAATATGAATAAAATGTGACAAAAGACAAATGACTAGTTTGCCTACACAAGATGTGCGAACGGACGTATGGTCAAACAAACATGAAAAGAGCTATAACTCTCGCAAAAATCAACCATCCGTGAAATCTGTATACTATGCGCATGCTCAGATCATGGCCAATCAAGATACCAAATATGAATAAAATGTGACAAAAGACAAATGACTAGTTGCGTACACAAGATATGCAAACAGACATATGGTCAAACAAACATGAAAAAGGTTATAATTCTCGCAAAAATCAACCATCCGTGAAATCGATAAAATATGCGCATGCTCAGATCATAGCCAACCAAGATACCAAATATGAATAAAATGCGACAAAAGACAAATGACTAGTTGCGTACACAATATGTACGAACAGACGTATGGTCAAACAAACATGAAATGGGCAATAACTCTCGCAAAAATCAACCTTCCGTGAAATCGGTATAATATGGACATGCTCAGATCATGGCCAAACAAGATACCAAATATGAATAAAATGCGACAAAAGGCAAATAACTAGTTGCGTACACAAGATATGCGAATAGACATGGTCAAACAAACATGTAAAGGGCTATAACTCTTGCAAAAATTAACCATCCACGAAATCGGTATAATATGCGCATGCTCAGATCATGGCCAACCAAGATACCAAATATGAATAAAATGTGACAAAAGACAAATGACTAGTTGCGTACACAAGATGTGCGGACGGAAGTATGGTCAAACAAACATGAAAAGGGCTATAACTCTCGCAAAAATCAACCATCCGTGAAATCGGTATAATATGCGCATGCTCAGATCATGGCCAATCAAGATACCAAATATGAATAAAATGTGACAAAAGACAAATGACTAGTTGCGTACACAAGATGTGCGAACGGACAGATGGTATGAAAAGGTCCATAACTCATGCAAAAATCAACCATCCGTGAAATCGGTATAATATGCACATGCTCAGATCATGACCAACCAAGATGTGCGAATGGACATATGGTCAAACAAACATGAAAAGGGCTATAACTCTCGCAAAAATCAACCATCTGTGAAATTGGTATAATATGCGCATGCTCAGATCATGGCCAATCAAGATACCAAATATGAATAAAATGGGACAAAAGACAAATGACTAGTTGCGTACACAAGATGTGTGGACGGACGTATGGTCAAACAAACATGAAAAGGGCTATAACTCTCGCAAAATCAACCATCTGTGAAATCGGCATAATATGCGCATGCTCAGATCATGGCCAATCAAGATACCAAATATGAATAAAATGCGACAAAAGACAAATGACTAGTTGCGTACACAAGATGTGCGAACGGACAGATGGTATGAAAAGGTCTATAACTCGCGCAAAAATCAACCATCCGTGAAATCGGTATAATATGTGCATGCTCAGATCATGACCAACCAAGATGTGCGAACGGACATATGGTCAAACAAACATGAAAAGGGCTATAACTCTTGCAAAAATCAACCATCCGTGAAATTGGTATAATATGCGCATGCACAGATCATGGCCAATCAAGATACCAAATATGAATAGAATGCGACAAAAGACAAATGACTAGTTTGCCTACACAAGATGTGCGAACGGATGTATGGTCAAACAAACATGAAAAGGGCTATAACTCTCACAAAAATCAACCATCCGTGAAATCTGTATACTATGCGCATGCTCAGATCATGGCCAATCAAGATACCAAATATGAATAAAATGTGACAAAAGACAAATGACTAGTTGCGTACACAAGATATGCGAACAGACATATGGCCAAACAAACATGAAAAGGACTATAACTCTCGCAAAAATCAACCATCCGTGAAATCGGTAAAATTTGCGCATGCTCAGATCATAGCCAACCAAGATACCAAATATGAATAAAATGCGACAAAAGACAAATGACTAGTTGCGTACACAATATGTACGAACAGACGTATGGTCAAACAAACATGAAATGGGCAATAACTCTCGCAAAAATCAACCTTCCGTGAAATCGGTATAATATGGACATGCTCAGATCATGGCCAAACAAGATACCAAATATGAATAAAATGCGACAAAAGGCAAATGACTAGTTGCGTACACAAGATATGCGAATAGACATGGTCAAACAAACATGTAAAGGGCTATAACTCTTGCAAAAATTAACCATCCACGAAATCGGTATAATATGCGCATGCTCAGATCATGGCCAACCAAGATACCAAATATGAATAAAATGTGACAAAAGACAAATGACTAGTTGCGTACACAAGATGTGCGGACGGAAGTATGGTCAAATAAACATGAAAAGGGCTATAACTCTCGCAAAAATCAACCATCCGTGAAATCGGTATAATATGCGCATGCTCAGATCATGGCCAATCAAGATACCAAATATGAATAAAATGTGACAAAAGAGAAATGACTAGTTGCGTACACAAGATGTGCGAACGGACAGATGGTATGAAAAGGTCCATAACTCATGCAAAAATCAACCATCCGTGAAATCGGTATAATATGCACATGCTCAGATCATGACCAACCAAGATGTGCGAACGGACATATGGTCAAACAAACATGAAAAGGGTTATAACTCTCGCAAAAATCAACCATCTGTGAAATTGGTATAATATGCGCATGCTCAGATCATGGCCAATCAAGATACCAAATATGAATAAAATGGGACAAAAGACAAATGACTAGTTGCGTACACAAGATGTGTGGACGGACGTATGGTCAAACAAACATGAAAAGGGCTATAACTCTCGCAAAATCAACCATCTGTGAAATCGGCATAATATGCGCATGCTCAGATCATGGCCAATCAAGATACCAAATATGAATAAAATGCGACAAAAGACAAATGACTAGTTGCGTACACAAGATGTGCGAACGGACAGATGGTATGAAAAGGTCTATAACTCGCGCAAAAATCAACCATCCGTGAAATCGGTATAATATGTGCATGCTCAGATCATGACCAACCAAGATGTGCGAACGGACATATGGTCAAACAAACATGAAAAGGACTATAACTCTCGCAAAAATCAACCATCCGTGAAATTGGTATAATATGCGCATGCACAGATCATGGCCAATCAAGATACCAAATATGAATAGAATGCGACAAAAGACAAATGACTAGTTTGCCTACACAAGATGTGCGAACGGATGTATGGTCAAACAAACATGAAAAGGGCTATAACTCTCACAAAAATCAACCATCCGTGAAATCTGTATACTATGCGCATGCTCAGATCATGGCCAATCAAGATACCAAATATGAATAAAATGTGACAAAAGACAAATGACTAGTTGCGTACACAAGATATGCGAACAGACATATGGCCAAACAAACATGAAAAGGACTATAACTCTCGCAAAAATCAACCATCCGTGAAATCGGTAAAATTTGCGCATGCTCAGATCATGGCCAACCAAGATACCAAATATGAATAAAATGCGACAAAAGACAAATGACTAGTTGCGTACACAATATGTACGAACAGACGTATGGTCAAACAAACATGAAAAGGACTATAACTCTCGCAAAAATCAACTATCTGTGAAATCGGCATAATATGCGCATGCTCAGATCATGGCCAATCAAGATACCAAATATGAATAAAATGCGACAAAGACAAATGACTAGTTGCGTACACAAGATGTGCGAACGGACAGATGGTATGAAAAGGTCTATAACTCGTGCAAAAATCAACCATCCGTGAAATCGGTATAATATGCGCATGCTCAGATGATGACCAACCAAGATGTGCGAACGGACATATGGTCAAACAAACATGAAAAGGGCTATAACTCTCGCAAAAATCAACCATCCGTGAAATTTGTATAATATGCGCATGCTCAGATCATGGCCAATCAAGATACCAAATATGAATAAAATGTGACAAAAGACAAATGACTAGTTGCGTACACAAGATATGCGAACAGACATATGGTCAAACAAACATGAAAAAGGTTATAATTCTCGCAAAAATCAACCATCCGTGAAATCGATAAAATATGCGCATGCTCAGATCATAGCCAACCAAGATACCAAATATGAATAAAATGCGACAAAAGACAAATGACTAGTTGCGTACACAATATGTACGAACAGACGTATGGTCAAACAAACATGAAAAGAGCAATAACTCTCGCAAAAATCAACCTTCCGTGAAATCGGTATAATATGGGCATGCTCAGATCATGGCCAATCAAGATACCAAATATGAATAAAATGCAACAAAAGACAAATGACTAGTTGCGTACACAAGATATGCGAACAGACATATGGTCAAACAAACATGTAAAGGGCTATAACTCTTGCAAAAATTAACCATCCACGAAATCGGTATAATATGCGCATGCTCAGATCATGGCCAACCAAGATACCAAATATAAATAAAATGCGACAAAAGACAAATGACTAGTTGCGTACACAAGATGTGCGAACAGACGTATGGTCAAACAAACATGAGAACAGACATATGGTCAAACAAACATGAAAAGGGCTATAACTCTCGCAAAAATCATCCATTCATGAAATCGGTATAATATGTGCATGCTCAGATCATGGCCAACCAAGATACCAAATATGAATAAAATGTGACAAAAGACAAATGACTAGTTGCGTACACAAGATGTGCGGACGGACGTATGGTGAAACAAACATGAAAAGGGCTATAACTCTCGCAAAAATCAACCATCCGTGAAATCGGTATAATATGCGCATGCTCAGATCATGGCCAATCAAGATACCAAATATGAATAAAATGTGACAAAAGACAAATGACTAGTTGCGTACACAAGATGTGCGAACGGACAGATGGTATGAAAAGGTCTATAACTCTCGCAAAAATCAACCATCCGTGAAATCGGTATAATATGCACATTCTCAGATCATGACCAACCAAGATGTGCGAACGGACATATGGTCAAACAAACATGAAAAGGGCTATAACTCTCGCAAAAATCAACCATCTGTGAAATTGGTATAATATGCGCATGCTCAGATCATGGCCAATCAAGATACCAAATATGAATAAAATGTGACAAAAGACAAATGACTAGTTGCGTACACAAGATGTGCGAACGGACAGATGGTATGAAAAGGTCCATAACTCATGCAAAAATCAACCATCCGTGAAATCGGTATAATATGCACATGCTCAGATCATGACCAACCAAGATGTGCGAATGGACATATGGTCAAACAAACATGAAAAGGGCTATAACTCTCGCAAAAATCAACCATCTGTGAAATTGGTATAATATGCGCATGCTCAGATCATGGCCAATCAAGATACCAAATATGAATAAAATGGGACAAAAGACAAATGACTAGTTGCGTACACAAGATGTGTGGACGGACGTATGGTCAAACAAACATGAAAAGGGCTATAACTCTCGCAAAATCAACCATCTGTGAAATCGGCATAATATGCGCATGCTCAGATCATGGCCAATCAAGATACCAAATATGAATAAAATGCGACAAAAGACAAATGACTAGTTGCGTACACAAGATGTGCGAACGGACAGATGGTATGAAAAGGTCTATAACTCGCGCAAAAATCAACCATCCGTGAAATCGGTATAATATGTGCATGCTCAGATCATGACCAACCAAGATGTGCGAACGGACATATGGTCAAACAAACATGAAAAGGGCTATAACTCTTGCAAAAATCAACCATCCGTGAAATTGGTATAATATGCGCATGCACAGATCATGGCCAATCAAGATACCAAATATGAATAGAATGCGACAAAAGACAAATGACTAGTTTGCCTACACAAGATGTGCGAACGGATGTATGGTCAAACAAACATGAAAAGGGCTATAACTCTCACAAAAATCAACCATCCGTGAAATCTGTATACTATGCGCATGCTCAGATCATGGCCAATCAAGATACCAAATATGAATAAAATGTGACAAAAGACAAATGACTAGTTGCGTACACAAGATATGCGAACAGACATATGGCCAAACAAACATGAAAAGGACTATAACTCTCGCAAAAATCAACCATCCGTGAAATCGGTAAAATTTGCGCATGCTCAGATCATAGCCAACCAAGATACCAAATATGAATAAAATGCGACAAAAGACAAATGACTAGTTGCGTACACAATATGTACGAACAGACGTATGGTCAAACAAACATGAAATGGGCAATAACTCTCGCAAAAATCAACCTTCCGTGAAATCGGTATAATATGGACATGCTCTGATCATGGCCAAACAAGATACCAAATATGAATAAAATGCGACAAAAGGCAAATGACTAGTTGCGTACACAAGATATGCGAATAGACATGGTCAAACAAACATGTAAAGGGCTATAACTCTTGCAAAAATTAACCATCCACGAAATCGGTATAATATGCGCATGCTCAGATCATGGCCAACCAAGATACCAAATATGAATAAAATGTGACAAAAGACAAATGACTAGTTGCGTACACAAGATGTGCGGACGGAAGTATGGTCAAATAAACATGAAAAGGGCTATAACTCTCGCAAAAATCAACCATTCGTGAAATCGGTATAATATGCGCATGCTCAGATCATGGCCAATCAAGATACCAAATATGAATAAAATGTGACAAAAGAGAAATGACTAGTTGCGTACACAAGATGTGCGAACGGACAGATGGTATGAAAAGGTCCATAACTCATGCAAAAATCAACCATCCGTGAAATCGGTATAATATGCACATGCTCAGATCATGACCAACCAAGATGTGCGAACGGACATATGGTCAAACAAACATGAAAAGGGTTATAACTCTCGCAAAAATCAACCATCTGTGAAATTGGTATAATATGCGCATGCTCAGATCATGGCCAATCAAGATACCAAATATGAATAAAATGGGACAAAAGACAAATGACTAGTTGCGTACACAAGATGTGTGGACGGACGTATGGTCAAACAAACATGAAAAGGGCTATAACTCTCGCAAAATCAACCATCTGTGAAATCGGCATAATATGCGCATGCTCAGATCATGGCCAATCAAGATACCAAATATGAATAAAATGCGACAAAAGACAAATGACTAGTTGCGTACACAAGATGTGCGAACGGACAGATGGTATGAAAAGGTCTATAACTCGCGCAAAAATCAACCATCCGTGAAATCGGTATAATATGTGCATGCTCAGATCATGACCAACCAAGATGTGCGAACGGACATATGGTCAAACAAACATGAAAAGGGCTATAACTCTCGCAAAAATCAACCATCCGTGAAATTGGTATAATATGCGCATGCACAGATCATGGCCAATCAAGATACCAAATATGAATAGAATGCGACAAAAGACAAATGACTAGTTTGCCTACACAAGATGTGCGAACGGATGTATGGTCAAACAAACATGAAAAGGGCTATAACTCTCACAAAAATCAACCATCCGTGAAATCTGTATACTATGCGCATGCTCAGATCATGGCCAATCAAGATACCAAATATGAATAAAATGTGACAAAAGACAAATGACTAGTTGCGTACACAAGATATGCGAACAGACATATGGCCAAACAAACATGAAAAGGACTATAACTCTCGCAAAAATCAACCATCCGTGAAATCGGTAAAATTTGCGCATGCTCAGATCATGGCCAACCAAGATACCAAATATGAATAAAATGCGACAAAAGACAAATGACTAGTTGCGTACACAATATGTACGAACAGACGTATGGTCAAACAAACATGAAAAGGACTATAACTCTCGCAAAAATCAACTATCTGTGAAATCGGCATAATATGCGCATGCTCAGATCATGGCCAATCAAGATACCAAATATGAATAAAATGCGACAAAGACAAATGACTAGTTGCGTACACAAGATGTGCGAACGGACAGATGGTATGAAAAGGTCTATAACTCGTGCAAAAATCAACCATCCGTGAAATCGGTATAATATGCGCATGCTCAGATGATGACCAACCAAGATGTGCGAACGGACATATGGTCAAACAAACATGAAAAGGGCTATAACTCTCGCAAAAATCAACCATCCGTGAAATTTGTATAATATGCGCATGCTCAGATCATGGCCAATCAAGATACCAAATATGAATAAAATGTGACAAAAGACAAATGACTAGTTGCGTACACAAGATATGCGAACAGACATATGGTCAAACAAACATGAAAAAGGTTATAATTCTCGCAAAAATCAACCATCCGTGAAATCGATAAAATATGCGCATGCTCAGATCATAGCCAACCAAGATACCAAATATGAATAAAATGCGACAAAAGACAAATGACTAGTTGCGTACACAATATGTACGAACAGACGTATGGTCAAACAAACATGAAAAGAGCAATAACTCTCGCAAAAATCAACCTTCCGTGAAATCGGTATAATATGGGCATGCTCAGATCATGGCCAATCAAGATACCAAATATGAATAAAATGCAACAAAAGACAAATGACTAGTTGCGTACACAAGATATGCGAACAGACATATGGTCAAACAAACATGTAAAGGGCTATAACTCTTGCAAAAATTAACCATCCACGAAATCGGTATAATATGCGCATGCTCAGATCATGGCCAACCAAGATACCAAATATAAATAAAATGCGACAAAAGACAAATGACTAGTTGCGTACACAAGATGTGCGAACAGACGTATGGTCAAACAAACATGAGAACAGACATATGGTCAAACAAACATGAAAAGGGCTATAACTCTCGCAAAAATCATCCATTCATGAAATCGGTATAATATGTGCATGCTCAGATCATGGCCAACCAAGATACCAAATATGAATAAAATGTGACAAAAGACAAATGACTAGTTGCGTACACAAGATGTGCGGACGGACGTATGGTGAAACAAACATGAAAAGGGCTATAACTCTCGCAAAAATCAACCATCCGTGAAATCGGTATAATATGCGCATGCTCAGATCATGGCCAATCAAGATACCAAATATGAATAAAATGTGACAAAAGACAAATGACTAGTTGCGTACACAAGATGTGCGAACGGACAGATGGTATGAAAAGGTCTATAACTCTCGCAAAAATCAACCATCCGTGAAATCGGTATAATATGCACATTCTCAGATCATGACCAACCAAGATGTGCGAACGGACATATGGTCAAACAAACATGAAAAGGGCTATAACTCTCGCAAAAATCAACCATCTGTGAAATTGGTATAATATGCGCATGCTCAGATCATGGCCAATCAAGATACCAAATATGAATAAAATGGGACAAAAGACAAATGACTAGTTGCGTACACAAGATATGCGAACAGACATATGGTCAAACAAACATGAAACGGGTAATAACTCTCGCAAAAATCAACCATCCACAAAATCGGCATAATATGCGCATGCTCAAATCATGGCTAACCAAGATACCAAATATGAATAAAATGCGACAAAAGACAAATGACTAGTTGCGTACACAAGATGTGCGAACAGATGTATGGTCAAACAAACATGAAAAGGGCTATAACTCTCGCAAAAATCAACCATTCGTGAAATCGGTATAATATGCGCATGCTCAGATCATGGCCAACCAAAATACCAAATATGAATAAAATGTGACAAAAGACAAATGACTAGTTGCGTACACAAGATGTGTGGACGGACGTATGGTCAAACAAACATGAAAAGGGCTATAACTCTCGCAAAATCAACCATCTGTGAAATCGGCATAATATGCGCATGCTCAGATCATGGCCAATCAAGATACCAAATATGAATAAAATGCGACAAAAGACAAATGACTAGTTGCGTACACAAGATGTGCGAACGGACAGATGGTATGAAAAGGTCTATAACTCGCGCAAAAATCAACCATCCGTGAAATCGGTATAATATGTGCATGCTCAGATCATGACCAACCAAGATGTGCGAACGGACATATGGTCAAACAAACATGAAAAGGGCTATAACTCTCGCAAAAATCAACCATCCGTGAAATTGGTATAATATGCGCATGCACAGATCATGGCCAATCAAGATACCAAATATGAATAGAATGCGACAAAAGACAAATGACTAGTTTGCCTACACAAGATGTGCGAACGGATGTATGGTCAAACAAACATGAAAAGGGCTATAACTCTCACAAAAATCAACCATCCGTGAAATCTGTATACTATGCGCATGCTCAGATCATGGCCAATCAAGATACCAAATATGAATAAAATGTGACAAAAGACAAATGACTAGTTGCGTACACAAGATATGCGAACAGACATATGGCCAAACAAACATGAAAAGGACTATAACTCTCGCAAAAATCAACCATCCGTGAAATCGGTAAAATTTGCGCATGCTCAGATCATGGCCAACCAAGATACCAAATATGAATAAAATGCGACAAAAGACAAATGACTAGTTGCGTACACAATATGTACGAACAGACGTATGGTCAAACAAACATGAAAAGGACTATAACTCTCGCAAAAATCAACTATCTGTGAAATCGGCATAATATGCGCATGCTCAGATCATGGCCAATCAAGATACCAAATATGAATAAAATGCGACAAAGACAAATGACTAGTTGCGTACACAAGATGTGCGAACGGACAGATGGTATGAAAAGGTCTATAACTCGTGCAAAAATCAACCATCCGTGAAATCGGTATAATATGCGCATGCTCAGATGATGACCAACCAAGATGTGCGAACGGACATATGGTCAAACAAACATGAAAAGGGCTATAACTCTCGCAAAAATCAACCATCCGTGAAATTTGTATAATATGCGCATGCTCAGATCATGGCCAATCAAGATACCAAATATGAATAAAATGTGACAAAAGACAAATGACTAGTTGCGTACACAAGATATGCGAACAGACATATGGTCAAACAAACATGAAAAAGGTTATAATTCTCGCAAAAATCAACCATCCGTGAAATCGATAAAATATGCGCATGCTCAGATCATAGCCAACCAAGATACCAAATATGAATAAAATGCGACAAAAGACAAATGACTAGTTGCGTACACAATATGTACGAACAGACGTATGGTCAAACAAACATGAAAAGAGCAATAACTCTCGCAAAAATCAACCTTCCGTGAAATCGGTATAATATGGGCATGCTCAGATCATGGCCAATCAAGATACCAAATATGAATAAAATGCAACAAAAGACAAATGACTAGTTGCGTACACAAGATATGCGAACAGACATATGGTCAAACAAACATGTAAAGGGCTATAACTCTTGCAAAAATTAACCATCCACGAAATCGGTATAATATGCGCATGCTCAGATCATGGCCAACCAAGATACCAAATATAAATAAAATGCGACAAAAGACAAATGACTAGTTGCGTACACAAGATGTGCGAACAGACGTATGGTCAAACAAACATGAGAACAGACATATGGTCAAACAAACATGAAAAGGGCTATAACTCTCGCAAAAATCATCCATTCATGAAATCGGTATAATATGTGCATGCTCAGATCATGGCCAACCAAGATACCAAATATGAATAAAATGTGACAAAAGACAAATGACTAGTTGCGTACACAAGATGTGCGGACGGACGTATGGTGAAACAAACATGAAAAGGGCTATAACTCTCGCAAAAATCAACCATCCGTGAAATCGGTATAATATGCGCATGCTCAGATCATGGCCAATCAAGATACCAAATATGAATAAAATGTGACAAAAGACAAATGACTAGTTGCGTACACAAGATGTGCGAACGGACAGATGGTATGAAAAGGTCTATAACTCTCGCAAAAATCAACCATCCGTGAAATCGGTATAATATGCACATTCTCAGATCATGACCAACCAAGATGTGCGAACGGACATATGGTCAAACAAACATGAAAAGGGCTATAACTCTCGCAAAAATCAACCATCTGTGAAATTGGTATAATATGCGCATGCTCAGATCATGGCCAATCAAGATACCAAATATGAATAAAATGGGACAAAAGACAAATGACTAGTTGCGTACACAAGATATGCGAACAGACATATGGTCAAACAAACATGAAACGGGTAATAACTCTCGCAAAAATCAACCATCCACAAAATCGGCATAATATGCGCATGCTCAAATCATGGCTAACCAAGATACCAAATATGAATAAAATGCGACAAAAGACAAATGACTAGTTGCGTACACAAGATGTGCGAACAGATGTATGGTCAAACAAACATGAAAAGGGCTATAACTCTCGCAAAAATCAACCATTCGTGAAATCGGTATAATATGCGCATGCTCAGATCATGGCCAACCAAAATACCAAATATGAATAAAATGTGACAAAAGACAAATGACTAGTTGCGTACACAAGATGTGTGGACGGACGTATGGTCAAACAAACATGAAAAGGGCTATAACTCTCGCAAAATCAACCATCTGTGAAATCGGCATAATATGCGCATGCTCAGATCATGGCCAATCAAGATACCAAATATGAATAAAATGCGACAAAAGACAAATGACTAGTTGCGGACACAAGATGTGCGAATGGACAGATGGTATGAAAAGGTCCATAACTCATGCAAAAATCAACCATCCGTGAAATCGGTATAATATGCACATGCTCAGATCATGACCAACCAAGATGTGTGAACGGACATATGGTCAAACAAACATGAAAAGGGCTATAACTCTCGCAAAAATCAACCATCCGTGAAATTGGTATAATATGCGCATGCTCAGATCATGGCCAATCAAGATACCAAATATGAATAAAATGGGACAAAAGACAAATGACTAGTTGCGTACACAAGATGTGTGGACGGACGTATGGTCAAACAAACATGAAAAGGGCTATAACTCTCGCAAAATCAACCATCTGTGAAATCGGCATAATATGCGCATGCTCAGATCATGGCCAATCAAGATACCAAATATGAATAAAATGCGACAAAAGACAAATGACTAGTTGCGTACACAAGATGTGCGAACGGACAGATGGTATGAAAAGGTCTATAACTCGCGCAAAAATCAACCATCCGTGAAATCGGTATAATATGTGCATGCTCAGATCATGACCAACCAAGATGTGCGAACGGACATATGGTCAAACAAACATGAAAAGGGCTATAACTCTCGCAAAAATCAACCATCTGTGAAATTGGTATAATATGCGCATGCTCAGATCATGGCCAATCAAGATACCAAATATGAATAGAATGCGACAAAAGACAAATGACTGGTTTGCCTACACAAGATGTGCGAACGGATGTATGGTCAAACAAACATGAAAAGGGCTATAACTCTCACAAAAATCAACCATCCGTGAAAACTGTATACTATGCGCATGCTCAGATCATGGCCAATCAAGATACCAAATATGAATAAAATGTGACAAAAGACAAATGACTAGTTGCGTACACAAGATATGCGAACAGACATATGGCCAAACAAACATGAAAAGGACTATAACTCTCGCAAAAATCAACCATCCGTGAAATCGGTAAAATTTGCGCATGCTCAGATCATGGCCATCCAAGATACCAAATATGAATAAAATGCGACAAAAGACAAATGACTAGTTGCGTACACAATATGTACGAACAGACGTATGGTCAAACAAACATGAAAAGGACTATAACTCTCGCAAAAATCAACCATCCGTGAAATCGGCATAATATGCGCATGCTCAGATCATGGCCAATCAAGATACCAAATATGAATAAAATGCGACAAAGACAAATGACTAGTTGCGTACACAAGATGTGCGAACGGACAGATGGTATGAAAAGGTCTATAACTCGCGCAAAAATCAACCATCCGTGAAATCGGTATAATATGCGCATGCTCAGATGATGACCAACCAAGATGTGCGAACGGACATATGGTCAAACAAACATGAAAAGGGCTATAACTCTCGCAAAAATCAACCATCCGTGAAATTTGTATAATATGCGCATGCTCAGATCATGGCCAATCAAGATACCAAATATGAATAAAATGTGACAAAAGACAAATGACTAGTTGCGTACACAAGATATGCGAACAGACATATGGTCAAACAAACATGAAAAAGGTTATAATTCTCGCAAAAATCAACCATCCGTGAAATCGATAAAATATGTGCATGCTCAGATCATAGCCAACCAAGATACCAAATATGAATAAAATGCGACAAAAGACAAATGACTAGTTGCGTACACAATATGTACGAACAGACGTATGGTCAAACAAACATGAAAAGAGCAATAACTCTCGCAAAAATCAACCTTCCGTGAAATCGGTATAATATGGGCATGCTCAGATCATGGCCAATCAAGATACCAAATATGAATAAAATGCAACAAAAGACAAATGACTAGTTGCGTACACAAGATATGCGAACAGACATATGGTCAAACAAACATGTAAAGGGCTATAACTCTTGCAAAAATTAACCATCCACGAAATCGGTATAATATGCGCATGCTCAGATCATGGCCAACCAAGATACCAAATATAAATAAAATGCGACAAAAGACAAATGACTAGTTGCGTACACAAGATGTGCGAACAGACGTATGGTCAAACAAACATGAGAACAGACATATGGTCAAACAAACATGAAAAGGGCTATAACTCTCGCAAAAATCATCCATTCATGAAATCGGTATAATATGTGCATGCTCAGATCATGGCCAATCAAGATACCAAATATGAATAAAATGTGACAAAAGACAAATGACTAGTTGCGTACACAAGATGTGCGGACGGACGTATGGTGAAACAAACATGAAAAGGGCTATAATTCTCGCAAAAATCAACCATCCGTGAAATCGGTATAATATGCGCATGCTCAGATCATGGCCAATCAAGATACCAAATATGAATAAAATGTGACAAAAGACAAATGACTAGTTGCGTACACAAGATGTGCGAACGGACAGATGGTATGAAAAGGTCTATAACTCGTGCAAAAATCAACCATCCGTGAAATCGGTATAATATGCACATTCTCAGATCAAGACCAACCAAGATGTGCGAACGGACATATGGTCAAACAAACATGAAAAGGGCTATAACTCTCGCAAAAATCATCCATTCATGAAATCGGTATAATATGTGCATGCTCAGATCATGGCCAATCAAGATACCAAATATGAATAAAATGTGACAAAAGACAAATGACTAGTTGCGTACACAAGATGTGCGGACGGACGTATGGTGAAACAAACATGAAAAGGGCTATAACTCTCGCAAAAATCAACCATCCGTGAAATCGGTATAATATGCGCATGCTCAGATCATGGCCAATCAAGATACCAAATATGAATAAAATGTGACAAAAGACAAATGACTAGTTGCGTACACAAGATGTGCGAACGGACAGATGGTATGAAAAGGTCTATAACTCGTGCAAAAATCAACCATCCGTGAAATCGGTATAATATGCACATTCTCAGATCATGACCAACCAAGATGTGCGAACGGACATATGGTCAAACAAACATGAAAAGGGCTATAACTCTCGCAAAAATCAACCATCTGTGAAATTGGTATAATATGCGCATGCTCAGATCATGGCCAATCAAGATACCAAATATGAATAAAATGGGACAAAAGACAAATGACTAGTTGCGTACACAAGATATGCGAACAGACATATGGTCAAACAAACATGAAAAGGGCAATAACTCTCGCAAAAATCAACCATCCACAAAATCGGCATAATATGCGCATGCTCAAATCATGGCCAACCAAGATACCAAATATGAATAAAAATGCGACAAAAGACAAATGACTAGTTGCGTACACAAGATGTGCGAACAGATGTATGGTCAAACAAACATGAAAAGGGCTATAACTCTCGCAAAAATCAACCATTCGTGAAATCGGTATAATATGCGCATGCTCAGATCATGGCCAACCAAAATACCAAATATGAATAAAATGTGACAAAAGACAAATGACTAGTTGCGTACACAAGATGTGTGGACAGACGTATGGTCAAACAAACATGAAAAGGGCTATAACTCTCGCAAAATCAACCATCTGTGAAATCGGCATAATATGCGCATGCTCAGATCATGGCCAATCAAGATACCAAATATGAATAAAATGCGACAAAAGACAAATGACTAGTTGCGTACACAAGATGTGCGAATGGACAGATGGTATGAAAAGGTCTATAACTCGTGCAAAAATCAACCATCCGTGAAATCGGTATAATATGTGCATGCTCAGATAATGACCAACCAAGATGTGCGAACGGACATATGGTCAAACAAACATGAAAAGGCCTATAACTCTCGCAAAAATCAACCATCCATGAAATTGGTATAATATGCGCATGCTCAGATCATGGCCAATCAAGATACCAAATATGAATAGAATGCGACAAAAGACAAATGACTAGTTTGCCTACACAAGATGTGCGAACAGACATATGGTCAAACAAACATGAAAAGGACTATAACTCTCGCAAAAATCAACCATCCGTGAAATTGGTATAATATGCGCATGCTCAGATCATGGCCAATCAAGATACCAAATATGAATAGAATGCGACAAAAGACAAATGACTGGTTTGCCTACACAAGATGTGCGAACGGATGTATGGTCAAACAAACATGAAAAGGGCTATAACTCTCACAAAAATCAACCATCCGTGAAAATTGTATATTATGCGCATGCTCAGATCATGGCCAATCAAGATACCAAATATGAATAAAATGTGACAAAAGACAAATGACTAGTTGCGTACACAAGATATGCGAACAGACATATGGCCAAACAAACATGAAAAGGACTATAACTCTCGCAAAAATCAACCATCCGTGAAATCGGTAAAATTTGCGCATGCTCAGATCATGGCCATCCAAGATACCAAATATGAATAAAATGCGACAAAAGACAAATGACTAGTTGCGTACACAATATGTACGAACAGACGTATGGTCAAACAAACATGAAAAGGACTATAACTCTCGCAAAAATCAACCATCCGTGAAATCGGCATAATATGCGCATGCTCAGATCATGGCCAATCAAGATACCAAATATGAATAAAATGCGACAAAGACAAATGACTAAATGCGTACACAAGATGTGCGAACGGACAGATGGTATGAAAAGGTCTATAACTCGCGCAAAAATCAACCATCCGTGAAATCGGTATAATATGCGCATGCTCAGATGATGACCAACCAAGATGTACGAACGGACATATGGTCAAACAAACATGAAAAGGGCTATAACTCTCGCAAAATCAACCATCTGTGAAATCGGCATAATATGCGCATGCTCAGATCATGGCCAATCAAGATACCAAATATGAATAAAATGCGACAAAAGACAAATGACTAGTTGCGGACACAAGATGTGCGAATGGACAGATGGTATGAAAAGGTCCATAACTCATGCAAAAATCAACCATCCGTGAAATCGGTATAATATGCACATGCTCAGATCATGACCAACCAAGATGTGTGAACGGACATATGGTCAAACAAACATGAAAAGGGCTATAACTCTCGCAAAAATCAACCATCCGTGAAATTGGTATAATATGCGCATGCTCAGATCATGGCCAATCAAGATACCAAATATGAATAAAATGGGACAAAAGACAAATGACTAGTTGCGTACACAAGATGTGTGGACGGACGTATGGTCAAACAAACATGAAAAGGGCTATAACTCTCGCAAAATCAACCATCTGTGAAATCGGCATAATATGCGCATGCTCAGATCATGGCCAATCAAGATACCAAATATGAATAAAATGCGACAAAAGACAAATGACTAGTTGCGTACACAAGATGTGCGAACGGACAGATGGTATGAAAAGGTCTATAACTCGCGCAAAAATCAACCATCCGTGAAATCGGTATAATATGTGCATGCTCAGATCATGACCAACCAAGATGTGCGAACGGACATATGGTCAAACAAACATGAAAAGGGCTATAACTCTCGCAAAAATCAACCATCTGTGAAATTGGTATAATATGCGCATGCTCAGATCATGGCCAATCAAGATACCAAATATGAATAGAATGCGACAAAAGACAAATGACTGGTTTGCCTACACAAGATGTGCGAACGGATGTATGGTCAAACAAACATGAAAAGGGCTATAACTCTCACAAAAATCAACCATCCGTGAAAACTGTATACTATGCGCATGCTCAGATCATGGCCAATCAAGATACCAAATATGAATAAAATGTGACAAAAGACAAATGACTAGTTGCGTACACAAGATATGCGAACAGACATATGGCCAAACAAACATGAAAAGGACTATAACTCTCGCAAAAATCAACCATCCGTGAAATCGGTAAAATTTGCGCATGCTCAGATCATGGCCATCCAAGATACCAAATATGAATAAAATGCGACAAAAGACAAATGACTAGTTGCGTACACAATATGTACGAACAGACGTATGGTCAAACAAACATGAAAAGGACTATAACTCTCGCAAAAATCAACCATCCGTGAAATCGGCATAATATGCGCATGCTCAGATCATGGCCAATCAAGATACCAAATATGAATAAAATGCGACAAAGACAAATGACTAGTTGCGTACACAAGATGTGCGAACGGACAGATGGTATGAAAAGGTCTATAACTCGCGCAAAAATCAACCATCCGTGAAATCGGTATAATATGCGCATGCTCAGATGATGACCAACCAAGATGTGCGAACGGACATATGGTCAAACAAACATGAAAAGGGCTATAACTCTCGCAAAAATCAACCATCCGTGAAATTTGTATAATATGCGCATGCTCAGATCATGGCCAATCAAGATACCAAATATGAATAAAATGTGACAAAAGACAAATGACTAGTTGCGTACACAAGATATGCGAACAGACATATGGTCAAACAAACATGAAAAAGGTTATAATTCTCGCAAAAATCAACCATCCGTGAAATCGATAAAATATGTGCATGCTCAGATCATAGCCAACCAAGATACCAAATATGAATAAAATGCGACAAAAGACAAATGACTAGTTGCGTACACAATATGTACGAACAGACGTATGGTCAAACAAACATGAAAAGAGCAATAACTCTCGCAAAAATCAACCTTCCGTGAAATCGGTATAATATGGGCATGCTCAGATCATGGCCAATCAAGATACCAAATATGAATAAAATGCAACAAAAGACAAATGACTAGTTGCGTACACAAGATATGCGAACAGACATATGGTCAAACAAACATGTAAAGGGCTATAACTCTTGCAAAAATTAACCATCCACGAAATCGGTATAATATGCGCATGCTCAGATCATGGCCAACCAAGATACCAAATATAAATAAAATGCGACAAAAGACAAATGACTAGTTGCGTACACAAGATGTGCGAACAGACGTATGGTCAAACAAACATGAGAACAGACATATGGTCAAACAAACATGAAAAGGGCTATAACTCTCGCAAAAATCATCCATTCATGAAATCGGTATAATATGTGCATGCTCAGATCATGGCCAATCAAGATACCAAATATGAATAAAATGTGACAAAAGACAAATGACTAGTTGCGTACACAAGATGTGCGGACGGACGTATGGTGAAACAAACATGAAAAGGGCTATAATTCTCGCAAAAATCAACCATCCGTGAAATCGGTATAATATGCGCATGCTCAGATCATGGCCAATCAAGATACCAAATATGAATAAAATGTGACAAAAGACAAATGACTAGTTGCGTACACAAGATGTGCGAACGGACAGATGGTATGAAAAGGTCTATAACTCGTGCAAAAATCAACCATCCGTGAAATCGGTATAATATGCACATTCTCAGATCAAGACCAACCAAGATGTGCGAACGGACATATGGTCAAACAAACATGAAAAGGGCTATAACTCTCGCAAAAATCATCCATTCATGAAATCGGTATAATATGTGCATGCTCAGATCATGGCCAATCAAGATACCAAATATGAATAAAATGTGACAAAAGACAAATGACTAGTTGCGTACACAAGATGTGCGGACGGACGTATGGTGAAACAAACATGAAAAGGGCTATAACTCTCGCAAAAATCAACCATCCGTGAAATCGGTATAATATGCGCATGCTCAGATCATGGCCAATCAAGATACCAAATATGAATAAAATGTGACAAAAGACAAATGACTAGTTGCGTACACAAGATGTGCGAACGGACAGATGGTATGAAAAGGTCTATAACTCGTGCAAAAATCAACCATCCGTGAAATCGGTATAATATGCACATTCTCAGATCATGACCAACCAAGATGTGCGAACGGACATATGGTCAAACAAACATGAAAAGGGCTATAACTCTCGCAAAAATCAACCATCTGTGAAATTGGTATAATATGCGCATGCTCAGATCATGGCCAATCAAGATACCAAATATGAATAAAATGGGACAAAAGACAAATGACTAGTTGCGTACACAAGATATGCGAACAGACATATGGTCAAACAAACATGAAAAGGGCAATAACTCTCGCAAAAATCAACCATCCACAAAATCGGCATAATATGCGCATGCTCAAATCATGGCCAACCAAGATACCAAATATGAATAAAAATGCGACAAAAGACAAATGACTAGTTGCGTACACAAGATGTGCGAACAGATGTATGGTCAAACAAACATGAAAAGGGCTATAACTCTCGCAAAAATCAACCATTCGTGAAATCGGTATAATATGCGCATGCTCAGATCATGGCCAACCAAAATACCAAATATGAATAAAATGTGACAAAAGACAAATGACTAGTTGCGTACACAAGATGTGTGGACAGACGTATGGTCAAACAAACATGAAAAGGGCTATAACTCTCGCAAAATCAACCATCTGTGAAATCGGCATAATATGCGCATGCTCAGATCATGGCCAATCAAGATACCAAATATGAATAAAATGCGACAAAAGACAAATGACTAGTTGCGTACACAAGATGTGCGAATGGACAGATGGTATGAAAAGGTCTATAACTCGTGCAAAAATCAACCATCCGTGAAATCGGTATAATATGTGCATGCTCAGATAATGACCAACCAAGATGTGCGAACGGACATATGGTCAAACAAACATGAAAAGGCCTATAACTCTCGCAAAAATCAACCATCCATGAAATTGGTATAATATGCGCATGCTCAGATCATGGCCAATCAAGATACCAAATATGAATAGAATGCGACAAAAGACAAATGACTAGTTTGCCTACACAAGATGTGCGAACAGACATATGGTCAAACAAACATGAAAAGGACTATAACTCTCGCAAAAATCAACCATCCGTGAAATTGGTATAATATGCGCATGCTCAGATCATGGCCAATCAAGATACCAAATATGAATAGAATGCGACAAAAGACAAATGACTGGTTTGCCTACACAAGATGTGCGAACGGATGTATGGTCAAACAAACATGAAAAGGGCTATAACTCTCACAAAAATCAACCATCCGTGAAAATTGTATATTATGCGCATGCTCAGATCATGGCCAATCAAGATACCAAATATGAATAAAATGTGACAAAAGACAAATGACTAGTTGCGTACACAAGATATGCGAACAGACATATGGCCAAACAAACATGAAAAGGACTATAACTCTCGCAAAAATCAACCATCCGTGAAATCGGTAAAATTTGCGCATGCTCAGATCATGGCCATCCAAGATACCAAATATGAATAAAATGCGACAAAAGACAAATGACTAGTTGCGTACACAATATGTACGAACAGACGTATGGTCAAACAAACATGAAAAGGACTATAACTCTCGCAAAAATCAACCATCCGTGAAATCGGCATAATATGCGCATGCTCAGATCATGGCCAATCAAGATACCAAATATGAATAAAATGCGACAAAGACAAATGACTAGTTGCGTACACAAGATGTGTGAACGGACAGATGGTATGAAAAGGTCTATAACTCGCGCAAAAATCAACCATCCGTGAAATCGGTATAATATGCGCATGCTCAGATGATGACCAACCAAGATGTACGAACGGACATATGGTCAAACAAACATGAAAAGGGCTATAACTCTCGCAAAAATCAACCATCCGTGAAATTTGTATAATATGCGCATGCTCAGATCATGGCCAATCAAGATACCAAATATGAATAAAATGTGACAAAAGACAAATGACTAGTTGCGTACACAAGATATGCGAACAGACATATGGTCAAACAAACATGAAAAAGGTTATAATTCTCGCAAAAATCAACCATCCGTGAAATCGATAAAATATGCGCATGCTCAGATCATAGCCAACCAAGATACCAAATATGAATAAAATGCGACAAAAGACAAATGACTAGTTGCGTACACAATATGTACGAACAGACGTATGGTCAAACAAACATGAAAAGAGCAATAACTCTCGCAAAAATCAACCTTCCGTGAAATCGGTATAATATGGGCATGCTCAGATCATGGCCAATCAAGATACCAAATATGAATAAAATGCAACAAAAGACAAATGACTAGTTGCGTACACAAGATATGCGAACAGACATATGGTCAAACAAACATGTAAAGGGCTATAACTCTTGCAAAAATTAACCATCCACGAAATCGGTATAATATGCGCATGCTCAGATCATGGCCAACCAAGATACCAAATATAAATAAAATGCGACAAAAGACAAATGACTAGTTGCGTACACAAGATGTGCGAACAGACGTATGGTCAAACAAACATGAGAACAGACATATGGTCAAACAAACATGAAAAGGGCTATAACTCTCGCAAAAATCATCCATTCATGAAATCGGTATAATATGTGCATGCTCAGATCATGGCCAATCAAGATACCAAATATGAATAAAATGTGACAAAAGACAAATGACTAGTTGCGTACACAAGATGTGCGGACGGACGTATGGTGAAACAAACATGAAAAGGGCTATAACTCTCGCAAAAATCAACCATCCGTGAAATCGGTATAATATGCGCATGCTCAGATCATGGCCAATCAAGATACCAAATATGAATAAAATGTGACAAAAGACAAATGACTAGTTGCGTACACAAGATGTGCGAACGGACAGATGGTATGAAAAGGTCTATAACTCGTGCAAAAATCAACCATCCGTGAAATCGGTATAATATGCACATTCTCAGATCATGACCAACCAAGATGTGCGAACGGACATATGGTCAAACAAACATGAAAAGGGCTATAACTCTCGCAAAAATCATCCATTCATGAAATCGGTATAATATGTGCATGCTCAGATCATGGCCAATCAAGATACCAAATATGAATAAAATGTGACAAAAGACAAATGACTAGTTGCGTACACAAGATGTGCGGACGGACGTATGGTGAAACAAACATGAAAAGGGCTATAACTCTCGCAAAAATCAACCATCCGTGAAATCGGTATAATATGCGCATGCTCAGATCATGGCCAATCAAGATACCAAATATGAATAAAATGTGACAAAAGACAAATGACTAGTTGCGTACACAAGATGTGCGAACGGACAGATGGTATGAAAAGGTCTATAACTCGTGCAAAAATCAACCATCCGTGAAATCGGTATAATATGCACATTCTCAGATCATGACCAACCAAGATGTGCGAACGGACATATGGTCAAACAAACATGAAAAGGGCTATAACTCTCGCAAAAATCAACCATCTGTGAAATTGGTATAATATGCACATGCTCAGATCATGGCCAATCAAGATACCAAATATGAATAAAATGGGACAAAAGACAAATGACTAGTTGCGTACACAAGATATGCGAACAGACATATGGTCAAACAAACATGAAAAGGGCAATAACTCTCGCAAAAATCAACCATCCACAAAATCGGCATAATATGCGCATGCTCAAATCATGGCCAACCAAGATACCAAATATGAATAAAAATGCGACAAAAGACAAATGACTAGTTGCGTACACAAGATGTGCGAACAGATGTATGGTCAAACAAACATGAAAAGGGCTATAACTCTCGCAAAAATCAACCATTCGTGAAATCGGTATAATATGCGCATGCTCAGATCATGGCCAACCAAAATACCAAATATGAATAAAATGTGACAAAAGACAAATGACTAGTTGCGTACACAAGATATGCGAACAGACATATGGTCAAACAAACATGAAAAGGGCAATAACTCTCGCAAAAATCAACCATCCACAAAATCGGCATAATATGCGCATGCTCAAATCATGGCCAACCAAGATACCAAATATGAATAAAATGTGACAAAAGACAAATGACTAGTTGCGTAAACAAGATGTGTGGACGGACGTATGGTCAAACAAACATGAAAAGGGCTATAACTCTCGCAAAAATCAACCATCTGTGAAATTGGCATAATATGCGCATGCTCAGATCATGGCCAATCAAGATACCAAATATGAATAAAATGCGACAAAAGACAAATGACTAGTTGCGTACACAAGATGTGCGAACAGACAGATGGTATGAAAAGGTCTATAACTCGTGCAAAAATCAACCATCCGTGAAATCGGTATAATATGTGCATGCTCAGATCATGACCAACCAAGATGTGCGAACGGACATATGGTCAAACAAACATGAAAAGGGCTATAACTCTCGCAAAAATTAACCATCCGTGAAATTGGTATAATATGCGCATGCTCAGATCATGGCCAATCAAGATACCAAATATGAATAGAATGCGACAAAAGACAAATGACTAGTTTGCCTACACAAGATGTGCGAACAGACATATGGTCAAACAAACATGAAAAGGACTATAACTCTCGCAAAAATCAACCATCCGTGAAATCGGTAAAATTTGCGCATGCTCAGATCATGGCCAACCAAGATACCAAATATGAATAAAATGCGACAAAAGATAAATGACTAGTTGCGTACACAATATGTACGAACAGACGTATGGTCAAACAAACATGAAAAGGGCTATAACTCTCGCAAAATTCAACCATCCGTGAAATCGGTATAATATGTGCATGCTCAGATCATGGCCAATCAAGATACCAAATATGAATAAAATGTGACAAAAGACAAATGACTAGTTGCGTACACAAGATGTGCGAACGGACAGATGGTATGAAAAGGTCTATAACTCGTGCAAAAATCAACCATCCGTGAAATCGGTATAATATGCACATGCTCAGATCATGACCAACCAAGATGTGCGAACGGACATATGGTCAAACAAACATGAAAAGGGCTATAACTCTCGCAAAAATCAACCATCTGTGAAATTGGTATAATATGCGCATGCTCAGATCATGGCCAATCAAGATACCAAATATGAATAAAATGGGACAAAAGACAAATGACTAGTTGCGTACACAAGATATGCGAACAGACATATGGTCAAACAAACATGAAAAGGGCAATAACTCTCGCAAAAATCAACCATCCACAAAATCGGCATAATATGCGCATGCTCAAATCATGGCCAACCAAGATACCAAATATGAATAAAATGTGACAAAAGACAAATGACTAGTTGCGTAAACAAGATGTGTGGACGGACGTATGGTCAAACAAACATGAAAAGGGCTATAACTCTCGCAAAAATTAACCATCCGTGAAATTGGTATAATATGTGCATGCTCAGATCATGACCAACCAAGATGTGCGAACGGACATATGGTCAAACAAACATGAAAAGGGCTATAACTCTCGCAAAAATTAACCATCCGTGAAATTGGTATAATATGCGCATGCTCAGATCATGGCCAATCAAGATACCAAATATGAATAAAATGTGACAAAAGACAAATGACTAGTTGCGTACACAAGATGTGCGAACGGACAGATGGTATGAAAAGGTCTATAACTCGTGCAAAAATCAACCATCCGTGAAATCGGTATAATATGCACATTCTCAGATCATGACCAACCAAGATGTGCGAACGGACATATGGTCAAACAAACATGAAAAGGGCTATAACTCTCGCAAAAATCATCCATTCATGAAATCGGTATAATATGTGCATGCTCAGATCATGGCCAATCAAGATACCAAATATGAATAAAATGTGACAAAAGACAAATGACTAGTTGCGTACACAAGATGTGCGGACGGACGTATGGTGAAACAAACATGAAAAGGGCTATAACTCTCACAAAAATCAACCATCCGTGAAATCGGTATAATATGCGCATGCTCAGATCATGGCCAATCAAGATACCAAATATGAATAAAATGTGACAAAAGACAAATGACTAGTTGCGTACACAAGATGTGCGAACGGACAGATGGTATGAAAAGGTCTATAACTCGTGCAAAAATCAACCATCCGTGAAATCGGTATAATATGCACATTCTCAGATCATGACCAACCAAGATGTGCGAACGGACATATGGTCAAACAAACATGAAAAGGGCTATAACTCTCGCAAAAATCAACCATCTGTGAAATTGGTATAATATGCGCATGCTCAGATCATGGCCAATCAAGATACCAAATATGAATAAAATGGGACAAAAGACAAATGACTAGTTGCGTACACAAGATATGCGAACAGACATATGGTCAAACAAACATGAAAAGGGCAATAACTCTCGCAAAAATCAACCATCCACAAAATCGGCATAATATGCGCATGCTCAAATCATGGCCAACCAAGATACCAAATATGAATAAAAATGCGACAAAAGACAAATGACTAGTTGCGTACACAAGATGTGCGAACAGATGTATGGTCAAACAAACATGAAAAGGGCTATAACTCTCGCAAAAATCAACCATTCGTGAAATCGGTATAATATGCGCATGCTCAGATCATGGCCAACCAAAATACCAAATATGAATAAAATGTGACAAAAGACAAATGACTAGTTGCGTACACAAGATGTGTGGACAGACGTATGGTCAAACAAACATGAAAAGGGCTATAACTCTCGCAAAATCAACCATCTGTGAAATCGGCATAATATGCGCATGCTCAGATCATGGCCAATCAAGATACCAAATATGAATAAAATGCGACAAAAGACAAATGAC
This sequence comes from Bathymodiolus septemdierum, assembly GCA_963383655.1. Lineage (NCBI taxonomy): Eukaryota > Metazoa > Mollusca > Bivalvia > Mytilida > Modiolidae > Bathymodiolus > Bathymodiolus septemdierum. The sequence continues at coordinate 43,690,147 of OY726530.1, read as the reverse complement.
TAGTTGCGTACACAAGATGTGCGAATGGACAGATGGTATGAAAAGGTCTATAACTCGTGCAAAAATCAACCATCCGTGAAATCGGTATAATATGTGCATGCTCAGATAATGACCAACCAAGATGTGCGAACGGACATATGGTCAAACAAACATGAAAAGGCCTATAACTCTCGCAAAAATCAACCATCCATGAAATTGGTATAATATGCGCATGCTCAGATCATGGCCAATCAAGATACCAAATATGAATAGAATGCGACAAAAGACAAATGACTAGTTTGCCTACACAAGATGTGTGAACAGACATATGGTCAAACAAACATGAAAAGGACTATAACTCTCGCAAAAATCAACCATCCGTGAAATCGGTAAAATTTGCGCATGCTCAGATCATGGCCAACCAAGATACCAAATATGAATAAAATGCGACAAAAGACAAATGACTAGTTGCGTACACAATATGTACGAACAGACGTATGGTCAAACAAACATGAAAAGGGCTATAACTCTCGCAAAATTCAACCATCCGTGAAATCGGTATAATATGTGCATGCTCAGATCATGGCCAATCAAGATACCAAATATGAATAAAATGTGACAAAAGACAAATGACTAGTTGCGTACACAAGATGTGCGAACGGACAGATGGTATGAAAAGGTCTATAACTCGTGCAAAAATCAACCATCCGTGAAATCGGTATAATATGCACATGCTCAGATCATGACCAACCAAGATGTGCGAACGGACATATGGTCAAACAAACATGAAAAGGGCTATAACTCTCGCAAAAATCAACCATCTGTGAAATTGGTATAATATGCGCATGCTCAGATCATGGCCAATCAAGATACCAAATATGAATAAAATGGGACAAAAGACAAATGACTAGTTGCGTACACAAGATATGCGAACAGACATATGGTCAAACAAACATGAAAAGGGCAATAACTCTCGCAAAAATCAACCATCCACAAAATCGGCATAATATGCGCATGCTCAAATCATGGCCAACCAAGATACCAAATATGAATAAAAATGCGACAAAAGACAAATGACTAGTTGCGTACACAAGATGTGCGAACAGATGTATGGTCAAACAAACATGAAAAGGGCTATAACTCTCGCAAAAATCAACCATTCGTGAAATCGGTATAATATGCGCATGCTCAGATCATGGCCAACCAAAATACCAAATATGAATAAAATGTGACAAAAGACAAATGACTAGTTGCGTACACAAGATGTGTGGACAGACGTATGGTCAAACAAACATGAAAAGGGCTATAACTCTCGCAAAATCAACCATCTGTGAAATCGGCATAATATGCGCATGCTCAGATCATGGCCAATCAAGATACCAAATATGAATAAAATGCGACAAAAGACAAATGACTAGTTGCGTACACAAGATGTGCGAATGGACAGATGGTATGAAAAGGTCTATAACTCGTGCAAAAATCAACCATCCGTGAAATCGGTATAATATGTGCATGCTCAGATAATGACCAACCAAGATGTGCGAACGGACATATGGTCAAACAAACATGAAAAGGCCTATAACTCTCGCAAAAATCAACCATCCATGAAATTGGTATAATATGCGCATGCTCAGATCATGGCCAATCAAGATACCAAATATGAATAGAATGCGACAAAAGACAAATGACTAGTTTGCCTACACAAGATGTGCGAACAGACATATGGTCAAACAAACATGAAAAGGACTATAACTCTCGCAAAAATCAACCATCCGTGAAATCGGTAAAATTTGCGCATGCTCAGATCATGGCCAACCAAGATACCAAATATGAATAAAATGCGACAAAAGACAAATGACTAGTTGCGTACACAATATGTACGAACAGACGTATGGTCAAACAAACATGAAAAGGGCTATAACTCTCGCAAAATTCAACCATCCGTGAAATCGGTATAATATGTGCATGCTCAGATCATGGCCAATCAAGATACCAAATATGAATAAAATGTGACAAAAGACAAATGACTAGTTGCGTACACAAGATGTGCGAACGGACAGATGGTATGAAAAGGTCTATAACTCGTGCAAAAATCAACCATCCGTGAAATCGGTATAATATGCACATGCTCAGATCATGACCAACCAAGATGTGCGAATGGACATATGGTCAAACAAACATGAAAAGGGCTATAACTCTCGCAAAAATCAACCATCTGTGAAATTGGTATAATATGCGCATGCTCAGATCATGGCCAATCAAGATACCAAATATGAATAAAATGGGACAAAAGACAAATGACTAGTTGCGTACACAAGATATGCGAACAGACATATGGTCAAACAAACATGAAAAGGGCAATAACTCTCGCAAAAATCAACCATCCACAAAATCGGCATAATATGCGCATGCTCAAATCATGGCCAACCAAGATACCAAATATGAATAAAATGTGACAAAAGACAAATGACTAGTTGCGTAAACAAGATGTGTGGACGGACGTATGGTCAAACAAACATGAAAAGGGCTATAACTCTCGCAAAAATCAACCATCTGTGAAATTGGAATAATATGCGCATGCTCAGATCATGGCCAATCAAGATACCAAATATGAATAAAATGCGACAAAAGACAAATGACTAGTTGCGTACACAAGATGTGCGAACAGACAGATGGTATGAAAAGGTCTATAACTCGTGCAAAAATCAACCATCCGTGAAATCGGTATAATATGTGCATGCTCAGATCATGACCAACCAAGATGTGCGAACGGACATATGGTCAAACAAACATGAAAAGGGCTATAACTCTCGCAAAAATTAACCATCCGTGAAATTGGTATAATATGCGCATGCTCAGATCATGGCCAATCAAGATACCAAATATGAATAAAATGGGACAAAAGACAAATGACTAGTTGCGTACACAAGATATGCGAACAGACATATGGTCAAACAAACATGAAAAGGGCAATAACTCTCGCAAAAATCAACCATCCACAAAATCGGCATAATATGCGCATGCTCAAATCATGGCCAACCAAGATACCAAATATGAATAAAATGTGACAAAAGACAAATGACTAGTTGCGTAAACAAGATGTGTGGACGGACGTATGGTCAAACAAACATGAAAAGGGCTATAACTCTCGCAAAAATCAACCATCTGTGAAATTGGCATAATATGCGCATGCTCAGATCATGGCCAATCAAGATACCAAATATGAATAAAATGCGACAAAAGACAAATGACTAGTTGCGTACACAAGATGTGCGAACAGACAGATGGTATGAAAAGGTCTATAACTCGTGCAAAAATCAACCATCCGTGAAATCGGTATAATATGTGCATGCTCAGATCATGACCAACCAAGATGTGCGAACGGACATATGGTCAAACAAACATGAAAAGGGCTATAACTCTCGCAAAAATTAACCATCCGTGAAATTGGTATAATATGCGCATGCTCAGATCATGGCCAATCAAGATACCAAATATGAATAGAATGCGACAAAAGACAAATGACTAGTTTGCCTACACAAGATGTGCGAACAGACATATGGTCAAACAAACATGAAAAGGACTATAACTCTCGCAAAAATCAACCATCCGTGAAATCGGTAAAATTTGCGCATGCTCAGATCATGGCCAACCAAGATACCAAATATGAATAAAATGCGACAAAAGATAAATGACTAGTTGCGTACACAATATGTACGAACAGACGTATGGTCAAACAAACATGAAAAGGGCTATAACTCTCGCAAAAATCAACCATCCGTGAAATCGGTATAATATGCGCATGCTCAGATCATGGCCAATCAAGATACCAAATATGAATAAAATGCGACAAAAGACAAATGACTAGTTGCGTACACAAGATGTGCGAACAGACAGATGGTATGAAAAGGTCTATAACTCGTGCAAAAATCAACCATCCGTGAAATCGGTATAATATGTGCATGCTCAGATCATGACCAACCAAGATGTGCGAACGGACATATGGTCAAACAAACATGAAAAGGGCTATAACTCTCGCAAAAATTAACCATCCGTGAAATTGGTATAATATGCGCATGCTCAGATCATGGCCAATCAAGATACCAAATATGAATAGAATGCGACAAAAGACAAATGACTAGTTTGCCTACACAAGATGTGCGAACAGACATATGGTCAAACAAACATGAAAAGGACTATAACTCTCGCAAAAATCAACCATCCGTGAAATCGGTAAAATTTGCGCATGCTCAGATCATGGCCAACCAAGATACCAAATATGAATAAAATGCGACAAAAGATAAATGACTAGTTGCGTACACAATATGTACGAACAGACGTATGGTCAAACAAACATGAAAAGGGCTATAACTCTCGCAAAAATCAACCATCCGTGAAATCGGTATAATATGTGCATGCTCAGATCATGGCCAATCAAGATACCAAATATGAATAAAATGTGACAAAAGACAAATGACTAGTTGCGTACACAAGATATGCGAACAGACATATGGTCAAACAAACATGAAAAGGGCTATAACTCTCGCAAAAATCAATCATTCACGAAATCGGTATAATATGTGCATGCTCAGATCATGGCCAACCAAGATGCCAAATATGAATAAAATGCGACAAAAGACAAATGACTAGTTGCGTACACAAGATGTGCGAACAGACGTATGGTCAAACAAACATGAGAACAGACGTATGGTCAAATAAACATGAAAATGGCTATAACGCTCGCAAAAATCAACCATTCGTGAAATCAGTATAATATGCGCATGCCCAGATCATGGCCAACCAAGATACCAAATATGAATAAAATGTGACAAAAGACAAATGACTAGTTGCGTAAACAAGATGTGCGAACGGACGTATGGTCAAACAAACATGAAAAGGGCTATAACTCTCGCAAAAATCAACCATCCGTGAAATCGGTATAATATGCACATGCTCAGATCATGGCCAATCAAGATACCAAATATGAATAAAATGCGACAAAAGACAAATGACTAGTTGCGTACACAAGATGTGCGAACGGACAGATGGTATGAAAAGGTCTATAACTCGTGCAAAAATCAACCATCCGTGAAATCGGTATAATATGCGCATGCTCAGATCATGACCAACCAAGATGTGCGAACGGACATATGGTCAAACAAACATGAAAAGGGCTATAACTCTCGCAAAAATCAAACATCCGTGAAATTTGTATAATATGCGCATGCTCAGATCATGGCCAACCAAGATACCAAATATGAATAAAATCCAACAAAAGATAAATGACTAGTTACGTACACAAGGTTTAGGGACGGACGAACAGACAGACGGACGGACAAGGGTATTCCAGTATACCCACCACTCTGCGAGTGGGGTATAATTAATGGTATTTCAATTAATGAAAGAAGGAGATTATTATGGGATAATTTGTCCAATCGTCTAATATGAAATTTGAGTGATATTTTGTTAAGGATACTACTAAACAGAGATGAATTACAGAACAATTTAAATAAAGAAAATGATCAATTTAAAATACATATTGACCTATAGCAAGTTGTTGTTACAATAAGATTGTATGGATATATGGACACGAACACAATAAATAAAGAAAAAAGAGATAAAATAAAGAAATTTTTATTGAAAATAAATATGTAAACCGAAAGTTAAAAAAGAGGGGTGGTAATTCAGTGTCATGAGTGCCTGTAAAATATTAAACCTTGTAGTTATTATTCCATAAATATAGAGAGAGCAAAAAGAGAATCCAATTTACCTTTGATTTACCTGTGATTATCTTAATGAGATCCTTAATCCCTCTTAATTAGGATGGACAACATTCTTTGATCTTGGAAAATGTTGGCATTCAGTGATACAGCCCTTCTGATTACCCCTTTAGTATCTTAAACTATTTTTTCTAACAATAATACAAGGAAGAAAATGATATGATGTTTGTTTATTTATCAAATATAATTCTGTTGACTTTGTCATCTTTGTTATAATACAGCAGAGAAAAGATTAAAAAAAAATGGATGGGGTGGATTTGCTTTTATAGAAAATGTATCAAAGGGTTGGAAAAAAAATTACAATGGGCTGATAAGATAATTAGATTGTTTTACGTACCTGTAATTAACATGCGTATTTGCTTGTCTTAATTCAAATATTTGTAAAATCTAATCACCCACTGCTACATCTACATGTTAAAAAAAGTTGTGAAATGGAGTTCGAAATAATTAAGACGCAAAATTAAGTAAATAAAGACTTTAAGATTAAATGATCACAAGACAACTATCCATAGACATAAGACAAAGAACTTCCGAAATTCCGTCCAATTTATACATTTTTAAATCCGCTCAATTGTATACTTTCCATCCGTCCCATTTAAGTACGTTTCTTGTTGCCCCATTTGAGTTGTGAATCTGCCCCAATGTAAATCTGCGTAAAAAACAAACTGGTTACATTACCTGGTACCCTTTCCTTTAGGAAAACAAGGGCAGTAACTGAAACTTTTTCACCATTTGGTAACTCATAGAAATAGAGGTGATCAACCTCAACAGCACATACAACCTCTAAATAATTTTCAAGTGTGTCGTCATTGGCATTGGTAGGAATATTCTACAAATATAATTCAAAGATTGCATATAAAATAAATAAGAACGAGTTGATTTTTGTCTTGATAAATTTGACATTTTGACAAAAAAATATAGCAATTATAATAAATAAGAACGAGTTGATTTTTGCCTTGAATTTTGATATTTTTGACATTTTGACAATAAAATATTGCAAATATAATAAATTTTTTTGACATTTTCAAAACATTTTTTATAGTCACTTTGTCTTACGTGATATAGGGTTACATAAGACATGTGTGGTCACTTAATACAGGTTTAATTAATATGAAAGACACTTTGTCTTACGTGATATAGGGTTACATAAGACATGTGTGGTCACTTAATACAGGTTTAATTAATATGAAGCACACTTTGTCTTACGTGATATAGGGTTACATAAGACATGTGTGGTCACTTAATACAGGTTTAATTAATATGAAGAACACTTTGTCTTACGTGATATAGGGTTACATAAGACATGTGTGGTAACTTAATACAGGTTTAATTAATATGAAGCACACTTTGTCTTACGTGATATAGGGTTACATAAGACATGTGTGGTCACTTAATACAGGTTTAATTAATATGAAGAACACTTTGTCTTACGTGATATAGGGTTACATAAGACATGTGTGGTCCCTTAATACAGAATTAATTAATATGAAGCACACTTTGTCCTACGTGATATAGGGTTACATAAGACATGTGTGGTCACTTAATACAGATTTAATTAATATGAAGCACACTTTGTCTTACGTGATATAGGGTTACATAAGACATGTGTGGTCACTTAATACAGATTTAATTAATATGAAGCACACTTTGTCTTACGTGATATAGGGTTACATAAGACATGTGTGGTCACTTAATACAGGTTTAATTAATATGAAGAACACTTTGTCTTACGTGATATAGGGTTACATAAGACATGTGTGGTCACTAAATACAGGTTTAATTAATATGAAGCACACTTTGTCCTACGTGAAATAGGGTTACATAAGACATGTGTGGTCACTTAATACAGGTTTAATTAATATGAAGAACACTTTGTCCTACGTGATATAGGGTTACATAAGACATGTGTGGTCACTTAATACAGGTTTAACTAATATGAAGCACACTTTGTCCTACGTGATATAGGGTTACATAAGACATGTGTGGTCACTTAATACAGGTTTAATTAATATGAAGCACACTTTGTCTTACGTGATATAGGGTTACATAAGACATGTGTGGTCACTTAATACAGGTTTAATTAATATGAAGCACACTTTGTCTTACATGATATAGGGTTACATAAGACATGTGTGGTCACTTAATACAGGTTTAATTAATATGAAGAACACTTTGTCTTACGTGATATAAGGGTTACATAAGACATGTGTGGTCACTTAATACAGGTTTAACTAATATGAAGCACACTTTGTCCTACGTGATATAGGGTTACATAAGACATGTGTGGTCACTTAATACAGGTTTAATTAATATGAAGCACACTTTGTCTTACGTGATATAGGGTTACATAAGACATGTGTGGTCACTTAATACAGGTTTAATTAATATGAAGCACACTTTGTCTTACATGATATAGGGTTACATAAGACATGTGTGGTCACTTAATACAGGTTTAATTAATATGAAGAACACTTTGTCTTACGTGATATAGGGTTACATAAGACATGTGTGGTCACTTAATACAGGTTTAACTAATATGAAGCACACTTTGTCCTACGTGATATAGGGTTACATAAGACATGTGTGGTCACTTAATACAGGTTTAATTAATATGAAGCACACTTTGTCTTACGTGATATAGGGTTACATAAGACATGTGTGGTCACTTAATACAGGTTTAATTAATATGAAGCACACTTTGTCTTACATGATATAGGGTTACATAAGACATGTGTGGTCACTTAATACAGGTTTAATTAATATGAAGAACACTTTGTCTTACGTGATATAGGGTTACATAAGACATGTGTGGTCACTTAATACAGGTTTAACTAATATGAAGCACACTTTATCCTACGTGATATAGGGTTACATAAGACATGTGTGGTCACTTAATACAGGTTTAATTAATATGAAGCACACTTTGTCTTACGTGATATAGGGTTACATAAGACATGTGTGGTCACTTAATACAGGTTTAATTAATATGAAGCACACTTTGTCTTACATGATATAGGGTTACATAAGACATGTGTGGTCACTTAATACAGGTTTAATTAATATGAAGAACACTTTGTCTTACGTGATATAGGGTTACATAAGACATGTGTGGTCACTTAATACAGGTTTAATTAATATGAAGCACACTTTGTCCTACGTGATATAGGGTTACATAAGACATGTGTGGTCACTTAATACAGGTTTAATTAATATGAAGCACACTTTGTCTTACGTGATATAGGGTTACATAAGACATGTGTGGTCACTTAATACAGGTTTAATTAATATGAAGCACACTTTGTCTTACGTGATATAGGGTTACATAAGACATGTGTGGTCACTTAATACAGGTTTAATTAATATGAAGAACACTTTGTCTTACGTGATATAGGGTTACATAAGACATGTGTGGTCCCTTAATACAGAATTAATTAATATGAAGCACACTTTGTCCTACGTGATATAGGGTTACATAAGACATGTGTGGTCACTTAATACAGGTTTAATTAATATGAAGCACACTTTGTCTTACGTGATATAGGGTTACATAAGACATGTGTGGTCACTTAATACAGATTTAATTAATATGAAGCACACTTTGTCTTACATGATATAGGGTTACATAAGACATGTGTGGTCACTTAATACAGGTTTAATTAATATGAAAGACACTTTGTCTTACGTGATATAGGGTTACATAAGACATGTGTGGTCACTTAATACAGGTTTAATTAATACGAAGCACACTTTGTCTTACGTGATATAGGGTTACATAAGACATGTGTGGTCACTTAATACAGGTTTAATTAATATGAAGAACACTTTGTCTTACGTGATATAGGGTTACATAAGACATGTGTGGTAACTTAATACAGGTTTAATTAATATGAAGAACACTTTGTCTTACGTGATATAGGGTTACATAAGACATGTGTGGTCCCTTAATACAGAATTAATTAATATGAAGCACACTTTGTCCTACGTGATATAGGGTTACATAAGACATGTGTGGTCACTTAATACAGATTTAATTAATATGAAGCACACTTTGTCTTACGTGATATAGGGTTACATAAGACATGTGTGGTCACTTAATACAGATTTAATTAATATGAAGCACACTTTGTCTTACGTGATATAGGGTTACATAAGACATGTGTGGTCACTTAATACAGGTTTAATTAATATGAAGAACACTTTGTCTTACGTGATATAGGGTTACATAAGACATGTGTGGTCACTTAATACAGGTTTAATTAATATGAAGCACACTTTGTCTTACATGATATAGGGTTACATAAGACATGTGTGGTCACTAAATACAGGTTTAATTAATATGAAGCACACTTTGTCCTACGTGAAATAGGGTTACATAAGACATGTGTGGTCACTTAATACAGGTTTAATTAATATGAAGAACACTTTGTCCTATGTGATATAGGGTTACATAAGACATGTGTGGTCACTTAATACAGGTTTAATTAATATGAAGCACACTTTGTCCTACATGATATAGGGTTACATAAGACATGTGTGGTCACTTAATACAGGTTTAATTAATATGAAGAACACTTTGTCCTACGTGATATAGGGTTACATAAGACATGTGTGGTCACTTAATACAGGTTTAATTAATATGAAGCACACTTTGTCTTACGTGATATAGGGTTACATAAGACATGTGTGGTCACTTAATACAGATTTAATTAATATGAAGCACACTTTGTCTTACGTGATATAGGGTTACATAAGACATGTGTGGTCACTTAATACAGGTTTAATTAATATGAAGCACACTTTGTCTTACGTGATATAGGGTTACATAAGACATGTGTGGTCACTTAATACAGGTTTAATTAATATGAAGCACACTTTGTCTTACGTGATATAGGGTTACATAAGACATGTGTGGTCACTTAATACAGGTTTAATTAATATGAAGAACACTTTGTCTTACGTGATATAGGGTTACATAAGACATGTGTGGTCCCTTAATACAGAATTAATTAATATGAAGCACACTTTGTCCTACGTGATATAGGGTTACATAAGACATGTGTGGTCACTTAATACAGATTTAATTAATATGAAGCACACTTTGTCTTACGTGATATAGGGTTACATAAGACATGTGTGGTCACTTAATACAGGTTTAATTAATATGAAGAACACTTTGTCCTATGTGATATAGGGTTACATAAGACATGTGTGGTCACTTAATACAGGTTTAATTAATATGAAGCACACTTTGTCCTACATGATATAGGGTTACATAAGACATGTGTGGTCACTTAATACAGGTTTAATTAATATGAAGAACACTTTGTCCTATGTGATATAGGGTTACATAAGACATGTGTGGTCACTTAATACAGGTTTAATTAATATGAAGCACACTTTGTCTTACGTGATATAGGGTTACATAAGACATGTGTGGTCACTTAATACAGGTTTAATTAATATGAAGCACACTTTGTCTTACGTGATATAGGGTTACATAAGACATGTGTGGTCACTTAATACAGGTTTAATTAATATGAAGAACACTTTGTCTTACGTGATATAGGGTTACATAAGACATGTGTGGTCCCTTAATACAGAATTAATTAATATGAAGCACACTTTGTCCTACGTGATATAGGGTTACATAAGACATGTGTGGTCACTTAATACAGATTTAATTAATATGAAGCACACTTTGTCTTACATGATATAGGGTTACATAAGACATGTGTGGTCACTTAATACAGATTTAATTAATATGAAGCACACTTTGTCTTACGTGATATAGGGTTACATAAGACATGTGTGGTCACTTAATACAGGTTTAATTAATATGAAGAACACTTTGTCTTACGTGATATAGGGTTACATAAGACATGTGTGGTCACTTAATACAGGTTTAATTAATATGAAGAACACTTTGTCCTACGTGATATAGGGTTACATAAGACATGTGTGGTCCCTTAATACAGGTTTAATTAATATGAAGCACACTTTGTCTTACGTGATATAGGGTTACATAAGACATGTGTGGTCACTTAATACAGGTTTAATTAATATGAAGCACACTTTGTCTCACGTGATATAGGGTTACATAAGACATGTGTGGTCACTTAATACAGGTTTAATTAATATGAAGCACACTTTGTCCTACGTGATATAGGGTTACATAAGATATGTGTGGTCACTTAATACAGGTTTAATTAATATGAAGCACTTTGTCTTACGTGATATAGGGTTACATAAGACATGTGTGGTCACTTAATACAGGTTTAATTAATATGAAGCACACTTTGTCCTATGTGATATAGGGTTACATAAGACATGTGTGGTCACTTAATACAGGTTTAATTAATATGAAGCACACTTTGTCTTACGTGATATAGGGTTACATAAGACATGTGTGGTCACTTAATACAAGTTTAATTAATATGAAGCACACTTTGTCTTACGTGATATAGGGTTACATAAGACATGTGTGGTCACTTAATACAGGTTTAATTAATATGAAGCACACTTTGTCTTACGTGATATAGGGTTACATAAGACATGTGTGGTCACTTAATACAAGTTTAATTAATATGAAGCACACTTTGTCTTACGTGATATAGGGTTACATAAGACATGTGTGGTCACTTAATACAGGTTTAATTAATATGAAGCACACTTTGTCTTACGTGATATAGGGTTACATAAGACATGTGTGGTCACTTAATACAGGTTTAATTAATATGAAGCACACTTTGTCCTACGTGATATAGGGTTACATAAGACATGTGTGGTCACTTAATACAGGTTTAATTAATATGAAGCACACTTTGTCCTACATGATATAGGGTTACATAAGACATGTGTGGTCACTTAATACAGGTTTAATTAATATCAAGCACACTTTGCCCTACATGATATAGGGTTACATAAGACATGTGTGGTCACTTAATACAGGTTTAATTAATATGAAGAACACTTTGTCTTACGTGATATAGGGTTACATAAGACATGTGTGGTTACTTAATACAGGTTTAATTAATATGAAGCACACTTTGTCCTACATGATATAGGGTTACATAAGACATGTGTGGTCACTTAATACAGGTTTAATTAATATGAAGCACACTTTGTCCTACATGATATAGGGTTACATAAGACATGTGTGGTCACTTAATACAGGTTTAATTAATATGAAGCACACTTTGTCTTACGTGATATAGGGTTACATAAGACATGTGTGGTCACTTAATACAGGTTTAATTAATATGAAGCACACTTTGTCTTACGTGATATAGGGTTACATAAGACATGTGTGGTCACTTAATACAGGTTTAATTAATATGAAGAACACTTTGTCCTACGTGATATAGGGTTACATAAGACATGTGTGGTCACTTAATACAGGTTTAACTAATATGAAGCACACTTTGTCTTACGTGATATAGGGTTACATAAGACATGTGTGGTAACTTAATACAGGTTTAATTAATATGAAGCACACTTTGTCTTACGTGATATAGGGTTACATAAGACATGTGTGGTCACTTAATACAGGTTTAATTAATATGAAGAACACTTTGTCTTATGTGATATAGGGTTACATAAGACATGTGTGGTCACTTAATACAGGTTTAATTAATATGAAGCACACTCTGTCTTACGTGATATAGGGTTACATAAGACATGTGTGGTCACTTAATACAGGTTTAATTAATATGAAGCACACTTTGTCCTATGTGATATAGGGTTACATAAGACATGTGTGGTCACTTAATACAGGTTTAATTAATATGAAGCACACTTTGTCCTACATGATATAGGGTTACATAAGACATGTGTGGTCACTTAATACAGGTTTAATTAATATGAAGCACACTTTGTCTTACGTGATATAGGGTTACATAAGACATGTGTGGTCACTTAATACAGGTTTAATTAATATGAAGCACACTTTGTCTTACGTGATATAGGGTTACATAAGACATGTGTGGTCACTTAATACAGGTTTAATTAATATGAAGAACACTTTGTCCTACGTGATATAGGGTTACATAAGACATGTGTGGTCACTTAATACAGGTTTAATTAATATGAAGCACACTTTGTCTTACGTGATATAGGGTTACATAAGACATGTGTGGTCACTTAATACAGGTTTAATTAATATGAAGCACACTTTGTCTTACGTGATATAGGGTTACATAAGACATGTGTGGTCACTTAATACAGGTTTAATTAATATGAAGCACACTTTGTCTTACGTGATATAGGGTTACATAAGACATGTGTGGTCACTTAATACAGGTTTAATTAATATGAAGAACACTTTGTCTTACGTGATATAGGGTTACATAAGACATGTGTGGTCACTTAATACAGGTTTAATTAATATGAAGCACACTTTGTCCTACATGATATAGGGTTACATAAGACATGTGTGGTCACTTAATACAGGTTTAACTAATATGAAGAACACTTTGTCTTACGTGATATAGGGTTACATAAGACATGTGTGGTCACTTAATACAGGTTTAATTAATATGAAGAACACTTTGTCATACGTGATATAGGGTTACATAAGACATGTGTGGTCACTTAATACAGGTTTAATTAATATGAAGCACACTTTGTCTTACGTGATATAGGGTTACATAAGACATGTGTGGTCACTTAATACAGGTTTAATTAATATGAAGAACACTTTGTCTTATGTGATATAGGGTTACATAAGACATGTGTGGTCACTTAATACAGGTTTAATTAATATGAAGCACACTTTGTCTTACGTGATATAGGGTTACATAAGACATGTGTGGTCACTTAATACAGGTTTAATTAATATGAAGCACACTTTGTCTTACGTGATATAGGGTTACATAAGACATGTGTGGTCACTTAATACAGGTTTAATTAATTAATTAATTAAATATCTGTTCAAGCTTTGTCTAATAACAAGAAAACTACTCTTGGTGTATAATTCCCCATTCTGTTGTCGAAGATTAATATAAAATTCCTTCGGTAAAAGATTCAAATCCGATGTGCTACGGTTCTCAAAGTCAACGTCATATTCTTTAACTATGCAATAATCCCTGAGCAATTTCACTACAAATTTTGTTGACTTTCCGGTGTTTTTGGAATTTATGCCATTTAGAATACTGCAGATCTCATCTTCAGTGCCAGTGGTTGATCCAAAGCGATTGCCAACACTGTCATCTGCCATTTTCTTTTCTTTATCTTGACGTCATCCGTGATGTCATAAACTACTTAAAGAAGGGATTTTCCCTCGAGCGTGGTATTTTCCTAGTACCGTGGTATTTGCCTCGCTATACGGAATTCCCAAGGACAAATACCCCTGTGATGGGGAAAAAGCTGAAAAACCTAGGAATTGGTAAAAAAAATACCCCTTTTATCAACCAATCAAAAGACAGCATTCATATATATGGTGGAATTATCTGAGAAAGTACAATAGTAGCCCTCTTATCAGGCCACTCTCACCAAAAGGCCACCCCTCTTATAAGACCAGTCTCACCAAAAGGCCACCCCTCTTATAAGATCACTCTCACCAAAAGGCCATCCCTCTTATAAGACCAGTCTCACCAAAAGGCCACCCCTCTTATAAGACCAGTCTCACCAAAAGGCCACCCCTCTTATAAGCCACTCATCAAAAGGCCACCCCTCTTATAAGACCAGTCTCACCAAAAGGCCACCCCTCTTATAAGCCACTCATCAAAAGGCCAGCCCTCTTATAAGGCCACTCATCAAAAGGCCACCCCTCTTATAAGATCACTCTCACCAAAAGGCCATCCCTCTTATAAGGCCACTCATCAAAAGGCCACCCCTCTTATAAGATCACTCTCACCAAAAGGCCATCCCTCTTATAAGGCCACTCATCAAAAGGCCACCCCTCTTATAAGACCACTCTCACCAAAAGGCCACCCCTCTTATAAGCCACTCATCAAAAGGCCAGCCCTCTTATAAGTCCACTCTTACCAAAAGGCCACCCCTCTTTTATGGCCACTCATCAAAAGGCCACCCCTCTTATAAGTCCACTCTTACCAAAAGGCCACCCCTCTTTTATGGCCACTCACTAAAAGGTCACCCTCTAATCAGGCTACTCTCACTAAAAGGTCACCCTCTAATCAGGCTACTCTCACTAAAAGGTCACCCTCTAATCAGGCTACTCTCACTAAAAGGTCACCCTCTAATCAGGCTACTCTCACCAAAAGGTCACCCTCTAATCAGGCTACTCTCACTAAAAGGTCACCCTCTAATCAGGCTACTCTCACTAAAAGGTCACCCTCTAATCAGGCTACTCTCACCAAAAGGTCACCCTCTAATCAGGCTACTCTCACTAAAAGGTCACCCTCTAATCAGGCTACTCTCACTAAAAGGTCACCCTCTAATCAGGCTACTCTCACCAAAAGGCCACCTCATTTATCAGGCAAAATCTTAGATTAAACTGAGGTAGCAAATTGTTCATGTCAAGAGAAACCTCTTATAAGGCTATTTTTTTTTTATTGAAGAAGGGATGGTTTTATAAGACCGGAAACTAATATATATTAATGAGTGTGGACACGATAATTGACCTCTACCTTAGATACGACATGGATACACACCTTGGTGACTGACTGCTGACATCGACTCAACAACGAAAGGTTCGTTTTACACGGAAAGCAAGTAGAAAAAAGACAAAACAGTAATCTCTGTAAAAGGTAATATGTCCTCAATACCTGCTAAAGGTAGGACGGACGTTAAACACCAAAAACAAACAAATAATATGTTTTTTGATATGGATCTGTTGTAACAATGATAGTTATAATTGGTGTGTATAAACCTTTTTATTCTTAAAAACATGGGCGTGGCCATTATCGACTTCCGAGTGTGTCCGCCATTAGAAAAGTGTCAAAATCTTATGTTTTCGGGGTTTATCGATACGCTAATGTATGGTTTCTCTAGTACAGGTGTCACAATATACTGTTATTTCGGCTTGAAATTCAATGATAACACCTGCTGTGAAGTGATTTGTAAACGAAGATATAATGACAATGATTTAATGACAACAAATAAATTACCTGATATGTATTTTTCTTTATAATTACCGTTATATTCTCCATACAAAATCAGTATAAATCCTACTTGATAAAAAACTGCATGCACTTTTTTTCCTTTTTTGTTTTTTTGTTGGTTTTCAAGCAGAAGAAAAAAGAGGTAATCAAATTAATATTTTGTATGAAATTAAAAAGTAAATATATAAATTATAATATACGCTTTTTGAAATTATTACTATATGATTTAAAGTGAAATAATAATGATAAAAAGTGTGTCTAACTTATAAGAAAGAACTTAACTTTGAATGTGACATCTTAAGGTGCATTTTTCAATTCTGTTTTATTTATTTTTATTTATTTTTTGTTTGTTAAATTGTAAAACAAATTAAAACTTTTTGTCAGTCAATTTCTGTAGTGAAGATGAAAAGGAATTTAAGCTTTATCAAATTAAAACATCTGAATATCTGAATTTCTTTTTCTGAAAAAAAAAAGTTTCATAATATAACTATTTGCTCCCAGGTTTCAGATACGTGAACCGGATGGGAATTTTTCACCCCATTTGTCTTCTTTTTTAAATTTCTTTGCTAGGATTTCAGTTTTATATTGATTTATTCTTTAATTTTATATGTTTTTGAAGATTAATTAAAATTTAATATTGACGTGTTAAGGAAGTGGTAGCGCTTTCTAGACTTGTAGTCGGCTGAAGGTCGACCGTGTCAACAGCGATGCGATGCTTCCCGGGTTTGGCACTTAGGGGAATAGACAGTCGTGTCATTTTGCAACAAAGGTGTTAAATTCATATTGTAGAAAGATAACTATCATTATAACTGATAGTTAACTGTGTATTGCATAACAAGTTATAGCAAAGACATCACTAAAACACAAAAATTTAATTTATGTATTGGGTTGATTCTTACCTGTATTTGATTCGCAATATGACAGTTAAACTCTACCCCCTTCCCACAAAGGGTTAAAAATGATAAAAATATATATAACTGAATTATAATGACAAAAAACTAAAAGAAAAAAAAAATCGCCGAATTTTGTTGCAGGACATCATGTCGTTCATTTTTACTTCTTACAGAATTAAGATTTATTTCAAAATTGATCTACAGAAATGTGATACCTCTTTGTAAATTGTTAATTATTTTATGCAGCTTCTACATGAAAAACAATAATTCCTACACTGCTCACTTTGTTCCCGTTTCCTTTGTTTATAGTATTTAAACTTTCATTTAAGACAACAAAATATATACCGTTAGTAAAAAATGTGTGTTGAGGGTTTCCATACCGACCGGTTTTTGTTGTTGCGTACCCCATTTTGTATTGAAATTCTGCCACATAAGCAAGGTTAACATCTGAATAACTACAGATCGATCTGTTAGCCCACATCTGGCAAAATGACTAGCTAATTCTTTTTTAAATTTTGATAATATTGATGACCGTATAGATTTGTCCGACCTGGTCCTGAACTTTCTGATTCTGAACAATTTAAACAATAACCGTTTAAGTTCAATTCAATAATCCATATTTCGAAATATTCGGCCAAAATCACGGGAATAAGCCATAAAATATTAACTGAAGCGTGTTTATCTAATCCAATTATGAATACTGATTAATTGTAACTAGTGTAAACAACCGATTGTTACACTTTCGTAATGGCGGACAATAGTAACACCACCTAGCGTCCACGAACGATAACTAGGTAATCGCTGATTTCTGAAAACGTCTATATCTCCACTAAGGTTAGCTCACTTCTTGTTGCTAAGTATACTTTAGGTTAGCTCACTTCTTGTTGCTATGTATACTTTAGGTTAGCTCACTTCTTGTTAAGTATACTTTAGGTTAGTTCACTTCTTGTTGTTAAGTATACTTTAGGTTAGTTCACTTCTTGTTGTTAAGTATACTTTAGGTTAGCTCACTTCTTGTTGTTAAGTATACTTTAGGTTAGTTCACTTCTTGTTGTTAAGTATACTTTAGGTTAGCTCACTTCTTGTTGTTAAGTATACTTTAGGTTAGTTCACTTCTTGTTGTTAAGTATACTTTAGGTTAGCTCACTTCTTGTTGTTAAGTATACTTTAGGTTAGCTCATTTCTTGTTGTTAAGTATACTTTAGGTTAGCTCACTTCTTGTTGTTAAGTATACTTTAGGTTAGCTCATTTCTAGTTGTTAAGTATACTTTAGGTTAGCTCACTTCTTGTTGTTATGTATACTTTAGGTTAGTTCACTTCTTGTTGATAAGTATACTTTAGGTTAGTTCACTTCTTGTTGTTATGTATACTTTAGGTTAGTTCACTTCTTGTTGATAAGTATACTTTAGGTTAGTTCACTTCTTGTTGATAAGTATACTTTAGGTTAGCTCACTTCTTGTTGTTAAGTATACTTTAGGTTAGTTCACTTCTTGTTGTTAAGTATACTTTAGGTAGTGTATATCTCCACTAAGGTTAGCTCACTTCTTGTTGTTAAGTATACTTTAGGTTAGCTCACTTCTTGTTGTTAAGTATACTTTAGGTTAGCTCACTTCTTGTTGTTAAGTACTTTAGGTTAGCTCACTTCTTGTTGTTAAGTATACTTTAGGTTAGCTCATTTCTAGTTGTTAAGTATACTTTAGGTTAGCTCACTTCTTGTTGTTATGTATACTTTAGGTTAGTTCACTTCTTGTTGTTAAGTATACTTTAGGTTAGTTCACTTCTTGTTGTTAAGTATACTTTAGGTTAGTTCACTTCTTGTTGTTAAGTATACTTTAGGTAGTGTATATCTCCACTAAGGTTAGCTCACTTCTTGTTGTTAAGTATACTTTAGGTTAGCTCACTTCTTGTTGTTAAGTATACTTTAGGTTAGCTCACTTCTTGTTGTTAAGTATACTTTAGGTTAGCTCACTTCTTGTTGTTAAGTATACTTTAGGTTAGCTCATTTCTAGTTGTTAAGTATACTTTAGGTTAGCTCACTTCTTGTTGTTATGTATACTTTAGGTTAGTTCACTTCTTGTTGATAAGTATACTTTAGGTTAGTTCACATCTTGTTGTTATGTATACTTTAGGTTAGTTCACTTCTTGTTGTTAAGTATACTTTAGGTAGTGTATATCTCCACTAAGGTTAGCTCACTTCTTGTTGTTAAGTATACTTTAGGTTAGCTCACTTCTTGTTGTTAAGTATACTTTAGGTTAGCTCACTTCTTGTTGTTAAGTACTTTAGGTTAGCTCACTTCTTGTTGTTAAGTATACTTTAGGTTAGCTCATTTCTAGTTGTTAAGTATACTTTAGGTTAGCTCACTTCTTGTTGTTATGTATACTTTAGGTTAGTTCACTTCTTGTTGTTAAGTATACTTTAGGTTAGTTCACTTCTTGTTGTTATGTATACTTTAGGTTAGTTCACTTCTTGTTGTTAAGTATACTTTAGGTAGTGTATATCTCCACTAAGGTTAGCTCACTTCTTGTTGTTAAGTATACTTTAGGTTAGCTCACTTCTTGTTGTTAAGTATACTTTAGGTTAGCTCACTTCTTGTTGTTAAGTATACTTTAAGTACATGTACTCAATATCATGTCCTGTGACAAAGGTTGTCAGTTTCTGACTGAAGCTTTGAAGTTTTCTCTCAGTAGTCTGATTACCTCCACAAATAAAACTTATTACAGTAGTTCCCCCTCTTATAAGAAAACCTCTTCTGTAACAAAAAAACTGGCCTGATAAGAGAGGTGGCCTCTCTTGAAGGAGACAATTTAGTAGTACTTTACTATCTCAGTGTATCTGAAATGTGGCCTGATAATAGGGGGTGGCCTTTGGTGGAAGTGGCCTAATATTAGAAGGGTGGCCTCTCTTGAAGGAGACAGTTTAGTAGTGCATCTGAAATCTGGCCTGAAAAGAGGGGCAGAATTTGATGGGCAGGCCTTATTAAAGGGGGTTACTATACCATGAAATGAATGAAAAATTGTTGAAATTGGTATGAAGGAAACAAATAATGTGTACTCAATAATGTGCTTGTTACTGAATTCTAGTCGATAGGGCTATGATGTTTAACGCCACTTTCAATATTTCCGTTATTTTGTGGCAGTCAGTTTTATTGGTGGAGGAAACCGGAGTATGGTATCCAGAGAAAACCACCAACCTGTTTCAAGTAAATGAAAAACTTTATCACATGTTGTATCGACCACACCTCGCCATGAGAGGGATTCGAACTCACAACTTTAGTGGTGATAGGCATTGATTGCAGACACAATGAAGAACAGGGAATAATATTTACTACCATGTCATTATGACAAGTATTAAAGTCTTTAAAGAATGACTTTTTACCTTCAAAACTAGAATATCTTTGCCTTCTTTCTTAGAAAAATAAACCTGCTTACACTCAGAATTATTATCCATTACGATTGTCTAGCAAGATATCATCAACCTGCAAAATAAATATTGATTGATCCATTATTGCTTAATGTCCATCGGGCAATATTTCAGCAATATTCAGGACGAGGAAAGGTTCAATAATATATAAAAACTATATAAAAATGAGGGAAGGGATGGGTCAACCAGGTAAATATCTGTTGACTGACACTGCAAAAGTATGGAGATTTGGGTTGGGACGAAAAATTTTAGTCTTTTGTAGTGACTACAATGCGCCTACTCTTTTTCAAAATCTACAAAATAGGTATTTAGCATTCAGGGAGCATGGCACTCACCAAACACATCACCCACTATGGTCTATCGTCAGGCTTTCCGTATTATAACCTGACAATCCCCCTTCGAGAAGGCTCCCACTATCAGGACACACCCGGGCAGCTCTGTGGGTTTGAACACTGGAAACCTTTGCCAAAAATTGTGATGAAAACTAAATGTAATCAGATAAAGTAACCATGATTACAGGGTAATGTAATTGATTCAGTTATGAGTACTTGTAATCTAAAAATAGCTGATTACAAAATACATTCGATTACAAGAAAAAAATGTAATTGATTACAGCTGATTACAATTGCAGATTACTATTAATAATCATAATCTGTAATTAATAGTATTACCCCCAAGGCTGACCTATAGCTATATCACCTTTAAATACCCAAAATCTGGCCTATAGCTATATCACCTTTAAATACCCCAAATCTGGCCTATAGCTATATCACCTTTAAATACCCAAAATCTGGCTTATAGCTATTTCACCTTTAAATACCCAAAATCTGGCCTATAGCTATATCACCTTTAAATACCCAAAGCCTAACCTATATTGAAAACATTAGACAGAGAAAAAAAATATGAAAATTGTTTTTTATATTTTTGTCAACTAGGAAAAGTCACAGGAATCGGAAATTCTATCAATAATAATTATAAAGTATAGGGGCACCTCGAAGATCGCTGGGCAACTATAGTTGATAGAATTTCCGATTCCTGTTGAAAAGTGAAAGAAAACGAATTCGGTTAATCACAGCTGACACAGGGAGAAATGAGTTTTGTTACCAAAAAATCACATAAAAATACTTCGTAACGA
The DNA here is from genome assembly GCA_963383655.1 of Bathymodiolus septemdierum. Taxonomy (NCBI): domain Eukaryota; kingdom Metazoa; phylum Mollusca; class Bivalvia; order Mytilida; family Modiolidae; genus Bathymodiolus; species Bathymodiolus septemdierum. Next base: position 43,667,879 of record OY726530.1, on the reverse strand, counting down.
TAACAAAATAAAGACATTTAACAGAGAAAAAATATAAGCATAAATAGTTTGATATTCTTGTCAGCTATGAAAGTGAAAGCAAACTATTTCAAAAGAAATCTGTATGGTTGTTTTTACAAGAATATAGTTTACTGATAACCTTTACTTTCTGTATCTGTATCTTTACAGTCCAGGAACCGATCACGGTTATAAATGCACTGGAAGGAGAGCGGCTGGATTAGTCCAACTGTTGGAGGGCACTACTTACGTTTCACTTGTAACAATATTAATCATATTTTATTATACCGGATTTCAGTAATACTTATTTTAGGCGTACCCGCTCTCTCACTCTTAAAGTTTATATCTAGAACTTGTGCTGACGTGTACTGTGTATTATATTTGTGTAATTAAATATATCGTCTCAAGCTGCCTTGATTATCAACTCGGCCTGACATTCAACCATGGTGTCAGATGTGGCTGAAATCGCCATTTGACAGAAAAGAGATTCGTCGGTAGCTGGACTAAAGCAAAAATATACAATCGGGGAGTATGCCCAAAGCATACACGACCCATCCCAAGCAGTGACCTCAAGTGATTCCTTTGTCTGTCAAAAGTAAACAATGGATAAACTCAAGAGCGCCAGACAAATTTAACATAGATGCACGGAATCTCGCCGATTCATGGAAAAAATGGAAGGAAGAATTAAATCTATACATTGATTTGACAATGGATGATGATAATGAGCCTGCAAAGGTCAAACTGTTCCTTTATTTGATCGGAACAAGAGGCCGAGAAATTTACGAAACCATGACATTTGCAAATGCCCCTGAAAATAGAACACTTTTAATGGTCACAGAAGCCTTCGATAACTATTGCAACCCCAAAAGAAATGAAACAGTAGAATGATAAAGTTATGGAGAAACTTAATAAAACCATCGACAAAAACATTCCAAAAAGTAAACCAAGAAATACCAAGGGAAGCATACCTTTGAACAAAGAAACTGTTCAAAACATCAAGAGAAAACATCAACTATGGGAAAGTTACATGGAGGACAGAAGCAAAGAGAAACATAGAGAATACTGCAAAGCACGAAATAAAGTTGAACGATTAACATGAAGGGATCGAAAAGAGAGAGAAAAACAAGAAGCAGAATCGCCCAAGACGAATAGCAAAAACTTTTGGAAGTTCGTGAACTCAAAAAGGAAAACTAAGACTGGAGTGTCAGAACTACACGATAAGTCAGAGTCTAGTACCTTCATAGCAAGTAGTGATGGTGACAAGGCAGAGATCCTGGCAGATTTTTTTCAGTAGTGTATTCACAGATGAGGGTGTGAACAATTTACCGAAGATGGAACAAAGAAACAGCGATATAACTACTGATGAGCCATTTTCGTAGGAAGAAATTAAAAAGTTACTTCTCGGGCTGAACACTACGAAATCACCAGGACCTGACAAAGCGCATCCGAAAGTGCTATATGAATTAGCAAATGTTATAGATAAACCTTTGTTCATAATCTTTAAAGAAATCATTTGAGACTGGGATTGTACCAGAAAACTGGAAAGTAGCAATTATAACTGCACTATTCAAGAAGGGAGATAAGAAGTTGGCATCAAATTACAGACCAGTAAGTCTGACTAGCATATTGTGCAAGTTATTGGAAAATTTCATACGAAAAAGGATTATAGAACATATGGACAAATTTAACCTGTTTAGTGATAAGCAATTCGGATTTATGGGAGGGCGCTCAACATCACTGCAGCTTTTAAAGGTACTAGATAAATGGACAAGCGTCTTAGATGAAGGAGTTCATGGATTTTATGAAGGCCTTTGACAAGGTGCCGCACATAAGGCTACTTGTGAAGATGAAAGCCTATGGTTTAAGTGAGAAAATTTGCATATGGGTACAAGACTTTTTGTCCGACAGAAAACAATGCGTACAAGTTAACGGAATGAAATCCCAATGGCACAAGGTTACAAGTGGAATACCACAAGGTTCAGTGCTAGAACCAGTATTATTTGTTACTTACATCAATGACCTGCCAGAATGTGTAAATTCGGATGTATTTCTTTTCACAGATGACACAAATTTTTTTAGAGAAATAAAGGATGATAGTGATGCTAGTATCATACAATCAGACCTCAATGAATTATTCAAATGGAGTGAAACATGGCTGCTTAAACTCCACCCCGACCAATGCAAAGTTTTGCCAGCGCTCAATAAAATTAAGCAGTATGTAAAAAATAAATACATAATGAGAAAATACGAAGGAGGAATTACAACACTAGAAAACGTTGACAGCGAAAAAGATATCGGCGTTACGATAGATCAACATCTAAATTTCGAAAAACACATCCAAACGCAAATTAACAAAGCCAACCAGATTGTAGGACTAACTAGAAGATCATTTGTACATCTTGACAATAGAACATTTAGCTTATTATTCAAAGCATTAGTCCGTCCACACTTGGAATATGCGAGTAGCATATGGTCACCATAAATTAAGAAGAAAGATAGAGAAGCAACAGAAAATGTGCAAAAAAAAGCAACAAGAATGTTACCCCAGATGAAGAACTTAAATTATGAGGAAAGGCTTAAGTTGCTGAAAATGCCAACTTTAAAATTTAGATGTATGAAGGGTGACATGATTGAAGCGTTTAAAATACTGACTAGATTATACGACGGTAGGGTTACTGAAGGAATGCTTGACATCAGCAGATCACACATAACAAGATGAAATGCACTGAAACTAGTAAAACATCGAAGTAGAAGGGACATCAGGAAACATAGCTTTACCAACAGAATAGTCGACTTGTGGAATAGTTTACCAAACCACATAGTGAAATCAAAAACGATGTTTCAATTCGAAAATAGATTGGACAGACACTGGGAGAACCATCCAATGAAATATGACTTCACAGCAGAGTATGGCCTAACAACCAGAAGACTGGGAGCTGTGAGAAATGATGAAGAAGAGCTGCCTATAGAGTCCAGACAGGAGCTGCAGGCAGAATCAACATAAGGTAAGGATACCGGTTTAACATGAGAAATCAGTCTCAAGATGAAACATTTGATAAATATGTCACTGAATTAAAAATACTGGCATCAACATGCAACTATGGAGTGCTGCACGACTCACTAATTAGAGATAGATTGATTTGTGGTATCAATGACTCAAATTTAAGGGAAAGATTGTTGAGAGTAGCTGATTTAGATCTCCAAAAGTGTCTAGAAATCTGCAGAGCTGCAGAACTGTCTAAAGAGAGAATTAAAACACTTGAAACACCTTCAGCTTCCGGTTTGGAAGTTCATGCTGTCAAACACAAAACTAGACACACACCTCAACAAAACAGGCAACCCCAGCAGAAACCAAAATCATCTTACCATGCTAATTCACAATCTACATCAACATGCAAGTATTGTGGCAGAAAACACGAATACAACAAAACAAAATGCCCCGCTTTTGGAAAGAAGTGTAGGAAATGTGGAAAACCCAATCATTTTGAAAGCATGTGCAAATCAGGTCACAAGACAAGACCACGTCAACAAAGAATACGAGCTCTATCTGATGAATCTGATGACAAAAACAATGATTACTTTGAAATACACACAGTGACACTTACAAATGTAAACTCTGTTAAAAGCAGACATAGCAGACATATATTTGCTACTATGAACATAATAGGAGAGAACAAAAACACCCGAATGACTAGATTTCAGCTGGATAGTGGAGCAACCTGTAACATTATAACCGCAAACGTGTTGAAAGAACTTGAAATCAAAGAGTTGCAGAAAACAAACCAGATTTGAAATATGTATAACAACACAACTATTAAGCCAATAGGAAAATGTAAGCTAAAGTTAGTGAACTCGAAGAACAATGAAAAATTCATAGCGGAATTTGTTGTCACTAAGGATGGAACTTTGACTCCATTACTTGGAAATAAAGCAGTGCAAGCGATGAACTTATTGACAATTAATTATGAAAATATCAAGGCAGTCAAACAAGGAGCACCTTCAGAACCCCTTTCAAAGGAAAAGGTATTGAAAGAATTCGCCGATGTTTCCGAAGGCACATGCAAATTGCAAGGCAAATATTATCTAGAGCTGGATGAGAATGCTACCCCAATAGTTCACCCTCCTCGGAAGGTACCTGTAGCAATCAAAGAAAGACTTAGAAACGAACTGGAGAGATTAACAAAGATGGACACAATAAAGCCAGTATCGACTCCCGACTCCGTGGGTGTCAAGCTTGGTAACAGTTGTGAAACCAGGGAAATTAAGGATGTGCATAGATCCGAAACACCTTAATCAAAACATTAAGAGAAGTCACTACCCGCTACCAACAATTGAGGACTTATTACCTGATCTTAGCAAAGCGAAGATATTTAGTGTTGTTGCGTACGCCAGTAGGGCACTCACAGATACTGAGACAAGTTATGCCCAAATCGAGAAGGGACTGCTTTCTGTTATATTTGGACTCGAAAGGTTTCACCAATATACATATGGAAGAACAGTTCAAGCTGATACTTTGAGCAGAGCTTATTTGAAGGACTTAGGCCTACCTAATGACAATGAATCTGACATTGAAGGTGTTCACACATGCTCAGCGACCTGCCGATATCAGAACAGAGAATTTCTGAAAGGCACTGGATTGGGTAATAATAACGAAAAATTAGGATTACCTGAAAGAAGTACCGGAATACAATTCCGGTTCAGGAACCTATTTCATGGAAAAAAATCGGGTAATTTTTTATTGAGTTGTTAAAAGTATTGAGTATAAAAGTTACTTAATTTGTCTCTATTTTGGTAAACGGGAAGTAAATCGCGCCGATCTTTCTTGTATATTTTCACTCCGTGAGAACTAAAACATCAATAAAATTAACTTATAAATATCATTTAAGTCATTTAATATTATCTACAAAGATTCAAGATTCTTTATTCAAGAACTCAGGCGCACATATGCGCAACAAAAGCAAATAAACTAAATACAATTACATTTAATAGAAAACAACAAAAATAACTACAATTATGCAATACAGACTGAAGCCTAGGGCCCCTCAAGCTTGGGGGCCCTCAGGTTATGTAAATGTCGTTCAATATATCTAACGAGTAAAAAAATAATCAAGACTAGAGTGCGGGTGAGATAGAGGGTGGCTCCTTTTTGAGGAGGCCTCCATGATTTCATTACTTAATGCCTCAAAAGGTCACAATCCGGCCCTGATCATCATAATAATAAAAGTCTTAAAAAATCTAATAAAACGGCGAGATTCGAATTCGGGACCTTCTTATGAAGCTGACGGCTTGCCCAATACACCACGCCACACACGATATAAAAGTATGTAAAGCAGCATTTATTTCTTTAACAGAGTGTATTATTTATTTATGTTGAGAATATTTTTCTGTACTTACTATGTTTTTAACCTCGACAATCGTGCATGTATGTACACGTCTTCAGAGTGACACAATGTTGCAGGTGTCGTGTCTTGCTTTGATTTTTTTACTTTTAATAGTTGTATGATGGAATTGTAAATTATTAATGAATAATTATTTCTCAGATAAAGAAAAAAAAAAAAAAAAAAAAAAGTAATAATAATTTGTTAGATCCGAACTCATGTTTTTTGTCTTACCGCGAGAACGGCAGACGGATACGCTACCACTGAACCACGCTAGCATCATGACAAAACGGCATTTAGTAGTATTTATTTCGATAGCTGATACTCTCAAAAGACTAACATGATAAATGAGTGAATAAGAATTTTTTTTTTTCATATTTTTACGAGATACCGATTTTCTACTATCTAGAAAAACAGAATAAATAACCCGATCGAATTATTTTACTAATTTAAGAAACATTTATTTCGTAAGAGAATCTTTGACAGCGGTTTTGGTGTGTTTAACATGTTATAGTAAATTATAACGGATATAAATATATATCACTTACCGATCATTTAATGTAATAAGATTGTCCTCAAATCATTGTGGTACACAAAGTAAGGCCCAGTCAACATTTAAGTTCTGCCATGCCCATGGTAGTGTCAGACGTCGTGAAATAATAACGCGCTGTCGTCTGCCGTAAAAAAAAACATTCATAAACTTAAAGCGACGTGTTTTTGAACGCAATTCCGTCCCATTAATTCAATTTTGTCTAATATGATTTATATGCGGTTGGAAAGCTGAGATTCTCAACTTTTTTACTTTGAGTGGAAACATTTTTTTCATTGAGGAAAAATAACATCGAATTGCCTTTTTTAGATTTATTTAATTAATCTTTAGTTATAAACTCGTATTTATTCAAGTTTCCACCAATAAAAAAATATAAAAAAGTCCCTTCTTCAACATAGAATGATTTATTTTCTTTTTAGTAGTGAATTTCAGCCCCGGAATCGAAATTGAATACATCATTGGTAATAATTTTGATCGCAACGTTAGCTAAACGGCGGAAATCGCGGAAAATTTATCATCATTTTAAGAACGATTTTTTCGGTAAAAGAACGCTTGACCACAATAAAATTTACACACTCAATGAAAGGAAAAATCAGAGAACACTGTAGTATATTTTTTTTAACTACAAAATTGTTTTTTCATCATTTATTTTTCAATTAAACCCAAAGCATTTGATAGTATTTTGTTGACGTTCGGAGTTATCGATAACGTTACGTGGCATACCTACACTTAGTCTCTCAGGTAATCCTAATTTTTCGTTATTATTACCTAATCCAGGTAATCGTAGCCAGTGTCTTTCTGAAAGTAGTTACACACCAAATGATTGTGTAAAATTTCACCAATGTCACTATTTACAAACAGTTTCATACTTACATTTTAAATTCACACTTCAACATTATGCGGAAATATACTGAAAACAGGGGGTTTTCGGGAAATGAGCGAAAATCTACTTTCACTTTCGATTACCAAGGGAGTTAACCAGCTTTTCGCGCCATAAAAAAAAGAACAAAGAAAATGACTGTTTTTCTCGAAATGTTGGTCAGTGAACCAGTCAGTGATTTAACTTCAGTTGTCGTCTGCAACGATCATCAACACGTTGAATAGCATAGTTTAGTGCAGACCTTAAAACGTGTTTAGTTTATGTGCAAAATATCCGTAAATGCGCGGATCAGGTGTACAACATTAAAATAAACAGCTGCGCCAAGAGCGCATGATTACGCCCGTTGTCAACATTCATACTATATTTGTAAAGACTTTCCTCTCTTCTTCAATTCAAAAAATCATTTAAACATAGTAATACGACACATTTTTTTGAGAAATTAGTAAAGACTATCAATTCCAATAACAGTACGAAGTTTGAAGTGAATTGACGAAGGGGTTCTCAATTTACAGCGCGACATTCGAGAAATCGCCTACAATTTGATGAATAAAGTCCCATAACTCTGGAATGAAAAATCGAAATTTCACCAAAAAGTAAACAGACCGTAAGACTATCAATTCCAATAATTTTGCTAAGTTTGAAGTGAATTGGCCAAGGGTTCTCAATTTACAGAGCGACATACGAAAAATCGCCTACAATTTGATGAATAAAGTCTCATAACTATGGAATGAAAAATTGAAATTTCACCATAAAGTATACAGACCGTAAGACCATCAATTCCAATAACTCTGTGAAATTTGAAGTGAATTGGCCATGGGGTTCTTATGTTAGAGCGCGACATGTGAAACGGACGGATGGACGAACCCAGTGTGTTTTCCTTTGATCTTTAGTATTTTCTAAATGAAGATAACCATACAGGAGGTGGAGTCAAGATAGCTATTTTTAGGCAAAGCATGTTCTATTTAGTGTGATTTAACTCAATCGTAACTACTCGGCCATTCTCGCTACCCTGCAAATAACCTCTTACGTACATGGTAGAAATTCTTCTTAAATTGTTTGCCGGAAATTAAGTTAAGTTAAGCCGCACAAAAATATAGTCCACGAAAATCCAATATGGAAGACATACTAAGTAAAATCTAATCATGCAAAGCTAATTAAAACTTTAATTGAAATATAGAAATTTTTTTAAAATATAACTTTATCAAACTTTCATCTAACTGACATGTGAAAAGTAGTGCGATTTATACGCCTATTGCATACGAGGTTATTTGCAGAGTAGCGAGAATGGCCGAGTAGTTACGATTGGATTTAACTGTGACCTAATTTTGATAGAACACAGAAATAAACACATTGTAACTTTTTTTTTGACAATTGCCTTGAATTGGTACACATTGTAATTTTTTGACCAAGTGATAGACATTTTGAGTGCAAAGTGGTACCAAGTGCTAGCTTTCTTAAATGTGACACTGGAAAAAACTATAAAACCACAGGCGCTCGTGGCACGGACCACCCCCCTTTTTCTAATTTTCTGTTTACAAATTTATTTTCAATAAAATTTCTTTATTTCTTTATTATTTCATCTCCTTTTCCTTATTTTAACTTGTTCGTGTCAATATTCATACAATCTTATGTTAACATCAGATTGCATGTGTCGACCCTATTAGTATCTATGACTATTATAGGGTCGACACTAATTCTAATAATAAAACCCTAAATGCTCGCTTACTCGCAAGGGTTATAACGGGATGCCATTACACGTAATGGAGCAGCCGCCGAGATATTTTGCGCTCACTTACAGAGTTTCTGACGCCTGCATTTATCAATAATAAGACATAACCTTTCCTTTTGTCCATTAATATAACAACTTTTTATCACCTACCAGTATTTTAGAATGTAATTCCCACAAAATAAAAATCCATGTTTACTTTCTCTCGGAACATTTTGAATTTCGTCATTTCCGGCCTCACTATTTGGATACCATATTTGGCGATTTGAGGGGTGAATGTTTACATCAGCGTGTAGTAAGAAATACCATATTTAGAAAAGCTCCGCCTTCCGTAGTTTCCGGTTATGGAAAACGATCGATAAATTTGAACAAGGTTGTTGCTACCTTTGAAAAGCATATATTTCTCAGCCAAACCGACTTAACACGGACTGGGATCATCAGTGATAGTTATAATGAAATGTTTGAAACGTAAATAGTGAGTTTTTATGTTTCAACTGCAACTTTTTTTTTGCTCCATTGTGACGAATGGGACCGCGTTGTAGCTCTGCCTAGACACAAGTTTGTCACAGGAGCTACATTATTGCAGCAAGGTCGACACATGCAATTTGATGTTAGCATAAGATTGTATGAATATTGACAGGAACAAGTTAAAATAAGGAAAAAGAGATGAAATAATAAAGAAATAAAGAAATTTTATTGAAAATAAGTTTGTAAACAGAAAGTTAAAAAAAAGGGGGGGGGGGTCCGTGCCACGAGCGCCTGTGTATAAAACAAGCAAAAAGACTGACAAAGTGATCCCCACGTGTTTGTTCATGCAGATGACATAAAAACACATGAAAAATTCTTTAACTTTACTAATTATTAACTAAGCAATTTTTTTTAATTCAAACAAGACAAATTATCAGTTTTGCAATACAAAAAAGTGTTCATATTTGAGTCACACCACGTTCAAAAAAAAAATTCCGCCTCGCACTTCAAAAATGCTGAAAAACCGCCTCAGATTTTCCATTTTCTTTAAAAATAAAATGAAAAACTGTTCGCTCTCTTCTAAAATTTTGTAAAAATCAAGAATTTTTTCAGAAAAAGTTGTGTCATGTGTGTGCCGCATCAAAATTTTACCTTCGCCTCTAAAATTTTCAATTTCAATAAAAAAAAAATGAAATGTTCTCTGCCACCTGTGAAAGCATAAAATCCATACATCGTTAAAAGATCGTCCGTCATGTTCGCTGCCATTTAACGTTTTAACGTTAACCACGTGTTCTATTAAAAACTTGTTACCACGTCACTGACTGCTGGCGTACGTGACCAAGATCAGTCTTCTCAAGTGCGACAGACGTCAATCACACATTTGCTTCCGTTTGATTGGTTATGATACAAAACATTTAGAATACTTTTAATTTCTTGTATGCGCAGATAAACTGATCTCGGGCACGCCCTCGATCAGTTTATCAGCACATACACGAAATTAAAAGTACTCTAAATATTACATAGATTTGTAATAAACTCGTTAATTAAAATGCTGTATGTATAGTTGAAACAATCGTAACTACTCGGCCATTCTCGCTACCCTGCAAATAACCTCGTACGTACATAGTAGAAATTCTTCTTAAATTGTTTGCCGGAAGCTATGTTAAGTTAAGCCGCACAAAAATATAGTCCACGAAAATCCAATATGGAAGACATATCAAGTAAAATCTAATCATGCAAAACTAATTAAAACTTTAATTGAAATATAGAAATTTTGTTCAAATATAGCTTTGTCAAACTTTCATGTAACTGACATGTGAAAAGTAGTGCGATTTATACGCCTAATGCATACGAGGTTATCAATCGTAACTACTCGGCCATTCTCGCTACCCTGCAAATAACCTCGTATGCAATATGCGTATAAATCGCACTACTTTTCACATGTCAGTTAGATGAAAGTTTGATAAAGTTATATTTTAAAAAAATTTCTATATTTCAATTAAAGTTTTAATTAGCTTTGCATGATTAGATTTTACTTAGTATGTCTTCCATATTGGATTTTCGTGGACTATATTTTTGTGCGGCTTAACTTAACTTAATTTCCGGCAAACAATTTAAGAAGAATTTCTACCATGTACGTACGAGGTTATTTGCAGGGTAGCGAGAATGGCCGAGTAGTTACGACTGTAGTTGAAACTCTGGAACTACTTCCGGTTATGAATGTTAAAAATTGACTCAAATTCGCAGTGTGTTTTATCCCATTACACAGAGTTTCATTTCTTCCTCCTGTCCGAAATAATATTTTCTATGAAATTGAGACGTTGGGCTTGGGTCCCCCTATTTGCCCCCTCTTTTAAGAAAGTCTGGATCCGCCCCGGTTTACTTTGAAAAAAAATTATAGGTCCATATATCCGAGTTAATATTGCTTAAAAAAAAACATTGGACTTCGTCCCAAATTAGGTAACACCTATTATCATATTACAATCTTATGTTAACATCAAATTGCATGTGTCGACCCTATATTACAGTAGATACTAATAATCCACAAGGCATGCAACTCGGCAGGTTTAAAAATCGTACCCCTGCTCGCTTCGAGTACATTTATTGCACCTTATTTCCATTATGTCATTCAAACTAGGGCATGTATCCATTCCTAAAAGATGCATCTTTTTGCCCCTATTTTTGTTTTGTGCATACGATAGCTCAGTTCTCCAGAATTTTAAGATTTTCACACATTTATTGCCAAATTTTTCGTATAAGGACCCACGACTAACGGAAGTGACGTACCACTGTATTAACTTCAACGATAGGGTCAGAAAAGTTCCAAACATTCCGGGCAATTAAAATGACGCACAGCACAAGTGATGATAACACTGTTTAAAATGACGGACGACAAGCGATAACAAAACTTTATAAAACGAACTGTGACAGCGTGGCGTCGTCGATTTCACACGAAAAAAATAATCCAAATCGGTTTTTTTTTAAATATTATCCTGTGAAAGAAAGTCCAAATCATCAAAATCAATGTTTTTAATAATGGACAAATTTTTATTGTCACTTTCGATTCTTTCACAAAATTTTGAAAGCGTTAAATCCTCCGAAGGATTCATATTTTTAGTCATCCAAATCCATTTTCCTGTTCACCGTTCAAAAACGTTTTCTCATCTGGCGCGGCTCGTGCAGATAATGAAGATTTCCCTCCAACTAGGAGGGCGTTTCCGCGGGAGATCTGATTGAGGTCGCTAACTTTGATTGACATCGCAAGATACAAGTCCCTTATTGAACACAGTTGTTCGTGCACCATCAGATATTTTGATCAATCGTAACTACTCGGCTATTGTCGCTACCCTGCAAATATTTGCAGGGTAGCGAGAATGGCCGAGTAGTTACGATTGATATTTTGATAGGCCAGACTCGTTCTGCGACCTCGTTACATGGCCTACCACAATATCTGATGATACACTCGCCTTTTTGACCTATATATGTAACATAGCTAACTTTTAAGTTTAAATATTTAGCAAGCAACTTTACACAAAATTCGCAAACAACTATGTCCTATGCGAACAAGCAATTATACACTTATCATAAAGACACCGACTATAATTAAAAGCATTTTTTGTGCATTTGTCAAACATATATTGACTTAATACTTCTACATGGTATAACAGTGATATTTGTCTATATAATAGTCGCATTGTCTAGTTAAACTTTACTTTATAGACTATAATAATGCATGTTTAAAATCATCTTTTGATATTAAAATGCGACAGCTTTAGTGATCTGCAGCTGAATCTTTTACACACGGTTAAAGTAACATCTCAGATCTTGTTGAAATGATTATAAAGAAACTAAGAACCAAATATAGCACTATATATGTCAATAATCTTTCCAAATTAAAATAAATTTTAAAAAACTTACCATATTTCAAACACTACATGTCCAGCAAGCGATGGATCGTCGCTATACACCATCACAAATACCGAAGTTGTTTATTTACTATACACTTCCGTTCCCACACTGTGTAGATGTACTTTATAAAAGACAATCGTAACTACTCGGCCATTCTCGCTACCCTACAAATAGACTGGTTTTCCAAAAACTTAATGAAAGCAAATCCGGATAAATTTCAGGCTATTGCCATTGGTACTAAAACAAATAAACACAATTTATCTTTTGATTTAAAAGGAAATAAAATTACATGTGAAGAAAATGTTAAACTTTTAGGCATAACCGTTGATTCCCATCTAAATTTTGATAAACATATATCAGAAATTTTTAAAAAAGCATCCCACCAATTAAATATCCTTAAACGAATAGGTAAATATTTAAACAGATTAGGACGCCTTACCATTTACTACTCCTTTATTCTTTCAAACTTTCAAACTTTCAAACTTTAATTACTGTCCGGTAACATGGCACTTTTTGCAGCGAAAAAAATACTAAAAAAATTGAAAAAATCCAGGAAAGAGCTCTCCGTTTCATCTATGGAAATACTTATGAAAATTTACTTAAAAAATCTAAATTGCCATCTTTAAAAAATCGAAGATTAAGAACTATTGCAGTTGAAACATTCAGAATTATCCATAAACAAAGTCCAAGCTATCTTCATGATTTAATTTCAATTAAAGATCAAAAATATAATTTTAGGCATAAAAGCAATTTTACCCAGAGTACGAACAACAAGGTATGGTTTAAATTCTTCCCGGTATAATACTGCACAAATCTGGAATGAGCTGCCGAATCACTTTAGACAAGAAACATCATTAGAACATTTTAAAAATATAATTCACACATGGAACGGCAGCTCATGCCAGTGCAGTGCAATTTTTATTTCTAAATTTTAATGCGTTTAAATATTTTTATTATTTTATTATTTTCTGTTGTTGCTTAAATGCACGAGCCTCTTATTTTTAGCTTGCTTTTGTTCAGTTGATATCTGCTTCTGTATCTTGTGTCTATATTGAATTGCATAAATTAATGTATGTTTTTATTTAATATGTGTGTATGCATGTATGATGATTGTATGTGTTGTCATATACCATAGTCGATTTTAAAAGCTCATTAGAGCTTGTGTTATATGTATGATTTATATCGACTCTAAATAAAGCTTTGAATTGAATTGAATTGAACCTCGTACGTACATAGTAGAAATTCTTCTTAAATTGTTTGCCGGAAGTTAAGTTATGTTAAGCCGCACAAAAATATAGTCCACGAAAATCCAATATGGAAGACATACTAAGTAAAGCATAATCATGCAAAACTAATTAAAACTTTAATTGAAATATAGAAAATTGCTTAAAATATAACATTATCAAACTTTCATGTAACTGGCATGTGAAAAGTAGTGCGATTTATACGCCTAATGCATACGAGGTTATTTGCAGGGTAGCGAGAATGGCCGAGTAGTTACGATTGTTATAAAAGAGCCATCCGTACAGGTATCTTACCTGTAAAATCTTTCTCTCAGCCACGTGTACTTTAGACAACCTGACCACAGGCGCATGGGGCATGGATTTCGTTTCCTCCTCCCCCCTTTTCTCTACTACCCCCCCTTTTTTCAAAATTTTCATATAAATCATTCCTTTTTCAAAATTTTCATAATCATTCGTTTTTTCTTCATTTGACAATATCAGTAGACGTCATACATCATGAATAATACATGTATTCTGTGTCCACATTTTTTCGACTGATACAGTATAAGAGAGAAGGTATGCAACTCCATTTTCATATTTCGCGCCATATCGCTCACCTTGGTTGGGAAACCCCAGTGTTTTTTACACTTTTTACCTTGTCTACATATGCCACTGTCGTATCAAACTGTTTCTAAGACACTTACCTAATTGCCCATGTTCGAATTTCAGTCTGTACGTCGATCTTTTCCAAGAAATCTCGCCGAGAATAGCGAGGCAGCTTCGTTTCTAGATCAAACTACATCATTTGAGACGGAAGTGCAAGAACGGGAACCCTGGGATTTTTACGAATGGATTACCTGCAATGAAAAACCCAGATGCGCTCCGAATATTTTTCCCATAATGTTTTGGCGGGAAATATAAACCGCTGAAAAAACATAACAGCAGACGGATTATTTCGTAAAAATGGCACAACGACCATCTGAATATGGAAACATTGGTAGATAACTGTTCAAAAAGAAATTCAAACTGAGAAATAGATAATTGAATGGTTTTAACTGAAGTCAAAATTTCAATGAAAAAGAAATATTCAGCTTTCAATGTTTCCATATTCAGATGGTCGTTGTGCCATTTTTACGAAATAATCCGTCTGCTGTTATGTTTTTTCAGCGGTTTATATTTCCCGCCAAAACATTATGGGAAAAATATTCGGAGCGCATCTGGGTTTTTCATTGCAGGTAATCCATTCGTAAAAATCCCAGGGTTCCCGTTCTTGCACTTCCGTCTCAAATGATGTAGTTTGATCTAGAAACGAAGCTGCCTCGCTATTCTCGGCGAGATTTCTTGGAAAAGATCGACGTACAGACTGAAATTCGAACATGGGCAATTAGGTAAGTGTCTTAGAAACAGTTTGATACGACAGTGGCATATGTAGACAAGGTAAAAAGTGTAAAAAACACTGGGGTTTCCCAACCAAGGTGAGCGATATGGCGCGAAATATGAAAATGGAGTTGCATACCTTCTCTCTTATACTGTATCAGTCGAAAAAATGTGGACACAGAATACATGTATTATTCATGATGTATGACGTCTACTGATATTGTCAAATGAAGAAAAAACGAATGATTATGAAAATTTTGAAAAAGGAATGATTTATATGAAAATTTTGAAAAAAGGGGGGGTAGTAGAGAAAAGGGGGGAGGAGGAAACGAAATCCATGCCCCATGCGCCTGTGAACCTGACAAGCATTTCTCTCATAAATTATTGTTATATTTTGCATTTTTTGTAAAATGGGTAAAAAGTCTGACTTATCCCCAAAAGTTTGTAAAAAAGTTGTTTGCCTTTTTTAGTAAGGAAAAGGCAACGAAGAAGCCAATTGTCTCATTTGATAGGGTATATCAAAGGACATCTACAGCTTTGGGTGTGTCTTACACTTCAGTGCACCGTATTATGAATGGTAAGAGGCCTTGTAAGTCAAATAGACCCCAAAAAAGAGCTAAAATTTTGGACGACTTTGATCATTGTGTTATTAAAAGAACAATATCCACGGTTTATATTCACGGAAAATTGCTCCGACCGTCTCAATAATACATAAGGAACTAAAAGATTCCTTTAAAATATCAAAGTCTAAACTTACTCTAACTCTCATTGATCTTGGATATACTTATGAAAAAAATAGGTGATAATCGAAGAGTTCTGTACGATCAAGTGTCTATTATCAATGATAGGTGTAATTATCTGAGAAAGATCAAATCTTTTAGGAAAGCAGGGTATGATATCGTATACATGGATGAAACATGGGTTAACCAAAATCACTGCACAGATTCCCCAAAAATACCCTCGGGTAAAGGCAAACGTTTGATTGTTTTGCATGCAGATACGCGAAGTGAGGGTTTGATTGACGGCTGCGATTTAGTGTTTCTGGCCAAATCAAAGGATGGTGACTATCACCAGGAGATGAATAGTGTTGTCTTTCTTGAGTGGTTTGAAAATCAATTGATGACTGCTCTGAAAAATCCTAGCTTGGCTGTGTTAGATAATGCAAGTTATCACGATGTTAAAACAGAAGATACGGTGTGCCCAAATTTTAGTCAGAAAAAAGCTGTTCTCCAAAACTATCTTACACAACACAACATTCCTTTTTCTGCTACTGATACCGAAAAAGTATTATATGAGTTATGGAGCGATATTTTCAATAATTGATGGAACCAACTGTAGTCCCAAAGCGGTTCTGGCGTGTAGGTCGGTAAAACTTGCTTTCATTTCATTTAGCGTACAGTAGAGAAAAGGTAGTTATTGACTTCCTAAAGTAGTCTTCCGGACTCTCTGCTTCAACATTATCTCTCATTATTTGTCTCCCGCATATTCTAGGTTTTTTAACCTCTATGTCTAGCGGTTCACATATTTTAGCACTCCTCTCAAAACACTGGTGGTTGAATTGTTCAACATTTGCTGTGCAGTGAGCTCTGAATTAAATTTACGCTTTTTAAGGCTCTGCCTATGTCAAGTGATCTCTCTTGTAGTGATCTTGTAGAGGACCTTTGTAAGTTGGAATAACTTGTGTCCGATCCAAATGGTATATAGTTAACAATAAAATAAGTTTAATCTAAATCTAGTGATCTGCTGAACCCTTTCTTAAAAGCCAGGCACATTTGAACAATAACAATGGTTACGACAAAATCAAAGTTGCAAATGGAATTCAACAAAGAAGATACATCAGCTTCTTCTGGTCTGGTGTATGTGTTTTGGCAGTTTTGTAAAGTGCTGAAGGGTTTGAGCAATAGCAGGGAAAAAATCTAATTTAAGTCTATTTTATTTCTAATTAATTTTAATTATATTATATGTATTTATATTTTCATTTAGAGTTTAAAATATGCTGTATTCATATATTTTCAAAACGGAAACTCGTGTATTTTTTTTTTTTTTTTTTGTAATACAGCAACATTTGCCTTTAATTTTTTTGTAAGAATAAATGATATTTAAAAAAGAATTTCCTTGAAAGAGCCTCAATTTACAGGTGTTGGTGGTTATACCTATATGAAATTGTGACACTAGACATGTTTATATAACGGTTTAAGACAATACCTGATTAATTGGGTATTTTGACAATACATTCATAAAAACTTGAAAATTTGATTTAGCATAATTACGTATAATTACCTCTTTGAAGATTAATTCAATACAAAGAAATTAATTTGTATTTTCTTTTACTTTCATCGCACAGATCGAAACCATTCGATTAAAAGCCATATCGTGACGTTAACTAGCCTTGAAAAGCGTATGTTAATATATGTGCTTAACTTATTCGACCGGGGTGGGGGGCGTGGGGGGGGGGGGGGGGGGCTGAAGCCCCCAAAGCCCCCTCCCCCTTGAATCCGCCACTGAGTTACGTAAAACAATTGCAAGTATCAATGATTCATCAATAATTTTTGCAGTTTTTCGGTATTTTTTTATATCAATGTTAAGTTAAAGGTTTGGTAAAAAATAGCTAACAAAATGACAGTGCTCAATGTCATAATCTACCCCTCCCCCCAAAAAATATCAATCCTCCAATTGATCTCTGAGGTTCTATAATTTAAAAATGTACTAATTTTACGAGCATTTTTTAATTAGGAAGTTGCACAATCACAAAATCATTTTTCGTTTCGTTTCTTACATGTATATGAATTAATAATGTCACACAGAATCGAACAAAACGACAATGATATATTCTTCATATGATATGATATATGAAGACTTCATTTTTTATCTATTAAAGACAGAAGTGCTATATATTTAGTGAAAAAATAAAAATAATGAAAAATGTCCCAGTCCAAGCAATTTTTACAGGTAAAAATCAATGAACTCAATAGTGGGTGTAGGAGATGGTGACGGGCTCTACGGAGAACAATGGAATCTTTCGAGTGACCGGCTCTACGGAGAACAATGGAATCTTTCGTGTGACCGGCGAGTGTCTATTATCCTCAGGGATTAAAACCCACGACCGCAGTCTGTTCTATTTTATAGACTTATTCCCTCCGCATTTCATAAAACTGTCAAAATATATACTCAAAAACTCCTTTAAAATGCGATTTTTCTATATGAGCAGGGCCAAATACGTTCACTTTCTGGTCTGCAAACTTCCAAATTAAATTAGCACCCTTGATTCTCTACACAAATCTCGTTTACACTTCTGCTTTAAAATCTACAGTTTAAAAGATATTTCAAATTTTCGTTATTTTAATAAAAAAATTATTACTTTTTTTTTTAGTGTCAGCGATTTTCAGGTTGTGTCATGTAAAGTTTATGTGCCTGTTTTCTTACTAAATTACACTTGTGCAGATATCAAATTTCCCCCCACCCCCAAATAAATAAAATCACTCACGCATCTGTAGCTATATTATGAATAACACCTTCATTTTTCAATAACAAAGAAACAATTTATATGCGTCATTTTCAACAAAATAATCGGAGCACAATCAGTGTGTTACATCGTGAAAGGGATACCACTTCCTTCTTTTTTTATTAAATAATATTTAACACATGACTGCTGATTTAACTTGATGAGTCACGACGAAATATTTATTTGCCCTTGGTTTTTCCAATAGAATTTAAAAACATAACCTACCGAACATGGCCTAAAATAATAAGTTAAGTATAAGAATTACTATACGATCTACTATGCCAACAAAAAACCGCAGAATTCACACAAGACAATTTTTTGTCTCTAAGGTTTGCGGTTGGGGTCTGATGTATGAACGGACTTCTTTGTTGTGAGATAAGATTAGGAGAGTCAGACCTACCAACTCAGAAGCATCCATAACAGTCAGTTATCTGAAAGTTTCGAAATATATGAGATTTAAAAAGTTGAAATTTTGTGATCTAAAATGTAAATATTTCAAGATATCATAAGTCGAAAAATCGAAATTTATAAAATCGAAATGTTGAAATATAAAAGTCGAAATTTCGAGACATTTAGCTTCTAATTACAGACTTTTATCACTTACATCAATTACATGCAAGGTCATGGAACATATAGTGCATAGTAGCGTAATGGGATACTTTGACAGAAATAAAATTCTAACTAATGCTCAACATGTATTCCGCAAAAACCGATCATGCGAATCCCAACTCATTGTAACCATCCATGATATAGCATCAAAATTGGAATGAAACTCGCAAGTCGATATCATCCTTCTATACTTTGCAAAGGCATTCGCGGACAAACTTCCACATCACCGACTTCTACGCAAGTTAGAATACTATGGCGTCAAACCCAAAACCAACAGATGGATTCGCTCCTTCCTAGCGAACAGAAAGCAGAGCGTTATATTTGAAGGAACTGTCTCCAAACAAGTTCCAGTACTCTCTGGTGTACCCACAAGGCACAGTTCTTGGACCTCTACTGTTCTTGGCCTACATCAGTGACATGCCAGGAACAGTAACTTCATCAGAGATCAAATTATTTGCAGATGACGGCTTTCTTTTTCGTACCATTAACAACCAACATGACAGTGACCTATTGCAGAGAGACCTTACAACTCTAGAAGACTGGGAAAACAAATGGCAGATGAGTTTCAACCAAAAAATGCATTATCATCAGAATAGCACCGAAAAGCAAACAGGTGAGACAAACAAGCTACAAACTGCATGGACATACTCTGGACAATGTGGAAGCCAGAAAATACCTATAAGCGTAACTATCAACAACAACTTGTCATGGGATAGACACATATAGACAACATTGTTGGCAAATTCAACAAGATACTAGGATTTATCCGCCGAAACCTTAAAGACTGCACACAACCTGTAAGGTCAGCAGCATATACAGTAATGGTTAGACCAACAGTGGAATATGCATGCACGGTTTGGGATCCATCAACCCCCCCCCCCCCCCAAAAAAAAAGGTCAAATCCATAGAACATGTACAGAAAAGAGCAGCGAAATTTGTGCACAATTACACAGACCGAACACCAGGCTGTGTCCCAAATATGGTAAATTCATTAAAATAGGAAATCCATGAAGATCGAAGGAAATCAGCAAGACTTTGCATGCTATTTAAGATCCAGCATGAACTTATCGACATAGACCGGCAACAATACCTAACGCCAAATGACAGCCGAACCAGGGGTAAAAACCGCTTCTATCAAGAAAGACCAAAGAAAGATACATACAGACAATCCTTCTTCCCTAAGACCATCAGAAACTGAAATCAACTTCCAGCTACTACAACATCAATAGTCACAGTTGAAGGATTCAGAGCTGCCCTAAAGTCAAGCTCTGGAAATACACTGAAAAACAATAGCGTGTAATTGTAAATTGGAGATTGTTTTATATGTAAATAATATAGAGAAAACTTGCTGTGTTGCCCGACACTGCCCAAAGTTTTCAAGCGGAACCAATTGCATTCGTTTAACGAATCCGGTTCCTTACATGGAAGAAGAAGAAGAAGAAGATGTAACTAAAAAGTTGTATGTCCTATGTTTCGTGAATTGTGTTCATATTCGATTAATTTATTGTCTGACACTCTAAGAAGAGTTTGAAGATACCAAAGGGGTAATCAGAATCCGTATATCGAAAAAGAATGGCTAAAAGAAAAAGTACAAAAGGACAAACAACGATGGGAACAACGCCGTGCATTAACCGGATTTTCGTCGTGATATACCGATCCGTCTAAATATTAGTAACCGTTGTTTACAGGAAGTGGTTTTTTGCGAAGAAAACATCACATCATTTTATAAGTGCTTGATATTGTATTTTTAAACCTTTACCAGTTCGAATCAAATAGTTTTTGAGTTTGAAGACATGTAAAAAGTAATTACTAAGAGCAGCTGCGACCTGAGAAGCGAGCGCTTGATAGGCTAGACATAGCGTCATAACTTAAAATAACTTGTCAAATTAAACGTTTCGTTTATATCAAATTATACAATGTTATGTTATTGTAATATGTAGACACTGAATGTTTCCAAAATTTCTCTTATCAAGAAAACAAAAAAACCCAGCTCTATTCGGGAGAAGAAGTCGTCTTGTGAAGGTTGACGTCGCTTTCTCATTTGTCAAAAGCGAAGTTCAATTCACCTTGTAATTTTGAAAGGTACAGGACGTTTTGTCCATAGTACCAGTTCGGCCACATTTTATAAAGACGTTTTGGCCATGGTTTTATTTATGTTGTTTTATGTGTTATTTATAACAATATTATGCATTAATAATCATATTGAATACAAAAATAAATAAAAATTGAGAAAAACGATATAGTTTAGCAAATATTAACACTATTCTTCTTTTCCCAATTGCAGCGATGTGCAGGTCCAAATGAAGAGAAGAAACCAAAATCTACGTTTTACATAGTTTTAAGTCTTATAAATCTAGATTTATTTAAAAAAAAATTATTTAACAAATATTATCATTGTTCTTCTTTTCCCAATCGCTGCCATTTGCAGATCGACACGAAGAAAAGAAGTCATAATCTGCGATTTACTTAGTTTTGAGTGTTACCTATAGACGTTTTCAGAAATCGGTGATTACCTAGTTATCGTTCGTGGTCGCTAGGTGGCGTTACTATCGTCCGCCATTAATAAAGTGCAACAATCGGTTGTTTACACTAGTTACGCTTAATCAGTATTCATAATTGGATTAGATAAACACGCTTCAGTTGATATTGTATGGCTTATTCCTGTGATTTTGGCCGAATATTTCGAAATATGGATTATTGAATCGAACTTAAACGGTTATTGTTTAAATTGTTCAGAATCACAAAGTTCAGGACCAGGTCGGACAAATCTATACGGTCATCAATATTATAAAAATTAAAGAATTAGCCATTTTGCCAGATGTGGGTTAACAAATTGATCTGTAGCTATTCAGATGTTAACCTTGCTTATGTGGCAGAATTTCAATACAAAGCAGGGTACGCAAAAAAAAAACCGGTCGGTATGGAAACCCTCGACACACATTTTTTACTAACGGTATATATTTTGTGCAAAAAAACTAAGTTCCATTCGAATATTGACATTTATTGTCTGCACTTCACAAAGCCACAAAGTCGCATATTTTTATGATGTAGGGAGCACTTATGCAATTGACCAAAAAATCAATCATTTGCACAACGATAGAGTAGCAAATATGTGGAGGAATAATGTTCCTTCCGTATGTGGTAGAGGATAACATAGAAAGAAAAAAAACTGAGTTAAATGTTGTCTTAAATGAAAGTTTAAATACTATAAACAAAGGAAACGGGAACAAAGTGAACAGTGTAGGAATTATTGTTTTTCATGTAGAAGCCACATAAAATAATTAACAATTTACAAAGACATAAATCTTGATTCTGTAAGAAGTAAAAATGAACGACATGATGTCCTGCAACAAAATTCGACAATTTTTTTTTCTTTTAGTTTTTTGTCATTATAATTCAGTTATATATATTTTTATCATTTTTAACCCTTTGTGGGAAGGGAGTAGAGTTTAACTGTCATATTGCAAATCAAATACATTTAAGAATCAACCCAATACATAAATTAATTTTTTGTGTTTTAGTGATATCTTAGCTATAATTTGTTATGCAATACACAGTTAACTATCAGTTATAATGATAGTTATCTTTCTACAATATGAATTTAACACCTTTGTTGCAAAATGACACGACTGTTTATTCCCCTAAGTGCCAAACCCGGGAAGCATCACATCGCTGTTGACACGGTCGACCTTCAGCAGACTACAAGTCTAGAAAGCGCTACCACTTCCTTAACACGTCAATATTAAATTTTAATTAATCTTCAAAAACATATAAAATTAAAGAATAAATCAATATAAAACTATGAAATCCTAGCAAAGAAATTGAAAAAAGAAGACAAATGGGGTGAAAAATGCCCGTCCGGTTCACGTATCTGAAACCTGGGAGCAAATAGTTATATTAGGTTCCTCATGAAACTTTTTTTTCAGATAAAGAAATTCAGATATTCAGATGTTATAATTTGTTAAAACTTAAATTCCTTTTCATCTTCACTACAGATCCCTATAAAGAAATTGACCGACTGTTACACACAAAATTTGGCTTCCAATTATCATGAAGTCAATTAAAGTTAAAATATTTATTCCGTGGTAAAACTGTGTAACATTTGTAACATACAATATGGATGTCTGCAAGACTCTCAAAACTTAACTAACTAGTGTGGGAAGTCCCTAACTCTTTATATCTATTCTAACACATAAACGTGTCAAGCAACTTTCACTGTTTATATAAATTATATTTATTGTCCATGTCCAATTGGAAATAGAAACTGCCATACTGCAGAATCAAAGTCTTTAAT
Organism: Bathymodiolus septemdierum; assembly: GCA_963383655.1. Classification (NCBI taxonomy): domain Eukaryota; kingdom Metazoa; phylum Mollusca; class Bivalvia; order Mytilida; family Modiolidae; genus Bathymodiolus; species Bathymodiolus septemdierum. The sequence goes on along the minus strand of OY726530.1, from coordinate 43,644,467 downwards.
TATAGTTATCAGCTGGTACTGTCCTTAAAGTTCACATAAAGTTCACATGGTATGAGTGTTCGATAAGTGATTGAAAACAGAATATTATGGAAGAATAAAATAGTCAAAAATATCACTTTAACACCGACAAAAAGTTTTACCGGTAATTTGTTTTACAATTTAACAAGCAAAAAATAAATAAAATAAAACAGAATTGAAAAATGCATCTTAAGATGTCACATTCAAAGTTAAATTCTTTCTTATAAGTTAGGCACACTTTTTATCATTATTACTTCACTTTAAATCGTATAGTAATAATTTCAAAAAGCGTATATTATAATTTATATATTTACTTTTTAATTTCATACAAAATATTAATTTTTCTTATGCTTGAAAAGCAACAAAAAAACAAAAAAGGAAAAAAAGTGCATGCAGTTTTCAATCAAGTAGGATTTATGCTGATTTTGTATGGGGAATATAACGGTAATTAAAAAAAAACTACATACCAGGTAATTTATTTGTTGTCATTATATCATTGGCATTATATCTCCGTTTAAAAATCACTTCACAGCAGGTGTTATCATTGAATTTCAAGCCGAAATAACAGTATATTGTGACACCTGTACTAGAAAAACCATACATTAGCGTATCGATAAACCCAGAGAACATAAGATTTTGTCACTTTACTAATGGCGGACACACTCGGAAGTCGATAATGGCCACGCCCATGTTTTTAAGAATAAAAAGGTCTATATGAAAATCTGAAATTAATCATCATTTTCTGTACTTTATTACAAATTTTTTTTTTTTAATAGCAAATAGTTCATGGGACTGAGGGCCATATGGCAGTTTATCACATATTTTGTTGCAATATGTGCGTTTTTGTGTTGGGGCAAATATCGGCAAATATCCGTATTTGCCCTCATATATCCGTATTTGCCCCCGAATTGAACAACCGGCATCGGCGCAGTGGTCTCAAAGTACAAGGAAAGATGCTGCATAAAGATATGCATAAAATCGTATTTCAATCAAATTAACACATTTCAACATATTGGAATCAAGTTTAAATAACTTGAAACGGAATAATTAGCTCAAATGTATACGTCGTGTTGAATAGGAATTTCCATTCAAATGTCAACGTCTTGGGTAGATTTTACACAGTTTCTAACGTCATTGTATATACAGATCCACATTGTTTGGTATATTTTTTAAACCAGACTCGAAACAAAAATATTTGTTGAACAATGGCAACTCTCTTAAGGATTTATTTTCGCAATTTGTCAGTTCAAAGATCTTTTTTGCAATATAAAAGTCAATGCTTGGAAAAGGTCAATGTAAAATATGTGATAAAAAGATTATGACGGAATTTTCCATATCGTCCCTTGTATCAACCCTTAACCCATATCAGCCTTCCAGCTTCGCTGTCGGGCTTGATATGGAAGTCTCGGACTAATACCAGAGCCGATATGGAAAATGTCATGTAATAATCTCTTAATATGGACCGGTCCGTCGCCAAAAAAATATTATATGGACTGAAGCTTATATGACCCGAAGTGACATGAACTATTTGCTATATTATACTTTTTATCTAAAATAATAATGCAGGCACCGTTCCGGAACCGAATCGAAAACGAGGCAGTCCAGTCCCGGTCCATATAACATTATATTATTAATTGATAATTTTGCGGTCATTTGATTTGTTCAATGCCCATCACATGGTGTTCTGTGTTTTGGTAGGTTGACTTTTGCGGATTGCATGGCTACTAAAAATAGATTAAAAAAATTCCAATATTTTCATGACGTTTAACGATTGAACATGATTCTGGTACTGCATTTGGTAACTCATTTGAACTTCAAGCACTGTCAAGTTCGCAGACAGAGACCGTATTTAATGATCTGTTACCTGACAATGATGGTGTAGATGACTTTCTTAAATCTCTTGATATTTCTGCACAAGAAACATGTAGTAATGTACCCATTTCTAAGTCGATGTGTCAATTTCCAGTACCAATGATTACTAACTGTCAAAATATCACCATAAACTATAACATTTTCCCTAGGAAATGATTATCATTCATGTCACTACATATATTTTTGTTTTGTTGTTATTCCTGTTGAATATATTGTTTGTTGTTAAAGTTTGGGTCTTATATTATTTTTATACGACCGCAAAAATTTTGGGGTCGTATTATGGTATGGCGTAGTCGTCGTCGTCTGTGCACATTTTGTTTCCGTTTTCTTACTTTAGTTCTAGTTTCCAGTAGCAAGTACACCTAGTCCCGGATGAATATCCATTTGTAGATCTTCTGTTTCATGTTTTGCGTGGCAATTAATAATATAAAAAATATGTGATGGGCATTGAACAAATCAAATGACAGTAACATTATCAATTAATAATATAAAAAATACAGCCTTTCTATTCAGTCGATGCAAGTTGTATATCAACCTAGAGATGTATATCGACCTCGGACTACGTCCTCGGTTGATATAAACTTGTATCGACTTCATAGAAAGGCTGTATTTGTATGATATTGACCGGCTGCGCTAACAAAGACAAATAGGGAAAATAAAAACGTAAAGTATAATATAACGATATATTTTAGCAAATATTATCATTGTTCTTCTTTTCCCAATTGCGCCGATTTGCAGATCTGAAAATCGCGGTGATTGTGAGAAGAAGAATAATGGGACCCTGATTTGGTTAATAAAACCGGGACAGGTATTTTTCAGTAGTATATAGGTATAACTTTTGAACGGAATGAGATATTTTCATGATATAAATTCCATAATAAAGAAGAGATTAAAGGTTTTAATTTGATACAACGTTTTTTTTTTTTTAAATATTGACATTTGATACCCTAAATCGTGGCAGGACAGTATTTTTCAATCGCGGAAATGACGATAATTTGTATCAAAATATTTGTTTTGATCACTATAACTCTTTTAAATCAAATGTCTGTCAAATAAATGTTACACCATTTTAAAGCTTATATATCAAGGATTAATAATATGCATAGTTTATTATTTTTGGATAAATACTTTTTGAGAAATCGTCGCAGGACAGTGGACAGTTCAGCTTCAAAATCGGACATTCAGTATGTCATTTCTTAAAAGTAAAAGTTGACTATTCATTGCAAATATCGAACATTATATAAATTTTGATTGATACAAATACAAATTAGAACTGTATAATCAAATAAAATATATTAAACTAAAGAAATCTTTTGAGTTTTCATATTATATTGAACTGATTTCATGATTGTAAGCGACCCGACCGAGATCGTTTGATATTGTCCGTAAAAACGGACTAATTTGTTGAAATTCATGACAAAATAACGAGAGGAGCTAATAAATCATTAATTATTCATAAAACATATAATATGCATTTTAAAACGCCATCTAGACGCCAATATGATATGCATATGTGTAATTACCACGATTACTATAAAAATAATTCCCCTAAGAATCGATACTAAAAAGTACAGACTACGACACTCGGTTTTTTCATCCATACTTACGAAAATAACAAAGTAAATAAATGGTCAGTCATCTCGACGCCAATATGTAATGCGTATATGTATCACTGTGATGTGTATTACCATGATTAATTAAAAAAAATCCCCTAATAATCCATACTAAAGTACAGACTACGACACTCAGTTTCTTCATCCATACTTATTAAATATAAACTATGGCCGAAATGGTTTGTGGATGAAACGTACTATGGCCGAACCGGAGTGTGGACGGAACGTCTCGAAAGCATTTTGAATAGTCTCCTTATTTACCTTATGCAGGCCACATATTTTGCCTTGTGTCATTCTTGAAATGTAATCCATTTCGGTTTAAAGAAACTTTCATTTCGTTCAATATAATAACAAATAAATACCACCATCAGAAAGGGGACACAATCATGCACAATGCTATTGGAAATGTAGATGGAACCCGGAAGCTACTTTTAACCAAACAAACTTTTGATTTTTTTTTTTTTCATTTCTGTGACATAAAATATTAGTTCACATATTTAATATGTATGCACGAGGTCTCTTTAGATTTTTATCGATCTGCATCTAAGTCCTATTGATATTTTATATATACTCTCCACCAGGTTAAAATTGTGATCTATCTATCAAACTGTTTAGTGGAAGCAATCTTGATTTTTTCTTTGGTACATAAACTTCTGATTTCCAGTTGTGATGCATTTAATTTTGGTTACCACATTTCTTCCATTAAGAGCAAGCTGGCTTTTTATTAGGAGTGAATAATCTTATTACATTCAACACATTATTACCCAGCCCATTGAGCTTACACATGTAACAGTAGAGAATGCATCTCTGAATGCACCAATATATAACAGTTTAGATTTTGAGATATCTGACTTTTATTGTTCCAGAGATATGCCTGTTAATTACACATTAAATAATGTCAAGTTTTATGATTGGGTCAGTTTCCCCATTAGCATACAACCTCGGCTCACCATATTTGGTCCACACATTGATCGCGGAGAATACATGTCAGCCAGACATGTGTCACCTGACCTTGACTTCATTTTCATGGTCTACTGGCTTTGTTAAATTTCCGTGAAGTTTTCATGATTAGATTAGTTTTTCCATTACCATACAATCCAGTATTACCATACTTGGTTCACACTTTGATTGTGGAGGGTACATGTACATGTATATGTCGGCCAGACACATATCACCTGACCTTAACCTCATTTTCATTGTCTACTGACTGTTAAGTTTTTGTTATTAGGTCAGTTTCTCCATAATACCATACGACCTTAGTTCGTCATATTTGGGCCACACATTGATGATGGAGGGTACATGCATATTCATCTATATGTCACCTTAACATAATTTCTTTTATGTTCATGTTTCAGTTCTTGGTACTTTGATAGAGTTTATTTTCTGACAACATTTCACACACATGATTTGCAGGGTGCAGACGAGACATAGATCTTTGTCTACTCTTGTTGGTTTATGTATGTTATTTTAAGTCCAGCTGGTTATTGAACCAATTTAGAATTTTAAATGTAGTAGATTTAAATGAATAATATACAGGTCAAGTTTGTCCTCACAATTTGTTTCAAAAGACAGCATTTCGCCTAGCATATCTGGTAACCGACCACAGGCTAAATCCAAATCCTATTGTTATTTTATTATTAAATGTCAAGCATGTTATTTATTTTCATTTGCAGGATGTAGTTATAAGGGCTGTAAAAAGATGAACGAGTTATTTGCTCAAGTCTTACAAAAACGTGACTTATCGAAAGCTGGCGAATTGTTCTCATTGGCTGATGATGAAATCAAAGATGATTTGACCCCAGTGTTGGAAGCCATTGGCAATATTCTTGATTGTGCAGACTACGTTAAAAATGATAATGATCAAAGCGTGGTGGAAATCTGTATCACTCGTGTCACCACAGCGATTAGGTATGATTGAGTCAATGTTTAAATACTGGCATCTGGTAGCCTGAACTCCAAAATATAATCGGTCCCATAGTATTTTATATAGCATAATTCAAAAAACAAAAAATTATAAGAAGTTTACATACATTTTTTTTTTACATACATTACAGTATTTAGCATCATTCAAGATAGATAATGCCCCATTTGCACATTTCTAACTTGATTCTAATTTTTTTATAGGAGTTATTTCCCTTTATTGCAGACAAAAGGGTCCTTTTTCATTAAAAGTTCAAGGAAAATAAAATATATTTTTCCCATACAAAATGTTAATATTGTAACAACTTGTGAATATAGTTTAAATATTGTTGAAAAATGGCATTAAGCAGCCTAACCCTAAGGCCTACATTGTAACATTTAATTGGAACGACTCAGTGGTGTTATTGATAGTGTGTGTACTCGCCTGAAGTGCAAAAGATCGTGGGTCCAATCCCTGACTATGCAATTGGTATTTGCTGCTGTTTTTCTATTAAGCAGGCAGCATTCAGGAGTAAAAACAAAGACTGGTGGCTGAGAGTCAAGAGTTTTGTTTCTGACTGGAGCCACATATCTACATGCCTACTATTGTTTCAGTGGGGTAGCACCAAAAAAAAACCCAGCTCAACATCTTGGTCTAGTACAAAGCAGGCATCATAATTTTTCCACCTAAAAGTAACTTTTTCTCACCATGATTATTTATAAAATGCTTCTGGTGTTAAATGAAAAACAGCATTAAATTGATACTAATTTGATATTTCAAGTTCTCTATGTTTAATCACAATTTATGTTTTTTTTTAATTTTAGGGAGGCCGATTCTATTGAAATACACTCTAAGTCCCTAGTATCTCTTTTGGAGGTCTGTCAGAAGTATGACCTCAATCCAGCAGCACCTGATAAAGATCCTCCTCATGCTAAAATTTCTTCAGATATCATGAGCTGTATTTTTATGGTAAGATGTATTTTGTAAGATGGCCTTTAAAAAATGTCCAGATAAGGATTTACAAGAAGAAGAGTAATAGGAAGCTGTAAATCGAAGGACAGGCATACAATGGCCGAAAAATATTATTGATATTAAAGTTTGAAGATACCAAAGTGGTACTCAGAAGTCGTAATTCACAGTTAAACTGACTATGCAATTGCCAAAGAAAGAGTACAAAAAGTTGAACAATGATCGACAAAACACTATGCACGGTGGATGAAGACATATCCTCCCAGTATTCACGACTGTGTCTCCACAGTGTATTTCAATGAACAACTCGATTGCATATATTATGGATGTTTAATGCATCTGTCATAAAAATTTCAGTTAAATTATGGTAGTGATGGCATGTCACTGATAAATACTTTATCACATGCATTTGCAGTGCCTGAAATGGACGGTCGCCCAGTCGCCAAATGCGACTAATATCTTATTCGGACGACCAAAAGCTGCTCCAAATTAGGTAGTCACTGGCCCAACAAAAAGCGTTTGGGCGATTGCCTAAAAGACCGTTAAAAATTGTTGTTTTGCCGAAACCGGACATATTTTACTGTAACTTCAATGGTAGATAACTCTTCTGTTCTAGTCGAAAACAGTTTGTTACGAGCACAGCGATTGGTCCAAATACATTTGTGTAGCCAATGAATACACAGCTAATGTAATTTACTGTTCTCCCCAATTATGTATTTTTATCGAGCCAATCAATACACGTTTCCTACACGTTTTCATGTAATACACAAGTATTCACTAAATATTAGAAAAGAAACGTGTTTTTTTTGTTTCTTTATGATTTAATTATTAAAATTGTTAACTTTCACGGACGAAGTGGAAAGTTGTGAACAATAAAGAGAATTCTGTCAACTTGTAATGTTTGCGATCTGGTATCTTCCACGGCTCGGAAATTTATTCATTCAATCTGCTGCAAAATGTACATGTGCTAATTTCATTTTACAGAAATCGGAAACCTTTTTGTGTCAATCCTTAGGTAATCATTGAAAAACTTTTCCCCAACAATGGAGAGAAAATCGTTGACAGTAATGTCAAACTACGGAAACTATCTGGCCTGTCACTTCTTTTAAACTTTTCATAGTTCATCTCTATACGTACACGGCTACATTTTAATGACAATTTGGAGTGTTTTCTTTTTTGGAACCAGAACTTTTGTTTACAAATTAAAAAATAACAGGAAAAGTTAACAGTTGTTTATATAACAGAAAATGACAGCACCGTTTGTTATTTCAACAAAGTGAGATACTTGTTTGGAATGAATAACCAACTGACATTACCCCGAACTGAGAGGTTATTTTACTTTAAAATCACTTCTTCATAGTGGATTGAAACAAGTGATGTCACTCTTCACTTTGGGGAGTGCAAGAGCGGTCCTTGTAGTGGCATTAGTCTACTCTTTTCTGGATGTCTTTAATGTGGTCATGGCATTGATCTCCCCTTACACAAACCAGCCTTTTATTGTCCCCATCCGACGGACTAGCATCGTTTCTTGAGACTACCCTAGCCAATGGCGTCAAGGTTGTCGAAAAGGTTATAACAAGTAAATTCAGGTTTCATTTGATAGCAATATATGCATTGGGGTGTTTTCGCAATTTCAGCTGCACACCTGTTACTGTACCAAAATTACCTTGAAGAGCCCCAACCCCCGTGAGACTAGTGAAAGAATGAATTTTAATGTTATTGATAAAAAAACAATTAACCTGAAAACTGTTTATATTTTGATATCTGATGTCTTTTTTTCATAAAAAAATGTCACAAAATTTATGGGCCACCATTATGCCATTTGGGCCAGTGACTAATATTTTACTGGCCCAAAAAAAAATTTCGGGCCAGCCTTTGGCTGGCCTCATTTCAGACACTGATTTGTATCACATACATGATACATCATAGGTGGGAATTGAACTCATAAACTTCAGTGGTGATAGGCACTGAATGTATAGGTTGATATAAATCAAACTATCATATGATGATCATAGCCACACACCAGCCACTCAGGGGTCGCACTGTCGGTTCGCCAATGTCGCAATATACGATTTTTTTTTCTTGACTGGTGACTGAAATCGGATTCTGGCGATTTTTTTGGCACCTAGATTTCCTTGTGTAAATTTATAGATAATCACTGTGTACCTAACAAATATCAATAATCCATAAAATACAGGTAAGTTTTGTTGTCTGTTAGCGCGTGTCGGTATTTAACTGTCAAAGGAAAACAGGTAAGCAATTTATTGAGGTGTGAAATCTTGATCGCCAATTATGATTTATGATCGTATTATTGTTGTTAATTGAAGTGTAATTAGATGATCATGTATTGAAAAAAGTTGTTTTACATGAATTATATAGAGGAAAATCGGAGATGACAGACACTTATTTCCAGTTACGGTATATTCAAACTAGTAGCCGACATGCAGTCAATGAAAAGTTATTTTTAACTTCCTTGCTATTTTTAGCACATAGTTACCGTGATGCACAACATACAAATTTTCGAATGTCATTAAAAATAAAAATTGTGACATAAACAAATGTGCCATATTTTATTATATTGGCACTTAATTTTTACTTTATTAAATAAATAAACAACTGCTAGTACCGAATGGAATCTGTGTTGAAGAACGATCTGATTCTGGTTGCTGAGCGATCTTCTGCTTGTCGCATGTCAGCTGAGCTAAACGACGTTTCTGTGAAGGCATGTTTGAAACTGATGAAACATACTTTATTTTTATGGATATTTATAACAACGAGCGGCTGTGACACCATACAACAGGTGTCAAATTTTGTGATGTAATCTGTTGATTGACAGATCATACACATAGATCGATATTTTTAACAAGAGAAAGGCAGTTTTAGTATAAATTTTAAAAAAAACTTACGAAAAAGGCACGAGGGCGTTTTGGTGACAACTCTGAATGTATGTCTGTATCATATTGTATGTTAACTGTTGTTATATGATGTTGTCTATGTTGTTATTTATTGATTATTTATTGTAATAAATTATATAAATCTTTTTGTTTTTGACGATGAAATCGAAATGAAAAACAGAAGTACAATACAGACATTAACATTTGTGCAAACAAATCCGGACCATTTATCACTGGGGTAAAGCTGATGACCGTAACTGCAATTACGGTCATCCCAAGATGGTGGACGTAAAATCAGGTAAAAATGTTTTTTGTCAATTAAATTGTTTCTATAATGTATTTTAAATGACATATGCATTAGTACGATAGTAATCTATGAACTTTCCACAAGGAAATCACAAATTACGACTGAAAAATGTACATGAAAGAGAAAATCCGATTTAAAAAAATCGCTATTAACTGATCATAATTGTTTTGAAAGATGACTGTAATCTCAGTTTTCAGCTACGGTCATCTTAGCGATTTTTCAGTCGTAATTTGTGATTTCCTTGTGATAAGTTCATAGATTACTATCGTACCAATGCATGTGCCATTTAGAATACGTTATAGAAACAATTTAATCGACAAAAAAGATTCTTACACGATTCCACGTACGCCATCTTGGGATGAACGTAATTGCAGTTACGGTCATCAGCTTTACCCCAGTGATTTATACATGAAACTGAACATGCCAGGTACATGCAATCATCCACAGTTTCGGTTCGGAAAAATTGGCTCCTTGTAAAAATTTTAGATGGCTCCTAAGCTGGCTCCTAACTTTCAAAACTGGGGAAGAACAAACGCAAATGAGTCAAAACTGTTATTTATTATATAAATTATTTTGTTATTTTTAATTTTGGGGTCCATCGTGGTCGTGATCGTAAGGTAGTTAGCTTTACAACTACCTATGCAATCAGCGCATATCACCACTGATGTTGTGAGTTCGAATCTCGATCAGGGCGAGGTGTACAACGTCATGTGATAAAGTTTGTCAGTGACTTGCAACAGGTCAGTGGTTTTCTCCGGGTCCTCCAGTTCCTCCACCAATAAAACTGACCGGCACGATATAACTGAAATATTGTTGAAAGTGGCGTTAATAGGATTTAAAAAAATTGTACTTTTAAATCCCTTATCGCATGGGCTCATATAACTTTGTCCGTTATCATGCTTTTGTAAATTGTATTTATTTTCGGTATTTGGTTCAGATTATCAATTTTTTTATTGATTGAATTACCCACAATCCTTTTCGCTGTATTGCGTGAAACGAAGCAGACATGAAAATATCAGGGAGACTATCTAGTTAAAAAAAAACAAAAAAAAATGAAAAATCCTAATATCAGGGAGTATTTTAATTATAATATTAAGTCGATATTGATTGGCAAAAATGTTGTCATGTTACATGTATTATGAATGCCTGGCTACACACGTAAAGTGACGTATTTTTAGACTGGTAGCGTGCAGCGTCGTCACCACGTGCTCAGCTTATTATGAAATAGGTGCTCAACGAGTTTCATTGGTTTATAGATCGAATGTTGATTAAGACACAATAAATGATTTTTAATCTGTCAGTTTGCTAGATCAGGAGTGTACTTTCAGGTTTGATTTCTCTCCCTCCCCCTTTTTGGTGTCAATTTATGATTTCCAAATGTTGCCACATGCGTGATACATACACACAAAATAATAATATTAAAATTAAATGATGCACTTTCTTATCTAAGCCAATGTTAAGACATCACAGTCCTGCAAAGTCCGGCCACAGTATAGAAAAAAAAAAAGAAAAATTGCGGGATATGTGGTTTGTCAGTTTGTGACTCGAGCCATAATGGGTACACATTTACTGCAAAGACGGCGATTGTCTTTATGTAACAGATACTCATAGATAAATTATTTTAAGAAGGGTAGTGTTGGTATTTTGTGCCCATGGAATCGGTCTTGCACATAAAAAAATGCATGCATGGTGCTATTGCGTTTAGGTCACTTGAAAATTTGCTCACATTCCTTTTGTAGTGGCAAAGCAACTGCTGGTGTTTCACTTGGTATATAATGTTTTACTAATGTTACAATGTCCGTATAAATTTAAGCATATTACACAGAATAATGACGTTGCTTGTAATTTAATTATTAGATATGTTTTAGTATATGATGTGGTATACTGATGTTGCACATATCATGATTATCAGATAAATTTCAGTATATAAAAGGGTATATACCGATGGTGGAGAAACATGATATCGATTTGGCATATAGCACGATTCTCAGATAAATTTCAGTATATAACATGGTATGCAGTTGTTGCATATAATATAATTATTATAAATTTAAGCATATAACGTAGTATACCGATGGTTGCGAAAACATGATTATCAGATAAATTTCAGTGTATAACATTGGTTTATTGATGGTTGCGAAAACATGATTATCAGATAAATTTCAGTGTATAACATTGGTTTACTGATGGTTGCGAAAATATGATTATCAGATAAATTTCAGTGTATAACATTGGTTTATTGATGGTTACGAAAATATGATTATCAGATAAATTTCAGTGTATAACATTGGTTTACTGATGGTTACGAAAATATGATTATCAGATAAATTTCAGTGTATAACATTGGTTTACTGATGGTTACGAAAATATGATTATCAGAAAAATTTCAGTGTATAATATTGGTTTACTGATGGTTACGAAAATATGATTATCAGATAAATCTCAGTGTATAACATTGGTTTACTGATGGTTACGAAAACATGATTATCAGATAAATTTCAGTATATAAATGTGTTATACAGATGGTGCATAAAGCATGATATTCAGATGTTTAATTAATATGTACTAACCTTATTATCAAGTTTAGCTGATATGTACTTAATATCTTATTAGTTCACCTGGACCAAAGGTCCATGTGAACTATTGCCATCACTTGTCGTCCGTTGTCTGTAAGCTTTTCACATTTCAAGCTTCTTCTCCGAAACCACTGGGTCAATTGGAACCAAACTTAGCAGGAATGTTCCTTGGTAGGTCCTCTACAAAGTTTCTGTTTTTCGTTCTAGTCGGATATTCAACATGGCTGCCAGGGCCAATAATATGCTCAGATTGACTGAAATTTCAAAGATCTTCTTCTCTGAAACTAATGAACTGACTGAACTCAAACTGTAAATGAATGATCATTGGAATATCCTTTACCAAGTTTCATTTTTTTATGCCAATCAGAAATCCAAGATGGCCGTCACCGCAGGACATAGATTAACATTGGACCCTATGGGAAAATGTTCAAATGCCTTCTTTTCAGAAACTACAAATATGATTAAAACCAAACTGTACATGAATGTTCATTGGATGGTCCTCTACAAAATTAAGGTTTTTTGTTCCGATATGAAATTCAAAATGGCAGCTACGGCAGGACTTAGTTTAACATTGGACCCAATGGGGAAAATGTTTCAAAACGCTTCTTCTCTGAAACCACTTGGACAATTGAAACCAAACTACCCAGGAATGATCATTGGAAGGTCCTCTATAAAGTTTCTGTTTTTTATGTCGATCGGAAATCCAAGATGGCTGCCACTGCAGGACATAGATTAACATTGGACCCTATGGGAAAATGTTCAAATGCCTTCTTCTCAAAAACTACAAATCAGACTGAATCCAAACTAGACAGGAATGTTCATTGGATGGTCCTCTACAAAGTTTAGGTTTTTTGTTCCGATATAAAATGGAAGATGGCGGCTACAACAGGACTTAGTTTAATATTGGACCCTATGGGAAAAGTGTCTCAAAACGCTTCCTCTCTGAAACCACTTGGACAATTTAAACCAAACTGCCCAAGAATGATCATTGGAAGATCCTCTACACAATCTAGATTTTTATATGCCGATCGGAAATCCAAGATGGCCACCACTGCAGGAAATAGATTAACATTGGACCCTATGGTAAAATGTTCAAATGCCTTCTTTTCAGAAACTACAAATATGATTAAAGCCAAACTGAACATGAATGTTCATTGGATGGTCCTCTACAAACTTTAGGTTTTTTGTTCCGATATGAAATTTAAAATGGCGGCTACGGCAGGACTTAGTTTAACATTGGACCCTATGGGAAAAATGTTTCAAAACGTTTCTTCTCTTAAACCACTTGGACAATTGAAACCAAACTGCCCAGGAATAATCATTTGAAGGTCTTCTTAAAAGTGTGGGTTTTTTATGCCGATCCGAAATCCAAGATGGCTTCCACCACAGGTCATATGGGAAAATACAGAAATATTTTCTTCTCTGAAGCTATTGCACTGATTGAACCTAAACTGTGCATCAATCATTAGAAGGTTCTTTACAAACTGTGTTTTCTATGTTGATCGGAATTCCAAGATGACTACCACTGCAGGACATAGTTTTTACATAGGACCAATTGGTTCTTTTTATAACCAGGTGAACGATACAGGCTCTTGAGAGCCTCTGGTTATCAGATGTTTAACTGATGTGTCCTTTATATCTTATTATCAGATGTTTAGCTGATATGAACTTATCTTATTATCAGATGTTTAACTGATGTGTACTTATCTTATTATCAGATGTTTAACTGATGTGTACTTATCTTATTATCAGATGTTTAACTGATGTGTACTTATCTTATTATCAGATGTTTAATTGATGTGTACTTATCTTATTTTCAGATGTTTCGCTGATATGAACATATATTATTATCAGATGTTTAACTGATGTGTACTTACCTTATTTTCAAATGTTTAGCTGATATGTACTAACTTATTATCAGATTTTAGCTGATAATTACTAACCTTATAATGAGATGTTTAGCTGATATGTACTTATATTATTATCAGATGTTTAGCTGATACGTACTTATCTTAATTTCAGATGTTTAGCTGATATGAGCTTACCTTATTATCAGATGTTTAGCTGATATGAGCTTACCTTATTATCAGATGTTTAGCTGATATGAGCTTACCTTATTATCAGATGTTTAGCTGATATGAGCTTACCTTATTATCAGATGTTTAGCTGATACGTACCTACCTTATTATCAGATGTTAAACTGACATGTACTTATCTTTTATCAGATGTTTCGCTTATATGAAGTGTCTTATTTTCATATGTTTAGTTGATATGAACATATCTTCTTATCAGATCAGATCTTTAGCTGATAATTACTAACCTTAATATCAGATGTTTATCTGTTATATATTTATCTTATTTCCAGATATTTAGCTGATATGAACTTATCTTATTAGTTTAACAGATATGAACTTACCTTAATTTCAGATGTTTAGCTGATATGTACTTATCTTATTATCAGATGTTTAGCTGATGTGTACTTATCTTATTATCAGATGTTTAGCTGATATGTACTTATCTTATTATCAGATGTTTAACTGATGTGTACTTATCTTATTATCAGATGTTTAGCTGATGTGTACTTATCTTATTATCAGATGTTTAGCTGATATGAATTTATCTTATTATCAGATGTTTAGCTGATATGTACTTATATTATTGTCAGATGTTTAGCTGATATGAACTTGCATTGTTTCGGATGTTTAGCTAACAATTACTAACCTTATCATCAGATGGGTAGCTGATGTATTTATCTTATTTTCAGATGTTCAGCTGATGTTTATCTGATGTGTACTTATATTATTATCGGATGCTTAACTGATATGAACTTATCCTATTATCGGATGCTTAACTGATATGAACTTATCCTATTATCGGATGCTTAACTGATATGAACTTATCCTATTATCGGATGTTTGGCTGATATGTATTCATATTATCATTGGATGTTTATCTGATATGTACTTATCTTGTTATCAGATGTTTGGCTGATATGTACTATATTATTATCAGATGTTTAGTTGATATGTAATTATCTTATTATCAGATGTTTAGCTAATATTAACTTATCTTGTTGTCGGATGTTTGGCTGATATAAACTTATATTATTATCGGATGTTTGGCTGATACAGTATGAACTTGTCTTATTATCAGATGTTTAGCTGATATGTACTTATCTTACTATCAGATGTTTTGCTGGTATGTACTTATATTATTTCAAATGTTTAGCTGATAATTACTAACCTTATTATCGGATGTTTGGCTGTTACATATTATCATATTTTCAGATGTTTAACTGATAAGAACTTATCTTTTTTTTATATGAGCATCAGAGATAAACACCATCAAACAAACAAAAACAAACAATATTATTTATTTTATCTTGATTGTTTTTGTAACAGCATTACAGCAAACCAAAGGTAATGTCCTTGGCCATTCCAATTGTTGTCAATTTTCTACGATGTAACAATAAAGAATTGACCAGAAATGTCTCCAGTTATCTTTCCTTGGCAGCTCTTGATAATGCTGATACATTAGCAAAATATATGGAACTCATCATCAGTACTATTTTGAGAGGTTAGTCATAGTAGAGTTATCTTTTCCTTGAGAAGTTTTGATAATGCTAGTACATTAACAAAATACATGAAATTCATCATTGATGTTATTAAAGTTAATTTATGATAAATATACAAATTTGCACAAATGAAGATGACAGGTCTATAAGGTTCAAACCCTGATCTAAAGATTAACTTCCCCAGTTCTTTGTAACACTAGAAAAGTAGTAGAGAAAACATTCTTTAATTTCTCATTCCTCGTAAGATTATAAATAATATGGTTTGGTTTGGTTTATGGTGTTTAACGTCACTTTCAACAATATTTCAGTGATATCGTATAAATAATATGATTTCAGACATATATTAAAGGTAAAAGGTCAAATTCATTTAGGAATCAATACCGACTATATGTACAGTGTAGTTTAAAAATATGTGTACAGTTGAACCTGACCATGCGGTCACCTCTATTAAGCAATCACCTGTATTAAAAGGTCACCTTTTACTTGTCATGTCATATAACTTTTCATATGAATTGAACCGTTTTTAAGAGGTCACCTGTTTTGTAAGGCCACTTTCTCTTTGTCCCAACGGTGACCTCTTAATACAGGTTAGACTGTATTTAAAAATATGAAATAAAACAAGTACTTTAAGGCTAAAATGCACTTGTAAGTTGATATCCTTCCAAGGATGATCCACAAAAGTGTTTCCGCTTATTTCCAATGGGATCCTTAAGGTGTATATCCTTTAATAAAGCATATTTAAGAAGGAATGTCAAATTTATTATCTTGGTAAAAATAATTCTAATGCAATTTGTCGCTATGCGTTGCTAGGTAAACTCAATTTGTGGCTGTAAAACCAACGATTTATGTCCGCAAAGCTTAAAGGACAATACAGTTATCTCATAATTTGTTTTACAGGAAATTATCTTTTGAGTACTGTATTGCCCCAGATTTATTCGCAGAACAGGCAAGCTGTCCTCAACAGTGTAGACAAACTGGTGAATGTCATCAGTGTATGTGATGTGTCAGAGAGGGCTAGTCTTATACAGGTGTTTGGAATGATATCAAAACATGAACCTAAGGTAATAGTTATAGCAGTAGTAAAGGAAACCAGTCATAGTTTAGATAAGCTAAAAGTATTTTACATGTCCACTCCCTGGTTGAAACTCTGATCAAATTGTTAGAAATATCTTCTTTTTGCTGAAGAAAGCTAGACAAAAAATATTGTTGCAATTTCCGTGATTCTAGATCAAAGCACAAATCCACAAGCATGCAAGAGATAAGTTATACAGAACCAGATATTTTTGATTTTTATATAAACATACTGCCTTTAGTTTAGGGTGTTATGGTAGATTACCACACGAGGGAAAAAATATCACACTCTGGAAAAAGAATATTACGCGAGACGAAAGGCAGTATGTTTTTTATTATACTGAATGCCAGTAGTAAAGAGGACTTTGAATTTTTATTGAAGTCAGTTAACCAAGGGGACACACTATGTACATATCACTACCTAAATAAAGCAACAACTACTATCATTTCAACAAGTAATATTTTCATTAACAATGACAGGAAAAAAATGTCAACAATATATATATAGATAAATGATAACAAAAAACAAATGTTCATTTGAACAATAACAACAAGAAAAAACAAAGATGGGTAAAGAATTTAGATATTGCTAAGTTTCTATTTCATGTGAAAGTGAATATTCACAGAACAGTTACTGTTAGAAATTTGCGGCATTGTCATAACATTACGGTTTCTTGCTTCTAACAAGCTAAAAAACAACAAACTTACCGGAAATGACTAATCGGTAAAACTCGGACGGAGCAGGTGTTATTTTCCGGTTCGACAAAGTTCGGCTTGGGAGGGTGTTATTGCAGGGGGTGATGTTACAGCAGAGAGTGTTATTACAATCTGATTCCTACACCAAAAAAAGCTATTGAGGAAAGTCAAATGCCTATTATCCAATGAAATTAATAGATTTTTGCATGAAGTATAATAATATTATATATCATTCACTTCCGATAATCTCAAATAACTAAATTCAAAGGGGTAGATTGGGATCCCATTTAACTCTGCCACATTTTTATTATATCCCCGCTCCCCGAAGGGGAGGGGGAGTATACTGTTTTACCTCTGTCCGTCTGTCTGTTCGTCCGTCCAAGATATTTTTCGTCACATTTTTCTCAGTAACTGTTGATGGCAGAAATCTGATATTTGGTCACAAGCGTCATATAGGTATACCATATTGTGGATAGCGTTTTTGGACCTGTCAGATTCCTACTTCCTGTTTGCTGACTTTGTTGATTTTTATACACATTGAACATACATTTTGTATATGCCCATTTTTCGTTGCATTTTTCTCAGCAACTATTGATGGCAGAAATCTGATATTTGGTCACAAGCTTCATATAGGTATCCCATATCGTGGGAAGCGTTTTTGAACCCATCAGATTTCTTCTTCCTGTTTGCCGATTTTGTTGATTTTTATACACATTTAACATACATTTGTATATGCACATTTTTCGTCGCATTTTTCTAAGCAACTCTTGATGACAGGAATCTGATATTTGGTCACAAGCTTCATATAGGTATGTCATATTGTGGGAAGCGTTTTTGGACCCATCAGATTCCTACTTCCTGTTTGCCGATTTTGTTGATTTTTATACACATTTAACTTACATTTGTATATGCACATTTTTCGTCGCATTTTTCTAAGCAACTCTTGATGAGACAGGAATCTGATATGTGGTCACAAGCTTCATATAGGTATGCCATATTGTGGGAAGCGTTTTTGGACCCGTCAGATTCCTACTTCCTGTTTGCCGACTTTGTTGATTTTTATACACATTGAACATACATTTTGTATATGCCCATTTTTAGTTGCATTTTTCTCAGCAACTATTGATGTCAGAAATCTGATATTTGGTCACAAGCTTCATATAGGTACCCCATATCATGGGAAGCGTTTTTTGACCCGTCAGATTCCTACTTCCTGTTTGCCGAAGAGCGGGGATATCTTAAGTGAGCATTAGCTCACAGTTCATCTTGTTGTGTCTGTCCCAAGCCAGGACCTGGATTTCCAATGTCGTATGTTGTGGTCTGTTTTGTGTTCAGTGAATTCAGGGGTCAGAGAGATTGTTTGTTTTGTTGATATTGGTGGAATTGTTGACCTTCACTATTTAAACTTTTTTTTCTTAATCTACCACTTCCAGCCGGTGAATAAACTATGTAATCACCACTTTAACTTGACAAGATCTCTGTTCCATTCAAGTTCTCTTATACTTACTTCAAATATACTTATAGAATTAAATACACTGCAATACAGGAAATCCCCCCTTCTAGCTTCTAATAATAAGCTATAAATATTAAATAATTTCTTTCCTGTTTAGAAGGTTGAAGGTTTTGTATAGTAATTATCTTGTATGTACTACCTGGGAACACCAGTCACAGTGTTTACTACCTGGGAATACAAGTCACAGTGTTTACTACCTGGGAACACAAGTCACAGTGTTTACTACCTGGGAACATTAGTCAGTGTTTACTACCTGGGAACATTAGTCAGTGTTTACTACCTGGGAACATTAGTCAGTGTTTACTACCTGGGAACATTAGTCAGTGTTTACTACCTGGGAACACAAGTCACAGTGTTGACTACCTGGGAACACCAGTCACAGTGTTTACTACCTGGGAACACCAGTCACAGTGTTTACTACCTGGGAACACAAGTCACAGTGTTTACTACCTGGGAACACCAGTCAGTGTTTACTACCTGGGAACACAAATCACAGTGTTTACTACCTGGGAACACCAGTCACTGTTTACTACCTGGGAACACAAGTCACAGTGTTGACTACCTGGGAACACCAGTCAGTGTTTACTACCTGGGAACACAAGTCACAGTGTTTACTACCTGGGAACACCAGTCACAGTGTTTACTACCTGGGAACACCAGTCACAGTGTTTACTACCTGGGAACACAAGTCACAGTGTTTACTACCTGGGAACACCAGTCAGTGTTTACTACCTGGGAACACAAATCACAGTGTTTACTACCTGGGAACACCAGTCACTGTTTACTACCTGGGAACACAAGTCACAGTGTTTACTACCTGGGAACACAAGTCACAGTGTTTACTACCTAGGAACACAAGTCACAGTGTTTACTACCTGGGAACACAAGTCACAGTGTTTACTACCTAGGAATACCAGTCACAGTGTTTACTACCTGGGAACACCAGTCACTGTTTACTACATGGGAACACCAGTCTCAGTGTTTACTACCTAGGAACACCAGTCACAGTGTTTACTACCTAGGAATACCAGTCACAGTGTTTACTACCTGGGAACACCAGTCACTGTTTACTACATGGGAACACCAGTCTCAGTGTTTACTACCTAGGAACACCAGTCACAGTGTTTACTACCTGGGAACACCAGTCACAGTGTTTACTACATGTACCTAGGAATACCAGTCACAGTGTTTACTACCTAGGAACACCAGTCACAGTGTTTACTACCTGGGAACACAAATCACAGTGTTTACTACCTGGGAACACCAGTCACTGTTTACTACCTGGGAACACAAGTCACAGTGTTGACTACCTGGGAACACCAGTCAGTGTTTACTACCTGGGAACACAAGTCACAGTGTTTACTACCTGGGAACACCAGTCACAGTGTTTACTACCTGGGAACACCAGTCACAGTGTTTACTACCTGGGAACACAAGTCACAGTGTTTACTACCTGGGAACACCAGTCAGTGTTTACTACCTGGGAACACAAATCACAGTGTTTACTACCTGGGAACACCAGTCACTGTTTACTACCTGGGAACACAAATCACAGTGTTTACTACCTGGGAACACAAGTCACAGTGTTTACTACCTAGGAATACCAGTCAGTGTTTACTACCTAGGAACACCAGTCACAGTGTTTACTACCTAGGAATACCAGTCACAGTGTTTACTACCTGGGAACACCAGTCACTGTTTACTACATGGGAACACCAGTCTCAGTGTTTACTACCTAGGAACACTAGTCACAGTGTTTACTACCTAGGAACACCAGTCTCAGTGTTTACTACCTAGGAACACCAGTCACAGTGTTTACTACCTAGGAACACAAGTCACAGTGTATACTACCTAGGAACACCAGTCACAGTGTTTACTACCTAGGAACACCAGTCACAGTGTATACTACCTAGGAACACAAGTCACAGTGTATACTACCTAGGAACACAAGTCACAGTGTATACTACCTAGGAACACAAGTCACAGTGTATACTACCTAGGAACACAAGTCACAGTGTATACTACCTAGGAACACCAGTCACAGTGTTTACTACCTAGGAACACAAGTCACAGTGTTTACTACCTAGGAACACCAGTCACAGTGTTTACTACCTAGGAACACCAGTCACAGTGTTTACTACCTAGGAACACAAGTCACAGTGTATACTACCTAGGAACACAAGTCAGTGTATACTACCTAGGAACACCAGTCACAGTGTATACTACCTGGGAACACAAGTCACAGTGTTTACTACCTGAGAACACCAGTCAGTGTTTACTACCTGGGAACACAAGTCACAGTGTATACTACCTAGGAACACCAGTCACAGTGTATACTACCTGGGAACACAAGTCACAGTGTTTACTACCTGAGAACACCAGTCAGTGTTTACTACCTGGGAACACAAGTCACAGTGTTTACTACCTGGGAACACCAGTCACAGTGTATACTACCTGGGAACACAAGTCACAGTGTATACTACCTAGGAACACAAGTCACAGTGTTTACTACCTAGGAATACCAGTCACAGTGTTTACTACCTGGGAACACAAGTCACAGTGTTTACTACCTGGGAACACCAGTCACAGTGTTTACTATCTGGGAATACAAATCAGTGTTTACTACCTGGGAACACCAGTCACAGTGTTTACTACCTGGGAACACCAGTCACAGTGTATACTACCTGGGAACACAAGTCACAGTGTATACTACCTAGGAACACAAGTCACAGTGTTTACTACCTAGGAATACCAGTCACAGTGTTTACTACCTGGGAACACAAGTCACAGTGTATACTACCTAGAAACACCAGTCACAGTGTTTACTACCTGGGAACACAAGTCACAGTGTTTACTACCTGGGAACACCAGTCACAGTGTTTACTATCTGGGAATACAAATCAGTGTTTACTACCTGGGAACACCAGTCACTGTTTACTACCTGGGAACACCAGTCACAGTGTTTACTATCTGGGAATACAAATCAGTGTTTACTACCTAGGAACACAAGTCACAGTGTTTACTACCTAGGAACACCAGTCACAGTGTTTACTACCTAGGAACACCAGTCACAGTGTTTACTACCTAGGAACACAAGTCACAGTGTATACTACCTAGGAACACAAGTCACAGTGTATACTACCTAGGAACACCAGTCACAGTGTATACTACCTGGGAACACAAGTCACAGTGTTTACTACCTGAGAACACCAGTCAGTGTTTACTACCTGGGAACACAAGTCACAGTGTATACTACCTAGGAACACCAGTCACAGTGTATACTACCTGGGAACACAAGTCACAGTGTTTACTACCTGAGAACACCAGTCAGTGTTTACTACCTGGGAACACAAGTCACAGTGTTTACTACCTGGGAACACCAGTCACAGTGTATACTACCTGGGAACACAAGTCACAGTGTATACTACCTAGGAACACAAGTCACAGTGTTTACTACCTAGGAATACCAGTCACAGTGTATTTTACCTAGAAACACCAGTCACAGTGTTTACTACCTGGGAACACCAGTCACAGTGTTTACTATCTGGGAATACAAATCAGTGTTTACTACCTGGGAACACCAGTCACTGTTTACTACCTGGGAACACAAGTCACAGTGTTTACTACCTGGGAACACCAGTCACAGTGTTTACTATCTGGGAATACAAATCAGTGTTTACTACCTGGGAACACCAGTCACTGTTTACTACCTAGGAACACAAGTCACAGTGTTTACTACCTGGGAACACCAGTCACAGTGTTTACTACCTGGGAACACCAGTCACAGTGTTTACTACCTGGGAACACAAGTCATAGTCTACACTGAGTGTATACTACCTAGGAACACAAGTCACAGTGTATACTACCTGGGAACACAAGTCACAGTGTATTTTACCTAGAAACACCAGTCACAGTGTTTACTACCTGGGAACACAAGTCACAGTGTTTACTACCTGGGAACACCAGTCACAGTGTTTACTATCTGGGAATACAAATCAGTGTTTACTACCTGGGAACACCAGTCACTGTTTACTACCTGGGAACACAAGTCACAGTGTTTACTACCTGGGAACACCAGTCACAGTGTTTACTACATGGGAACACCAGTCACAGTGTTTACACCTGGGAACACCAATCACAGTGTTTACTACCTGGGAACACCAGTCAGTGTTTACTACCTGGGAATACCAGTCACAGTGTTTACTACCTAGGAACACCAGTCACAGTGTTTACTACCTGGGAACACCAGTCACAGTGTTTACTACCTGGGAACACCAGTCACAGTGTTTACTACCTGGGAACACAAGTCACAGTCTACACTGAGTGTATACTACCTAGGAACACAAGTCACAGTGTATACTACCTGGGAACACAAGTCACAGTGTATTTTACCTAGAAACACCAGTCACAGTGTTTACTACCTGGGAACACAAGTCACAGTGTTTACTACCTGGGAACACCAGTCACAGTGTTTACTATCTGGGAATACAAATCAGTGTTTACTACCTGGGAACACAAGTCACAGTGTTTACTACCTGGGAACACCAGTCACAGTGTTTACTATCTGGGAATACAAATCAGTGTTTACTACCTGGGAACACAAGTCACAGTGTATACTACCTAGGAACACCAGTCACAGTGTATACTACCTAGGAACACCAGTCACAGTGTATACTACCTA
Source organism: Bathymodiolus septemdierum (assembly GCA_963383655.1). NCBI lineage: Eukaryota > Metazoa > Mollusca > Bivalvia > Mytilida > Modiolidae > Bathymodiolus > Bathymodiolus septemdierum. The sequence continues at coordinate 43,620,783 of OY726530.1, read as the reverse complement.
GGAACACAAGTCACAGTGTATACTACCTAGGAACACAAGTCACAGTGTTTACTACCTGGGAATACCAGTCACAGTGTATACTACCTAGGAACACCAGTCACAGGATTTTCTTTGGCAGCACACTTTTACTTAATTGTAGATTGTATACCTGGATTTAAATACTTACCTTAATCTATTTTTCGATTTAATTGTACGGAATAAAATAAAAGACCATACTTTATGACAATGAAGTAAAATACTAATATCTAATAAAAAAATAATAATAAATAGATAAAAATAAAATTAACTTGTTCTTGCCATGATATAGCTGAAAAATTGCTGAGTTTGCATTTATCAACAATCAAATCAATCTAAAAAATAAGACATGCTGTTACACATGTGAACAAGTTTTGATCTTATCATTGAGACAGTTGATTGTGAATATGATTTTTTTTTTTTTTTTTTTTTTTTTTTATTATGTTATGTTTTATTTGATTTCTATATAAGAAAAAAAATATGTTTTTGTAGATTTTGGAGCCACACATAACAGAATTCTGCAAATACCTGTCATTCAGTACTCTGGCAGCACTAGTTCTCATGATGTTTGTTGACATGGCAACAGCCAATCCTAAAGCATTCGTGGATCACCTCCCATTGTTGAAAGACTTGGCAGAACAACAACCAATGTATTTTGTACAAGTAATACAGATAGTGGGAGCTGTAGGCAATATAGATGAGGTTTGTTATTTAAGCTGAAAGAAATAAATAATTGTAGGGTGTTTAATGCCACTTTCAACAATATTTCAGTTATATCATGGCGGTCAGTTTTATTGGTGGAGGAAACTGGAGTACCCAGAGAAAACCACTGACTTGCCGCAAGTCACTGACAAACTTTATCACATAATGTTGTATCGAGTACACTCCGTCATGAGCGGGATTCAAACTCACAACGTTAGTGGTGATAGGCACTGATTGCACGTACAAGTAATTGTAAATTCACCTACAATGCGATCACAGCCACAACACCCCCACAAAATAATGATATCAACAACAAATATTTCTCACCATATATATTTTCTTACACTAGGTGGGGGATCCACAAATTTACATATCCATAAAAATGTGATTATTCTTCAAACTACGGAAAAATTGTTATTTAAAAGAATTTTAATGAATTCACAATAACAAAAATTACTGACTATCGATTTCTTCAGAGATATCATACAGACTTTGTCACAAACATTTTACCATAGAAAGTTCCTTCAACAGATAATTTGTACATACATGTAGAGTGAAACCTGTCTAATCCAAACCCTGAATAAAAAAATCCTTTGTAAGCCGAAATTTAAGAAGTCCCACCTGTATAGACCAAACACAAAAATTTGTCACAAGAATGTTCGGTTTAGACAGGTTTCACTGTCTGTATATATATATATACAGTTGAATCTTGTTATGTCAAACTCGGTTTACTCGAAATTTCGGTTAAATTTTTAACTTGGTGCTTTTCAACTTAATTTACTACTCTTATCTCAAATTTCGAGGTGTCGAAATTTCGGGTATCTCGAAGTAGATTTTCAGTCCCTAATATACAAATCCATTCAAATTATGTTCGTTATGTCGAAATAATAAATTATAAATTAAATCAATTAACAAACCTGTCAAGGTGTCAACAGTATAGCGTCCGGTGTTAACCGTGTTAGGTGATATTTATTTTGATAACTGATAATTATCATTTGTAAAGAAAGCAATTTGATATCTTATTTGAAGCTTTCAAGTCATAATCATAGGAATGAAATATTATTTAATAATAAATTTTAAAGCGCTTGATGTTGTGACACCTTGAGTGTAGTGGAAACTCCGAAGCCATTAAACAGCTCTTTGTGTACAGTGATATCATTCTTTTTTAGCTCACCTTGCCAAAGGCAATGTGAGCTTTTGCCATCACTTGGCGTCCGTCGTCTGTCGTACGTTAACTTTTCACATTTTAATCTTCTCCTCTGAAACCCCTCAGCCAAATGAACTGAAACTTGGTAGCAAACATCTATGGAAGGTCCTCTCTAAAGATTGCTGATTTTTTCTCGATCCATTAACAAACATAACCGCCACAAGCAATTCTTGTTTCTGATATAATTCCGTTTGTAACTACTTATAATCCAAGGGATTACAATATTTTCCATTTTATGAAACAAATTGAATTTAACTTAAACAGTAGCGAACGTATGAAAAATGTATTGCAAAAAAGGAAGATTATAAACAGCAAAAGGCAGCCGAAAAATCTGAAAGGCTTCTTGTCATCATCAAAATTTGATTTTCATGAATCATCACCATCTGTTAAAAAATGTACCGACAAGAGATGTATGACATGTTCGAGTTTAATAGAAGGAACCTCGTTTACATTTAAGAATGGACGGACTTTTACAATTATGCAAGATATATCATGCAAAACTAAGAATCTTGTATATGCAATTATTTGCTCTAATTGTGGAGAATTCTATGTAGGTGAAACCAAAACTGAATTGCGGACTTGAATGACTCTTCATAGACAACAAACAAGGCACCAGGACCTTACTATAATAAGAGCTAATGAACATTTCCATGATTGTTCTGGAGGACATTTCAAAATATTCCCGCTGTATAAAGTTAATACAGAGGGTGATTTTTTAAGAAGAAGAAAAGAAACTTTATTAATTAATATTCTTAAACCTTCGTTAAATGATAAATGACTTTAAAGATTTTCGTTAATCTTACAATGACTTTAAAGATTTTTATTAATCTTATAACAACTTTAAAGATGTTCATTAATTTTATAGGTAATATATTTTACCGCGAAAACGTAACATCATAGTCTCCCTTTATATTGTTAATGTCATATATATATATACACTTATAAACATTGTCCCTGAAGATCTGCAACAGCAGTGAAAACGTTAGTACAAGAATGTTGTGAAAAATCCGTTTTGTTCTTTTTTTAATAATTTCTTTTATATGTACCAGCATACGGATTTCATTTGACTTTTTAATATATATATATATATATATATAAATATATATAAACGTCTAGAAGCAAGTGACAACCATACAGTATATCTGTCCCACTGGATCTCAAAGTTACTAAGGATACTAGGTTAATACTAAATATTATATACGTCTGAAAATTAAACCAAACAGTGTTAGAATTAGATTTTAGAGCTGTCAAATTTTTGTTCTTCCCTTGACGGGATTGGAACCCACACCATTGATACACTGCAGCACCATTCGCTTGGCCTTACGTCTAGGGCGCTGGACGTAAGGCTAAGCGAATGGTGCTGCAGTGTATCAATGGTGTGGGTTCAAATCCCGTCGAGGGAAGAACAAAAATTTGACAGCTCTAAGATCTAATTCTAACACTGTTTGGTTTAATTTTCAGACGTATATAAATATATATATATAGTGTTCAGTTATTGAAAGTTTGTTTCAGTATTTGGTTCCCGAAATCTAAAACCTGGAACATTAAAGAAAAATAATATCAAATTAAGAATCTGAAATGTTTCTCCTCTGCAAAAAAATATCTTCCTACATTTTGTTTGCAGGAAAATGCCAAGAAAAGTATGGTTTACTTTGTTTCTAGTTTAAATCTAAAGGACCAAACTGCATTGGCTGTGATACTACAGGAAGTCAAAGCTTTGAGTATAAATAATCATTCCTTATTAGAGGAGAACATTATAGAGATTAGCAAACTCTCCCAGAGTGGATCCAGTGCTGTACGACTACTTGTTCAACAGTTAAAAGAAGATCTGAAAAAATAGTAAGTATTTTTTAATCAAATAGTTTAGACTGTCGCAATGAGATGGTGTAATGGTTAACATGCTTGTCACAAGTGTGAAAAATTGTAGGTTAGATTCCAGGTATTTTGGTCATATAACTTTTGAGTATGAGCTTTGTACTCAAAGCAGCAGTATCCTGTTTGAAATTATTGAAAAGCAATTTTTCCATCATTGCTGTCAACTCTTTGATTCAATATGAGTGAGTGAGTGATTGTTGTTTAACGCCAACTCAGCAATTTTTCAGCTATATCATGGCGAGAACAAGTTAATTTTCAATGAGATGATGATGAGGCCCGCTTTGTACTAGATCAACACGCTTAGTTGGATTTTTATTGTGATATCTCACTGAAACAACAGTCCACAGATAGACATGTCACCCCACTCGGACACATTATCCTGGTTCTGAAACAAACCGTATTTGCTCTTTCTCCTTAATGCTTCGTGCTTAGTGAAGAATCAACATAAACCAACTTTATAGTCTTTGTTTGATGCGATCAGGACTCGAATCCATGTCCTACTGCACTCTAGGCTTACACGCTAACCATTACACCACCGATGCAGTTGATTCAATGTTAGTACAAAAGTCTTACTCGAAAGATGTAAAACTTTAAGAGCTGGTCAGGACAAACCAGAGAATATATCTATAGATATGTGGAATGGATGACCTACATATATATGGTCTTTCTGATTCTCATTTGTTTTACTTACCTCTACTGATATTGTTCATTTGTATATTTTGCACAGCTCATCTCCACCTCAAGGAAAGGAAACCAGATCAGTGTCAAGTCAGACAGAAGGTCAGGTGACTGTAATAACAGTAGGGAATCCCCACAATTCAGCATATCCTAGTGGTGCAGTATCTGTCCGTCACACAGCAGTGTCTCAAAGTACAATCTCCAGTCAGCAAAGCATTCCAAAATCAGTCAGGTATTTAATAGAGGGGAAGAATTTTTTGAAACAGTAGTTAGTATAATTATGCCCCCCGCAAATAAAGTTTGGAGGGGTATATAGGAATCACCCTGTCCGTCCGTCCATGTACCTTGTAAGCGCACCTCCTTTACACAACTCCTTTACACATTTGTAGTACACTACCTGCAGATATGCATGAAGGAATATGGTTGCTGTCCAAAATTTAAAAGGCGAGATAATTCAACTTATACTTTCACGAAAAGGGGGGGGGGGGGACCTTGTAAGCGCAACTCCTCCTAAGCGACTTATTGGATTTTTATGAAACTTTACACATTTGTAGTACACTACCTGCAGATGTGCATGAAGGAATATAGTTGCTGTCCAAATTTTAAAAGGCGAGATAATTCAACTTATACTTTCACAAAAAGGGAGGGGGGCATGTACCATGTAAGCGCAACTCCTCCTAAACTACTTATCAGATTTTTATGAAACTTTACACTTTTGTAGTACACTACCTGCAGATGTGCATGAAGGAATATGGTAGCTGTCCAAAATTTAAAAGGCGAGATAATTCAACTTATACTTTCACGAAAAGGGGGGGGGGGGGGGGGCATGTACCTTGTAAACGCAACTCCTCCTAAGCGACTTATTGGATTTTTATGAAACTTTACACATTTGTAGTACACTACCTGCAGGTGTGCATGAAGGAATATGGTTGCTGTCCAAAATTTAAAAGGCGAGATAATTCAACTTATTCTTTCACGAAAAGGGGGGGGGAGGTCATGTACCTTGTAAGTGCAACTCCTACTAAACTGCCTATTGAATTTTTATGAAACTTTACACAGTTGTAGTACACAACCTGCAGATGTGCATGAAGGAATACCGTTGCTGTCTAAAATTTAGAAGGGGAGGTAATTCTACTTATACTTTCACGAAAAGGAGGGTCGTGTACCTTGTAAGTGCAACTCCTCCAAAGCGGCTTATTGGATTTTTGTGAAACTTTACACAGTTGTAGTACACTACCTGCAGATGTGCATGAAGAAATATGGTCGCTGTCCAAAATTTGGAAGGGGAGATAATTCAACTTGTACTTTCACGAAAAGAAGGAGGGCATGTACCTTTTAAGCACAACTCCTCCTAAACAGCTTATTGGATTTTTATGAAACTTTATATAGTTGTAAGACACTACCTGCAGATGTGCATAAAGGAATATGATTGCTGTCCAAAATTTGGAAGGGGGGATAATTTAACTTATACTCTGAAATACGTTCTGTATGGAGAGATGGGTTTGTAAGTGCAACTCCTCCTTAACGGCTCATTGGATTTAAATGAAACTTTACACAGTTGTAATACACTGCCTGCAGATGTGCATGAAGGAATATGGTTCCTGTCAAAAATTTGGAAGGTGATGTAAGCGTAACTATTCCTGAATGAAATAAGATTTTAATTGACCTTTTCACTTCTGGATATTTGCAATATAAAAACTACTCAAGAATAAATGATTAACTTTGAATCAATAACATTTGATGTGACCTATATCCTCTTGTACAAAAGTTAGGAAATGTTGTAATCCTCATGTATACTGATGAAACCGTATTGGTTTTAAACAATCCCATCCCACTTTGTTGAAGACCTTGTGGCGACCCCTAGATATATGTTCTTGGTTAGTTTATTTTGGAGATGTGATGTTGTCTCCTTGACATTACTCCATATCCATTCTTTTTTCATAGGTAACTTGCTAATATACCTGTATTCCAAAGTTTGAACATCATAGTATTGCAAGCGGAGGGTATCACTCAGTGAGGTCACTCAGTTCTAGTTCTTTTTGGGTTAGGGCTATGGTGTTTAACACCACTTTCAACAATATTTCAGTTATATCGTGGCAGTCAGTTTTATTGTTGAAGGAAACCGGAGTACTTGGAGAAAAATCATTGACAAACTTTATCGCATAATGTATCGAATACATGCTGCCTGAGTGGGATTCAAACTCACAACTTTTTGGGATAGAATTATATTTATTGAAGGGTAATATATCTTAGTCTTCTAGTCTCTACCCTAGGCTTGAAAGACCCTAAAACTGATTTGTTTAATGGTTCTCATGCTGCTGGTACTTCTTTCCCAGCTTACAAGAGTCACAATCTCCTATATACCTCTCCCTTCTTACTTAGTTTTCACTCATGCATAAATTTGCCGTCGATGTGATATTGCTCTAAGAAATCCATTCTTACAAAACATATCAGTGATAGTATTATGAAAAGAAAGTTTAAACAGTGATGGTCATCGAGGATTTGGTAAGGTGACGTCAGTGAAGTCATTATAGCGTCACATTAGAAAGCAGCGATATTATGTTAATATCACGCTAGTTGCTTGATAATAGATATTATTGTGTGTAAAGATCAAATTGGAAATACACAAATCGTAGATAAATAAATTTATAGGTAAAATATTCTTTCATAGTTGAATTGTTGACCTAAGTGAATGACCAGGTTAAAATATATAAAAGATTCAGCAAACATCTAATTTTAATTAAGTTTTTTTGTAAACAAATATCGAATAGCATGCAGAACATCCCCTCTTACAAGGCCATAGATTCTGCAATGAATAAGTGGCCTTATAAGAGGGATGGCCTCTCTTGAGGGGTATTGTTTAGTAGTGTTAATATTATCTCAGCACATCTGAAATCTGGCCTGTTAAGAGGGGGTTCTTTTAAGAAGCGGACTACTGTTTAAGAAACCAGAAACTAGTCAAACAGTTTATCTTGATCATATAATCTAGATGGAGCTAAAAATAAATGTGGTACAAAAACTAAGATCTACATGTTTTTTCTTGTTACAGAAATGGTAGTTCTAATAACAGGACACAACATGAGAGACCTGTCAGTCCAGCGTCAACAGTATTGTCTGACAGGTTGTCACTCGGCAGTATGGTGACTGTAGGGAGTACACAAACCCCATTGCCGGTATGTATCAAAGAATACAAATCATTTCTAATCTCTTTCTAGACCCAGTCAGCCAGAGACAGAATACAACATTTCTTTGATCTTTTTTAGCTCACCTTGCCAAAGGCAATGTGAGCTTTTGCCATCACTTGGCATCCGTCGTCTGTTAACTTTTCACATTTTAATCTTCTCCTCTGAAACCCCTTAGCGAAATGAACTGAAACTTGGTAGGAAGCATCTATGGAAGGTCCTCTATAATGTTTGCTCATTTCGTCCCGATCCATTAACAAACATGGTTGACACAGGCAATTCTTGTTTCTGATTGACCGATTTTTAAAAATCTTCTCCTCTGAAACCGCTTGGCCAAATGAACCGAAACATGATAGGAAACATCTATGGAAGGTCCTCTGTAAAGACTGCTCATTTCATCCCGATCCGTTAACAAACATGGCCACCACAGGCAATTCTTGTTTCTGATTGGTTGATTTCTAAAAAAATCTTCTCCTCTGTTAAAAGAAAGATAACTCTTGCCATTATCTCCCTTAGAAATTAACTAATGCTGATATAGTATAACATATTTATTCTATACATTACAAGTAGGTATTCACATTTTAATATTCTTTTTAGCAAACCTTGCCAAAGGCAATATGAGCTTTTGCCATCACTTGGTGTCTGTCGTCTGTCATCCGTTTACTTTTCACATTTGAATCTCCTCCTCTGAAAACCCTCAGCCAAATGAATTGAAACTTGGTAGGAAGCATCTATGGAAGGTCCTCTCTAAAGAGTGCACATTTTGTTATGATCCATTAACAAACATGGCCCCCACATGCAAATCTTGTTTCTGATTGGCAGATTTTTTTTAAATTGCTCATTTCGTCCTGATCGGTTAGCAAACATGGCTACCTCCGAAACTTGGCAGGAATCATCTATGGAATGTCCTCTATGAAGATTGCTCATTTCGTCCCGATCAGTTAACAAACATGGCTACCACCGAAACTTGGTTGGAATCATCTATGGAATGTCCTCTATGAAGATTGCTCATTTCGTCCCGATCGGTTAGCAAACATGGCCACCACATGCAATTCTTGTTTCTGATTGGTTGATTTCTAAAAAAATCTTCTCCTTTGAAACTGCTTAGCCATATGAACCGAAACTTGGTAGGAAGCATCTACATGTATGGAAGGTTCTGTATTAAGTTTCCTCAAAGCAGAATGAAAGGTGAGCGATACAGGCTCAGCCCACTGAGCCTATATGGTCGATTTCTTAAAATCTTCTTCTCTGAAACTGCATAACCAAATGAACCGAAACTTTGTAGGAAACATATATGGAAGGTGCTCTATAAAGATTGCTAATTTTGTCCCGATCCGTTTACAAACATGGCTGCCATAGGCAATTCTTGTTTCTGGTTGGTCGATTTCTGAAAATCTTCTTCTCTGTAACTGCTTAGCCAAATGAACCACAATTTGGCGAGAAACACCTATGGAAGGTTCTGTATTAAGTTTCCTCAAAGCACAATGAAAGGTGAGCGACACAGGCTCAACCCATTGAGTTTCTAGCTTTTATGTCCCCGCCACTAAGTGGCCGGGACATATAGTGTTACCCATGTGTCGTCCGTTAACTTTTCACATTTTAATCTTCTTTTCTGAAACCTCTCAGCCAAATGAACTGAAACTTGGTAGGATGCATTTATGGAAGATCCTCTCTAAAGATTGCTCATTTTGTCTCAATCTATTAACAAACATGGCTGCCACAGGCAATTCTTGTTTCTGAATGGCCGATTTTAAAAATCTTCTCCTCCGAAACCACTTGGCCAAATGAACCAAACTTGGTAGGAAGCATCTATGGAAGGTCCTCTATAAACATTGCTCATTTCATCCTGATCCGTTAACAAACATGGCCACCACAGACAATTCTTGTTTTTGATTGGTTCATTTCTAAAAAAAACTTCTCTGTTGTAGTAAACTGTTTAAAGAGAGATAACTCTTGCCATTAAACTGTTAAAAGAAAGATAACTCTTGCCATTATCTCCCTTAGAAATTAACAATTGCTGATATATTGTTAACATATTTATATTATGCATTACATGTAGGTATTCACATTTTAATATTCTTTTTAGCTCACCTTGCCAAAGGCAATGTGAGCTTTTGGCATCACTTGGCATCCGTGGTTTGTTGTCTGTCATCTGTTAACTTTTCACATTTTAATCTTCTCCTCTACCCATCAGCCAAATGAACTGAAACTTAGTAGGAAGCTTCTATGGAAGGTCCTCACAGGCAATTCTTGTTTCTGATTAACCAATTTAGAAAAAATCTCCTCCTCTGAAACCACTTGGCCAAATGAACTGAAACTTGGTAGGAGGCATCTATGGAAGGTCCTCTATCAGGATTACTCATTTCGTCCGGATCGGTTAACAAGCATGGCCACCACAGGCAATTCTTGTTTCTGATTGGTCGATATCTAAAAAATCTTCTCCTCTGAAACAAGCATCTACATATATGGAAGGTTCTGTATTAAGTTTCCTCAAAGCAAAATGAAAGGTGAATGACACAGGCTCAGCTCACTGAGCCTCTAGTCTATTAACTTTATAAATTTGCATAATTTAATAAGTACAGTTTTGTTTTTTGAAGTCATAAGATTTCTGAATTTTAATGCATTCACATGATTGTTATTTTCAGGCTGAGCCAATCAGAGATGGAATACAACATTTTTGTGAGAAGCACATGTCAACTATAAGAAATTTCATCTGTCAGTTTTCTGCTAGAATTCCTATCCCTGCCAAATGTGGCATAATAAGTATGTATATGTATATGCAATTTATTTTTGAACACTGTAACCTTTCTTTAAACAAGAGGTTTACATGTTTTTAGTTTTACTTTCAGTTATTTTCATTATATATAGGACTATGTGTTAATATTGTGTTGAGAAGATCTTTGTCAGTTGATACAACCTTATGTCAAGAGCAAGTTACGTGTATATATAGAACAGTCAATATGCAATAAATAATAATGTAATAAATGGGGAAATTGGACAAATATTATTGAATCAGTTCATCAAAATTGATTCTCTAATATAGAGAATTCCTCACAGGGTACTGCATACAAACTATTCAAAATTGAATTTGATCTAGAAAGCTATCTACTGAAACTCAATAAAGGCAACAGAATAACTATATGTAAGCTATGAACATTTAATTTTAAGCTACCAATTGAGACAGATGAATGGTCAACTCTTCCAATCCATGAAAGAATATGTACTTTATGCAATGAAAACAAAATCCCGAAATAAAAAACTTGAGATATGAATTAATCCCTAATTATTACACTGCAAACCCATCAATACACAAATTGTAATGGATTAGTGCCTTAAATATTTTTATGACCACACTTATATGAAGAAGAGTTTGAAGATACCAAAGGGGTAATCAGAATCCGTAGATCGAAGGAGAGACAACACATTGGCCAAAAGTAAACAAAGCGAAAGGAAAAACAACTATCTACAAATCATTACACATAAAACTAAAGATCGAGTAACATGAACCCCACTAAGATTGTTGAAAATTTTCCTTTGATACGGTAATGTAGACTGGCTTAATACAAATGTAGATATCAAATTTAATGTGCACGACTCGTTTCTAGAATAACCTTCATCAGGTATGCTCAAAATAACAATGTTCAATTTGTTCATACAGTAGTCCCTCTTCTGCAATGAAAAAGTGGCCTTAAAAGACAGGTGACCTCTCTTGAGAGGGGATAATTAAATAGCATTTTACTATCTTAGTATATCTGAAATCTGGCCTGACAAGAGGTGTGACTTTTGGTGGGAGTGGCCTGACAAGAAGTGTGACTTGTGGTGGGAGTGGCCTGACAAGAGGGGTGTGACTTTTGGTGGGAGTGGCCTGAAAAGAGGTGTGACTTTTGGTGGGAGTGGCCTGACAAGAGGTGTGACTTTTGGTGGGAGTGGCCTGACAAGAGGTGTGACTTTTGAGGGGAGTGACCTGACAAGAGGTGTGACTTTTGGTGGGAGTGGCCTGACAAGAGGTGTGACTTTTGGTGGGAGTGGCCTGACAAGAGGTGTGACTTGTGGTGGGAGTGGCTTGGCAAGAGGTGTGACTTTTGGTAGGAGTGGCCTGACAAGAGGGGTGACTTTTGGTGGGAGTGGCCTTATAAGAGGGGGATTACTGCATGCCATAATTCAGTATATTTTCATATATTTTTTTTCAGATGGGAGACATCGACAGTATATTCGTTTGTTTTTCTTGTGTGGTGATCAGAAGGAGAAATGTATCTATGGAAACAGTTACTTTTCATTAGATACCAAAGTTCCTAAAACTTGGATACATTTAATGTTCCTTGCAATACAGGTAAAACAGAAACCTTGTTCTGTTTAACAAAATATAGTCTAAAGCTGCTTTAGTGACCACCTCTATTAAGCAATAACTTGTATTATGTGACCTTGATTTTAATTGCCCTTCACAGTGCATTTCATATCAATTAAACCTATATTAAGTGACCACCTGTCTTATGTGACCATATTTCAATGTTCCCATGAAAGGTCATACTAAATTCTGGAGATCCACTTGAACTTACCCATTTAACGTTTGTTTGATGGTGTTTAACACCACTTTAAACTATATTTCAGTTATATCGTGACGGTCAGTTTTATTGGTGGAGGAAACCAGAGGACCCACCGACCTGTCACAAGTCACTGACAAACTTTATCACATAATGTTGTACACCTCGCCCTGATCGAGATTCGAACTCACAACATCAGTGGTGATAAGACACTGATTGCATTGGTAGTAAATCCAACTACCATACGATCACGACGGCCCATGGAAGTCATATAAGACAGGTTTGACTGTAGATGGAAGTCTGTTGGCAATAGTTCCATGATCTTCATATTTGTAGATGTGTCAGGTTTAAATACCATCTTTGTTGAAAATTCTTTAACTGTATGAAAAGATCGATTTGGAATTATTGTGGAAAATATTGGGAGTTCCAAATCAATAAATGTTGTCAAGATGCTGTCATCTGTTGAATTGTAATATGTCTCAGAATGAAGGCACCTTTATTCAAACTATTATATTTATAGGGCATGCCCCAACCCCACTTTCTCAGAAAACTGTCACATATTAGTTGCAAACCACCTTCAGTGGTTTAACAAAACATTTTGAGATTCAATCAGTTTTTTTTAACTGAACCATGCTTCCAATGGCTAATTCCTGTCATAAACTGCATATAAACTTTTGTATTCTTTCTGGCTTTCCCTTAACCTATAGACAAAGTCTTGGATGTACAGTGGGATGTAAGGTTAAATGAAATTGTGTTAGATATTAGTGATGTGTACTGTACTTGACATATGATTAAAACATGTATACCATGCAATCCTAAGAATTGAAATGCAATATTATGCAATTAGTTCATGGCACTGAGAGCCATATAGCAGTCTATGGACGGGTCTGTCACTCCCAAAATATTATATGGACTGAGATCAATATAATATTTTGGGGGTGACAGACCGGTCAATGTACTGCCATTTGGCCCAAAGTGCCATGAACTATTTGTTATATTATACACAACTGACCAGAACTACTTCAATCAGAACACCATTGGATGCATTATATGGACATTGTTAATACAAATACTAAAACAATCTCTAAAATGACAGATACAGGTACATGGAAATCTAAGTATGACCATTGAAGTTTAATTTCAAGCAGACACATCCTTTAAGGACTAAGCAAAGAACCAAAACACACCATACATGGAGACGAACTCAGAAGTAACAATGTAAAACCGGAAACCATCTATATATATGACCGGCTTGCTTAAAAAGGCAAATAGTGTAAATGAAAACATGTAAAAGTATAATCTTGTAGTATAAATATCTGTATTAATTTTGCAGGCCCAGTCTACCTCAGCATTAAGTCAGAATGACCCCAGTATAAGTTCATTGAAGACGTGTCTGGAGGCAATCTCTGAGAAAGGACAGAATATATTCCTTACTATAGTGACTTCCTCATTCCCATCAGCAAAGGTATTATTACATACTCATATAGATATCTTGAATTTGATTAGTCTAAAGAATGTCGCATGACATTTGACATTCCGTTCGATCAACCGTTGGACGTTAGGTCACATGGTTATATCAACCGCACGTGAGAAAACCCCCATGGAAATTCCCTTGTGAGCCTCACATGTTTCTAAATCCGGTTACTTCCCTTGGTACACAACAACAACATGGCGGCGAACAAAGGTTTGTTTGCCAGGCAGACAAGGAAATGTACTAGACCAAATAGTTATGGCACTGTGTAGGATATTTGATGTAATAAAGCAATTATCAATCTTGTAACAGTGTGATAATTATATAATATCACATTTGTCTACATTCCTCCTCCCCAATATGTCATTTTTTAGTCAAATAGCATTAATTTCAATTAAAGGAAGATGTTTGCACAAATTTCTAACCTCAAGCTCAGTAATGAAACATCCAGCTTAATTTGAATAAAAGGAAGATGTTTACAAAATATATGAACACCATCTTTTGTTTCAGGTCGTTGTGGTCGTGATTGTATGGTGGTTTATAATTACTGAGCTGGACTGAAAAAAAAAGGATTTTCAGCACACTTGCATTGATAGGGGTTGTAGACCTGGCTACAGTCTATTGTCTCCCTCTACATTCTATATGTCTGGGTTGTCCACCGGGACCGGGATTTTTTTTTCTTCCTCGTTAACACATTTTCCATAAAACGTCCAAATTGTCTTATTACTTTTATATAGTAAAAAAAAATGATGTAATACTACAGAATAGAAACAGGAAGATGTCATCTTATCTTAATTATAGTTTGGGTTCTAGGAGCATTGATGCAACTTTTAATCATATAAGCACATGTTATTATTTATTAACAAGCTATTTTTATTATGTTACCATCTGAAAACATACATTTTTTAGCGTAAAACCTACATATTGTATTCATCAAATTGATATAGATTTTAACATACCTTCAAATATAGGACCTAGGTTTATGGTGTTTAATGCCACAATATTTCAGTTAAATAGTGGCAGCCAGTTTTTTGCACTGAGAAAACCACCGACCTATCGGAAATCACTGACAAACTTTATCACATAATGTTGTATCAAGTACACCTCTCCATGAGTGGGATTAAAACTCACAACTTTAGTGTTGATAGGCACTGATTGCACAGGTAGTTGTAAATCCAACTACCATATGATCACGACCACGACAGCCCCTTCTTTCATTTTAGAAACTCTTTCAAATATAGATTATGGTACCACTGTTATTACATGAATAATAATATATGAATTCAGTCAGATTCATTGATATGTTTTATTTTACAGGACCAAGATTTATTGATACAAGAGTTAAATAGAATCCGATTCTTTGATGTGTTTGAATTTAATGCTGCAAAGAAACACTGGGCTTGTTTTGTGTGCAACCACCCAGAAAAGATGGGAGATTTATTACAAGATGGAATTCCTGTAATAGCTGTGAGTAGAGATAATACTCGGAAATATTGTACTTATATGTTTATATATCTTCTCTTTGGTTTAACAGCATCAGTGGTATAATGATTAGCATGCTCACCTTGTGTGTGGTAGATCATGGAGTCTTGGGCCAGGTCAAAGCAAAGATTATAAAATGGAGAAATTACTGCTTCTCCTCTAAGCATGCATCATTAAGGAGCAAAGACTGGTTGACTTGGAATCAGGATAATGTGTCTATCTGAAAACTGTTGTTTCAGTGAGCTAACACTATAAAAATCCAACTAAGCATGTTGGTCTAGTACAAAGCGAACCTTATCATCATCATCATCATCATCATCTCATTAAAATGTAACTTGTTCTTGTTATGATATAACAGAAAAATTACTAACTTGGCTTTAAACAGTAAGCACTTACTCTATTTAACTTTATAAATATATCATATATTCTAACATGGCGTGCTACTTTCGCTTTGAAAACAATAGAGGGCTCTAAATAGCACAGAACACCCTAAGCACATGGGCAGAAGGCATCTAATCGACAGCGTATTTTGCATATTTGTACTTTGTATGTTAAATTAAAAGAATAAAAATAATAGATATACCAAATGAGCATAAAACATGACATGGGAGAATTATTTCGATTCTAATAGGGCATTTACAATAATTTTGTAAATCAATGCGGCCTTATGAATACCGAAGGATTTGGCTGTTCCGATTACCTCCCCGAATGACAATTTCGCATTCTACGATGAATTACAGAAAAGTAATGACTAAATTAAATGAAAATAATGTTACCTATGTTATACAAACTATGTCTTCCATGAATTATTTCGATTCTAGTAGGACAAATCTAACTTATAAGTTATATTTTGAATGGAAGTCAATAATGATAATGGAAATGCGTAACATAACAAAATGCACTAACCTTCATGTTTACAGTAGTTTTCCAACATTGTTAACTAGACGGTGATGTAATTAAGTTACTGATATTTTCCAGTTTGATGGCATTTTGCATTTAGCTACTTAAACAAGTAAAATGCTCACAAAATCGTAAATTAATTCAGTAACCAGCTTGTGTCAATGTCACCAGCGTTCCTTGTAAACTATGTCACCGGATGATGACAAATTACAAAAGTCAAAGTCGATAGATGGTTGTCTTTAAGTATTTTTTTCGGAAAAAGTTATATGTCAAGAAACAATTCTAGAATTTTTATGTTATGTTGGTCATAAAATGAGCATAAAGCATGACATGAGATAATTATTTCTTAAATCAGATGAAACTAATTGTTCATCGTTATCAATTTTTATAGCGTTTCTGTAGCGTTATTTATTCTCGTAAATAATAGCGGGAGGTAATTGGAACAGTGCCCAAAAATAACCTTTGTCTAGGTACACTTGAATGCTTAAAATTACCGTAAATGCCCTGTTAGAATCAAAATAATTCTCAGATGCCGGGCTCTATGCTTATTTTAACATGGATAGGCATTACCTTTGTCAAGATTTTACAGCTCGCTCTCGCTCGGTGTAAAATAATGACAAATATAATGCCTACCCATGTTAAAATAAGAATAGAGCCCGGCATCCGAGAATTATTTCTTAATTAGACGGGGTTGTGGTAGTTGGATTTACCTACAATCAGTGCCCATCACCACTTAAGTTGTGAGTTCAAATCTCGCTCTTGGCGAAGTTTACTCGATAAAACATTATGTGATAAAGTTTGTCAGTGAATTGTGGCAGGTTGGTGGTTTTCTACAGGTACTCTGGTTTCCTCCATCTTTAAAACCGACCGCCACGATATAGCTGAAATTCCCACTACCATACGATCACGACCACGACGGTCCCTTCTTAAAAGAGGTTCAATTCATATAAAATATTCTATGACGGGACTAGGAAAAGGTAAGCTTTTATTAGAGGTGACCGGCACGTTTAACTGTATTAACACTCTTTATTACATTATTTATATATTTCACTTGTTTTCCTCTAAGGGTCAGCTGAAGGAGAAGAAAGGAAAATGGAAATTTTTGAAAAGATGGAAGACAAGATATTTTACATTATCAGGAGCTCACATGACTTACAACAAAAGTGATCATGTAAGTAAATTGTACTGTTCATGTACATCAAATGGAGGCTATTCTTCATCGTCTGCAAGCCTGGAATGTCTGGATATCAGAATAAATTCTTTTGGATGATGAGAAATGGGTACATCAAATATTTGTTCTTTTTTTTTTAGTGTAATAGTATAAGGTATATCGAACATCTTTGAGACCATTTTCATACGACCACAAAAATTTTCAGATCATTTAAAAAAAAATTGTTTTAGCACAATAAATCACATTGGTGGTGTAATGGTTTGCTTACTCATTTTCAGTGTGGAAGATCCTGGGTCCTATCGTGTCAAACCAAAGACTAAAATTGATATTTGTTGCTTCTATTATATACTAAGCACACAGCATTAAGGAGTAAGAGCAAAGACTGGTTGGCTCGGAATCAGGGTAATGTGTGAGTGTGGCGACATGTCTATCTGCGGACTGTTGTTTCAGTGAGCGAGCATTATAAAAATCCAATTATGCTTGTTAGTCAAGTACAAAGCGGACCTCATCATCATCTCATTGAAAAGTAACTTGTTCTCACCATGACATATCTGAAAAATTGTTTGAAAAATTGCTGAGTTGGCGGTAAACTCACTCACTTTTAGCACTATAATTTAAAACATGTATCTTAAAATGAAATATGTAATTATTATAACTTCGTTATATTTCATTTACAGAGGAAAGAGACACTGCCTGTAAGTAAAATACAAAGTGTAAAGGCTGTACGTAAAGGTATTCGTGACATTCCTAAAGCATTTGAAATCTTTACTGGCGACGAAACTTACACATTCAAAGCTAAGGGACAACAAAACATAGAACAGTGGGTCCAGTGTTTACACATAGCTGTAGCACAAGTCCAACATAAAGGAGACGAGAAAAAAAGTACTAAGATGGTGCCCATGCCCAGTCACGTCAATCCGCTGAATCAAGAAAATGTTGTGATTGAACGGCCACGATCTGTTATGGATACAAAATTATAACAATTAAATATAGTTCCTTATAAGCATCATGCAAATTAGATTACAAACAAGGAATTACACATCATATACAGTGGACCCTAATTATAGTGCCCCTCTTAAGGTGGTGTTAAACACAATAACCCTAATCCTTTAATCGACCACCCTCATTTTTCACCATCAAATGAAACTTTTTAAATTTCCAACAAAATCAGGTGATTTTCTCCCTCGATCTATTTCCACCCTATTTTATGATCTATTTCCACCCTATTTTATCACTAAAATGTGACTTGGTTCAAAAGGTGACGGCATAGTGAGAGTGTACTGTGGGGTATTCTTGAAATAAACACAGGTTTGTTGTCACATGACATGCAGTTTTTGAAGAGGGTATATAAACAGGGCATGTTATTGTTGTTTGTTTTCTCTTTCAAATATGTGAAAAATGTGACCATCAATGCAAAAAGAACAAAATTGCTAAAATTTATTTAAAAAAATTAGAATTCCTAAAAAAAAAAAAAAAAAAAGTTGAGTTACAGCAAATGAAAAAACTTTAATGGGTTGTCTTAATGGTAACAATCTACTAACATTACATATTTTTTGGGGGTTCCCATTTTTGGGATTTAAATTTTTTTTATGTCTGGTTATCCTGCATGTTATGTTTTGGAGCTGGCATAGGAGTTGGTGTAATTGTAAAGTTAGTAATATGCCACTGAAGATATATCAGTATTTTAATACATTACATAGTGTATTATTATAGCTGTGTAATTAACATCTACACATGCACTTCTATTTTAATGATTTTGATTTAGATTTTAATTTTTTTTTTATTTAAACAAAATGCTTTGCTACAGTATATTTTTAGGTTGCGAATTCATTAGAAGTTTTAACCTCTCCTTTTTAGGGTTATGGTGTTAAATGCCACTTTCAACAATATTTTAGTTATATCAATGCGGTCAGTTTTATTGGTGGAGGAAACTGGAATACTCTGAGAAAACCACTGACCTGCGGCAAATCACTGACAAACTTTATCACTTAAGTTGTATCAGACTTTTTATTCCTTTTAAAAATTATTTAAATTATTTAAATTTAAGTATGATAGGAAGCCTCTTGAATGAGATGAAATTTTATTGACAAGTGTAGCTATAAGTTCAGCTGGTAATGATTTTATTGACAAGTGTAGCTATAAGTTCAGCTGGTAATGATTTTATTGACAAGTGTAGCTATAAGTTCAGCTGGTAATGATTTTATTGACAAGTGTAGCTATAAGTTCAGCTGGTAATGATTTTATTGACAAGTGTAGCTATAAGTTCAGCTGGTAATGATTTTATTGACAAGTGTAGCTATAAGTTCAGCTGGTAATGATTTTATTGACAAGTGTAGCTATAAGTTCAGCTGGTAATGATTTTATTGACAAGTGTAGCAATAAGTTCAGCTGGTAATGATTTTATTGACAAGTGTAGCTATAAGTTCAGCTGGTAATGATTTTATTGACAAGTGTAGCTATAAGTTCAGCTGGTAATGATTTTCATGGAGTAAAAATAAAATGTAGACTAAAGTTGAACTTATCACTACCAATGCGAAATGTATTAACGACACTATTTTCTTGTTATTGTGTGTTTATAAAATGGAGAAAAAAATACCATATCGTCAGAATAATTCCAAAATCCAATAGAAAAATCTTAGAAAAAGAGGCAAAATTGTTAACACTAACACTTGTATATACTGGTAAACATCAATTAAAAGTGGTGGGGTTAAGCTAGTTTAATGGACCCAAACATCTTACTGAAATAATACAGTCATGTGATGTCCACATGTGACCCAAGCATCTTACTAAAATAATACAGTCATGTGATGTCCACATGTGACCCAAGCATCTTACTGAAATAATACAGTCATGTGATGTCCACATGTGACCCAAGCATCTTACTAAAATAATACAGTCATGTGATGTCCACATGTGACCCAAGCATCTTACTGAAATAATACAGTCATGTGATGTCCACATGTGAGTAAAATGGCCTCGCATATAACTTGATGTTGTAATAATTTGCATGATTTTTATTTGGAACTAAATTGCACACATAATGTAATTGATATTTGTGTGTAATTGTTAATGCATTGTAATACATGTACATTTTGAATTGCATTCCATATGTTATTAAGATGTTTTTTTTCCAATTATATAAGATTTTATCCGATGTTTGTTGTACTGTATACTTCAACCAAATACTGACTACCTTCAACAAGTTGACAATTAAATTAGAGATATATTCAGGGCCGGATTATCTGATAAACTAGTATAGGCTGCAGCCTATGGGCCCTCAAGCTTGATTATCCTATAAACTAGTATAGGATGCAGCCTAGGGGCCCTCAAGCTTGATTATCCTATAAACTAGTATAGGCTGCAGCCTAGGGGCCCTCAAGCTTGATTATCCTATAAACTAGTATAGGCTGCTGCCTAGGGACCCTCAAGCTTGATTATCCTATAAACTAGTATAGGCTGAAGCCTAGAGGCCCTCAAGCTTGATTATCCTATAAACTAGTATAGGCTGTGGCCTAGGGATCCTCAAACTTGATTATCCTATAAACTAGTATAGGCTGCTGCCTAGGGGCCCTCAAGCTTGATTATCCTATAAACTAGTATAGGCTGTGGCCTAGGGACCCTCAAGCTTGATTATCCTATAAACTAGTATAGGCTGAAGCCTAGGGCCCTCAAGCTTGATTATCCTATAGACTAGTATAGGCTGCAGCCTAGGGACCCTCAAGCTTGATTATCCTATAGACTAGTATAGGTTGCAGCCTAGGGGCCCTCAAGCTTGATTATCCTATAAACTAGTATAGGCTGCAGCCTAGAGGCCCTCAAGCTTGATTATCCTATAAACTAGTATAGACTGAAGCCTAGGGGCCCTCAAGCTTGATTATCTTATAGACTAGTATAGGCTGCAGCCTAGGGGCCCTCAAGCTTGATTATCCTATAAACTAGTATAGGCTGCAGCCTAGGGGCCCTCATGCTTGATTATCCTATAAACTAGTATAGGCTGCAGCCTAGGGGCCCTCAAGCTTGATTATCCTATAGACTAGTATAGGCTGCAGTCTAGGGGCCCTCAAGCTTGATTATCCTATAAACTAGTATAGGCTGCAGCCTAAGGGCCCTCAAGCTTGATTATCCTATAAACTAGTATAGGCTGCAGCCTAGGGGCCCTCGAGCTTGATTATCCTATAAACTAGTATAGGCTGCAGCCTAGGGGCCCTCGAGCTTGATTATCCTATAAACTAGTATAGGCTGCAGCCTAGGGGCCCTCAATCTTGTGGAGCCCTGCTAAAAGATTTTCAAATAAAAATTTAACTTATGTAAATGTCGTTAAAATATATCACAAGCAAAAAATATTTAAGATGAGTGTGGCGAGTTGGAGGGTGGTTCCTTCTGAGGGGGGCCCCAAAAGGTCATAATCCGTCTTTGGGTATATCAGCTTATTTCCGTGGGACAATTTTTAACATTGTTTGTGATTTGGAGAACCTTAAGAAACATGAATCAGCTTATTACTGCTGGACAACTTATAACATTTTTTGTGATTCAGAGAATCTTGTTGATATGAAATTATTAATAATACTTCCTTGTTCAATTTGAATATTATTTTGTACATAGATATATAGATATATAAATAGGTTGTAATGTGAGATTGGTTTCTGTATATTAATAGATGTAATTTGTGTTTGCTTTGTATTTACATTTTTTATGGAAGTATTTAGCAGTATTTTTTTTTGTGAAAGTGCCAATTTAATGCCATTCTACAATTATTTTATATTTTTCTGCCTTTGATATGAGCATTCCTATTAATTATTTGTTATACTGAAATTTGACTAAAATTTTATTGTAATATCATATCATCTTTGAATTATTCTAATTTTATTGTTGTTGTCATGGATATGTCTATGGTATGAAATAATAGCTATATAAATGCAATCTGTGTCTTCTTATTTATGTAAATATGTTTTTGTTTGGTGTATATATAAGCAGAAGCCATATTATTTGTCATGGGAATTCATTTATATTTGTTGGTGTTGTATTTCATTGACTAGCTAGAATTTTGTTTTAGAACTTGAATTTTGATCATCACTTTCTGTTCTCAATATTCACTTTCATAGACCAGTAATGTTTTTGATTTTGTGGTATCGTTCTAAAGTTTGTAGTTTGGTACAATCTAAATTTTCGTCTCCCAAACAATGCTTGGAGAATAATGGTATTTTATTCTTATGGAAGCTATTTGCTTCAAGATACATATTTGTATATTAGTTTGATCCAGTCTGTCAGTTCTTGCAGTTCCTGTGTTTACCCGATTCATAATTTTATGTCCTCAACTGTCGATGTTCAAACACCAAACAATGTCGTAATGATTGCCACCTGTAGAAAGATATCATTATTTCATTTTTCAGGGTAAATTTGTATTTTCATTCTTAGTTTTTTTCCATATTTTTAAACAGATTTATCAAAAAAAGTAATAAACGTAAATGTATCCGTGGTTACATTAGAAATATGTTGAAATAGATATTTTGCAATGTTATGTTTACATACTTGCGTAGCTTTGAAACTAGCATAAAAAAAATTGTAATGTTTTTGGAAACTTAATCTTTTGGTAATGTTTAAAGTGTATTTACACGGTCAAATGTTTTTTTCTAATTCACTTCAAACTTGACCTGTGAACCTGATTCAAACACAATTTTGATGGTCTAAAAGCATCATCAAACACCTTTGAAGGGTCCATCAGATATCTCAAGGGAGTTGTATAGGTTTTTTAGACTGCCAAATTTAAATTTTGCATTTGAAACAGGTGCACATTTGAAGTTGGAAGTGAATTTGAAGGAATAATATTACCAAATAGCACCTTTAGAGTGACATTCATATATATATATTTTCGAACTTAGATTTGAATAAAAACGTAGATATCAAATTTAGTGTGCATAACATGTTTCCAAATAGCACCTTTAGCGTGACATTAAAAATTATGTTTATGGACTTAGCTTTGAATAGAAACATAGATATCAAATTTATTGTTAACAACATATTTCTGGAATAGCTTGAAACTGTATCTTATAGTAATAATATGTGTAATGTTGAAAGCTTTGACAATCTCTTGTCAATGTGTGTTAAATTTGTCTGGAGATTATTTTCTATGTACAGTAGTTTACTCTAAAAAGCCTTGTATTATCTGCAGAAATTTACCCTTAAAGGGATTTGCGGATATGTGTGTGTGTGTGTGGAGGGGGTGGATTATATACTACGGTAGGTTCTGAGAAACTATATACCTGAATTAGTTTTTTTTTCCTGAGATTTTGGAAGCAAAAAGGGGTGCAGATAATTCATCAATGCAGGTAATATAAGGTCGTTTACGGTAATTCATGTATTATACAGTTCATAAAATATATAGCAATAATAATCGTAATTTTCCTATTATTTTGCTAAATTTTGCATTTAATGAAATATAAGTTTTTTCTCATATTTTTTTTCTTGGGCAGATAACAATTGATTTGTCCTGCAACTTTTTGTGTGCCTGACGATGTAATGATGTGATGAGAAATATAAAAAAAAACACATTTGCTACATACCTTTATTTTTTGTTTTCCTGTATAAAGTTGTAACACAGACCTTTATTTTTTATTTATCGACATTTTGATAGATAAAGCTAGGGTCGATCAGAAATTTATTGGGTCCGTTCATCATTTGACATGCGCTGACCAACGCGGAAGGATATGTACTGTGACGCAATCGTGCTAGGTCAATGTCGGTCGTTGCTAATGAAAACAATGATGTCACGCTGTTTCGGGAAGTAAATTGTAAAATGCGGTTGTTTGCAATGAAATATTCAATTGAATTTGAAGAAAAAGTAAATTAATATAATTCACTTTGTTTCCACAGTAAATCCCTATTAATTACACTACATCTTGGCAAGATTTCCACAAGGAAATCGTCTGCTATGCATAATTAACAAAGGATCCATACAGTAGCCAAAATCTACACATACAACATGAACTATTTGCAGATGATCAACTATAAAAATCTAGATGTCTTGATGTTCTATTTGCCATATACACCAGCTACTAAAAAGTACTAAGATTCAACATAAACAAAGTACTATCCAGTAACCAGGAAAATGACAATCTTTTCTACGCTTGGACCATTATTTGATGGTATTATGTTTCTCACGACATGTGATGATGATTTTATCTTAAAATCAGAATGAATACACATATCCGGTGGAAGTATGTGGAATGTTTACCTGTCGAAAACGAACAACATACACAATGTGTACCAAACATTATAATGTGTACACAGAAAAAACTGTTTGAATTCTTAAAATATAATAATATATGTTCACTTACTGCAATTTTAAATGAATCAATTTCCAAATTATGCGGGTTATCCACAAAATATGCACAAATTTGAGGAA
This sequence comes from Bathymodiolus septemdierum, assembly GCA_963383655.1. NCBI lineage: Eukaryota > Metazoa > Mollusca > Bivalvia > Mytilida > Modiolidae > Bathymodiolus > Bathymodiolus septemdierum. The sequence goes on along the minus strand of OY726530.1, from coordinate 43,596,157 downwards.
TGGTGAAAATAGTTCAACTGAAAATGAAGCGCGCACGGTTTGAATGAATGACGTTTCACAAACCAAAATACGTTAAAAGAAAAGAATAGTTTTTGCATGGAAATAAATAGAGTTTAGATCCGAAATCTTTTCTGTAACTGTAAAAAAATCTTTTTTCCAACGTTTTAATGATTTTTAGCTCACCTTGCCAAAGGCAATGTGAGCTTTTGCCATCACTTGGCGTCCGTTGTCTGTCATCCGTTAACTTTTCACATTTTAATTTTCTTCTCTGAAACCCCTCAGCCAAATGAACTGAATCTTGGTAGGAAGCATCTATGGAAGGTCCTTTATAAAGATTGCTCATTTTGTCCCGATCCATTAACAAACATGGCCACCATAGGCAATTCTTGATTCTGATTGGCCGATTTTAAAGTCTTCTCCTCTGAAACCGCTTGGCCAAATGAACCGAAACTTGGTAGGAAGCATCTGTGGAAGGTTCTCTATAAAGATTGCTCATTTCGTCCCGATCCGCTTACAAACATGGCCGCCACAGGCCATTCTTGTTTCTGATTGGTTGATTTCTAAAAAATCTTCTACTCTGAAACTGCCTGGCCAAATGAATCAAAACTTGGTAGGAAGCATCCTTGGAAGGTCATCTATAAAGAATGCTCATTTCGTTCCGATCCGTTAACAAACATGGCCATCACAGGCCATTCTTGTTTTTGATTGGTTGATTTCTAAAAAATCTTCTCCTCTGAAACCGCTTTCCCAAATGAACTGAAATTTGGTAGGTAGCATCTATGGAAGGTCCTCTATAAAGTTTGCTGATTTTGTCCCGATCCATTAACAAACATGGTCACGAAAGGCAATTCTTGTTTCCGATTGGCTGATTTTTTTTTAAATCTTCTCCTCTGAAACCGCATGGTCAAATGAACCGAAACTTGGTAGGAAGCATCTATGGAAGGTCCTCTATTAAGATTGTTGATTTCGTCCCGATCCGTTAACAAACCGCTACAGGCCATTCTTATTTTTGATTGGTTGATTTCTAAAAAGTCTTCTTTGAAACCACTTCCCAAATGAACTGAAATTTGGTAGGAAGCATCTATGGAAGGTCCTCTATAAAGATTGCTAATTTTGTCCCGATCCATTAACAAACACGGTCACCACAGGCAATTCTTGTTTCTGATTGGCCGATTTTTTTAAATCTTCTCCTCTGAAACTGCTTAAGCCAATTGAACCGAAACTTAGTAGGAAGCATCTATGGAAGGTCCTCTATAAAGATTGTTAATTTCATCATGATCTGATAACAAACATGGCTGCCATAGGCAATTCTTGTTTCTGGTTGGTTTATTTCTAAAAATCTTCTTCTCTGAAACTGCTTGGCCAAATGAACCGAAACTTGGTGGGAAGCACCTATGGAAGGCTCTGTAATAAGTTTCCTGATAGCAGAATGAAAGGTGAGCGACACAGCCACTGAGCCTCAAGTTGTATGTAAATTACCGATAAACAAAATAAAGGGCTATTTGTTTTCGATACTCTCTTTATCAGGACCATCATCTGGCTCACTCAATCGGGTTCATCAGATCATGGTCCTGATAAAGACAGTATCAAAAACAAAATGCCCTTTATTCTATATTTACATGTAAATACTTGTAACACAGACTTTTTTATTTACATGTATATACTTGTAGCACGTCCTACAGGTTTGATATGTCTTTCATTTTTTACAGATTATGCACAATTTTTTTGTTTTACATTTGTTAATGTAGGTATAGGTTTTTAACCAGATGAAATATTTATATATCAGAAATATTATATGTATATGATATTAGAACTTTTATTATATTATAATATGTTATGTATATAGCCTTGATTTGAACTGCTGATCTATATAGACAGCATAATTGTATTGTTTTGGTTATTTTTGCTGATTTTTTTGCAATCATATTACAATCATTTTAGTTATGTTGCACTCCTTTGACATCTTAATCTTACACAACTCAAATCTGCAGCCCTTCATTCAAGTGTACTTTAGATATTCTAGGTTTTTCCTTAAACCAGGGATGAAAGTTTTCCTCTGACCAGCGGATTTCCTCTTTTTCTCTAGTGTACTTTAGATATTCTAGGTTTTTCCTTTAACCAGGGATGAAAGTTTTCCTCTGATCAGTGGATTTCTTCTTTTCCTCTAGTGAACTTTAGATATTCTAAGTTTTTCCTTAAATCAGATATGAAAGTTTTCCTCTGACTAGCGGATTTCCTCTTTTTCTCTAGTGTACTTTAGATATTCTAGGTTTTTCCTTAAACCAGGGATGAAAGTTTTCCTCTGACCAGCGGATTTCCTCTTTTTCTCTAGTGTACTTTAGATATTCTAGGTTTTTCCTTTAACCAGGGATGAAAGTTTTCCTCTGATCAGTGGATTTCTTCTTTTCCTCTAGTGAACTTTAGATATGCTAAGTTTTTCCTTAAATTAGATATGAAAGTTTTTCTCTGATCAGTGGATTTCCTCTTTTCCTCTAGTGAACTTTAGATATTCTAGGTTTTTCCTTTAACCAGGGGTGAAAGTTTTCCTCTGATCAGTGAATTTCTTCTTTTCCTCTAGTAAACTTTAGATATTCTAGGTTTTTCCTTAAATCAGATATGAAAGTTTTCCTCTGACCAGCAGATTTCCTCTTTTTCTCTAGTGAACTTTAGATATTCTAGGTTTTTCCTTAAATCAGATATGAAAGTTTTCCTCTGATCAGTGGATTTCTTCTTTTCCTCTAGTGAACTTTAGATATTCTAGATTTTTCCTTAAATCAGATATGAAAGATTTCCTCTGATCAGTGGATTTCTTCTTTTCCTCTAGTGAACTTTAGATATTCTAGGTTTTTCCTTAAATCAGATATGAAAGTTTTCCTCTGACTGGCAGATTTCCTCTTTTTCTCTAGTGTACTTTAGATATTCTAGGTTTTTCCTTTAACCAGGGATGAAAGTTTTCCTCTAATGAACTTTAGATATTCTAGGTTTTTCCTTAAATCAGATATGACAGTTTTCCTCTGATCAGTGGATTTCCTCTTTTCTTCTAGTGAACTTTAGATATGCTAGGTCTTTCCTTTAACCAGGGGTGAAAGTTTTCCTCTGATTAGCAGATTTCCTCTTTTTTTTAACAAAATATTTGAAAATAAAAGGTGTCAAGACTTGGTCTAAGCAGTTAGATAATGAGGTATTTGGGCATTGTATAGGAGATTTCCTCTTCTTTTTTTTCAGAGAGCACTTTCATTTCTGTTAAAAGATATTTTGTCTGTGGCGTTTTCATTGGTTAATATAGAATTTTCATGGAAAAATTAAAAAAATAGAGTTTACATCAGAAAAAAGAGTATTACTTTCATTTTCTTACATTTCTAGTGCATGATTTTTTTTTACACAGGGTCGAGTTTCCCATTATATTTATGATTTTCATTATTTGATGAATTTTGAAAAAATTAGTTATAAAAATATTTAGAGTTTATATTATGTAGAGATTATTACAATACAATGTATTATATTTGTTATTTTATATAATAATGCAAAAATATAAATATCAGGTAATTAAAAGTTACCGGTATTTGTGTAGAAGTATCTTGCAGTGTAATACACAATGTAGATAGTGTCTTTTGTCAGAATCTCAATATGAATATTCTTTAACCTATCATTTTTATTACCTCTCACACTTGTTTGGTCTGTAACCTTTTCACAAAACAGACCTAAAAATTATAATAAAAAAACCAAACTCTTTGCAACCTACTTTTGTGTTTGGAATAGACGGGTGTTTGGTTTATAAATGTAATGTATTAGAATGAAACCGTAAAATGTGAACACATCATCAAAGTAATTAGTGTCAATTGTTTTTTGAGTAAGCTTAATTTTGAAGAAGGTCATGTGCAGGTGTATAATACGCAAACCCTCTACAAAATCATCTCGATGAATAAAAAAGTGGGAATTATACACATACAAAGACGGTCAATTTCTTTGGTTTAGTCAGTAAGAAAAGTAAAAAAGGCACTCATATCAAATTCTGTGGTTGTAATGGGAATATGCCTAAAAAATATTTCCCTATACAATTTCAGATATTTACACAAAAACCTGAAAACAATTTATTAAATTAAGCATTTCAAAAGTTACTGTAAATGTATATGAGTAAAGGTTAATAGCCAAGGAAATGTGAGAGACAAAATTAGTTGGAACATGATTTACAATACATCTGTTATTTTGATAACAATTCTCTTTTCTAAAATAATTTAATTAATGTCGAAAAATGGATATGTACATGTGTTTATAAGCAGTGAGCTTTGACATCATGCGATTCACTATTTTTAACTAAAATTTCTGTAATATTCAATCTAATTCAGCCGCCAAGCAAAATAAAAATGAGCTAGTGCGGAGATCTAATTTTAATTAGATTGTGAAATATTAAACAAGGCTGTCGACTAAAAATTTTCCCATTGTGTCGTATGTTATTTACATAATTTTATTTACTAACATATTATTTTTACACATACTCAATTACCGGTAACATTATAAAGGCTACAAAATCAGGGTTTTATTTTTTTATTTTGTTTAGCAATATTAAATAATCTGGGAGGGCTGACATGGTCCTGATCGTATGGTAGTTAGATTTATAACTACCTATGCTATCAGTGCCTATCACCACTTACGTTCTGAGTTCGACTCCCACTCAGACGAAGTGTACTCGATACAACATTATGTGATAAAGTTTGTCAGTGATTTGCAACAGGTCAGTGGTTTTCTCTGGGCACTCTGGTTTCCTCCACCAATAAAACTGACCACCACGATATAACTGATATATTGTTGAAAGTGGTGTTAAGCATCATAAATTCAAACCAAGCCTAATTTGGGACAGTGTAAAGTGAAATTGTTAAGATCTTCAGTTTCTACTCATTACAGATCAATTAATACGATCTTGTGAGGTTTGTATTATGTTTTCAAGGGTTAGAGTTATGTTGTTAAATGCCACTTTCAACAATATTTCAGTTTTATTGATCGAGAAAAGTGGAGTATCCGGAGAAAACCACTGACCCGCTGCAAGTCACTGACAAACTTAGTTATTGTTTTCAAATATGATTTGTAACATTTATGCTGGAATGGTAAATTTTCTCATTTGAATGGTAAATTTTCCACTTTAATGGTCATTATCCACATTAAGGGTCAAATTTTTACTCTAAGGGTAAATTTTCAACTTGAAAAATATATTATTCACTTTGCATTTTTATTGTTAGTTTTCCATTTAAATTGTCAATTTTCCACCTGAATAAATGATATATTTTGCACTTTAATGATGTTTTTTCCACTTTAATGGTCGATTCTTTCACTTTAATGATTATTTTTCCAGTTTATTGCTAAATTTTCCATACTTGATTGGTATATTTTCTACTTTAATGGTGTTTTTCCACTTTAACCATCCATTTTTCCACTTGAATGATTAATATTCCAGTTTAATGCTTAATTTTTCACTTGAATGGTATATTTTCCACTGGAATGATGTTTTTTCCACTTTAATGGTAGATTTTTCCACTTGAATGATTAATATTCCAGTTTAATGGTAAATTTGGCATACTTGAATGGTATATTTTCCACTTGAATGATGTTTTTTCCCAATTAAATGGTAGATTTTTCCACTTGAATGATTAATATTCCAGTTTAATACTAAATGTTCCACTTGAATGATATATTTTCCACTTGAATGATATATTTTCCTCTTGAATGGTATATTTTCCACTTGAATAGTCAATTTTTTATTTATAGTTTATAATGTTGTTTATGCTGTTTTATATGTACTACAAAATGATGCAATATTTAATCAATAAACAAACTGAAAATATTAATGTATTAACTTATCAATGTGAAGTAATTATGTGTTACTGTCTGTGACAAAAATGTAGTGCCACAGAGCAGAGCGTTTCTGGAGTAACCTTCATGAGATACGCTCAAAATCGAAAGATTGGAAAGCCAAATAATTGCAGCTAGGACAAATTGGCTTAACCTTCCCTTCCAGAGCACATGAGTTCACCTCTGTTTTTAGTGAGATTTCTGTTTCTCAATCTTTAGTTTTCTGTGTGATGTTTTGTCCACTATTGTTTGTCTTTTTGTTCTTATTCTTTTGACAGTTATATTCTCTGTCCTTCTTTATTGCTGTTGTTTAATCTAGGTATCTTCAGATTTGTCTTCAAAGTGTTCTTGTACTACCTTGTTGGTGTAATCCTTGCTTTCAAGTGATGAAGACCACAATTGTGTACCCCAGTCAGGTAAAATATAAGACTATGAAATTAGTATTTGCAACATTAAGAATAAGATCAAAGACTGAATAATATGTTCCAATGGAGCAACATATATACCTGCAGACTTTGTTTCAATGAGCTAACACTACTCAAATCTAGTTCAACGGATATGTTCTACTTGTGGTAAACACTTCCCGGTCATTTCCTCATTCATGACTAATCACCCGGTTTGTAACTGGATTAACACGACGGGTGCCACTAGTGGAGAAGGAACTGCTTACCCATTCGGACCACCGAGTTCACCAAACCTCCCCCACCCGGTTTTTAATGGGGTTCGTGTTACTTGATCTTTAGTTTTATGTGAATATTTTGTAGATCATTGTTTTTCCTTTTGTACTTTTTCCTTTGGTCATTTTGCTGTCTGTTCTTCGATATACAGATTCTGATTACCCCTATCTTCAAACTCTTCTTATTCTAGTACAACGTAGACATCATAACTTTAAACAGCATCCACTCGCTCAAACCCAAATCCCCTCTGTCCATCCATCCAACTAGCCAGCCAAATAAAATGATCAGACTTATTATTTTGGAAAATTACCTAGCAACTGTAAATTATCTGCAACCAGAGGAGCAATAGCTGTGACAGGGGACAATGAGATTTCTATATATTTTAATTCCAACTTTGGTAACTGCCTGAAATATCCTCGGAGCTATTATATTTCATATTGCACTGGTATTTTGTCATTGCAAATTTCCTCCGCCAATAGAACTGACAGCAACGATATAATTGAAATATTGTTGAAAGTGGCGTTCAACACCAAAAATCTAACCCAAACCTTCACTGCAAACTCAGAGAAGAATTGCTGAATGTACTATTCTTTTTATGGTTTTCTCAGGGTATTCCGGTTTCCTCCACCAATAAAACTGACCGCCAGTCGATATAGCTGAAAATTGTGTTGAAAGGAGCGTTTAAGCACAATAACCTTGACCCCTGTCGTGGTAGTTTAGAGAGACATAGTAATAATGATTGAAAAGTAATAATACGGTTAAGCTCATCTGACTTGTGGCTACTTCGAAAAAAGTCAAGTGAATATTGTTGTTTTTTCAAAATCAGCTACATGCGTTTTTATCTGCCTGACGTTAGAAAAGTTTGAATATACCAAAGGGGTAATCAGAATCCGTATATCGAAGAAAGACAGACAATACAATGGCCAAAAGAAAAAGACAAGACAATACAATGGCCAAAAGAAAAAGACAGACAATACAATGGTCAAAACAAAAAGGACAAAAAGACAGACAATAAAATGGTCAAAAGAAAAATGACAAAAAGAAAGACTATGCAATGGTCAAAAGAAAAAAGACAAAAAGACAGAAAATACAATGGCCAAAAGAAAAAGGACAAAAAGACAGACAATACAATGGCCAAAAGAAAAAGGACAAAAAGACAGACAATACAATGGCCAATAGAAAAAGGGCAAAAAGACAGACAATACAATGGCCAATAGAAAAAGGACAGAAAGACAGACAATACAATGGCCAATAGAAAAAGGACAAAGACAGACAATACAATGGCCAAAGGAATTAAAGACAGACAATACAATGACCAAAAGAAGAAGGACAAACAATACAATGGCCAAAGAAAGAAGGACAAACAATACAATGAACAAAAGAAGGACAAATAATACAATGAACAAAAGAAAAAGACAAACAATACAATGGCCAAAGAAAGAAGGACAAACAATACAATGAACAAAAGAAGGACAAATAATACAATGAACAAAAGAAAAAGACAAACAATACAATGGCCAAAAGAAGGACAAACAATACAATGGCTAAAAGAAGGGCAAACAATACAATGGCCAAAAGGACAAACAATACAATGACCAAAAGAAGAAGGACAAACAATACAATGGCCAAAATAATTAAAGAGATACAATACAATGGCCAAAACAAGAAGGACAAACAATACAATGGCCAAAGGAAAAAGGACGAAAAGACAGACAATACAATGGTCAAAAGAAAAAGGACAAAAAGACAGACAATAAAATGGTCAAAAGAAAAAGACAGAAAATACAATGATCAAAAGAATTAAAGACAGACAATGCAATGGCCAAATGAAAAAGACAGACAATACAATGGCCAAAAGAAAAAGGACAAATAGACAGACAATACAATGGCCAAAGGAAAAAGACAGAAAATACAATGACCAAAGAAAAAGACAGACAATACAATGGCCAAAAGAAAAAGGACAAATAGATAGACAATAAAATGGTTAAAAGAAAAAAGACAAAAAGACAGAAAATACAATGGCCAAAAGAAAAAGGACAGAAAGACAGACAATACAATGGCCAAAAGAAAAAGGACAAAAAGACAGACAATACAATGGCCAATAGAAAAAGGGCAAAAAGACAGACAATACAATGGCCAATAGAAAAAGGACAGAAAGACAGACAATACAATGGCCAAAAGAAAAAGGACAACAAGACAGACAATACAATGGCCAATAGAAAAAGGACAGAAAGACAGACAATACAATGGCCAAAAGAATTAAAGACAGACAATACAATGGCCAAAAGAAGAAGAACAAACAATACAATGAACAAAAGAAGGACAAATAATACAATGAACAAAAGAAAAAGACAAACAATACAATGGCCAAAAGGAGGAGGACAAACAATACAATGGCCAAAAGAAGGGCAAACAATACAATGGCCAAAAGGACAAACAATACAATGACCAAAAGAAGGACAAACAATACAATGGCCAAAATAATTAAAGACAGACAATACAATGGCCAAAACAAGAAGGACAACCAATACAATGGCCAAAGGAAAAAGGACGAAAAGACAGACAATACAATGGTCAAAAGAAAAAGGGCAAAAAGACAGACAATAAAATGATCAAAAGAAAAAGGGCAAAAAGACAGACAATAAAATGGTCAAAAGAAAAAGGGCAAAAAGACAGACAAAACAATGGCCAAAAGAAAAAGGACGAAAAGACAGACAATGCAATGGTCAAAAGAAAAAGACAGACAATACAATGATCAAAAGAATTAAAGACAGACAATGCAATGGCCAAATGAAAAAGACAGACAATACAATGGCCAAAAGAAAAAGGACAAAAAGACAGACAATGCAATGGCCAAAGGAAAAAGACAGAAAATACAATGACCAAAAGAAAAAGACAGACAAAACAATGGCCAAAAGAAAAAGGACAAATAGACAGACAATAAAATGGTCAAAAGAAAAAGTGCAAAAAGACAGACAAAACAATGGCCAAAAGAAAAAGGACGAAAAGACAGACAATACAATGGTCAAAAGAAAAAGACAGACAATGCAATGGCCAAAAGAAAAAGGACAAATAGACAGACAATACAATGGCCAAAAAGAAAAAGACAGACAATACAATGACCAAAAGAAAAAGACAGACAATACAATGGCCAAAAGAAAAAGACAGACAATACAATGACCAAACGAAAAAGACAGACAATATAATGGCCAAAATAATTAAAGACAGACAATGCAATGGCCAAAAGAAAAAGACAGACAATACAATGACAAAAAAAAAAGGACAAATAGACAGACAATACAATGGCCAAAAGAAAAAGACAGACAATACAATGACCAAAAGAAAAAGACAGACTATACAATGGCAAAAAGAAAAAGACAGACAATACAATGACCAAACGAAAAAGACAGACAATAGAATGGCCAAAAGAATTAAAGACAGAAGACAGACAACACAATGGCCAAAAGATGGACAAACAATACAATGGCCAAGCGAAGAAGGACAAACAATACAATGAACAAAAGGACAAACAATGCAATGAACAAAAGAAAGAGGACAAATAATACAATGGCCAAAAGAAGGACAAACAATACAATGGCCAAAAGAAGGAGGACAAGCAATACAATGGCCAAAAGAAGAGGGACAAACACTACAATGGCCGGAAGAAGGACAAACAATACAATGGCCAAAAGAAGAAGAACAAACAATACAATGAACAAAAGAAGAAGGACAAACAATACAATGAACAAAAGAAGGACAAACAATACAATGAACAAAAGAAGAAAGACAAACAATACAATGGCCAAAAGAAGGACAAACAATACAATGGCCATAAGAAGGAGGACAAACAATACAATGAACAAAAGAAGAAGGACAAACAATACAATGGCCAAAAGAAGAAGAACAAATAATACAATGAACAAAAGAAGAAAGACAAACAATACAATGGCCAAAAGAAGGACAAACAATACAATGGCCAAAAGAAGAAGAACAAACAATACAATGAACAAAAGAAGAAGGACAAACAATACAATGGCCAAAAGAAGAAGAACAAATAATACAATGAACAAAAGAAGAAAGACAAACAATACAATGACCAAAAGAAGAAAGACAAACAATACAATGAACAAAAGAAGAAAGACAAACAATACAATGGCCAAAAGAAGGACAAACAATACAATGGCCAAAAGAAGGACAAACAATGCAATGACCAAAAGAAGGACAAACAATACAATGAACAAAAGAAGGACAAACAATACAATGACCAAAAGAAGTAGGACAAACAATACAATGGCCAAAATAATTAAAGACAGACAATACAATGGCCAAAACAAGAAGGACAAACAATACAATGGCCAAAAGAAAAAGGACGAAAAGACATACAATACAATGGTCAAAAGAAAAAGAGAGACAATACAATGACCAAAAGAAAAAGACAAGACAATACAATGACCAAAAGAAAAAGGATAAATAAACAGACAATAAAATGGTCAAAAGAAAAAGGGCAAAAAGACAGACAAAACAATGGCCAAAAGAAAAAGGACGAAAAGACAATGGTCTAAAAGAAAAAGACAGACAATACAATGACCAAAAGAATTAAAGATAGACAATGCAATGGTCAAATGAAAAAGACAGACAATACAATGGCCAAAAGAAAAAGACAACACAATGCAATGGCCAAAAGAAAAAGGACAAATCGACAGACAATACAATGGCCAAAGGAAACAGACAGACAATACATGAATGGCCAAAAGAAAAAGACAGACAATACAATGACCAAACGAAAAAGACAGACAATATAATGGCCAAAAGAAGGACAACCAATACAATGGCCAAGCGAAGGACAAACAATGCAATGAACAAAAGAAGGACAAACAATACAATGAACAAAAGAAGGAGGACAAACAATACAATGGCCAAAAGAAGGACAAACAATACAATGGCTAAAAGAAGGTGGACAAGCAATACAATGGCCAAAAGAAGAGGGACAAACACTACAATGGCCGGAAGAAGAAGGACAAACAATACAATGGCCAAAAGAAGAAGAACAAACAATACAATGAACAAAAGAAGAAGGACAAACAATACAATGAACAAAAGAAGGACAAACAATACAATGAACACAAGAAGAAAGACAAACAATACAATGGCCAAAAGAAGAAGAACAAATAATACAATGAACAAAAGAAGAAAGACAAACAATACAATGACCAAAAGAAGAAAGACAAACAATACAATGAACAAAAGAAGAAAGACAAACAATACAATGAACAAAAGAAGGACAAACAATACAATGGCCAAAAGAAGGACAAACAATACAATGACCAAAAGAAGGACAAACAATACAATGAACAAAAGAAGGACAAACAATACAATGACCAAAAGAAGAAGGACAAACAATACAATGGCCAAAATAATTAAAGACAGACAATACAATGGCCAAAACAAGAAGGACAAACAATACAATGGTCAAAAGAAAAAGGACAAATAGACAGACAATAAAATGGTCAAAAGAAAAAGGGCAAAAAGACAGACAAAACATTGGCCAAAAGAAAAAGGACGAAAAGACAGACAATACAATGGTCAAAAAGAAAAAGACAGACAATACAATGACCAAAAGAATTAAAGACAGACAATGCAATGGTCAAATGAAAAAGACAGACAATACAATGGCCAAAAGAAAAAGACAAGACAATACAATGGCCAAAAGAAAAAGGACAAATCGACAGACAATACAATGGCCAAAGGAAACAGACAGACAATACAATGGTCAAAAGAAAAAGACAAGACAATACAATGACCAAACGAAAAAGACAGACAATATAATGGCCAAAAGAATTAAAGACAGACAATACAATGGCCAAAAGAAGGACAAACAATACAATGGCCAAGCGAAGAAGGACAAACAATACAATGAACAAAAGAAGGACAAACAATACAATGAACAAAAGAAGGAGGACAAACAATACAATGGCCAAAAGAAGGACACACAATACAATGGCTAAAAGAAGGTGGACAAGCAATACAATGGCCAAAAGAAGAGGGACAAACACTATAATGGCCGAAAGAAGAAGGACAAACAATACAATGGCCAAAAGAAGAAGAACAAACAATACAATGAACAAAAGAAGAAGGACAAACAATACAATGAAAAAAAGAAGAAGGACAAACAATACAATGAACAAACGAAGAAGACAAACAATTTAATGAACAAAAGAAAAAGACAAACAATACAATGAACAAAAGAAGGAAAAACAATACAATGAACAAAAGGACAAACGAAATCGATATAAGTTTGAAATGGAATACCAAATACATGTCATGATGTGGCGGTCCCGACTAGGTCATCCCTGGAATGAATTGTGTGTTGTTCCAGTTCTAATCGTATTTTAATTAATGTTTTAATATTTTCAATTATATTATGGACAAACAATACAATGGCCAAAAGAAGAAGGACAAACAATACAATGAACAAAAGAAGAAGGACAAACAATACAATGAACAAATGAAAAAGACAAACAATACAATGAACAAAAGAAGGACAAACAATACAATGAACAAAAGAAGAAGGACAAACAATACAATGAACAAAAGAAGAAGGACAGACAATACAATGAACAAAAGAAGGACAGACAATACAATGAACAAAAGAAGAAGGACAAACAATACAATGAACAAAAGAAAAAGGACAAACAATACAATGAACAAAAGAAGAAGGAAAGACAATACAATGAACAAAAGAAGGACAGACAATACAATGAACAAAAGAAGAAGGACAAACAATACAATGGCCAAAAGAAAAAGGACAAATAGACAGACAATACAATGGCCAAAGGAAAAAGACAGAAAATACAATGACCAAAGAAAAAGACAGACAATACAATGGCCAAAAGAAAAAGGACAAATAGATAGACAATAAAATGGTTAAAAGAAAAAAGACAAAAAGACAGAAAATACAATGGCCAAAAGAAAAAGGACAGAAAGACAGACAATACAATGGCCAAAAGAAAAAGGACAAAAAGACAGACAATACAATGGCCAATAGAAAAAGGGCAAAAAGACAGACAATACAATGGCCAATAGAAAAAGGACAGAAAGACAGACAATACAATGGCCAAAAGAAAAAGGACAACAAGACAGACAATACAATGGCCAATAGAAAAAGGACAGAAAGACAGACAATACAATGGCCAAAAGAATTAAAGACAGACAATACAATGGCCAAAAGAAGAAGAACAAACAATACAATGAACAAAAGAAGGACAAATAATACAATGAACAAAAGAAAAAGACAAACAATACAATGGCCAAAAGGAGGAGGACAAACAATACAATGGCCAAAAGAAGGGCAAACAATACAATGGCCAAAAGGACAAACAATACAATGACCAAAAGAAGGACAAACAATACAATGGCCAAAATAATTAAAGACAGACAATACAATGGCCAAAACAAGAAGGACAACCAATACAATGGCCAAAGGAAAAAGGACGAAAAGACAGACAATACAATGGTCAAAAGAAAAAGGGCAAAAAGACAGACAATAAAATGATCAAAAGAAAAAGGGCAAAAAGACAGACAATAAAATGGTCAAAAGAAAAAGGGCAAAAAGACAGACAAAACAATGGCCAAAAGAAAAAGGACGAAAAGACAGACAATGCAATGGTCAAAAGAAAAAGACAGACAATACAATGATCAAAAGAATTAAAGACAGACAATGCAATGGCCAAATGAAAAAGACAGACAATACAATGGCCAAAAGAAAAAGGACAAAAAGACAGACAATGCAATGGCCAAAGGAAAAAGACAGAAAATACAATGACCAAAAGAAAAAGACAGACAAAACAATGGCCAAAAGAAAAAGGACAAATAGACAGACAATAAAATGGTCAAAAGAAAAAGTGCAAAAAGACAGACAAAACAATGGCCAAAAGAAAAAGGACGAAAAGACAGACAATACAATGGTCAAAAGAAAAAGACAGACAATGCAATGGCCAAAAGAAAAAGGACAAATAGACAGACAATACAATGGCCAAAAAGAAAAAGACAGACAATACAATGACCAAAAGAAAAAGACAGACAATACAATGGCCAAAAGAAAAAGACAGACAATACAATGACCAAACGAAAAAGACAGACAATATAATGGCCAAAATAATTAAAGACAGACAATGCAATGGCCAAAAGAAAAAGACAGACAATACAATGACAAAAAAAAAAGGACAAATAGACAGACAATACAATGGCCAAAAGAAAAAGACAGACAATACAATGACCAAAAGAAAAAGACAGACTATACAATGGCAAAAAGAAAAAGACAGACAATACAATGACCAAACGAAAAAGACAGACAATAGAATGGCCAAAAGAATTAAAGACAGAAGACAGACAACACAATGGCCAAAAGATGGACAAACAATACAATGGCCAAGCGAAGAAGGACAAACAATACAATGAACAAAAGGACAAACAATGCAATGAACAAAAGAAAGAGGACAAATAATACAATGGCCAAAAGAAGGACAAACAATACAATGGCCAAAAGAAGGAGGACAAGCAATACAATGGCCAAAAGAAGAGGGACAAACACTACAATGGCCGGAAGAAGGACAAACAATACAATGGCCAAAAGAAGAAGAACAAACAATACAATGAACAAAAGAAGAAGGACAAACAATACAATGAACAAAAGAAGGACAAACAATACAATGAACAAAAGAAGAAAGACAAACAATACAATGGCCAAAAGAAGGACAAACAATACAATGGCCATAAGAAGGAGGACAAACAATACAATGAACAAAAGAAGAAGGACAAACAATACAATGGCCAAAAGAAGAAGAACAAATAATACAATGAACAAAAGAAGAAAGACAAACAATACAATGGCCAAAAGAAGGACAAACAATACAATGGCCAAAAGAAGAAGAACAAACAATACAATGAACAAAAGAAGAAGGACAAACAATACAATGGCCAAAAGAAGAAGAACAAATAATACAATGAACAAAAGAAGAAAGACAAACAATACAATGACCAAAAGAAGAAAGACAAACAATACAATGAACAAAAGAAGAAAGACAAACAATACAATGGCCAAAAGAAGGACAAACAATACAATGGCCAAAAGAAGGACAAACAATGCAATGACCAAAAGAAGGACAAACAATACAATGAACAAAAGAAGGACAAACAATACAATGACCAAAAGAAGTAGGACAAACAATACAATGGCCAAAATAATTAAAGACAGACAATACAATGGCCAAAACAAGAAGGACAAACAATACAATGGCCAAAAGAAAAAGGACGAAAAGACATACAATACAATGGTCAAAAGAAAAAGAGAGACAATACAATGACCAAAAGAAAAAGACAAGACAATACAATGACCAAAAGAAAAAGGATAAATAGACAGACAATAAAATGGTCAAAAGAAAAAGGGCAAAAAGACAGACAAAACAATGGCCAAAAGAAAAAGGACGAAAAGACAATGGTCTAAAAGAAAAAGACAGACAATACAATGACCAAAAGAATTAAAGATAGACAATGCAATGGTCAAATGAAAAAGACAGACAATACAATGGCCAAAAGAAAAAGACAACACAATGCAATGGCCAAAAGAAAAAGGACAAATCGACAGACAATACAATGGCCAAAGGAAACAGACAGACAATACATGAATGGCCAAAAGAAAAAGACAGACAATACAATGACCAAACGAAAAAGACAGACAATATAATGGCCAAAAGAAGGACAACCAATACAATGGCCAAGCGAAGGACAAACAATGCAATGAACAAAAGAAGGACAAACAATACAATGAACAAAAGAAGGAGGACAAACAATACAATGGCCAAAAGAAGGACAAACAATACAATGGCTAAAAGAAGGTGGACAAGCAATACAATGGCCAAAAGAAGAGGGACAAACACTACAATGGCCGGAAGAAGAAGGACAAACAATACAATGGCCAAAAGAAGAAGAACAAACAATACAATGAACAAAAGAAGAAGGACAAACAATACAATGAACAAAAGAAGGACAAACAATACAATGAACACAAGAAGAAAGACAAACAATACAATGGCCAAAAGAAGAAGAACAAATAATACAATGAACAAAAGAAGAAAGACAAACAATACAATGACCAAAAGAAGAAAGACAAACAATACAATGAACAAAAGAAGAAAGACAAACAATACAATGAACAAAAGAAGGACAAACAATACAATGGCCAAAAGAAGGACAAACAATACAATGACCAAAAGAAGGACAAACAATACAATGAACAAAAGAAGGACAAACAATACAATGACCAAAAGAAGAAGGACAAACAATACAATGGCCAAAATAATTAAAGACAGACAATACAATGGCCAAAACAAGAAGGACAAACAATACAATGGTCAAAAGAAAAAGGACAAATAGACAGACAATAAAATGGTCAAAAGAAAAAGGGCAAAAAGACAGACAAAACATTGGCCAAAAGAAAAAGGACGAAAAGACAGACAATACAATGGTCAAAAAGAAAAAGACAGACAATACAATGACCAAAAGAATTAAAGACAGACAATGCAATGGTCAAATGAAAAAGACAGACAATACAATGGCCAAAAGAAAAAGACAAGACAATACAATGGCCAAAAGAAAAAGGACAAATCGACAGACAATACAATGGCCAAAGGAAACAGACAGACAATACAATGGTCAAAAGAAAAAGACAAGACAATACAATGACCAAACGAAAAAGACAGACAATATAATGGCCAAAAGAATTAAAGACAGACAATACAATGGCCAAAAGAAGGACAAACAATACAATGGCCAAGCGAAGAAGGACAAACAATACAATGAACAAAAGAAGGAGGACAAACAATACAATGGCCAAAAGAAGGACACACAATACAATGGCTAAAAGAAGGTGGACAAGCAATACAATGGCCAAAAGAAGAGGGACAAACACTATAATGGCCGAAAGAAGAAGGACAAACAATACAATGGCCAAAAGAAGAAGAACAAACAATACAATGAACAAAAGAAGAAGGACAAACAATACAATGAAAAAAAGAAGAAGGACAAACAATACAATGAACAAACGAAGAAGACAAACAATTTAATGAACAAAAGAAAAAGACAAACAATACAATGAACAAAAGAAGGAAAAACAATACAATGAACAAAAGGACAAACGAAATCGATATAAGTTTGAAATGGAATACCAAATACATGTCATGATGTGGCGGTCCCGACTAGGTCATCCCTGGAATGAATTGTGTGTTGTTCCAGTTCTAATCGTATTTTAATTAATGTTTTAATATTTTCAATTATATTATGGACAAACAATACAATGGCCAAAAGAAGAAGGACAAACAATACAATGAACAAAAGAAGAAGGACAAACAATACAATGAACAAATGAAAAAGACAAACAATACAATGAACAAAAGAAGAAGGACAGACAATACAATGAACAAAAGAAGGACAGACAATACAATGAACAAAAGAAGAAGGACAAACAATACAATGAACAAAAGAAAAAGGACAAACAATACAATGAACAAAAGAAGAAGGAAAGACAATACAATGAACAAAAGAAGGACAGACAATACAATGAACAAAAGAAGAAGGACAAACAATACAATGGCCAAAAGAAGAAGAACAAATAATACAATGAACAAAAGAAGAAAGACAAACAATACAATGGCCAAAAGAAGGACAAACAATACAATGGCCAAAAGAAGAAGAACAAACAATACAATGAACAAAAGAAGAAGGACAAACAATACAATGGCCAAAAGAAGAAGAACAAATAATACAATGAACAAAAGAAGAAAGACAAACAATACAATGACCAAAAGAAGAAAGACAAACAATACAATGAACAAAAGAAGAAAGACAAACAATACAATGGCCAAAAGAAGGACAAACAATACAATGGCCAAAAGAAGGACAAACAATGCAATGACCAAAAGAAGGACAAACAATACAATGAACAAAAGAAGGACAAACAATACAATGACCAAAAGAAGTAGGACAAACAATACAATGGCCAAAATAATTAAAGACAGACAATACAATGGCCAAAACAAGAAGGACAAACAATACAATGGCCAAAAGAAAAAGGACGAAAAGACATACAATACAATGGTCAAAAGAAAAAGAGAGACAATACAATGACCAAAAGAAAAAGACAAGACAATACAATGACCAAAAGAAAAAGGATAAATAGACAGACAATAAAATGGTCAAAAGAAAAAGGGCAAAAAGACAGACAAAACAATGGCCAAAAGAAAAAGGACGAAAAGACAATGGTCTAAAAGAAAAAGACAGACAATACAATGACCAAAAGAATTAAAGATAGACAATGCAATGGTCAAATGAAAAAGACAGACAATACAATGGCCAAAAGAAAAAGACAACACAATGCAATGGCCAAAAGAAAAAGGACAAATCGACAGACAATACAATGGCCAAAGGAAACAGACAGACAATACATGAATGGCCAAAAGAAAAAGACAGACAATACAATGACCAAACGAAAAAGACAGACAATATAATGGCCAAAAGAAGGACAACCAATACAATGGCCAAGCGAAGGACAAACAATGCAATGAACAAAAGAAGGACAAACAATACAATGAACAAAAGAAGGAGGACAAACAATACAATGGCCAAAAGAAGGACAAACAATACAATGGCTAAAAGAAGGTGGACAAGCAATACAATGGCCAAAAGAAGAGGGACAAACACTACAATGGCCGGAAGAAGAAGGACAAACAATACAATGGCCAAAAGAAGAAGAACAAACAATACAATGAACAAAAGAAGAAGGACAAACAATACAATGAACAAAAGAAGGACAAACAATACAATGAACACAAGAAGAAAGACAAACAATACAATGGCCAAAAGAAGAAGAACAAATAATACAATGAACAAAAGAAGAAAGACAAACAATACAATGACCAAAAGAAGAAAGACAAACAATACAATGAACAAAAGAAGAAAGACAAACAATACAATGAACAAAAGAAGGACAAACAATACAATGGCCAAAAGAAGGACAAACAATACAATGACCAAAAGAAGGACAAACAATACAATGAACAAAAGAAGGACAAACAATACAATGACCAAAAGAAGAAGGACAAACAATACAATGGCCAAAATAATTAAAGACAGACAATACAATGGCCAAAACAAGAAGGACAAACAATACAATGGTCAAAAGAAAAAGGACAAATAGACAGACAATAAAATGGTCAAAAGAAAAAGGGCAAAAAGACAGACAAAACATTGGCCAAAAGAAAAAGGACGAAAAGACAGACAATACAATGGTCAAAAAGAAAAAGACAGACAATACAATGACCAAAAGAATTAAAGACAGACAATGCAATGGTCAAATGAAAAAGACAGACAATACAATGGCCAAAAGAAAAAGACAAGACAATACAATGGCCAAAAGAAAAAGGACAAATCGACAGACAATACAATGGCCAAAGGAAACAGACAGACAATACAATGGTCAAAAGAAAAAGACAAGACAATACAATGACCAAACGAAAAAGACAGACAATATAATGGCCAAAAGAATTAAAGACAGACAATACAATGGCCAAAAGAAGGACAAACAATACAATGGCCAAGCGAAGAAGGACAAACAATACAATGAACAAAAGAAGGAGGACAAACAATACAATGGCCAAAAGAAGGACACACAATACAATGGCTAAAAGAAGGTGGACAAGCAATACAATGGCCAAAAGAAGAGGGACAAACACTATAATGGCCGAAAGAAGAAGGACAAACAATACAATGGCCAAAAGAAGAAGAACAAACAATACAATGAACAAAAGAAGAAGGACAAACAATACAATGAAAAAAAGAAGAAGGACAAACAATACAATGAACAAACGAAGAAGACAAACAATTTAATGAACAAAAGAAAAAGACAAACAATACAATGAACAAAAGAAGGAAAAACAATACAATGAACAAAAGGACAAACGAAATCGATATAAGTTTGAAATGGAATACCAAATACATGTCATGATGTGGCGGTCCCGACTAGGTCATCCCTGGAATGAATTGTGTGTTGTTCCAGTTCTAATCGTATTTTAATTAATGTTTTAATATTTTCAATTATATTATGGACAAACAATACAATGGCCAAAAGAAGAAGGACAAACAATACAATGAACAAAAGAAGAAGGACAAACAATACAATGAACAAATGAAAAAGACAAACAATACAATGAACAAAAGAAGAAGGACAGACAATACAATGAACAAAAGAAGGACAGACAATACAATGAACAAAAGAAGAAGGACAAACAATACAATGAACAAAAGAAAAAGGACAAACAATACAATGAACAAAAGAAGAAGGAAAGACAATACAATGAACAAAAGAAGGACAGACAATACAATGAACAAAAGAAGAAGGACAAACAATACAATGAACAAAAGAAAAAGGACAAACAATACAATGAACAAATGAAGAAGACAAACAATTTAATGAACAAAAGAAAAAGACAAACAATACAATGAACAAAAGAAGGAAAAACAATACAATGAACAAAAGGACAAACGAGATCGATATAAGTTTGAAATGGAATACCAAATACATGTCACGATGTGGCGGTCCCGACTAGGTCATCCCTGGAATGAATTGTGTGTTGTTCCAGTTCTAATCATATTTTAATTAATGTTTTAATATTTTCAATTATATTATGGTCTGGTGATTGGGATGGCCAATCAAGACAATCGACATCATTGTTATCCTTCTACAATTTTGTCTGTACGGACTGATGTACCAGGGGCGCTGTCATCTTGGAAAATTCACTGATAATTTTCGAATTTTAAAGCGACTAACAAAAGATTCATGCTGCAGAAAAGAGATTATATAAAAACAGATTCACCAGTTGGTAAAAGTAACCATTGTATGATAAATTTCGAGTTTTGCTGCTATATTGAAGATGAAACTTTTTCTAGGGATCCTTTCTCATATTTTAAACTTTTTCTAGGGATCGTTTCTCATATTTTAAAGGTAACTATAGAGATTTTTCTGACCATTTAAATAATGTGGACTGGGACAATTTGTTTGATGAGAAAAGTGTAGATGAAATGTGGACTATTTTTTCCAAGATTATGTCTGATGGCATGGCCAAATGTATTCCAAAGAGAAAGTCTGATGATATATTGTTTAACCCACCCTTGTGGATGGATAGGAACACAAAATAAGTTATAATTAAGAAACGCAAATCATGGAAATCTTATAAATATTCTAAAAGTGTACTTGCTCATGCAAAATATGTCAAAGACAGAAATGATTGTACAAACGCAGTAAGGTCTGCAAAAATTAGTTTTGAACGTAAAATAGGACTTGAATCGAAATCTAAGGTGAAATCCTTCTGGAATTATATTAATAGTAAATTGAAAACCAGATCCGGTATTGGTACCCTTGAAAGAAGTGACGGAACTTTAGCAAGTAGTGAGGCTGATAAAGTTGAAGTTCTCAATAAGTGTATTTACCACAGGCACTTGTTTTATTCAAAAAATATATGCCCTCTCCTCTTCCTTACTTCAAGGTAAACATCTGCCCTTTTCCCCTTCCCCACTTCGCCTCACTATTTTTCGCTTATTTGTGATCCTTTCGCTGACCCAATTATATCGTTACACTCCCGAGATATTTCTCTTTTCGACTGCCACATTTAAATATACCTACCAGGCCCCCCTCGGACGAATTGGACAAGAATATTCAGCGAACGTAGCATTTTCTATTTTTCAGTCATTGAAACGGATACAGCCACTTCCTGTCCGGTCTAAATTGATTTAGAAACTAAAAAAAAAGGTGCTTTAAATATCAAATGTCAGTAATTTGGAGTTGAACATATTTTTATAATATACATTGGAACAATTATCTGTATTTTAAAGGCTTACTTTACATTTGAGAGGAGATGATCATAATGACATTGTTACACATGGCCGGTCTAGAGAATTCCGAATGCATATGAAAAATCCAGCGCAAACCGGAAGTGGCTGTATCCGATTCAATGACTGAAAAATAGAAAATGCGACGTTCGCTGAATATCATTGTCCAATTCGTGACGTTTTCACCCTAAAGTTGTGTTTGATGTACAGGATTCTATTTACTATCCTCTATATTCGTTTTTTAATAAGTCTATCGAAGAAGGCAAAGTTCCAGTTGAGTGGAAAATGGCAATCGTTTCTCCTATTTTCAAAAAAGGCAAGAAATCAAGCCCAGGCAAGTATAGGCCAGTTAGTTTGATTTCCATAATGTGTAAGATTTGCGAGTCAATCATCAGGGATAAAATTATGAATTACATGTAAAACAATGATTTATTTACAAACAGTCAATATGGATTTCGTCCAGGTAGATCTTGTGTTACCCAACTCCTTGAAGTTTTAGACGATTGGTCAGAATTAATGGACAATGGTTTCTCAATTGATACTATATATTTGGATTTCTCCAAAGCGTTTGATTCCTTGCCGAATCAGCGATTATTTTTGAAACTTGAAAAACTTGGGTTTGAAGGAAGTTTGTTGAATTGGATTAAGAGCTTTTTAACTGGACGTAATCAATGTGTTCGTATTAATAGTACAGCTTCAACTTTAAGTGATGTCGTTAGTGGAGTGCCTCAAGGGAAGCGTACTTAGTTAGTCCTGTGCTGTTTTTGATATTTATTAACGATTTACCAGACATTGTGAATGGAATTATTAACATTTTTGCTGATGACTAAGACATTTTCGAAAATTTCTACTGTTAATGATCATGACAGATTACAAGAATATCTTGATGAGCTATGTGATTGGCATGGAAATTAAAATTTAATGCAGCAAAATGTAAAGTACTTCGTTTCAATCCTGATATCAATAATCACTACCGTTATACCATGTTGGATAGCTCTGATAATTATGTTGCCTTAGATGAAGTTGATGAAGAGAAAGATTTAGGAGTAACTTTTCAGTCGAACTTGAAATTTGATAAACATATTAGCAGCATCATTGCCAAAGCTCAGAGAGTACTATCCCTGATTTATCATTCTTTTGACTATATGGACCGTGACATGTTTCTTGTTCTCTACAAATCAGTTGTTCGCCCTACACTGGAATACCCCACTTGTGTTTGGTCCCCTCCCTGAAAAAAGATATACAAAAGTTAGAAGCTGTTCAAAGGAGAGCCACTAGCTTGTAAAAGATATAAGTCATCTTAACTACGAGGACCGACTTAGACAATTAGGATTGCCGACTCTTGTATATCGAAGGGACAGAAATGACATGATACAGGTCTACAAGGCTATACATGGCATTGATGATATTAATTGGATGAGTTTATATATGCTAGTCCCATCAACAGCAACTAGGGGTCACTCACTTAAGATTTTTAAGAAGCAATTTAGAACAACACAGAGGATAATAGATCAGTGGAATGGATTATCAAACTCTACAGTCACTTCAAAGTCCGTAAATGCCTTCAAATCTGCTTTAAATGCTGAAAATTGGAACCCATATAAATTCACATGTTCATGTTAACGACAGTCTATATATACATTTTTTTTTACGTTTTAATATGTGTTAATGCACACACCTTTATTAGTTGCGATATGTCAATTCGTATGTCTAAACCATCATGAGAAGAGGAAACTAACACCAGACTATGATGAGGGGTCTTTAAAAGCCAATGGTTTACATTTTGACCCGAAGAAAAAGTACAAAGTAACAAATTATGAAACTTTTTGTCAATTTTGGGAGTTTTATGAAAATTCACTATTTTTTTATTACATAATTATCACTTAGTAAATGACTACCAAGGAAAACAAAATACACAAAAAAATGAACATTATTATTCCTTTACAAAATTCTGGACCACAGGCAACAACGGACAGGAAATAAGTAACAAGAGCAAACAGAAATAGGAAAATAACGAAATACTGTAACTTCAATTTCTCACCTTATCGCTTGCACGGATCTTTTTCATAATCATAATCCATTTTGCAATGATCTGTCACATAATTTATCCTTTTGGACACCTTAAATACACATCGAAAAGTTAAAAGCAAATTCATCTCCCGGGATACATATGTTCGGAAACTTTCAGCGCCTTTCATCCGTGATAACACCTATACTCTCAAAAAAAAAAGAAACGCAACATGTGAAAAAATATAATTTACTTCAAATTTTCAACATCATTTTAATTACAGAAATAAGCATTATATTACACTGAAATTTGGCACACTGGTTGTACAGACTTTAAAGTTAATAAAAATGTCAACATTTATCACATTAAAGTCCATAGCGTTCAGATGACGTCACTTCAAAGTCAATATCTGTTGTGCCCACCATTAACCTGTATTACAGCACGGACCCGTCACGGCATAGACTCGATCAATCGACGAATACGGTCTTGCGGAATTCTCTCTCGTTCTTGCTCAAGAGCTTGTTGCAGTTCTTGCAGCGCTGGTTGACGACTGCGCACGCGTCGATCCAAGTCATCCACAAATGTTCTATTGAGTTCAAATCTAGTGATTTAAACGGCCAGGCGAGCACTGTTACGTTCTGGTTGGCTAGAAAGTCAACAGTAGCACGAGCTGTGTGCGACCGAGTGTTGTCGTACAGAAAAGCTTCCCTACGAAGGTTCATTGCGGGCAGCATGTGTGGTGTCAAAACCTCATCTCTGTATCGAGCGGCGCTAAGGTTGCCGTGGATGTGCACCAGTTGAGTTTTTTGGTGTAGGATATGGCACCCCACATCATCACACTTCCTCCGCCGAATTTGTCGACCTCAAGGACGCAGTTCCTTGCGAACCTCTCATTCCGGCGTCTGTAGATACGTGTACGGCCATCTCTTTTCTGCAGCATGAATCTTTTGTCAGTCGTTTTAAAATTCGAAAATTATCAGTGAATTTTCCAAGATGACAGCGCCCCTGGTACATCAGTCCGTACAGACAAAATTGTAGAAGGATAACAATGATGTCGATTGTCTTGATTGGCCATCCCAATCACCAGACCATAATATAATTGAAAATATTAAAACATTAATTAAAATATGATTAGAACTGGAACAACACACAATTCATTCCAGGGATGACCTAGTCGGGACCGCCACATCGTGACATGTATTTGGTATTCCATTTCAAACTTATATCGATCTCGTTTGTCCTTTTGTTCATTGTATTGTTTTTCCTTCTTTTGTTCATTGTATTGTTTGTCTTTTTCTTTTGTTCATTAAATTGTTTGTCTTCTTCATTTGTTCATTGTATTGTTTGTCCTTTTTCTTTTGTTCATTGTATTGTTTGTCCTTCTTCTTTTGTTCATTGTATTGTCTGTCCTTCTTTTGTTCATTGTATTGTCTGTCCTTCTTCTTTTGTTCATTGTATTGTTTGTCCTTTTTCTTTTGTTCATTGTATTGTTTGTCCTTCTTCTTTTGTTCATTGTATTGTCTGTCCTTCTTTTGTTCATTGTATTGTCTGTCCTTCTTCTTTTGTTCATTGTATTGTTTGTCCTTCTTCTTTTGTTCATTGTATTGTTTGTCCTTCTTTTGTTCATTGTATTGTTTGTCTTTTTCATTTGTTCATTGTATTGTTTGTCCTTCTTCTTTTGGCCATTGTATTGTTTGTCCTTCTTCTTTTGTTCATTGTATTGTCTGTCCTTCTTTTGTTCATTGTATTGTCTGTCCTTCTTCTTTTGTTTATTGTATTGTTTGTCTTTCTTCTTTTGTTCATTGTATTGTTTGTCCTTCTTTTGTTCATTGTATTGTTTGTCTTTTTCTTTTGTTCATTAAATTGTTTGTCTTCTTCATTTGTTCATTGTATTGTTTGTCCTTCTTCTTTTGTTCATTGTATTGTTTGTCCTTCTTCTTTTGGCCATTGTATTGTTTGTTCTTCTTCTTTTGTTCATTGTATTGTCTGTCCTTCTTTTGTTCATTGTATTGTCTGTCCTTCTTCTTTTGTTCATTGTATTGTTTGCCTTTCTTCTTTTGTTCATTGTATTGTTTGTCCTTCTTTTGTTCATTGTATTGTTTGTCTTTTTCTTTTGTTCATTAAATTGTTTGTCTTCTTCATTTGTTGATTGTATTGTTTGTCCTTTTTCTTTTGTTCATTGTATTGTTTGTCCTTCTTTTGTTCATTGTATTGTCTGTCCTTCTTTTGTTCATTGTATTGTCTGTCCTTCTTCTTTTGTTCATTGTATTGTTTGTCTTTCTTCTTTTGTTCATTGTATTGTTTGTCCTTCTTTTGTTCAGTGTATTGTTTGTCTTTTTCTTTTGTTCATTAAATTGTTTGTCTTCTTCATTTGTTCATTGTATTGTTTGTCCTTCTTCTTTTGTTCATTGTATTGTTTGTCCTTCTTCTTTTGGCCATTGTATTATTTGTCCTTCTTCTTTTGTTCATTGTATTGTCTGTCCTTCTTTTGTTCATTGTATTGTCTGTCCTTCTTCTTTTGTTCATTGTATTGTTTGTCTTTCTTCTTTTGTTCATTGTATTGTTTGTCCTTCTTTTGTTCATTGTATTGTTTGTCTTTTTCATTTGTTCATTGTATTGTTTGTCCTTCTTCTTTTGTTCATTGTATTGTTTGTCCTTCTTCTTTTGGTCATTGTATTGTTTGCCCTTCTTTTGGCCATTGTAGTGTTTGTCCTTCTTCTTTCGGCCATTGTACTGTTTGTCCCTCTTCTTTTGACCATTGTATTGCTTGTCCACCTTCTTTTAGCCATTGTATTATTTGTCCTTCTTTTGGTCATTGTATTGTTTGTCCTCCTTCTTTTGTTCATTGTATTGTTTGTCCTTCTTTTGTTCATTGTATTGTTTGTCCTTCTTTTGTTCATTGTATTGTTTGTCCTTCTTCGCTTGGCCATTGTATTGTTTGTCCTTCTTTTGGCCATTGTGTTTTCTGTCTTTAATTCTTTTGGCCATTATATTGTCTGTCTTTTTCGTTTGGTCATTGTATTGTCTGTATTTTTCTTTTGGTCATTGTATTGTCTGTCTTTTTCTTTTGGTCATTGTATTGTCTGTCTGTTTCTTTTGGCCATTGTATTGTCTGTCGATTTGTCCTTTTTCTTTTGGCCATTGTATTGTCTTGTCTTTTTCTTTTGGCCATTATATTGTCTGTCTTTTTCATTTGGCCATTGCATTGTTTATCTTTAATTCTTTTGGTCATTGTATTGTCTGTCTTTTTCTTTTAGACCATTGCATTGTCTGTCTTTTCGTTCTTTTTCTTTTGGCCATTGTTTTGTCTGTCTTTTTGCCCTTTTTCTTTTGACCATTTTTTTGTCTGTCTATTTGTCCTTTTTCTTTTGGCCATTGTATTGTCTTGTCTTTTTCTTTTGGTCATTGTATTGTGTCTCTTTTTCTTTTGACCATTGTATTGTCTGTCTTTTCGTTCTTTTTCTTTTGGCCATTGTTTTGTCTGTCTTTTTGCCCTTTTTCTTTTGACCATTTTATTGTCTGTCTTTTCGTCCTTTTTCTTTTGTTCATTGTATTGTTTGTCCTTCTTCTTTTGTTCATTGTATTGTTTGTCTTTCTTCTTTTGTTCATTGTATTGTTTGTCCTTCTTTTGTTCATTGCATTGTTTGTCTTTTTCTTTTGTTCATTAAATTGTTTGTCTTCTTCATTTGTTCATTGTATTGTTTGTCCTTTTTCTTTTGTTCATTGTATTGTTTGTCCTTCTTCTTTTGTTCATTGTATTGTTTGTCCTTCTTTTGTTCATTGTATTGTCTGTCCTTCTTCTTTTGTTCATTGTATTGTTTGTCTTTCTTCTTTTGTTCATTGTATTGTTTGTCCTTCTTTCGTTCATTGTATTGTTTGTCTTTTTCTTTTGTTCATTAAATTGTTTGTCTTCTTTATTTGTTCATTGTATTGTTTGTCCTTCTTCTTTTGTTCATTGTATTGCTTGTCCTTCTTCTTTTGTTCATTGTATTGTCTGTCCTTCTTTTGTTCATTGTATTGTCTGACCTTCTTCTTTTGTTCATTGTATTGTTTGTCTTTCTTCTTTTGTTCATTGTATTGTTTGTCCTTCTTTTGTTCATTGTATTGTTTGTCTTTTTCTTTTGTTCATTAAATTGTTTGTCTTCTTCATTTGTTCATTGTATTGTTTGTCCTTCTTCTTTTGGTCATTGTATTGTTTGCCCTTCTGTTGTTCATTGTATTGTTTGTTCTTCTTCTTTTGGCCATTGTAGTGTTTGTCCTTCTTCTTTCGGCCATTGTACTGTTTGTCCCTCTTCTTTTGACCATTGTATTGCTTGTCCACCTTCTTTTAGCCATTGTATTGTTTGTCCTTCTTTTGGTCATTGTATTGTTTGTCCTCCTTCTTTTGTTCATTGTATTGTTTGTCCTTCTTTTATTCATTGTATTGTTTGTCCTTCTTCGCTTGGCCATTGTATTGTTTGTCCTTCTTTTGGCCATTGTATTTTCTGTCTTTAATTCTTTTGGCCATTATATTGTCTGTCTTTTTCGTTTGGTCATTGTATTGTATGTATTTTTCTTTTGGCCATTGTATTGTCTGTCTTTTTCTTTTGGTCATTGTATTGTCTGTCTGTTTCTTTTGGCCATTGTATTGTCTTGTCTTTTTCTTTAGGCCATTGTATTGTCTGTCTTTTTCATTTGGCCATTGCATTGTCTATCTTTAATTCTTTTGGTCATTGTATTGTCTGTCTTTTTCTTTTAGACCATTGTATTGTCTGTCTTTTCGTTCTTTTTCTTTTGGCCATTGTTTTGTCTGTCTTTTTGCCCTTTTTCTTTTGACCATTTTATTGTCTGTCTATTTGTCCTTTTTCTTTTGGCCATTGCATTGTCTTGTCTTTTTCTTTTGGTCATTGTATTGTGTCTCTTTTTCTTTTGACCATTGTATTGTCTGTCTTTTCGTACTTTTTCTTTTGGCCATTGTTTTGTCTGTCTTTTTGCCCTTTTTCTTTTGACCATTTTATTGTCTGTCTTTTCGTCCTTTTTCTTTTGGCCATTGTATTGTTTGTCCTTGTTTTGGCCATTGTATTGTTTGTCTTTAATTATTTTGGCCATTGTATTGTTTGTCCTTCTTCTTTTGGTCATTGTATTGTTTGTCCTTCTTTTGTTCATTGTATTGTTTGTCCTTCTTCTTTTGGCCATTGTATTGTTTGTCTTTCTTCTTTTGGCCATTGTATTGTTTGTCCTTCTTCTTTTGGTCATTGTATTGTTTGTCCTTCTTTTGTTCATTGTATTGTCTGTCCTTCTTCTTTTGTTCATTGTATTGTTTGTCCTTCTTCTTTTGTTCATTGTATTGTTTGTTTGTCCTTTTTTTGGCCATTGTATTGTTTGTCCTTCTTTTGGCCATTGTATTGTTTGTCTTTCTTCTTTTGTTCATTGTATTGTTTGTCCTTCTTCTTTTGTTCATTGTATTGTTTGTCCTTCTTCTTCCGACCATTGTATTGTTTGTCTGTCCTTCTTTTGTTCATTGTATTGTTTGTCTTTCTTTTGTTCATTGTATTGTTTGTCCTTCTTCTTCCGACCATTGTATTGTTTGTCTGTCCTTCTTTTGTTCATTGTATTGTTTGTCCTTCTTTTGGCCATTTTATTGTTTGTCTGTCCTTCTTTTGGTCATTGTATTGTTTGTCCTTCTTTTGGCCATTGCATTGTTTGTCCTTCTTTTGTTCATTGTATTGTTTGTCCTTCTTTTGGTCATTGTATTGTTTGTCCTTCTTCTTTTGGCCATTGTATTGTTTGTCCTTCTTCTTTTGTTCATTGTATTGTTTCTCCTTCTTTTGGTCATTGTATTGTTTGTCCTTCTTCTTTTGGTCATTGTATTGTTTGTCCTTCTTCTTTTGGCCATTGTATTGTTTGTCCTTCTTCTTTTGTTCATTGTATTGTTTGTCTGTCCTTCTTTTGTTCATTGTATTGTTTGTCTTTCTTTTGTTCATTGTATTGTTTGTCCTTCTTCTTCCGACCATTGTATTGTTTGTCTGTCCTTCTTTTGTTCATTGTATTGTTTGTCCTTCTTTTGGCCATTTTATTGTTTGTCTGTCCTTCTTTTGGTCATTGTATTGTTTGTCCTTCTTCTTTTGGCCATTGTATTGTTTGTCTT
The DNA here is from genome assembly GCA_963383655.1 of Bathymodiolus septemdierum. Taxonomy (NCBI): domain Eukaryota; kingdom Metazoa; phylum Mollusca; class Bivalvia; order Mytilida; family Modiolidae; genus Bathymodiolus; species Bathymodiolus septemdierum. The sequence continues at coordinate 43,565,565 of OY726530.1, read as the reverse complement.
TCTTCGTTTGTTCATTGTATTGTTTGTCTGTCCTTCTTTTGGACACTGTATTGTTTGTCCTTCTTCTTCCGGCCATTGTAGTGTTTGTCCCTCTTCTTTTGACCATTGTATTGCTTGTCCTCCTTCTTTTGTTCATTGTATTGTTTGTCCTTTTGTTCATTGTATTGTTTGTCCTTCTTCGCTTGGCCATTGCATTGTTTGTCCTTCTTTTGGCCATTGTATTGTCTGTCTTTTTCGTTTGGTCATTGTATTGTCTGTCTTTTTCTTTTGGCCATTGTATTGTCTGTCTATTTGTCCTTTTTCTTTTGGCCATTGTATTGTCTGTCTATTTGTCCTTTTTCTTTTGGCCATTGTATTGTCTGTCTTTTTCTTTTGGTCATTGTATTGTCTGTCTTTAATTCTTTTGGCCATTGTATTGTCTGTCTATTTGTCCTTTTTCTTTTGGCCATTGTATTGTCTGTCTTTTTCTTTTGACCATTGTATTGTCTGTCTTTTCGTCCTTTTTCTTTTGGCCATTGTGTTGTCTGTCTTTTTGCCCTTTTTCTTTTGACCATTTTATTGTCTGTCTATTTGTCCTTTTTCTTTTGGCCATTGTATTGTCTGTCTTTTTCTTTTGGTCATTGTATTTTCTGTCTTGTTCCTTTGGCCATTGTATTGTCTGTCTATTTGTCCTTTTTCTTTTGGCCATTGTATTGTCTGTCTTTAATTCTTTTGATCATTGTATTGTCTGTCTTTTTCTTTTGACCATTGTATTGTCTGTCTTTTCGTCCTTTTTCTTTTGGCCATTGTTTTGTCTGTCTTTTTGCCCTTTTTCTTTTGACCATTTTATTTTCTGTCTTTTTGTCCTTTTTCTTTTGACCATTGCGAGGTATCTGTCTTTTGGTCCTTTTTCCTTTGGCCATTTTATTGTTTGTCCTTCTTGATAATCTTTTATTATCATGCCTTCTTCATTAGTAAAGACAAGATCTAGAATATTAGAAGTTTGACCTGTACGGATTCTAGTAGGTGAGCATATATGTTGGAATACAAAGTTTTCCAAGACACAGTCAACAATTTTTAAAACGTCTGATTGGCGGTTACCCATAACTTCATTTTTTAACCAGTCTATTTCCGGATAATTAAAATCTCCCATAATTAAGTAATGACTATATCTTAAATCTCGTGCCTTAGATATAAGATCATTTAATTTATTATTGTTGTCTTTTGAAAAGGAGGGACTTCTATATATACATCCCACTAAAAGTTTATCTATACCTCGTAATGATACTTCACACCAAGCAGATTCCGAAAAGTCTGAGTCTGATAAAATGTCAACCTTGAAAGCTGTCAAGGACTTATGAATATATAACACAACTCCTCTATCACCTAATTTATCTGTTGTTGAACTTGTGATTAATCTAACCTAATTCCTAATCCCATAGTTGGCTTATGCAATGATTAAATTTTGTTGCTGAACTCAAATTTAATCAATGCATTAACTAATCATATTTAATCAGTGAATTAGCTAATTATGTGATTAGGAATGAATCATGTAATTATGGCTAATCATATGATTAGCTTAATCACAAGTTCAACAACGGACCCCCGGTAGATATTTTTCATAATCATGCAAGTCCAACTTAGATGCCACTGATTTATCAAAACAGTTTTTTTGATAAATTTCACACAATCCTATTGCATGTTCATTTTCTATTGATAATGTTGCTTCAAGCTCAGAGCACTTATTTGACAGAGTGTCTACATTAGAAAATAAAACATTCAAAGAATTCTTCTTGTCCTTAGAAGAAAAAAATGTGTCCTTCTCAGGATTAGTAACATCTGGAACATTAACAGGAACAAAATTCTTAACAGGAACAAAATCTTAACAGGAACAAAATTCTTAACATGAACGGGATTTTCAACATTAACGGTAACTAATATAACGCATTTACAGTTGCAGAAACAGTATGAACTGTATTAATGTCAAGTTTGTTCTCCTGGGGCCCAGGGAGAAATCTCCTTCCATGGCACCTCAACTACTTTCTCTCGACGAATTGCTCAATTTCTGTTTGGAATGTCTTTCTTAATCTTAGCAAGTTGAGATACTGGCATTTCTTTTTACATCGCTGGATGATGCAGATATTTTCCAAGGTTGGATTTATACCAGTTGTTGCCAATTAATGCCTTGAACAACGAGTAGCATCTGATAGGGTGAATTTACTAGGCCTGTAACAAAAACAAAAGTTAATCTTGATATTGTGGGTACTTTTTAAAAGTATTAGTGTTTATATAAACTTGAAATGATGTCATGTGATAGAAGAAAATTTAGAATACACTTGATTATTTTATAAACATTAATGTTGGGATGTTGTTATTTTTCAAATTTATTATAATGATTATTATATTATTAGGTTATATATCACAAGCTTTCTATATCAGAAAGCTTGTGATATATAACCTAATAAGAAAAGTCTCTTATTAAACATTATTTATACTTGTCCTCGCAATGGCTCGCATGAAGATTCTAAAAAATTTTAAAATCACATTGAAATCTGAGTTGTGTCCCTTTAACTGATTTGTTTTCTTGATTCACTTCCATTAATTTTTAACAGTTCTGATATTGTGGTTTTTTTAATTTTCATATTATTTTTCAAATTTATATTGTACTGGATGGCAATGTAGAGAGGCTACACACATCTTTTTTTAAATTATTATTATCAACTAGTTGAAATATTATTTTATGTTTTGTGGCAGTAATGAAAATAGTTAAAGGTGCCTTTCTAAACAATATTGCTTCATAAATTATCAATATAGATTCAGATGTTCTTTATAAAAAAATAAAAGAATGGGCATGTTTGTCCTGTTTTGATTGGTTGTTTAACTTGTCTATTATCTGTTCAGATCTGGTACCGTATTTCCCGCAGAATGCAGTTTAATATATCACGTACCCACCAATGAATGATGCTTAACTATACTTTGATATTCTTCTGACACTCAAACCTAAAGCTACCGATGGTAAGGACAAACTCAGATTTTAGATATTAAGATGTGTATTTGTTTTTCACTGTTTTCTTATTTTTATATTGACTGTTTTAATTCCCAGGGTAATCAATGCAGTGTAAAAGGGTAAATCAAGAAAAAAGTAACCATGAACAATGATACACACAACACAAGATTAAAATTGATACCCTTAACTCAACTTCAAGGTTATATGTTTTGTGTTCCAGGTTTTTGTGTTTTATAATGCAGATCTATGTATCACTGTCGTCAAAGAACTCCGGTCGGAATTGTTCTGTCATCTTCCGGTACAAGTCAATTAGGCATGTTTGACATACAGGCGACGACAAAATGTAAGTATTATGATCATATAGTTTTATTATATCTTAAATCCAGAAGATGTCGTTATCGGTCGATTATTTTTGCTTGTTTTTACCTATATGTTTCTGTGGTTAACTTAATAGATTACTCAGATATAGATAAAATGATGAACATAAACAATGAAAAATGCTAATAATGAGATTGAAATCATCAAATAAAGCTATAAAAAGTAGTCTATATGTGTAATTAAAGTACACAAACCCTTTGTAATGCTTATATACATAATAGTTTGCACTGGCGTGCCACCATGAATAGTTTTAGACTTGCTACAGTAAAAAATACGATGCTTATTTACGTACATTCGTTCCGACTCTGTCAGCCACTACTTTCCGGTTGGGTCCCAAAAATTGTTTTTCAGTAGAACCGGTTTTGTCTATGTAAAAAATTGAAAGAATAACGAAAACAGCTCAATATCACAATTATGTTTCCTTTTTGTAATTTATTTAAGGTTCATTATAACACTTGTCAAGGATATGTTCGACTTGCAAATTGATAAAAAGAAAAAACAAAAAATTGTCTTCAATGAATAAAAGTTGTGAAAAAAAACCCAACAGCACATAGTCAAAATATTTTACATGTGGATGTTTTGTATAACATTAAAAGAAAGAAATACCAAACGGTTTGTGCAGAATTGGCATTCACCAAGTCACCTTCGACAGAATGGTCATGATTTTGTATAGAACTTATAATTCGTTTTCTTTATTTGCTATGCAGTTGGATTATTGCAATATTCAAAGAGTGTATGAACAAAAGTAGGAACTCTCAATGTTTATATAGATATCAAGTAACTCTTATTGTTTTGGATTAATTTTTGTTTTCAAATAATATATTGAAGGACAAATAAGAAATTTTGATTAAAAAAATAATAAAAAGAAAATAAAAATAGGGAACTACATCGGTAGCGTAATGGTTAGCGTGCTCGCCTCGAGTGTGATAGATTGTGGGTACGAACTGCGGTCTTGTCAAACAAAAGAATATAAAATTGGTATTTGTTGCTTCTCCGCTAAGAACGCAGCATTAAGGAGAAAGAGCAAAGACTGGTTGGCTCGAAATCAGAATAATGTGTCCGAGTGGAGCGACATATCTACCCAGTGACTGTTGTTAGCTCACCTTGCCAAAGGCAATGTGAGCTTTTATCATCACTCCGTCGTCTGTCATTCGTCGTCTGTCGTCCATTAACTATTCACATTTTAATCTTCTCCTCTGAAACGCCTCAACCAAATGAAGTGAAACTTAGTAGGAAGCATCTATGGAAGGTCCTTTGTAACGATTACTCATTTCGTCCCGATCCGTTAAGGGCTGTTTCATAAAAAATGGCTCCAACATGTGAAAAAAATGTCCAAATTAAACTCACTCCTAAAAACTTTCTGCTGATAATTTTCAATGTTGTATACATTGAAGTAAATGAAACAAGAAAGAAATTATGAACAGATAAGCAATAAATTTTTAAGAACCTTTTATTGAACACAAATTGGCATAAAAACCATGTAAAACACAGGGTACCTGTAAAATGCGAAACGAAATCGAAACGAAACGAAATAAATCCAAACGAAATTCACCGAAACGAAATAAATCCAAACGAAACGGAATAATTCAAAATGAAATAAAACCTATTTTAAAGAAACAATTTCTTGTGGAAATACAAGACAAAAATTAAACGAAAAAAATAGAGAAAGTATCTTTTAAGCGTAGAAAAGGATAGTAGAAAAGTTCATTGTTTTCCAGGTTATATTTAAAAAAATCGTTCTTCATCTAGCAATGACGAACTGATTGATTCATCGATTGTTGACTGCTAAACACCACATCAGTGATATTCCAGCTATACTGTGCCGAATGACAAAATGAAAATGATTGTTACGTGGGGGGATATTACTTCCTATATACATGGTGATGTTCTGACAATCGGGGTTCTATTATTGATTATATGTCTGGCATGGGGTAATCTTTTTGTCACAAATGGCTGAAAAGGGGTATATGTTTTTGCTTGGATTATTCTTCAAAAATTGGGGCTTAAAGAGGCTTTAGTTAGACAACAGTCTTGAGATTGGGTCTAAAATTGGCATCAGAATCCGTATGCACAGTGGTCGGGGTCCAGCGGCCCGGAAGACCACCCACCATTTTGTAGGGTAGGCCGGGTACTGTTACTTGAGAATGCTTATTAGTGCCGCTTCGAAATAAATGCAAAATTACCGTTGTTGTTTAATTATTCGATTATTTATTATATGTATTTTTTTTCAGTTTTTGCGCGTGAGAATTTTTTTCATTGTTTTCTTAAAGTTTACCCCTTGCTAACGATGATATAGACAACATATATTCATATTCAAATATGCAACAAATTATGGCTTCTATTATTACATTTTTGTATAAGAAAGACTGTCGAGATAAAAAGACATTTTAAATCGGTGACCAATCTGGCAAAATTTAACTTTAAAATTTAACCGGCCATTTAACTTGGGGAGGGGACATGCACATAGGAAGGGGCTGCGAGGAGTGCGAGCGCCACCTCTCCCTTAATTTTGGTAAGAAGTAAAAAACAATCAAGTTTAGACACAATACTTGTGAATTTTAAGTCTATATGACCTGAAAACTTAACAAGCGTGAAATATTATTCGTTATTCTGTTTTTACTTTGACTGAAAATAAAGTAAAATGAAGAAAAGTAGTGTATCGGGTCCGTATAGCGCTATTGACCCCTATGTTAAACCATGTCCCCCTCCAGATCCTCCTCAAATGACGGCTCTGTACGAGTTCTTTGTTGTATTGTTTGCGCGTGTTTCACGTTTGTACGAGTTTTTGTCGTATTGTTTGCGCGTGTTTCACGTTTTAATCACGTTTTCACCTTATGATTTCAGTTTTGATCACGTGTTTCGTGTTCCTTTAACTTTTTAATGGCTATTTGTTCGTTTTGTTAACGATTTTGTAAATACGTTTTTCGTGTTTTGGGTGGAACTTCAGCGCTATTGCGGTGGTGGTGGTGGCTGTGGTTATGGAGGTGGTGGTGGTGTTGGTGTTGGTGGTGGTGAAGGGAGGGAGGAAGAGGTCTCTTTGGGTGTAATTATAACTAACACAGAAATCAAGTTTCATATTTTATTGTTCACTTTAAGTTCAAGTTCTGTTTCTCAGTCTCTTTCATTTAATCTTCTCCAGTCACTTTATTGTCCAATGTTATTAGTTCTGACTCTCTGTCTTCAAATAAAGGTGGTTTTTTTGCAGTTCTTTCCATTCGTAGGATGCAATGTCCATTCTCCATGAGGTACGAAGTGCTTCCTGATGTGAATTGTCAGTTGAGGTGCTTTGATGATAACGTAGACGTCTTCTCCCAGATGATATCTCCAGTCCATGGGTTCTCCATCTTTCACTCGACTGATCAAATCGTCCACCACTTGCGGAAACTGAATAGATTTTCTCCAAATTAATTTAAAAATAAACAAGAAAATTGACAATAAAATTTAACAACGAATTGAACTGAATCTACATTGAATATAAAAATAAATAAAAATAAGAAATGGACAAATATATATATATCACAGCACTGACAGATTATCACAAAGTCATTAATATATCTTGATAAGTGTATTGTAATTTATTTGTGTACTTAATTGGTAATATTGAAAGTGGTGTTAAACACCCTAACTCTAACCCTATCCCTAACTCTAACCCTAACCCTATCCCTATCCCTAACTCTAACCCTAACCCTAACCTTAACCCTAACCCTAACTCTAACCCTAATCCTAACCCTAACCATAACCCTAACCCTAACCCCTAACCCTAACCCTAACCCTAACCCTGACCAATTATAAATAATCTACCATCTCTTGTCCTCATGTGTTATTGACTTTCTTGGTCAAATGGCCTTAAGTTGTTACCGTTCCTCGGTAACTGGACATGGTATAAGCTTAAAAAAAATGTTGCTTTAAATCGGATATTTATTATACATTCGAACCTGTCTTTAAGGGCATCATCTCTGTATGACAAATAACTGTCTATAAAGAACAACCTCATCTCCCCCCATTAATGAATAGTGTATATAATATTAACCTGTATATCAAGGAAAGTTGTTCATAAAGGACACCTTTTCAGGTTCCATTGAGAGACGTTATATACAGATTTACTGTATATCTTTCCGGCTAGTTTCCTTTCATGTAATACTGTAGAAGTGAAACTGTTATTTTGGGGAATATTCCTGTACTAAAAAAAAAAAGTTTATTTAATAAAAAAATTAGAAAAATATCTCAATTGTTTTTTCTTACTCATGCTGTCGTTAATACAGTATATCATCTATATTCACATAAAGCTTCACGACTTTCTAATGGGACATCGACATCATAATCTCATTAAAACTTAACTTGTTCTGTCATGATATAGCTCAAAATGGCTCACTTGGAGATAAGAAAACAATCAATATTGACTAACTCTTTTATTGACATTTTTTATGAAAAGAAAGTTTAAACAATCACCTCTCATCTTAGCTGAACGCAAGAAAGGACTACGAGTCGTGGCGGGGTTAAACCAGTTAAAGGTTGTTTTTTTTCCTTCTTTTTGTGTGTTTATTTTATTCTGTACAATTGAAATTTCAACGTGGTTGTCAACACTATTAATTAAGAACAAATTTAGACCTATGAAACATTTTCATATTTTTTTTTTCTAATTGCCACATTTTATATAAAATCACGAATTATATAGATTAGCCGTCTTTTTCCCAATAAACCAAGAAATTGTGGAAAACATTTTGTCTTTAAAGAAGTCAAACTTCACTTTAAATGTTACATGCATAATTTTGAAAATAAACACAATAGCAGCGTGTCAAGGAACACATACAAGTTAACACACGTTATGAAAGAATAAATAACTGCTATAATAGAATCGAATAATTACAAACGGATCTAATACACATTAAAACTTGTTGCTACCAAGTCAAGTACCTGATACGGTAAATGATAGGCTGCGTTCAATTGTATTGGTTTAGTAACTTATTATAAATGCTAATTTTCGTGTTTATTCAATATCTTAATCACTATTTTGTTGATCGTGTTTTAATTACCAATAATTACACACTGAATATATTACCATACCATAAAAATCAATCATGAACTTAAAAACAATCACCCACTGAAGATATCATGAATGTACATGTCATTATTTGTTTGAAATGAATAGCCTTTCATTCTTATTATATTTATATACCACCAGAAAGTACTTCAAATAAACACCCTCGGTATGATATATCCATTAAATTAACATTTATAAATCATTTTGAGCTATATCATGACAGAACAAGTTAAGTTTTAATGAGATTATGATGTCGATGTCCCATTAGAAAATCAAGTGAACCTTTTTGTGAATATAGATGATATACTGTATTAACGACAGCATGAGTAAGAAAAAACAATTGAGATATTTTTTCAAATTATCATTAAATAAACTTTTTTTTTTTTTTTTTTTAAAGCTTATACCATGTCCGGTTACCGAGGGACGTAACAACTTAAGACCATTTGACCAAGAAAGTCAATAACACATGAGGACAAGAGCTGGTAGGTTATTTATAATTGGTCAGGGTTAGGGTTAGGGTTGGTTAGGGTTAGGGTTAGGGTTAGGGTTAGAGTTAGGGATAGGGTTAGAGTTAGGGTTAGGGTGTTTAACACCACTTTCAATATTACCAATTAAGTACACAAATTAATTACAATACACTTATCAAGATATATTAATGACTTTGTGATAATCTGTCAGCGCTGTGATATATATATTTGTCCATTTCTCATTTTTATTTATTTTTATATTCAATGTAGATTTAGTTCAATTCGTTGTTAAATTTTATTGTCAATTTTCTTGTTTATTTTTAAATTTTCTTTTCTGTTTTTAAATTTTCTTGTTTATTTTTAAATTAATTTGGAGAAAATATATTCAGTTTCCGCAAGTGGTGGACGATTTGATCAGTCGAGTGAAAGATGGAGAACCCATGGACTGTAGATATCATCTGGGAGAAGACGTCTACGTTATCATCAAAGCCCCTCAACTAACAATTCACATCAGGAAGCACTTCGTACCTCATGGAGAATGGACATTGCATCCTACGAATGGAAAGAACTGCAAAAAAACCCACCTTTATTTGAAAACAGAGAGTCAGAACTAAGAACAATGGACAATAAAGTGACTGGAGAAGATTAAATGAAAGAAATTGAGAAACAGAACTTGAACTTAATGTGAACAATAAAATATGAAACTTGATTTCTGTGTTAGTTATAATTACACCCAAAGAGACCTCTTCCTCCCTCCCTCCACCACCACCAACACCACCACCACCTCCATAACCACAGCCACCACCACCACCGCAATAGCGCTGAAATTCCACCCAAAACACGAAAAACGTATTTACAAAATCGTTAACAAAACGAACAAATAGCCATTAAAAAGTTAAATGAACACGAAAAACGTGATCAAAACTGAAATCATAACGTTAAACAATCTTTTGTCTCAATTATTTTGTATAATGGTTTCTCAAACAATGCAACTGGATATAAATGACTTTTTGTGCAAAATATTGGGTTATTGGTAGTTGTAGTTTTTCTTAAAAGCTATTTTTTATGAAAAATTCTCAATATTTTTGTCCAATCTACCTGATAAAGTTTTTATTATCAAAATAATAATGAATATTTTTACTTAAGACAGCAAAATTTTCAAACTTTAAAGATAAGTAGCCATTTGTAAAAAAAAATAACATTGATTCTTTGAACGATCGCAAAATAATTGGTTGTAGAAAAAACATTTTGTCTATTTTTGTTGCACTCCTGACATTTTATAAATTTATAATAAAGAAAAAAAAAGAAGAAAATATCACATTTTAAAATGCCAACATTGAACAGTGATGTTACTGTTAACTCATACAATAATTTTTACCTGTTTTCAATGAAATATTTGTACAGAAATGACAGTATTTGGAAATTTGTAACAATTTTTTGCCATACCACTTCTTTAATACCCAGTTTTAGCAGCAATATTTTTAATTATGTACATTTGAAAATTTGTATTATACCACTCTAATATATTAGATAAATCATAAATAACTAATTAGAATATTTTTATAGGCTAGAAAAGGCAATTTATTATAAATTATCATTATTTTATCAATGGTACTATTTTATCAGGAAATGTTGCACTCCTGACATTATATTGGCATCAAGAAAAAGAAGAGTTATTAACTTAAAAACAATTCACGGGGGGGGGGGGGGGGGGGGGGGGGGGGGGCGAAATCAGTTGGTGTTCTTTGAAGCATTAGTTTTACCAAGTTTTAATGATAATTGTTTCTTAAAGTAATATTTTTCTAGTTATTTGTAACTTGTTTACAGCCATGCTTCTCGAAAATTCCAACTTATTTTTGAAATATACTATACAAAAACATTTAAAACATGTATTAATCTAAATTAATATTGAAAATAGATGTTTAATGTACAATTACAAGTATTTTTTGGATGCTTAGAAAATTAATTATATCAATTTTCAATGATTTTTAAATATTTATGTCAGGAGTGCAACATTTACATGGTTAACCATAAATTATCTAGATAAATGCATCATAAACTTTATCAAGTCAATTAATCTCTAATGAACATAGAAAACATATTCCCTTGTCAGAGAATGTCTCTAGTATTAATACCTAATATATATTAAAGCATGAGACCATTTAAAATGAACAAAAATGCTTTATTACATAAAATTAAAAGCATACAATGCTATTGGAACTTTTAATTTTTTCAAACATTATTCTAAACTTGACAGAATCTCATTTTATTTAAATCATCCATATAAAAAGCTATAATTTAGACTGTAGAAGATCACTTAAAACTAGTAGCACTCCTGACTATCTCAAACAGGTAAATGGGTTTTATCTGTTCTCTTGGTCAGTCTCTGTTGAAATAGAAAGACAAATGTGATTTTAGTTACATTTAAAAGAAAATTTGTCTAAGAAAATATCAAATGTTGCACTCCTGACATTTGAGGGTGCTGCCTTTAATGTGACATTCTTGGCCTTACTACTGATTTTAGTGTATCCTTTAACTATGGTTTTGAAGCAGCAACGATGTATTAAGATTTATTTATACCCCATATCTTTGAAAACTAAAAGACAACATTTCTACAATGTAATTTAGAAAAACTTGCATAAATGTTTGCTGCACTCCTGACTAGGTACATCTTTTTTACAAAGCCATATTTTTATGCAATAATAAATGTGAAGCATGATCTATTGCTATCTTAAAGTATGTCAACATATCAAAGTTTGTGATGAAATAGATTTTGAAAACATATTGTTTCATTTAACACTATGGTAAGTTGTTGAAAATTAAGGATTTTTTAAAGTGTCACAAAAAAGTGTTGCACTCCTGACAATTTTGACATGTTTTTTGGACATATTTTTTTGTTATTCTAGATATCTTAAAGATTTTTTACAGTAACAAACATCAAATCATTACAGATCTTTTGAATAATTTAGATTCAATAAAATCATAAAAATGAGTAAATTAGACAGCTATAGCAGTAGGAGCCATTTTTTTAAAACTGCCCTTAACAAACATGGTCGCCACAAGCGATTCTTGCAATCGTAACTACTCGGCCATTCTCGCTACCCTACAAATAACCTCGTACGTAGATAGTAGAAATTCTTCTTAAATTGTTTGCCAGAAGTTAAGTTAAGTTAAGCCGCACAAAAAAAGTCCACGAAAATCCAATATGGAAGACATACTAAGTAAAATCTAATCATGCAAAACTAATTCAAACTTTAACTTTTATCCATGAAATTAATTGAAATATAGAAAATTGCTTAAAATATGACTTTATCAAACTTTCATGTAACTGACATGTGAAAAATAGTGCTATTTATACGCCTAATGCATACGGGGTTATTTGTAGGGTAGCGAGAATGGCCGAGTAGTTATGATTGGCTATTCTTGTTTCTGATTGGCAGATTTAAAAAAAAATCTTCTCCTCTAAAAGTTCTTAGCCAAATGAACCGAAACTTGGTATGAAGCAACTATGGAAGGTCTTCTATAAAGATTGCTCATTTCATCCCGATCCGTTAACAAACATGGTCTCCACAGATAATTTTTGCATTGTTTCTAATTGGCCGATTTTATAAAAAGCTTCTCTTCTCAAACTGCTTAGCCAAATGAACCGAAACTTGGAAGGAAACAACTATGGAAGGTCTTCTATAAAGATTGCACATTTCATCCCGATCCGTTGACAAACATGGTCGCCACAGACAATTCTTGTTTCTGATTGGCCGATTTCTAACAATCTTCTTCTCTGAAACTGCTTAGCCAAATGAGCCGAACTTTGGTGGGAAGCACCTATAGAAAGTTCTGTCTGTATTAAGTTTCCTCAAAGCAGAATGAAAAGTGAAGGACATAGGCTCAGACCACTGAGCCTCTATTTTCAGTGAGCAAAGCACGAACATTTATCGTATTACAACTTGTAACGAACGTTGCATTAATCGAGTACACCTAACATTTTCTTTGTATACAAACTGCCAAAATCGTCCGTGCGGAAAGGAATTCAATACTACAGCCTTTGTTAATTTGCTTATCTGTAATGTTAATGTAACCATTATACTGTGAAGAAACTTTAATATCGTATTCATGAAGTTATTTCCACAGAGTGACTTACTTCGTTATCAACGAGTATAAAATTAAAATATTGCGTTATAAAAAGAATCTCCCACTACTCAATTGATGCGCCTGGACAACTACTTAAAGTGAGTGTTGCGTATTGAGCACCAATCGTGATGTCAGTGCCACAAAAATGCTGCGGTGTGTGTTTTGATGTGGGAGTGGGACGTGCCTATCTCTGCTCTTTGCTATCTTCAAACCTAAAGCCCAATGGGTAATAGTTTGGAAGAATACAGAGCGGCTATAGGCATGTTCCATTCTCACACTTGCAGACTGTGTGGACCTTTTGTTATTCGGACTGATACTTATTTGAACATATTTAGAACTAACCTCCGATGCTCTCTCTTTTTTATCTGTCTTCTCTTGCTCCAGGGTCTAAATCCAAATGTAAATGCGTTGTTTTTACTTTTTACACTCCATTTTATACTACTTGTAGGAAATATCGAATCTAATCCTGGTCCACACGAATTATCACAGTCAATTTCGGAAAACAATCATACTGATAGATGTATTTCGTTGTGTAATATTAATATCCGCAGTATTAGAAATAAAATGGAGTTCCTTGAAACCTCTTTGAATGATTTCGATATATTAGTTGTAACTGAAACACACCTTGATAACCAAATAAATGATAGTGACATAACTCTCGATTCGTTTCCTAATATTATCCATCGAAAAGACCGTTCAAATAGTGGTGGTGGACTCCTTATTTATTCGAAAAATGATATCTCTATAAGTAGGAAATCCGAATTAGAAAACAATCTTGACGAAACTATCTGGGTTGAAATACGATCCAAAGGTCAATCTTTTTTATTATGTAACACATATAGATCTCCGTGTACAGATATTGATTACTGGACACGATTAACATACGCAATAGAGTTGGCCCTTCAGGTAAATGTAAACATCATTATCACGGGCGATCTGAATTCAAATCTATTGTGTTCAAATAACAACAAACTTATTGACTTTGTGAATATTTTTAATCTTAAGAATGTGATTGATAAACCTACCAGGATAAGTGGTAATACTAATACTTTATTAGACCCCATTATTCTAAGCGATACTTTGAACTGTAATTATTCTGATGTACTTAAAATACCAAGACATATAAGCGACCACGATGCAGCAATTGCATTCATTAAATGCCCAAAAGCTACATCGAAATCATTTACAAGAGATATCTGGTTATATGACCAAACTGATTTTGTTAGATTTAATCAGATGCTAACTGATATAAATTGGAATGAAAAACTGTGTAAGTTTGATGATGTAGATGATATGTGTGAAGAATTTTCAAAAACTTTCCTTCAAATCTCAAGTGCATGTATCCCTTCAAAAACAATATTGATACGCGAAAAAGACAAACCATGGTTCAGTAACAAAATACGAAAAGAAATCCGCATACGTGACCGGCTTAGGAAAAAATTATTAAAATCTCAAAACGAAACCAACATTATTAAATATAAAAAACAAAGAAATAAGGTAAATAATATGAAAAAAATAGCAAAGGAGAAATTTGAAAATAATTTAGACAACTTTTTATTAAATAACTCTTCAAACCCCAAAATGTATTGGAAAATAATGAAGATGTTAATCAAATCTAACAAAGGAAATTATTGTATACCCCCACTCCGGAATTCAATTAATGATCAAAATATTGATGATATTGCTTATGACGATTCGGACAAATGCGAGTTATTGAATAAATACTTTAGCTCAATATCAAAACTGGACGAAGAAAATGTTACTCTCCCACAGTTTTACTCAAAAACAAATAATATTATTCACGAAATACATATAACAGAGAACGAAATTACTGATGTTATTCAAATTCTTGACCCAAACAAAGCAACAGGACCAGACAAAATAAGTCATAAAATGCTTAAAATTTCTCCTGAGAAAATTGCAAAGCCCCTTTTAATAATATTTAATCAATCTTTACAACAGAGCAAATATCCTTCTAATTGGAAGAGTGCTCATGTTATTGCAATTTTCAAAAAGGGTGACACATCCCTACCCTCCAATTATCGCCCGATATCTTTATTAAGTTGTGTAGGTAAATTAATGGAACGAATAGTTTATAAACATGTTTACAATCATCTTGTTGATAGCAATCTCATATATAAATACCAATCGGGGTTTTTGCCAAAACATTCCACTGTCCATCAACTATTAGAACTATACAATTCGATCCTAAACTCTCTAGAAAAAAAAGAATTTAGTTGCTTCGTCTTTTGCGATTTTTCTAAAGCTTTCGACAAGGTTTGGCACAAAGGTCTTATTCACAAAATGAATTCATACGGAATTCAAGCGAAGTTAATAAAATGGTTCGAAAACTATCTGTTCAAAAGAAGACAAAAAGTAATTAATAAAAACTCTTGGTCAAGTTTCGAACCTGTCTCAGCTGGTGTACCCCAAGGGTCGGTATTGGGTCCCCTCATGTTTCTAATATACATAAATGATATATGAGAAAAACTTATATCGTTGAGTAGATTATTTGCTGACGACACATCACTCGGATATTCTAGTCAAAGTGTTGATCAAATAAAAACTGTAATCAATCATGATCTACTCGAACTAAATGCCTGGTCTAGTAAATGGCTAATGTCATTCAATCCCGAAAAAACAGAAATCTTGTTTTTCTCCAATACCGGTAACATAGACAACATCGAATTTTCTTTTAATGGCAAAAGTATCCCTTTATCTACTAGTCATAAGCATCTGGGAGTTATCCTCTCCCAAAATGCAAAATGGAATGAACATTTAGAAAATATGATAACAAATATAACCAAACATTTAGGTATATTACGGAAATTAAAATTCAGTCTAAATAGATCCAACTTAGAAAAAATGTATTTAGTCTACATTCGCCCCCTTTTTGAATACGCTTGTGAAGTCTGGGATAATTGTGGAACTGGCTATTTAGACAAATTAGAAAAACTTCAATTAGACGCTGCCAGAATTGTAACAGGTTTACCCATTTTTACAAAATCGGAGTATTTATATGCTGAGACAGGTTGGGAAACACTATCAGAGCGGAGATATCGAAGAAAACTCCAATTATTTTTTAATATAAAATGTGGAATGGCACCTGAATACTTGCGTCATCTAGTTCCCCCAACTATTCAGAGTACTACTATATACCCTTTGCGAAATGGTGATAATTTAATAGTTCCTTTCTGTAGACTCTCAATAACCAATTCGTCCTTTATTCCTTCCACAGTTAAAGAATGGAATAAACTTGACATTGCAATCAGAAAATTAGATTCATTATCCAAATTCAAAAACGCTATCCGTCTTAACAGCCAATCAAATAAGATCTCAGTTCCCAAACTTTATTACTATGGCCCTAGAAAGTTAAACGTGATCCTAACACAAATTAGATGTACAGCTTCTTTCCTCAACCATGATCTACACAAGGTTCATATTTTATCTAGCCCAGCGTGTAGCTGCGGTGCCCCCCAAGAAGATGCGAACCACTTCTTTTTTGTTTGTACCAAATATTCTGAAATAAGAAATGATCTGTTTCTCAGCATAAGCGATTTGCCTCAATTGATCAATACTTCACTTCTCACATCAGGAAGCGAAACCTTAAGCTATGCAGTTAATTGCTTTATTTTTGATTCAGTTTTTCGATTCATAAAAAGGTCTAAGCGATTTCTAATCGTTTAATGTACTAATCAAACACCATCCGGCATCCAAACACACACACACACACATACTTTTTCCTCATTTCTTTTTACTCGTTTACTATTTTCAGCTATATTATTTGATAAAATTGTATTTTTCTTGTTTTCTTGTGCATGCTCAATATAATGTAATAATGATTGTAAATATAGGAGAAGACTCCATAAGTTGGTAAAACTTGTGTCTGATCCTCTTTGTATCATTGATCAAATAAAATAATTATAAACTAAGCAAAAAGCATTAAAAAAAATCAAGTGTTCGCGACAGTAGCAATTTAACATAGAAATAACGATTTTTTTTATTGTTCAAAGTAGCTGAAATTAGCAGCCATGGCGAATATTCATACTATGGATCAGTATTTATCGCCTTTGAGATATTTCCTAATCATAGCTATTGTTAAATTGCAATATAATGCTCAATTACAATAAGACCAGTGGTATTTACATACTGACAAACCCGATTATTTATAAATGACCCAACCGGTTTGTATACATGTTTACATTTTGACCAAGCCGGATTTCAAAAACATCTGTTGACATCATGTTTTAGGGTATAACTAGTTACTAATTGACTTTTCATCAAGTATTTTTAAGTAAAATCAATCATTCACCAATTTTTTTTCTTTTTGGGCAACATTTAATTCATTCGTAAATGCAAGATATAGCGATATTTCAGTTGATTGTAATGATTTTGAAGCCGGATTCGTTATAACTTATAGAAAAATCTAATTTTACACTGCAAAAATAAATGATATTTGGACAAAAAATGAAATTAATAATAATAACAATCATAAAGCATCATAATTCAAAACATTATATACACAGTATATTTATAAATACTTACGATAATTATCCGTGTCTGCTTTAAAAATACCGCTTTAAAATATCCCAGATGTTGACCAAACATTTTCGATCGGAGCTCTTTGACGACAGTGTGTATTGCTATTGTCAATAATATCCTTTTTATTATTATTCCAGATGAAAAGATAACATGAGAATGAAGATGAAATTAGAAA
Source organism: Bathymodiolus septemdierum (assembly GCA_963383655.1). Taxonomy (NCBI): domain Eukaryota; kingdom Metazoa; phylum Mollusca; class Bivalvia; order Mytilida; family Modiolidae; genus Bathymodiolus; species Bathymodiolus septemdierum. The sequence continues at coordinate 43,547,848 of OY726530.1, read as the reverse complement.
ATATTTCAAGAAGCACATGTAATTATTTTGCCGAGATACCGGAAATGGATTTCACACTCTTTTATGAGTGTCTTCTTCCACATTCGCGTTCTGGCTATACATGTATAAGCAAGAATAAATTCTCATTTGTCGTCTAAATCCCACAGTAGAAGGCTGCAAGTTGACGGTTCCAGACAAAAAGATAACAAAAAGATGAAAAGAAAATTAGAGGAAGATGAATATGAGACACAGACAATTACTGTCCAAAGACAGTTACTCCTGGACATTTCTAGCTCCAAATTATTAAATTTGAAAAGAACTAGGGTGGTTTATTCAATGGTTAGAAGAAAAGTCATCATCCGTAACTTTGTTAAATACATTTTTAGGGAATATCAAGAATCGATGAAACTTTCACAATCTGGTAACTGAATATTCTGACGTCCTGTAACATCCGACAAAAATTTCTGGTACCAAAGTATTTCTTTAGCACTATGCATTATGTACTGGAATAAGCTGGGTTTTACTGTAAATTTTGTGAATTTTTGAAACTTGTATCTGTATGATCTAATTTTTGTCAGACCAGTCCCAAGGGACCTTCATGGTCATGATCGTATGGTGTTTAATGCCACTTTTAACAATATTTCAGTTTTATCGCAGAACACCGCCAACCTGTCACAAGTTCAAAAACTGACAAATTTTATCACATAATGTTGCATCGAGTACACCCGCCATGATTTGGATTTAATCTCACAACTTTAGTAGTGATAGGCACTGATTGTATAGGTAGTTGTAAATCCAACTACCATACGATCATGACCACAACGAGCCCTGCTTGTAATGATCTATCTGATACATTTTGATGTCATGTTGTAATAATTGAATATCCGCTTTTTCAGTCTTGGTTTCAGTCATGTCATGATCAACATTTTCAGTACTCTTTTTGTCTACATTTTCTTTATTTTTGCACAAATGCATTTATAAATGTGAGGTTTAAATAATGTGATCTTCAAGTTTGCACAAGCATAAATCTCAATATGCAAGAATTTTGGATTTGAAAACGATGTTTATAAACTAAAAAAAGAAATGATCATGTACCTATACATACTTCTATTACATACACTTTTTCTTTGAATGTCCTTTTTACAATGAAGATAGGGCAATCCTGTTTAATAAATTAGAGAATTACTAGTTACATTTGAATTGATATTAGCTGGTGATGAAAATTTGAACTCCTAACTAAAACATTGAAATCTTCTCTGCTGTTTATTCTTTTATTAGAAGCACCCAGCGCTTTAACTAATATACTAAGCTTACTCACAGTGTCACTCCAGTCCATGTTTTAACTAATATACTAAGCTTACTCACAGTGTCACTCCAGTCCATGTTTTAACTAATATACTAAGCTTACTCACAGTGTCACTCCAGTCCATGTTTTAACTAATATACTAAGCTTACTCACAGTGTCACTCCAGTCCATGTTTTAACTAATATACTAAGCTTACTCACAGTGTCACTCCAGTCCATGTTTTAACTAATATACTAAGCTTACTCACAGTGTCACTCCAGTCCATGTTTTAACTAATATACTAAGCTTACTCACAGTGTCACTCCAGTCCATGTTTTAACTAATATACTAAGCTTACTCACAGTGTCACTCCAGTCCATGTTTTAACTAATATACTAAGCTTACTCACAGTGTCACTCCAGTCCATGTTTCTTCCTCTTCCCTATCTCTCTGTTTTGAACATTTTATTTCACCTTATTCTTCTTTATGCTTACTTTATTATCATCGTCTAAATATATCATGTTGTAAAATTTATTTGCATAATTATCGCCATTATGTGCAATATTTTTTTGTTTATATTATTGTAAAAGGGAAAGGACTTCACTAATGTTGTTATAACTTGTGGTCCAATCCCATTTGCAACTTTTATGCAAATAAAATATGTTCAAACTAAAACTATTGTAAATTTACAAATGAATGTTGATGTTCTTATCAATGTGAATATGACATATATGAACTGATTCCAGACTCATTTCATTGGTTCATGAAATTGCCTATGGGTTTGGTGGTCCTAGTGAAAAAAAAATGTCAGTCCTCATTAATTTTCTATTGCAAAATACCAATCTTGTGTCAGTCCTAATTTTGCTGGTCATGTCTGACAAGACTGACAAATTTCTCGAACTCTGACATTATCTACAGAAAAAACCTTGTTGAGACCAGATTGATTTCATCCATTGTGAGAATTATTCTTTACATCATTGAATATCTTGTTAATTTATCTGTAGTTTTACTGGATTTATAATGATAATACAGAATAAATGATATTTGAGACTGTATTATAATTTTAAAAATCTAATACTTTGTTTGACATTTTGTAATCTATGAATTATATCTATACCTTATTGAATGGTTAAATGAAATAGGGAAACAAAGGGGGGGGGGGGAACCTGTGTAAACTTGTGTTACCATTATATATGTAAATGTACTAGTTATTTAGGGAATATTTGAAATTTTTGAATAGGTTATACGATATAAACTGGTTTGGGACAGTTTAAGCTTAATAAACCACGAAGCGGTTTATGAAAAGTGTAAACTGTACCAAATCAGGTTATACAAGTATAAGTTATCTATTCAAAAATTTCAAATATTCCTTATAATTTAATTTTTACAACACAATTTAATGATTCCTCGATTTTGATTATGATTATTTCATGGGACTATTTGAATTTGTCTTTGACTTTGGCGAATGAATATGTTGGTGACGTCACAATACCAAACCAGGTTATTGAGTATTACCAATATTTTCTCTAAGCAGATCAGCCAAACAGATTGCAGTATTCAAATCAAATTAAATTATATTTAAAAATTTTGAAAATAAAGTGGTAGAAAAAATTTTGTATTTGCGTTTTATGTAGTCTTGTATATGAATTCCAACAAATATGTATGGCTTACGGTTATGGTTTATTGTGCTTAACGCCACTTTCAACAATATTTCAGTTATATCTTAGCAGTCTGTTTTAATGTTAATTTAATTTAAACGTATTTTATTCAGAAAAGTACTGAAAAGGATTGGATAGCAGGACAAGCCTATATATATCATCTCCTCCTGTTTTGTTGTTGGAGGAAACCAGAGAAAATCACCGACCTGTCGCATGTTACTAACAAACTTTATCACACATTGTAGTATCTAGTACGCCTCGCCATGAGCTGGATTTGAACTCACAACGTTAGTGGTGAAAGGCACTGATTGCATAGGTAGTTGTAAATCAAATGCAAACTACCACCATCAAATATATATGACAAATAAGAACTTTAATGGGAACAAAAACTGCAGGAAATGATGTGTTTTGGTAGTTTGAAACTGAAAGGGGATTGTATTATATATTGTCCCAGGTAGCTGTGAAATGCTTGAAAATAAAAATTATTACAATTGGGTTTCAATCCAGTTGTTTGGGGGTACCTGTAAAGTGCGAAACGAAATAGAAACGAAACGAAACGAAACGAAACCGAACGAAACGAAATCAAACAAAACGAAACGAAACCGAACGAAACGAAACGAAACCGATCGAAACGAAATGTAACGAAACGAATTGTATCGAAAAAAACCGAAACGAAATCAAACAAAACGAAACGAAACCGAACAAAACCGATCGAAACGAAACGAAACGAAATGTAACGGAAAAAAAAAAGAAAAATTCAATATGGTATGAAGACTAAGAGGGTTTATAATATATTGATTATCTAAATTTATAAGACTTAAAGGGTTCCCGGTTTTATACTATATTGATTATCCAAGTTTATTATACCTCAGCATTTTTTTTCTATATGAAATTTTAAACAACTGATAGAATTACTACTTGCGCATACTTGAAAATAATACTTAGATGACTGTTGTCAGGTCAATAGATTCCGAACTGTTGCCGTCTGAAAAACTCGCGGAATTTTTGTAAAGTACTCCTTTCGATTGAATTTTTGATTATCACAAGGTCGCTTTCAGCCAATGAAGTGACATCTTTTCGGGGACTTTCTTACGCGATTTATTGTTACTGTACAGCCGATATGAGATAGAAAGTGTAGAGCATGGACATGTTCGGTTGGTGAAATTCTCGGATTAGACTCTATACTGGGGTGACATTGGACAACCCAGCAGGTCCCAAATGCGGAGCAGAGGCCGCTTAGCATTTCGGAGCACCTTGGAATGTCTAAAAATATAAACGATTCTTTTGGTTTTTAAAAGGTTAAAACATAAATCGTTAAGATGCAAGGCATCGCAGTCATGTATTTTTTCCCCTCACGGTTTGCGATTTCGTGCTATTAAAGCTTTTTTTTAGACACAACACGACTAATGTGTGTGAAAAAAGTATGGCTTTTTGTCAGAGGATCTTTTTGTCTTAAGCTACACGTTGTTGTCAGTTAACTTCGATTATTCAGTTGTGAGACCCTACTCGTTTTCAATTTGTTTAAACTTGTTCAATCTGTTGTTGATCTTGTATGTTTCTTGTTTTGTCTCGTATTAGACACTGGTTCGTTCTGATTTTAACTGTGTCTTATTTGTTCTTATTTTTTATCACTGGTCTGCATTCAGGGGGAGGGTTTAGTGCTCATGTAACTGATGTAACCCCGTCACATTTCATGTGCTTGTCCCAAGTCAGGTGAATGTTGGTCAGTGATTTTACCCGTCTGATTTTCATCTTTTAGTTTCATTTATTGTATTTGTTAACAAGATGTTCTGCCGTTTTTTTTTTTTGATTTTGTACATATTTTTTATATATATTTGGGGCCTTCTAGAGGTGACTGCGTAGAATGAGTATACTCATCATTCACTGAAGTTTTTACAGTGTTCTTTAATAGTAATTTTCTTTTGGTCTTTCTAAAAAAAAATTATTGGTGAAGAGTAGGTGATTGTCTCTTTGGCATCTACCACATTGAATTTGTAGGTTTAATTAAAATCCGTTCACAGATTTAGAAGGTGTTTCGGATAAGATATAGATTCACCATAACTTGAAATTACAAAGTCCATTTTTTAAATACTGGAAACCCCAAAAATCAAACATTATAAATATAAACCAGGAGGGACACATCTTTAATGTAAGTAGAATAATGTCTAAAGAAAGTTTCATTTGTCTGGGTGGAGTTGCCAATAAGGGATTGGCCCTAGCTCAAGCGCTACGGACCGACGGACGGACTATACCCAAGTTGGGGTATAATAAAAACTCTGGGTCAAACAAATTAGGACAACGGAGTTGAAACTGTACAACCTGCGTTAAAATGTAACGGACGGACAGGAGCGTGGATATAATACTACTGCTCCATTTTTTGTTCAATTAATATTATTAGTTATTAATCGCACCTTGAACAAATTTCTCTATCAGTAATTGGTTATATATTACGTCGATCACATGGTGACCGCCACCATCATGAGACTAGATATCTACATGTATTTGAAAAAATCCCGAAATGCATCCCAAAGAACCTTGATCTTCCGCCTCATCCGATCTCATCTTGCTGGTAATTTTTGTTGTCTACAATACTCACTTTTCCGTTTCAGTTTCAAAGATATTGGCTAATAAACAGTTGTGCTTACAGTGCATGAAAGCCCGTTTTCAAGTATTCGTAACTTGCAATATCAGTAGAAAGTTTAATTCATAACTATTGGATCAGTTTTGCAGAAAATATCTATTAAATACACAGCTACTGCGATCATCAAACGTTTGAAAGAAATCAAGTTTTCACACAATCCCTTACTCCCCTTTTTTACTAAGCAAAGCCCAAAAAATTCTAAGCCCCGTGGAGTAAAACTCCAAAAGTATACAGGTCCTGCGAACCACAAATGTAATATATGTACAAAGTTTAAAAGAAATATATGTAGGTGTTCTCAACTTTCGACGTGACATGTATATCTTGAACCCCCCTTTTTTCAGCACAGTCCAATAATAAAAAAAAAACTTAGGAGTAAAGCCACCAAAAGTATACAGCTCCTGGTAATCTCAAATGTAATAACTACAAAGTTCTCAAGCTACGGCGCGACACCGCACGGCAGCTGAGAATCTGTGACGAACAATTTTGGGACTTGCGTGTTCCTACGGACGGCGGTGATACTGAACTCCCTGACGCCTATAGACGTAACATAAAAATTGCAATTTCCATTTATCTTTTATGGTGTCCGAGAAAATAGCCAAAACTCCTAAAATTGGGGAAAAAAATTAAGGGATACAACTTATAAACAGATTTCGATGAAACATTGCTGTGATGAAGATCTCGTCTAATTGCTGATCATTTTTGTTTTGCACTAACAATTTATTTGTTACTTAATTTAAAGTTCATCCCAGTGTAGCATATTAAAAACTGTTTGCCTTGGATCTTCATTTTCGTTCGGTTTCGTTTCGTTTCGTTCATGTGCGTTTGAATTACAAAAACGCTTGTATCTTAACGTTAACCTAATGACGGAACTGAATTATAAAACTTGGACAGTGCAAACATTGAAGGTTTAACTAGTACAGCGCGGGGTGGTATTACCTGTTAGAAGTGTAGATTTAGTTGACGACTATAAGTAAAATAAAAGTATAAGTCTTTAAGTCGTAAGAAATGAGTTTTATTATGAACATATTAAGAAATACAACGGACGTTTACAAACCATATTGGCATGTACCTTGGTGTAGCCTATACAAGGTGTACATGATGTTTGGTTACTCACACTGCAATACTGATGAACTTCATTTCAACATTTTAAAGTACCTGTTTTTTGGGAAATACTACCTCTAAGTGAACAAAATAGAATGATAAAGACACCGTCTCCAAATACAAAATTTTGAATCATGAATATATCTAGGTCTATCTATATTTAAGCAATCTTCAAATCTAAATCACACTCTTTAAAATTATTTGGTACAAAATTATACATATAATATATTCCTTCTTCGTGTAGTGTTATTAACTGTTAAAGATTCGACAACAGGCGGATTAATCATAGCATTTATTTTTGAAAGATTTTGAGCAGATGTATTATGAATGGCATAACTTATGATAAATAGTTAAATAAAGAAAATTTGCTGTTTCTTACTATTTTAAATTATTTTCGACAGATTTTGGTAGCACTCAAATATTTTGTACAATCAGACTGGCGGACCATGGTACAAAACCTGGAACTGCCATACAATGTAAAACTAAAGGCTCAAGTTGTCATCGACAGAGTTCCGTCCGGGTTTTAAGTGTAATTCGTGCTGCTCAATCTTCAGTTTTCTGTGTAGTTTTTCTTAGACCACTGCTTATCATTTTTTCCTTTTTCGATTGGCCATTGCATTGCATTTCGATAACTCTTTTGACATCTACAAAAAAACTTTTCTTATCTGTTGACATATTCACGCACCACTATACTATCCCAATTATCAAATTTATCTCATTGTAGTATATATGCCACCTTATTTTTTGTGGGTTTATTCAATTCTAATGCAGGTAAAAACGTTATTTATAACTTAGTTAGCTGCATGTTATTGAAATGAACAGTCAAACTATTTGAATTACAATTTCAGAAATGCTACGAAAAAACCGGGAATTTGCATAAAACCCAGCGTTCTATACAATAAAAACAAAACATAAATAAAATGTAAACGTATGGACTACTGGGTTTGGTGTTTAACACCACTTTCAACAAATTTCAGTTATATCGTGGGGGTCAGTTTTATTGGTGGAGGAAAACGGAGAGCACAGAGAAAAACACGAACCTGCCACAAATCACTGGCAAACTTTATCACATAATGTTGTATCGCTTGGGCGAGATTCGAACTCATAACGTTATTGGTGATAGGTGCTGATTGCATAGGTAGTTGTAAATCCAACTACCAAACGATCACGTCCACGAAGGCCCCTAACGGACTACTGAGTTAAATATTGTAGGGAAGGTTAATTAAGATTTTCCTTTCTTTAAACTAAATATATCATACAGATAAAGAATATTTTTTGTTGGAAAATTTTTGGAAAATAATCATCAATGTGTTCCCTTTAGATTGTTTATTACAAACATACATGTATTATTGCTATTAATTTTTTTTATCATTAGCCGTTTTGAGATTTATTTTGAATAAGCTCCCCTTTAAATGATATGAAGTACCAACTATGTTATTTGAAAAGGTGTCTAGATCGAGATTGGAACAAAAATTTTGCTTCAGAATGCATTTTTTTTTCAGTTACAAAAATGTAGCATCGAAATCTTTTTATAAGAGTTAAATACACCCTTTTCCCCTAATGCTAATGTAAGAAATGAAATGTGATACACGTATACACCGTTAGGAATTTATATCCCTGTCGTTCTGTAGTCAACTGTTCAAGCGAAATGGTTTTAAGTATAAGATACAGTACTATTATTAATAAAAGAAAAGGCCCGTATTGAATAACCCGCAATACGTACAACTTCTTTTGTTTCAATTGTAGTTTATCTACAGAGGGAACAGCGTGGTTTTTTTTACATTTCCCACTATTCTGTCACGGAAATTAATCCTTTCCACGATGGCTCCGTCGCGGAAAACACGACGGAACAGATAAACTGATATTTTTCATTCGCGGTGGTATAATCATGGAAGGGATTAACTTTTATTATACGTGTGTTTTTTCCACGATATAGAGTGGAAATCATCGTGGAAAAGATTAATATGTGTGTTGAACACGATATAGCGTGGAAATCATCGTGGAAAAGATTAATATATGTGTGTTGAACACGATATAGCGTGGAAATCATCGTGGAAGAGATTAATATATGTGTGGTGAACACGATATATTAATCTTTTCCACGATGATTTCCACGCTATATCGTGGAACATCTTTTTAAAAAGTTTAATATGCCTAACATTAATATTTATTTGAAATGCATAAGCTTCCTAAAATTATATACACGAGAGTCTTTACAGTCTGCATTGTCATAGATGTCACAATGAAGCGTAGACATTAATTATGGGACAAACAGATAATTATTTGTACAGAATATATGATTTTGTTCATCATAAATGGTATTGTCATTAATTTACCGAAGTGTATGAAAATTGGGCATTTCATATATAGAGTTCTATTTCTTATTTTGTAAGCTTATATAAAAAGGGAAACGTTTTACGTTTTCTTGTCAATTTGGCGTAGTATAATAGAAAAAAAATTGTAGCGGTTGTCGCCGGTTGTAAGTCCATTTGAATTTGAAAGGAGACCCTTTACGTTTACACTATACCAGTACACTTACAGACAATAACAATGTATATGGAGAGAATGTAGGGGAAAAAGTCACAGGAAAAAAAGTCACGGAAAAACATGTGATCAAATAACAACAGCATATGATAACTTCATGTTTATTGGTGACCTTAATTATGACATGCTAGTCTCTGATAAATCTTCCTCATTACAAAATGTATGTGATATTTTTGATTTAACTAATTTAGTAAAAAGTCCAACTTGTTATACTAAAAACTCAAACCCAAGCCTTAATAATGTTATCTTAACCAATATGCCAAACAATTGCATGAATGTAACAAATTTTAATTGTGGTATTAGTGATGTTCACAATCTTATTGCTGTGCAAATCAAAGGTTCCATCGTACAAAGAAAAAATGAGCTGAAAGGTTACAGAAGTTTTAAGCATTTTTCAGAACAAGAATTCCTTAAAGATTTTCAAGGATTTAATTTCAATTTCAATAATATAAGTAAACATGAAGACATAGATGAAGCTTACTCAAATTTTGAAAACTCTATCATCAAAACTTTAGATAAACATGCCCCTATTAAAAGAAGAAAACATATACCCCAAACTCGCCCCTTTTATGAATAAACAGCTAAGACAAGCAATTTACAAGAAAAGAATGCTGCATAACACCTTTATTAAATGTAAAAATGATTACAACTGGGAACGATACAGGAAACAGAGAAATCATGTTAATAAAATTAAAAAACAATCCATAAAAACATATTTTTATGAAAGATGTCTAGGCGGACCAAAGTCCAGTGACTTCTGGCCGACAATAAAACCTTTTTTATCCAACAAAAGCAACAACTGTAAGAAAGATATAATATTGGTAGAAGATAATAAAATTATAAATAAAATATTTTTTTGCTTTATTTTTTAATATTTTTAGATATAGATGCATGTGATTTTAATTTTTTTTATTTCTATTTGTCTCATTTTATCCATGCTTTTTGTTTATTCACATCAATATATAATGTGCTTTTAAATTATGCTTCTGCTACTGCTGTGTTTTTAAATTGCTTTCATATTTTAGTTTGGTTTGAAATTTCATAGAAAATTTTAATATAACAATGTTTTTTTTTTTTAGCAAATATTGTGTGCATGTTTTTGTTTTAGTGTTTATATATGCATATTCTTATGTGGGATTTAAAAGCTCATTATAGCTTGTGTTGTAATGTTTGATGTTTTCCGGCTTTAAATAAAGCTTATTGTATTGTATTGTAAAAAAAGTCATGGATAAAAAGTCACAGGAAAAAAAGTCACAAGAAAAAAGTCACATATATAATGTCATCTTTCAGATAATTAAAGTTTTCTATAAAAAATATTTCAATGCCTTAATCTTTAATTTGTTTATACTGTAATTAATATATTCTTCCTGAATAGAGACCCAGTTGTTTATTTAGTACATGTATGTAATTCATAAATGACTCAGAAACCATAATGATTGAAATGGAAAGGGGTAATTTATAAAAAGAAGCCACTTGATTGCTATTGTTATAATGTTTATACACAGACATACATAGGTCATTTTTAATAGTGAAGAATACAATTATAAAAGAAATTGTTGAACATCAACATATGGTGAAACCATACCTGGTGTATTCCATGCCCTAGTCAATTCAGAGCAAAATGTATGGTTTCTTTCACTTTTTGTATAAAAGGAAAAAGTTAACTTTCACTATCAATAAACCAAAATGGAGATTATACCAAGCAACAGAGGTGGTTCCAAGCTGTGTTACCAGGGGTACATGTATACCAAACATGCTACCAGGAAGATCAATCAGTGGTGGAAGTGTGTTAAACGGTCAAGTACAGGATGCAGAGGAAGCCTTAGCACTACACTTCAGAAACTCCAGAATGAAAATCCAGTTCCTGGGCAGCCACACAATCACGCTCCCAGTGATACATGCATCAAGTACTCAAAAACCAGAAATGCCATGAAAGACCTGGCAACCAACACCAGAGACAAACCCAGCCAGATCTTTGCCCAGGTTGTGTCACAGTGTGACGACAATGTCCAAGCCTTGCTGCCCCGTGAGGAAAACCGCAAACGCACAATTCGATACCAGCGTCCGTCTCCTCCAGTCCCAGCCACCTATGCAGATGTCAGATTACCTGAGGAGTACACAACAACAACCAACAGTTCCTCCTATACGACAACGGCCAGAATGCAGAAAACATAATGTTAGTCTTCTACTCACCAGACAGTTTGGAAAGATTAGCCAATGCCCAGATCATCTTCATGGACGGTACCTTCTCTGTAGCTCTGCACCCATTTAAACAGCTGTACATCATCCGGGTTCCATTCAAAGATGTAACAGGCACTGCAGTATATGCGTTCCTGCCAAATAAATGTCAAGATACTAACAAGGAACTCTTCCAGTCTATTGTTGACAACTGCCATGCCAGCAACCTACAATTCAATGTCCAGACTTTGAAGATGCAGTCCTTCGTGCAGTTACAGCTGTATTTGATCGCCACATCAACCAACAGGGCTGTTTCTACCATCTCAAACAAGCATCATGGGGAAAGATACAGCAGCTTGGTTCGGTGCCTCTCTACAAGAACGACGACGACTTCAGACTGTTCTGTGGTATGATGGATGGTCTTGCCTTTTTACCAGTACCTGATTTTACCAATGGTATTCATCTGCTTAGAACACTATGCCCTGATGACCCACCAGAGGCAGCTGAGCTCCTAGATTACTTTGATTCAACTTACATCAGTGGTAGATTTAGACAGCAGAATCCAGGACAAAATCAAGCAGTCCGTCTGGTCTTAACACGCAACCCACCTATGTTTCCACCAGCCATTTGAAACGTACATGATGCCACTGTCAACGGTGATGCCAGAACCAACAACATGTGCGAGGGCTGGAACAAGAACCAACAACATGTGCGAGGGCTGGAACAACAAATTCTTCAACCTGGTAGGACATGCCCATCTGTCTATATGGCGTGTCATCGAGTGGTGTCAAAAGGAAGAAGCTACTGTCCGTACTATTATCCAGCAAGATGCCGTTGGTAATCCACCTGTTAAACGTACTCAACAGAGACATGTTCAACTCCAGGAGCGTTTATAGAACCTATGCAGAGACATCACTACTGGCCAGAAAATCATTGCCAACATTAGTGCTTAACAGACAATTGACATTATGAACATTTACAATTTTAAACTGGAAATATTCAATGTTTGTATGTTCATCATTATATCGTTATGATTTGATATATTTCATATGTTATTTGTTATATGACTTATAAATGCTCCAATCATTGTTGTGATTAATTAAATGTAAATGCTAATTCATTGGGTTTTTTGGGAATATCAATGAGTCAAATTTTGGTTCTCATATATCAAAGTCTCTATAAGAATCATTCCTTTATAATTAGAAGGAGTTGGGATTGAATACATATCAACGTAAAATTTTCCCCCAAAAAAAGGAAAACAATTCGGTCTATTATTTTCGTGAACGGATTTCGCAATACAGTTGCGATGTTGTTGAACGCAGGCCTAAGTTAATGATTTCTACCTCACATGGCTTATTGAATTTGCAGGCAACTATACCATCGGCAATATCCAGGTTTGCTATGCTGCTGCTCTGTTTCCATCGTTGAGCGTTCATGATTCTGCTGTCCGCACCAAATATTTATATTTTAAATTCATATGAAAGGAAAAAAGAAAAGCTAAATGCATATTAATATGTTGCTTTATTGTGGAGTCCAGTAACTGACATGATAATTTTAATTTTGTTTATGCGAAATAGTTTACGGAGCCCGTTTTCTGACATGAGAATTTTTTTTTATTTCGTTTATAGATATTCTTTTAATTTCGTTTATGCGAAATACTATTTCGTATAACGTCATAAAAATATTTATCATGTCAGTTAACGGGCTCCGTACTTTATTGTTACTCATCAAAAAAGAATAAATTCTAATTAAGAAAGAAGCGTCTTTTAATTTCATAATATTAATGTTTTAAAAGATTCAGATTCAATATTTTATTAAAGTCTCACTTGTAATACATATAATACACAATATATACATTAAAACAGAAGTTTTATAGATAAAATACAAGTGCCATTCTTTAAAGAATTATGAGAGATTATATAAATTTCAATAAATTAAAACTTTAAATCATGTCTATAAAACATTTCAGTTCTGTAAAAACTTAACTATCAATCAAGAATATAAAAAACTATTTCTTCTACCTAGAATATTAAAAAGAAACCATCATAAAGAAAGATAATTAAAAAGTTGGCATGCGATGAAATATATCCAATTACGAATGATACCTCAAAAACGACATTATCATAATTTCATCTTAATTTATGATAATAGGGTGTGCTTTGCAAAGTTTTGACCTTTTTATCTAAGACGTCAGTATATCTGGCCTGCATCCGGGATATGCACAATGAAAGATGAACACAGGATTTACACAAACATCCTGTCCTTTGTATTTGATCTCGATCTTCTTCATTAGGTTTAAATAAAATACCTTTTTTTGGTATGCAAAATTATTTATATACACGACCAAGGCTATATATGGTTTAAAAGGAATATATTACTTGGTTCTAGATTAAGCTTGTATTATTATTTGTTATGTTAATTTGTCAAGTACACACATGTGTTTACCAAGAAGCAAATTGTATTGATTGATAAATTAAAAAGTAATATTTTTTTTATTAGAATAACGAAAAATCCAAATATCTTTTAAACTATAGATTTTTGAACAGTAAAATAAACGAGAGTTTTATTTAGAATTAGGAGTGCTAACTGAAAATGGTATTGTAATGCTTCTTATTGTTTTGGCTGAGGCTGCACTCAGATGAAATTTTGTAGTTTGGTCCTATTTTGTTCTCATTTTTCGGGTGGGAGTAGATGTACTTTATAGATGAGCCATCCGTACGTCAGTTATCTTATCTGTAAAATCTTTCTCTCAGCCACGTGTATTTTAGACGAACCTGACAAGCATTTCTCTCATAAATAAGGGTATATAAACAGACAAAATCAGTCAACAACCGGAAAACTGTGAAAACAGTAATGACCCTGACTTGCTATATTTTGCATTTTTTGTAAAATGGGTAAAAAGTCTGACTTATCTCCGGAATGCCAAAAGTTTGTAAAACAAGTTGTTTGCCTTTTTTAGTAAGGAAAAGGCAACGAAGAAGCCAATTGTCTCATTTGATAGGGTATATCAAAAGACATATAAAACTTTGGGTGTGTCTTACACTTCAGTGCACCGTATTATGAATGGTAAGAGGCCTTGTATGTCAAATAGACCCAAAGAAAGAGCTAAAATATTTGACGGCTTTGATCACTGTGTTATTAAAAGAACAATCCACGGTTTATATTCACGGAAAATTGCTCCGTTTGTCTCAATAATACATAAGGAAATAAAAGATTCTATTAAAATATCAAAGTCTAAGCTTACTCTAACTCTCATTGATCTTGGATATACTTATAAAAAAATAGGTGATAATCGAAGAGTTCTGTACGATCAAGTGTTTATTATTAATTATAGGTGTAATTATCTGAGAAAGATCAAATCTTTTCGGGAAGCAGGGTATGATATCGTGTACATGGATGAAACATGGGTTAACCAAAATCACTGCACAGATTATATGTGGCTTCCGAATGATGGGTCTGATGCCCTAAAAATACCCTCGGGTAAAGGCAAACGTTTTGCATGCAGGTACACGAAGTGAGGGTTTGATTGACGGCTGCAATTTAGTGTTTCTGGCCAAATCCTATCCTCCACACAGTGTCAAAAGCACTTTTGAAATCAATAAATGAACAAAACAATTTTTTTCCAAAAGAGAAATAAATAGATATCAATGCATGCAAAATAAATAAACCAGCTTGTGCGTAAGTCATTAATTCAAACTCATCAGAAAATTTTGTTAATCTATTATTTAAAACGGCAGAAAACACTTTACTAATACATGAGTTCAGCGTTACTCCTCTATACGAAATAGGATCAGATTTTGACCCTTTGTTTTTAGAAATAGGTATCAATATTCCTTTTCCCCAACTCTCTTGTATAATACCTTTTATAATACATAAATATGTAACATATCATCTATTGTATACTTAATATATACATTAATCAAACCATCAATACCTGAAGACTTTCCATTTTTCAATCCTTTGACTACATTTATTATTTCCTCAATCGTAATAGGAGAATTAAGTATATTATCCATCTCTGGAGATAGATTATTTACATCAATATCTATGTCAATGGAGGGGGATTAATAATAAAAAAATAATAAATACAAAGCACAAGCAGTCATTACCATATCCTTCTTTCCAAGTATGTTGAAGACAACAGATACTATCTAGAAAAATGTCTAGCTTTATATTTATTTCAACTCAACAATCCATATTTTTATTAACACGGTATAGGGAAGACCAGTACCCAAAGCACATGTGGTAGTGTAGGATAGTTTTATGAATTGTCACCAGTGCAGACATGTGGGGGGGGGGGGGGGGGGGGGGGGGGGGGGGGGGTGTTTCAGCAGTATTTCTCCATTAAAGCGGTAACTTATAACTACAATGTAAGGAAATAAGGAATAATGAAGACAAAGGCTTAATATTCAAGAACTAATACTAACTTGATTTATTATAACAAATGGTTTTTTGTTTCGTTCAGAAATATTTTTCCGGACAACACAAGAGTTAGAATATTTTTTTTTGTCGTGCAAAGCGCGAATTTTTTTTCCAGAATTTAACATTAGGTTATATGACAAAAACTCTGAATCAGATTATTATTTTTTTCCTCCACCAAAATCAGAATATTTTTTTCAGCAACATTGGGAATCAGAATATTTTTTTAGAAAAAAAACATACCCGCCCCCCCTCCTTCAAATTAAATGGTCGTTCCCTAATGTAAATATTATATGTATATGTATTTGTGTATCTGTTATTTATTTGTCATGTATGTGTTGTGTTGTATTTTTATATGTAACTTCTCTATACCATTGTAATGTATGGTTTATTTGAGAATAAAGATTCTTAGTATTAGTCTTAGATGGACATAAATATTTTTGGTAGGAAAAAATATCCATGTACCGGTCCATCCCCACAGGTAAATAATGCACGGTCCCTAACAAGGTTTTGAGTCTTGTTTAAATATATTTCTCTTATTTTTACTCGTAAATACCTCTTTCCCACTTGTTTCAAACACTTCCAAAATTTTATTCATAAAATTGTTTATATCTTGTTGGCTACATTCATTGTTGAGTTGTATGTTTTCAAGGTCACCTACTAGGTG
Source organism: Bathymodiolus septemdierum (assembly GCA_963383655.1). Taxonomy (NCBI): domain Eukaryota; kingdom Metazoa; phylum Mollusca; class Bivalvia; order Mytilida; family Modiolidae; genus Bathymodiolus; species Bathymodiolus septemdierum. The sequence continues at coordinate 43,531,376 of OY726530.1, read as the reverse complement.
ACACCTAGTATAGAGGTCAACTCGCTATGCTGGTAATATGAACCATGTTTACAAAATCATCACGTTAGTTATCATTCCACTTGACCGATTTCGTTTGTTGTGTCGCAGTGGTGTATTTTGTGAGTTGTTTTTGTAAACAAGTTTTTAAGAAATGTGTATAGAATTATGAATATCAGACAGAATAGGATTGAAATCATTTATATCGAACTCTTGTATAAAAGGAAACAAACTTGAAGATGATATACAATAATCAATAAAATTTCTATTTTTACAAGTTCTTTTTCCTATTCCTCTATCTAATCCAACTCTAGAATTCGCTATGTACAAATTTAGTTTCTTCAAAAATGCTTAATCGGCACGTGTCGTCTATCACCGTTTTAGTTTATTACCTGTTGATTTTGATTTTACCTAGTTGATTGGCAATCAATCCCGAACAAATAAACAATCAGATTGTTTGATCTACCTGATTAAAGCTATTTATTAAACAAACCTAAGTCAGACAAATGTAAGAGCTTGGTAACTCTTTCTTTCAAGCTATTTTACAAAAAAAAGTAAAGGTTAATTACTGATACTGAATATTTTTTTTTTTTTTTTGTACGGAAATAGTTCAATAAAGTGTTGTGTTTATTTAGCATTTTTGAGTAATAAGATAATTTTATAATGGTTTGAAAATTTCTTTTTGTATTCATTACAAACATTTCATAACTTTCATACGAACAAGCTAGCTTTTTCACGAATTTTGAAATTTACTCGAAGACAATGTGATAGTCTTGTGCTGATGGCTTTCCCGTGGCATTGCACGGATCTTAACGCTCATACACTAGTATTACAAGAATGGAGTGCCCTAACCATCTTGGAAAACATTCTTTGCTTTAAGACAATTATCTTGAACTCGTCGACAGCTTTTCTTTTTAACATCAGTTTGTCGATATCATCAAAATTATATTCATTTCACTCAAGAAAGTTACCTCTGTTTTTTGTATAATTATCAATAATAATAGTTTGACAGTTTGATATGATACCGACAATTAAAAAAAGCAAAAATACTTTTACACTAGCAATAAGATAAGATAAGATAAGATAAGTTTTATTTATAGTGGGCATATTTAAATAACAATACAACGCAAGCCCTAGTGGGCTTTTGACCGACCATATGGTTTCACCATCCCGTTCTGTCATATAATATACACAAAGAAAAAAGTTAAGCACCCCCATGATTTTTAAGAAATGACAAATGATACGACAAGTATCACGAGATTACTGACCTGATAATCTCAAGAACGCAATGGTGACCTGTTAGGACATTACATTGGCTGTAAGAAACCACAAAAAAATCAAGAAAAATGTTAATTTAATGAATATTTAATCACAATATCACAAGGCCAGTTTTTGCAGTAAAACATGTCCATTTTAAGTATTGACCTTCACAGTTCAGAAAGCACGATAAGAATGTCATTTCACTTTCAAAACGTCACTTATGAATCACTTGACGACATCTATTGTTCAAAGTTCAGTACCGGGTGTAACCCCCACGTGCTTGGATTGTCTCATCCCTCCAGTTAGACGTCGGATGTCCTGTTGTGATAGCTGCTGCCATTCTCGATGCAATGCTGCTTCCAACTGACGAATGTTTTGCAACAGGAGGTTCCCGAGTCTGTATACGACGGCCTAACATGTCCCACATATGCTCTATGGGATTCAAATCCGGGCTCGTGGCTGGCCAAGGAACAGAAGTCACGGCTTCGCTTTGGAGATAGGCGGTTACTGCTCTTGAACGATGAGGCCTGGCGTTGTCATCCATATACACAGGCCTTGTAGCTAGTGGGTGGTTGTCAAAATGGAGGACAACAACTGGTTGCAAGACGTCTCTGATGTACTGATCGCCAGTTAGGTTGCCTTGTATGGTGACTAAATCCAGCTTGCAGTCATGAGAGATACACCTCCAAACCATTACTGAGCCTCCACCGTAAGGGACAGTTGGCTAGATGTTCCTTGGTGTATAGGCTGTATTTTTGTGTCTCCAAACTCTCATTCGGCCGTCGGTTACATGAAGTAGAAACCGGCTCTCGACTGACCAATGGATCTTGCGCCATGTCCTTAAATTCCAACCACGTCGTGCTAAACACCATTATATAGCGTGTTCCGCGACGGAAAACACGCTATACCACGCTCGGGATTGAAAAAAACACGCCCACGATATGTAGTGGAAAATCGTGGGAAATGTAAAAAAAAAACACGCCGTTTCCTCTACAACAGTCATGATAATATATCATTTAGTCTTTTTGGGGCAGTTGAGCTAAAAATCAGTAAACTTTCTTAATCTCAAATTTTTCAAACATCATAAAAATATTCAAATATATTGTATTTCAAGCACATTTTTTTTACATTATAATAATAAGAAGATGGGTCTTGAAGATCAATCTGTTTCATCAATATATCAATATGTACATGTATACTATATAATGAAAAGAATTCAAGTGTAAACTTATGTGTATGGTGTATATATATTTTTATATAAATCCTCTCTGGAGTTCGACCATTATTATTTTATAACTGATGGGTCACTGTGCTTGTTATATAGCATACAATCGAATGCAACTATTACTATGTCAATGGTATGATTACATTTTGATTTGTTATTGTTTCATAAAATGTTGTCATCTTCCAATCAATGTAATCAATCCATAATCATTGTATTAAATTCTTTGTTAATCGTTTTGCCCGAAAGGGCTCCTTATTTGGAAATAAACATATTTGTATTGTATTGTATTGTATAACATGTTTAACATCTTACCTTGATGCCCATTTATCATACCCTTAATATATTACCAAGATGATTGAATGCATAACAATGAACTTAGCTCAGTGCAGAGACAGTTAATATGATACTCAGCTACTGAACTACATTTGTAAATCCAATGAAAATGCTGAATATTGACTATCTTCTAAAATTATTATTATTAATGAACATGTAATATGCTGTATACATGGTATATGCCTACAAAATATACCTGTCTATTTGTACTCAAAATCACACAATTGCAGGATAAATTCATTCTACAATCGGGTTTTATATAAAAAAAAAAAAATAATAATAATATTGTAGCACAACCAGATCACCCACCTTTAATTAAAAATTGAATTTAAATTACAATGTACATAATAGTTTCATGTCAGGTTTTGGTTTTATGGTTTTATGTATTAACTGTATGGACCATGATCTGTTAGTTAGTAAAAAGACAAACTGGATTTAGAGAATAACTAACTGGTGTCAGATTAGTTTTCGCCCGGTGTTTATTTGATCAAATTTGTTATGTGCAAATTAATTTTGACCAAAAAAAATTCAGAAGCTTAAATGTTTATGAAATTGAAGTCATCCACCCCGGTAACTAGACAGAAAATTTGTTTGAGGAAAAAAAAACCTCTGTAAAGGGATGTTATTTTCTGATAATACATACATACTTTTTGGTTGTCGATTATTAATAGGCATTGAGAATTGGTCCTACACAAGTTGTCAGAATGGACAATTTGCCTTTCCAAGCCAAGGTGTTATGGAGATTGTATGTTACTTGTAAAGAAAACAAATGTAAATTCTAAAAGTAAACAGGACACCAACACATCAAGATATATTTTGTATAAAGATTCAAACGTTTTTTTAATGATTTTCATCATTATAGTTATTATATTGATTATTTCTCTATAAATTGTGTTCCACAACTTGCAAAAAAAAAGGGGGGGAGGGTGTCTGATTCACCTGTGCCTGTGGCAAAAATAGATACTGCATGCAAATCAAACATCTCGATCTTAATAAAAAAAGATCACGAAAATGTTGGTATTAACATGATAGAGTTCTAGGTTTATGTATCTTATTTTGATTCTCCATCTGCTTTTTTCAAGTTCGGTAGGTACGACCCCCTTTTTTCAGTATCAGCTGTTTGCTGTACATCACTACATGTGCTTCAGGAGATTGTCATTATTAATAGGGATGACAGGGGTCATTCACCGCTTCTCCCGTTTGGTAACGCTACTGATCCATTAGTGGTTAATTGTGCGTTTGAATCACAAAGACGCTTGTATCTTAACGTTAACCTAATGACGGCACTGAATTATAAAACTTGGATGGTGCAAACATTGAAGCTTAACTAGTACAGCGCGGGTGATATTACCTGTTAGAAGTATAGATTTAGTTGACGAATATATGTAAAATAAAAGTATTATCTTTAAGTCGCAAGAAAAGAGTTTTATTATGACCATATTAAGAAATAAAACGGACGTTTACAAGCCATATCGGCATGTACCTTGGTGTAGCCTATACATGTTCATAAAAGGCGTACATGATGTTTGGTTACTCACACTGCAATACTGATGAACTTCATTCCAACATTTTAAAGTATACCTGAATTTCGGGAAATACTACCTCCAAGTGAACAAAATAGAATAATAAAGTCCCTGTCTCCACATACAAAATTTTGAATTAATATATCTAGGTCTCTCTGTATTTAGGCAATCTTCAAATCTAAATCACACTCATCAAATTTATTTGGTACAAAATTATACAGATAATATATTCCTTCTTCGTGTAGTGTTATCACCGTATGGGAGTGACACCGGAAATTGGTACTAGTCGAAGCGGCAACTTGCTATTGCAAGCATTGATTGAAGGTAAAAAATCCTATTTTTATTGTATTTCTTTCAAATTTTCATGTCCAAGAAGATGTTCGTTGATAGGTTGGATAATTATAAAATTGACAATCTCCGTATCATGACAAAGGAAAGGTGTAAATATAATTTAGAGATGAAAACATGTCACCTGGTACTGGCAAAATACAGCGCCGGGATGCTAAATGCTAAAAAAAAGTAACCGAATTAACGCGTGTCGAGTTTGAATAACACCTCCTATTATTCAATAATGGTATATTTTGAGTAAACATATGCATTATTATGTCTTTAGATCTTGAAAAATTACTTTTTTCACGAAAACTAAATTATGAATGTGTACGGCGACATCTTGCTTAAATGTACGGCATCTTGCTGTTTTCGGGAATGTTTTTGTGTACGGCATCATGCCACGTTGATTTTGTTCTTTTAGGATATTGACCGCTTCTATTGACAATAGGAATGCTTGGAACCTCCCATAGTTTCTTTAAAATGAAACTACTAAAAACGCTATGAAAAATCGTGTTTACTTTGGATTGTTTTACTTTTGAACAAGCATTCTAGTTTTACAATGCTTAAATTCTCAGTAAAAATCACATTTTCTGTCAAACGCATGGCCCAACGTTCTGTCGTCGTATCAAGCTGTGATCGGCGAAACATTTTATTATATCTTAGAAATTGTAATTCAACTTAGAATCTACAATACTAAAAAAAAATTGATTATGTTGTTTATTTTCAGATATGACCACATATGTATGCATATACTGCCAGGAAAATCTACCGTCGTTTTCTGAAATATTAACACATGTGATCGAAAGCCACTCAGAACAAACACTCAAATTCTCTCAAAAGGATGGAGCTAACATTAAAGTTAAGAATTTCAAAATAATTCCAGAAATATGCAGACAGCAAGGCAGAAGCATAACTGTTAATAAGACTAGGGAAACCATTCACATTTCTAGATGCAACACTGTAGTGAAGGACAGCCCTTGTGGCAAAGTATCAAAGCCAACCGATAATGATTTGTTTGATGATATTGAGGTTGATAAAAGTGAAGATTTAAGCTTACTAGCTTACTAGTTGACGATAAAGATGAGGAATATACAGAAATAGTATCTTTGATTCCTACCGTTATTGACCAACTAAAACGAGCCGGTAAATTGACTGAATACATATCTTTTCATAAACTAGTTAGCAATGGAAAATTCCCACTTGATAATCTTGCGTTTTTGCTGTTTTTAGACGTTGTTAAATGGTTTGGAACAGAGACGGCTATTTACAGCATGAGATACTCAGAGGAGATTAAATTGTTTTGGAAGACCGGGTTACGGTTGTTCCACCTAGAAGAAAGTTAGTGACGATCGCAAAGCCTGATGATGCGGCCAGAGGAGTGGCTGCGGTCCGTCAACACCATAGATGTGACGAGAGTAAGATTCTCTCACATAAGAGACTGGCATTGAAGTTGACTGATTGTGTAAATCAGAAAAGTGGAATTCATTAAAATGTTATTTCTACTTCATGTAGTCAATATATGTTATCAATCTATATTTTTCAATCTTCCATCAGGTTTATTTCTTCATAGACAAGCATGAGTGGCAAGCAACAGATGGTTTCAAAGCAAAATAAAGCATCAGAGAAAACAAAAAGATAAGCAACGGAACTCACCATATACTCTCTCGTTTGGTTAAAAAACACGTTTTGCTGGACTTGCTAGTTTTCACAAACGCCTCGGACACTTTGGCATGCCCCCTCCCCTAAAATGCACCAAATACAAAGTGTCGAGGTGTTTGTGATAACTAGAAAGTCCCGCAAAATTTGTATATTATTAAAAGAGAGAGTATATATCGCTGAGTTCCGTTAATCATCTATTTGCTTTCTTTGATGATTTATTTTGCTTTGAAACAATCTTTTTCAAATCTGCTGCTTGTCACCCCTAAGATTTGCTTGTACATGGTGTTCTGTGTCAATATTGAATACTGAGTTATAAATTTAAATTCCTATTTCTGTCAAACATTACTCTAACGTTCTGAGATCGTATCCAGCTGCTCCTGGTGGAGCATATTATTGGGAATTATTTTGAAAGCTATAAAATATAGTGCTTATGTTCATAGTCTGCCAGGAGGTATAGATCTATGGCAAGCCGCTTTACTATTTATTACCGAATACAGATATATCTTAGTCATACAGATATCGTGTTTACTAATACAGGTATCTTGCTTACGATGCAAGATATCTTACTTATCTAAGATATCTTGTTAACATAAGTCAGATATTTGCATTGGCAAGCATTAACTAAGATATCTGTATTCAGTAATAAACTAATAAAATGGCTTGCCATAGGTCTATACCTCCTGCAATACTCTATTGATGTAAGAGTTGCTGCCCCTAAAATATTGATGTTTTAAATGCATTATATATCCAGATGATGGATTTACGGTCCTGGAAGCCTCTATATTAATATTTTAATATTCACATGTGTTATTTCACATTGATCCACGGGTTGGTCAGTTTATAAGCATCTCTTAAGAAGAATGAAAGGATGTGGGGTAAATGCCCATGAGACAAAAACCCACAATCCAACTGAAGCAAAAGTGACAAAAAGAGGGCACCGGTCAGCCTTCAACAAGGAACAAACTCCTAATTAATAAATAGCTCTTACCCAGTCAGGAATATAACGATTGTCAGTTGTTTCGTAGGTGACCTGGATTTGCCTTTCTGTCTATGGACTTTTCGTTTTAATCATGTTCTGACTTTATTATCACATCTATTTAATGGCTCCAAACAAAACAAGTGAACACCTAGCACAAAACCACCATCTATCTGAACGCAAAATTTTCCCAAAAAGGGCAATAAACAAAATAAACCTCAAGAAATTGTCACAAAACCATCACATGCTGGACAGGCAAAACAATAGAAATAGAACGGATATGGAAAAATGCCATGAATACATAAGTATATCACAAAAGCAACAATAGAAACACACCCAGAGGTCACCGCGAGGTCATCAACATGTGGAAAGCCACACCCAGCAGCGAGCTCTGAATGGCACCGACAAAAAGAGTAATCAATCCAATATCATTAATGGCGGGGTTGAACCGGTTAGTTAGCGCTCAACCCTCCCCTAGCCTGCAATGTGATACATAAAGTAAACAAAGAATGACAATCAGCATGTAGCAGTAACTAATTTCTAATGCACAATTCCATATGAGGAAGTGAACTGCCAAGTAGCTCAAGTAACTGACAAAACGAAGGACAAAATATAACATCGTAAATAATTTAATATTTTCTTTAATTGAAATAACAATTTGAAAAAAAACCCATAATTCTCGTGTCCTTGAGTTAATGATACTTTCAACAAAAACGAGGGAAAAATGTCTTTAAATGATCCAGTAACATGTATGATTTACAGTAATCACAAATAATTAATATAACAATAGATACAAGGTAAAAATCAAAAGAACAGAAAATTGTAAAATATTGCACATTAAAAAATTAACAAACTTGCAAGGAAAATAAAAATAAAGGAAAAAATCACATTAATCATCTATCAACACAAATAACTTATAACATATAAAGAGAAAAAGGTCTTTAAAATTCTCCTGATAAAGCCTTAAAAATAATGAGTAAAACTATTTAAATGCTCTTTGCATAACACTGATAAATAAGATCACTGAGAAAATAACAATAAAGAGAAATGTGTAATAAGTACATGTTACTGCTTTTTGAGATGGCATACTTTAGAATGTGTTTTAAGGGAGGATCGCCAACCATAACTATTCCCACAGGATGTACACGCATACTTCTTTTCTCCGTGTTTACCTCTACGATGTTCATCCAATTTGTATTTCTTTGAGAACGTTGACTGGCAGATATCACATATGAATGGTTGACTTTTGTTCTGACTGAAAAAGGACATGTATCGAAATGCTTCTTCAAAGAGCCATTGGAAATAAGCTCCTTCCGGCATGATTTGCATTTGTCCAGCCCAACGGAGGAATAGGATGACAAATGGTACCTAAACTGTATTCTTTGGTTATAGCCTTTGTTACAAACCTTACAGATATATATAAATTCCTTTTTATGTTTATTTTTGACATAAAGCTTCAAACCAAATCTACTGTTAAATTTTTTTCCACAAGCGTCGCAAAGCCAGTAAGATTCTTTGCTAGTGCCTTGAACTGGATGCATCCTTTTGACATGCTTATTCAAATTACTTTTGAAACGAGTGTGATAACTATACAGTCTTTGTAATTGTAGATATGTCTGAGTTGCTCTCTGAGCACCTCTTCTTCGGCAGATATATCTAGTGATAAAGCAGAAGTATTCATCTGAAAATATAAGACTAATCAATTACACTCTGTCACAAGGAAGTAATGCAAGACAACGTTACACAACGAAGGTGAAGTCGATCTCGAATTGCACATAATCTGATTACGAAATTTCTAACATGGAAAGCAAAAAGTCACAATTTTAATCGCGAAGTTTGCAGACCTATTAAAAGAAGGAACATTTATTTCACTAAGGGACTGACCATTTAACATGAAAAGGGGGAGGGGGCATGGGACGTAGTTTTTCTACGAGACGCGACAGATTTTTTTTTTTTTCAAATTTAACATTATTTTATATAGTAAAAATCCTGTCTCATATTTTTTTTTGTACCCATCCCAGCCAAATTATTTCTTCCTCAAAATTCAACATCAAATTATTTTTTTTTAGGAAAAAAAACCATACCCCCCCCCCTCTTCAGGTTAAATGCACGGTCCCTAAATGCAAAAAAAAAAATCCTAACGTGTTTTATGTTCCACACTCCATTTCTCGAATGACTGAATGAAAATAGCCGAGAAGTTCATTCTCAAATGAATTTGCGGGAAGTTTCAAACTTACGTATCAAAACTAATCAACCAAAATAGGAACGGAGTATTAAAAATTCGATTTTAAGTTTACAACCGAGCAAGTCGCTGTACGGTCATTTATTAAGCTGCCGTACAGTGATGTTTCGTAAACACAAAAAGTCGCCGTACACATTCATAATTTTGTTTTCGTGATAAAAGTAATTTTTCAAGATCTGAAGACATAATAATGCATATGTTTACTCAAAATATACCATTATTGAATAATAGGAGGTGTTATTCAAACTCGACACGCGTTAATTCGTTTACTTTTTTAGCATTTAACATCCCAGCGCTGTATTTTGCCGGTACCAGGTGACATGTTTTCATCTCTAAATTATATTTACACCTTTCCTTTGTCATGATACGGAGATTGTCAATTTTATAATTATCCAAACTATCATCGAACATCTTCTTGGACATGAAAATTTGGAAGAAATACAATAAAAATAGGATTTCTTACCTTCAATCAATGCTTGCAACAACAAGTTGCCGCTTCGACTAGTACCAATTTCGGTGTCACTCCCATACGGTGGTTATTAACTGTTAAAGATTCGACAACAAGCGGGTTAATCATAGCATTTATTTTAGAAATATTTTGAGCAGATGTATTATGAATGGCATAATAAATAGTTAAATAAAGACAATTTTCATTGTTTCTTACTATTTTTTATTATTTTCGACAGATTTTGGTAGCATTCAAATATTTTGTACAATCAGACGTGTTGTACGATCATCGTACAAAACCTGGAACTATGTGGGTTTATTCAATTCTAATGCAGGTAAAAACGTTATTTATAACTTAGTTAGCTGCATGTTATTGAAATGAACAGTCAAACTATTTGAATTACAATTTCAGAAATGCTACGAAAAAACCGGGAATTTGCATAAAACCCAGCGTTCTATACAATAAAAACAAAACATAAATAAAATGTAAACGTATGGACTACTGGGTTTGGTGTTTAACACCACTTTCAACAAATTTCAGTGGGGTGCCCAGGTCAGTTTTATTGGTGGAGGAAAACGGAGTGAACAGAGAAAACCACGGACCTGCCACAAGTCATTGGCAAACTTTATCACATAATGTTGTATCGCCTAGGCGAGATTCGAACTCATAACGTTAGTCGTGATAGGTACTGATTGCATCGGTGTCTTCAACCTACGCCAACATTTTGAAATATCATATTCAAGGTGTGCCAACAAACATTATATTACAGGTGTTTATATAGCAATTAATGACAGTTACAGGTAAGTAAATTTGGAAATGCAGGTCTCAAAAGTGAAATTTATTATAAACAAAATAAACAAAAAATAATCTAAATATATTTAAGTATTAAACTTGAAAAAAAAAAAATTTAACTTTTGTTAAAAGGTCTCAAAAGTGAAATTTATTGTAAAAAAAAAAACTAAACAAAAAACAATCTAAAAATATAAGAATAAGTCTGTTAAAATTCAACAACATGGAAAAAAAAATAAACTTTGTAGAAAGGTCTCAAAAGTGAAATTTATTATTATAAAAAAAAAAAAAAAAATCTAAAAAAAAACAATCTAAAAATAAGTCTGTTAAAATTTAACAACTTGAAAAAAAAATTTAAACTTTTGTAAAAATTTATATATAAAATAAAAATCTGGTATATAAAATCAAACAAAAATCTGTAAATAAAAAAAGATGAAAATGTAAAATTTTAGAATAATTTAAATAAACAATCTTTCTAAAATGTATGAATTAAAAATATTATATGATACTCGTGCAATTAAGCAATTTTCTTAAAATCTAAATTCAAAAGTGTTTACTAATATTTATTTATAAATTTAGAATTATCATAATTTTGAAAAGAATATTTTTTAATTGCTCACTCCAAGCTAATTAATCATAAGATAATTCAGTTCACTCCTAATTAATTAAGTCTCCCAAACAAAGTTTGGGAGACTTATTGTTTTTGCTCCGTTTCTTATTAAGTCTCCCAAACAACGTTTGGAGACTTATTGTTTTGCTCCGTTTCTTATTAAGTACTTATTGTTTTTGCTCCGTTTCTTATTAAGTCTCCCAAACAACGTTTGGAGACTTATTGTTTTTGCTCCGTTTCTTCTTCTTATTATTATTATTCTTATTCTTGTTATTCTCCTTTCTTTCCGTGCACCATGAACTTGTCCACGGCAGATCTCAGGAACTACAGGACAGAATTTCATGAAACTTGGTGGAGTTATAGATATATGTTTCTAGTTGATCCTAAAGTTTTCAGATTTGTGGTAAATGGGGTCAAAGCCATATTTTTGAGGGTTCAAAGAGGGTGGGGGTTACTACATTAATGTTGATAACATCTAACTGGATAATGATAGAGACATAAAATTTGACGTAGTGATAGGTTACCATTAGAGGAGCAATTCTTCGTTTTCAAAATTTTCAAGATGTCTGCCATTTTCAAAATGGCTGCCAAAACACGACATAAAAATGGGGGGTAAAAATTCAATATTGTCCGATATCATCAAAATTTGATATGTGGGTAGATAATGACGTCCCGAATAGATTCCCGACATTGAAAAATTTCTACCGGCCGCCATTTTCAAAATGACCACCACAATACCGCAAAAATTCAACATTGTCCGATATCATCAAAATTTGATATGTGGGTAGATAATGATGTCCCGAATTGATTCCCGACATTGAAAAATTTCTACCGGTCTCCATTTTCAAAATGGCCCCCACAATACCGCAAAAAATCAAGCTCAGATTTTGTCACAATGCAAAGTGTTCATTTAAACTGTTGTCAGTGGCCAGTTTGGGAGACTTCATAATCGTTAGATTATAATCATATCTTGTTTGTATTATTATTATTCTTATTCTTTTCCTTTCTTTCCGCTGACCATGAACTTGTCCACGGCAGATCTCAGGAACTACTGGACAGAATTTCATGAAACTTGGTGGAGTTATAGATATATGTTTCTAGTTGATCCTACAGTTTTCAGATTTGTGGTAAAGGGGGTCAAAGCTATATTTTTGGGGGATTAAAGGGGGTGGGGGTTACTATAGAAACCTATGGGAAACTTGAAATGTCGTACATTAATGTTGATAACTTCTAACTGGATAATGATAGAGACATAAAACTTGACATAGTGATAGGTTACCATTAGAGGAGCAATTCTGCGTTTTCAAAATTTTCAAGATGTCTGCCATTTTCAAAATGGCTGCCAAAACACGGCATAAAAATGGGGGGTAAAAATTCAACATTGTTCGCTATCATCAAAATTTGATAAGTGGGTAGATAATGATGTCCCGAATTGATTCCCGACATTCAAAATTTTCTACCGATCGCCATTTTCAAAATGGCCGCCACAATACCGCACAAATTCAACATTGTCCGATTTCAACGACATTTCACATGTGGGTAGATTATGATGTCCCGAATTGATTCCTAACATTGAAAAACTTCTACCGATCGCCATTTTCAAAATGGCCGTCACAATACCGCACAAATTCAACATTGTTCGATTTCAACGTCCTGAATTGATTCGCGACATCGAAAAATTTCTACCGGTCTCCATTTTTAAAATGGCCGCCACAATACCGCAAAAATTCAACACTGTTCGATTTCAAAGGTAGCTTTTAATTTATTTTTTAAACCGGTTGTCAGTGGCCGGTTTGGAAGACTTCATAATCGTTAGATTATAATCATATCTTGTTATTTATAAGATAATTTGAAGTATGATAAAAAAAAAATATCTGTGCTTATAATATCCTAATTTATTTTCATGAAGTATGAAATAAAAATATATATGCTTATAATATCCTATTTTATTTTCATAATGATTGATGTTAAAATATATGTGCTTATAATATCCTAATTATTTTTATAAAGTTTGATATTAAATATATGTGCTGTCAGATATACTGATTTTTGTGTGTGTTATTTCCATAAAATATGATTTTAAATACATACTTAGTTTATTCACTCAATACTCACACAAAAACAAAACAACCTTACATTAAAAATTAATTGTGGACTTGGAATACATTGACATCTCCCCCGATTTTACACTAATTAAACATGACTAGTCATGTTTATATAACAATTAACCTATTCAACCTATGCCAACAATCTTTTTTTACCTTTTTATATATATTTTTTAAAATGTTGGCATAGGTTGTATGAACCGATAGAAGTTGACATGGATAATTACACCATTTTACAATTTATTAACAATCACTTCACAGAAACCTTTTTTTATATATGAAATAAATAATTGATTAATTATCGAATCGACGACAAATTTAGTTTACTTTAATTAATTAAAGCAAAAAATTATATTGTTTTCATATTTACCGCGATAGAGTTAACAAATATTGTTACCTCCCTTTATCGGATCACTTGAGTGTTTTATTGTTTTCGAGATTGATTAAATATTGAGTACGTACACTTCGACATGAAAGTTCTAGAATATACGTGTCAATAAATTCACAGTTAAAAACATATTCACAAAGAGCAGATAATAAAGATATATGATTTTGCTACGAGATCAATGAAAAACTTGACAGAAGACGACGATTTACAATTTTACACCATTGGCCAACAGGAATCGTCAATTTTCCGCGTTTTATCTTGTCTTAATCTCCATTGTTGGCTGTATAGTAGCTCTCGTAGCACTTTTCTTAAACAATAACAAAAAATCTTTCAGAAAATATCCAGTTTTTAATTCAACTTTCACTCTAAATACTAGAACTTTTCGAAATTAGTTAAGGCACTGATTGTAGTCACGTGACCATCATTTTATCAACAGAAATCCACGTTGACTCGCACAAAGTTGAAACATTTTCACTTTCGAATATGTATAAATAACTGGTTGCAATATGCATCAAATATTGTTATGTTTTACTCATTAATTTGTATTACATACCTGACCCCCCCTTTTTTATTGCATGCAATCTTAGAAACAGCCTTAACACACCTGCGTTATTCCCGTCTTCTCTCTGGAAGACGGCGAGGGAGTGAGTGATTGTTGTTTAACGCAAATTCAGCATTTTTTCAGTTATATCATGGCGAGAACAAGTTGATTATTAATGAGATGATGACAACTCGAGATTACGACAAACGGGAAATATTGGTGGTCATCTGTGACACAGATATCACATCGCTACCGTCTAACCACTTCACAAGTTTCGAAGGGATGACTTCAATTCAACCACTAGAAAACATCAGTCAATGTAACTGCGAAACCATTAAGTCAATGAAATCACAATAAGAGCCACAAGCTGTGAAAGGCCGTATCAACAGAGATATATATCTACATTTGCTGGAATGTTGCTACATATAAATGTAAATTTTTATGTTCCACTTGTCGTAAATACTTCCCGATTCTTTCCTCATTCATGACTTATCACCGTGTTTGTAACTAGATTACCACGACGGGTGCCACTAGTGGAGCAGGAACTGCTCACCCTTCCGGAGCACCCGAGTTCACCCCCTGATTTAGTGGGGTTCGCGTTACTCGATCTTTAGTTTTTTGTGTAGTGTTTTGCTGATCGTTGTTTGCCCTTTTGTGCTTTTTTCTTTTGGTCATTGTGTTGTCTGTTCTTCTTCGATATACGGATTCTGATTACCCCTTTCAGGGGCGGATCCAGGATTTCAAGTTAGGAGGGGAGCACTTAAAAGAATTGCGCCGAGCGGAGGGAGGCGCGAAAATTTTTGGGGTATTTCGTGTGAAAAATCACGATTTTACGCCAAAAAATCATATTTTCCCCAATTTTAGGGGGGCGCTCCCCCCCCCCCCCCCCCCCTGGATCTGCCCCTGGCCTTTGGTATGTTTCATTTCTTCTCACATTGGGAAACATTCTTGACATCACTGTCAATGTCTAGATATAGTTCAAGGTATGACACATACCTAGCTGCTTCTCAGTGTGGTGTCCTTTATTTCAAGTTCAATGGGATAGATAAGGCCAAAATAGTCACCAATGTTAAGCAAATGACATCATCTATATAGCGGAGCGTGAAATTAAAGGACTGGGCTAGCTTCATTTCTTTTTTCCTGAGAAACACCATACGAATAAACGAATAAAGTGACAAGATGCGCACAGTGGTACCTTTATGAATGCTGACTGTCTGTTGGGGGAAAACGTTGAGCATTTTGATGATGTCAGTTTTAGATATATTTTTGTTACAATTAGAGTGGTTTTATGTTTGCAAATTAAGGATTAATGTCACTTCCTGAAACAGTAGTAAGAATCCACATCTTATTCACACCACCGAGCTATTCTCAGTGACACCAACGCCCGGTTTGACCACTGATAGAATAACTGTTAGTAATTTGGAAAGAGGTTTCGTGGAGCATTTGGCAAACTTATCAATATAACGCTGTTTGTAAGGACACAACTTAGGTATCCAGTAGAATGGCGGAAGATCATGGGGGTTACTGCTATGGTGTTTAACGCCACTTACAACAATATTTCAGTTATATTGTGGAGGAAAGTTTAATTGGTTGAGGAAACCGGTATAACCAGAGAAAACCACCAACCAGTCACTGGATGTTTTAAAGGTATAATGTCGTCGAATTCGTAATTATTTTGAAAGTTTTTTTTTTTTTGCATTAATAGTTAATATTTACCTTCAAAAATGAGTATAAAGCGTGTATTTTCGTTGTTTTTTGTGTGCAGCTTGTCTCCCATCATCATTAATTATACATGTCCCAATTTCCGAACTACGTGCACAATGGCACTGATGTTTACACTTCAGCATGAGTTTGAACTCTCAACGCTTCTTCAATTCCATTCAACGTTTGGTAGCCTTTGTTAATTCTTGTTTTATTATAATTCGCCAAAAACTTCTTTCCTGTGTCTTTTTCTAGCAGAATCAGTTAAAATTCTCGCACGACCGCGTGCAGGTTTTTTTTTGTCGTATAGACAGGAATTTATGTTCGAGATGGTTTTCATGGAAATAAAAGAGAATGGGTGGACTTTTTACTTTTAAAACTCGACAATTCGTGTTAATTTATGTTTTTAGTGGACAAAAAACACTAAAATCACCCACATTAAACCTTTAATTATGTTAAATTTATTCGAGACTATTAAATTACAGGACCAACGTGCAGAGATCTATTTTTTCTTTATGCGCAGTATATTTGATCAAAGAATGTCTATGTCACCACTGCATTTATAATCAATTATTATATGCACACTACCAAAAACGACGATATAACCAGAATGTATTATTCGTTACCGTTGACAACGAATTAAAGTAATATTAGGCATACGATCCCAAGTTCATTGATTACATCGTCTATGTAGTAGAGGATATTATCATCACAGTGACAGGACGTTCCTAAAAAGGACTAGCTTAGTATAACACAGGTAGGAATTTGTTTTCTTATGTAGATGTAGAAAATCCTCCTATAAGTACAAAAAGGTATCAAATTAAATTTGTGAAAAATACCCTAACATTTTTTTTTTGTGATTTTGTATCTATGGAAACTATGCCTTCTGTTGCCAATTATTGGTAGGATTTTGTTTTCTTATATAGACGTAGAAAATCCTCCTTTAGGTACAAACATGTATCAAATTAAATTGTGAAAAAATACTTTAAAAAAAAACTAAAAAAAATTGTGATTTTGTATATATGAAGAATCAGTTTCTTCAACAAAGCTCAATATATTTTTTTTTGTAGCCATTGACCCTTACATGTGTGTATTTTGTCATTGTTTTCTATGATTTTACATCTTGTTCGCGTCTCCGCAGTCGTAAAAGGAATCGTGACCTTGAAACGTTTTTCTTAGATAAATATAAATAATAAAGAAAGTAGCGTTAAACACCATAGCCATATCCCAAGAAGGATAAGACCTCATAACAAGTGTAACACTTAGCAAGAAGGGTACGACCTCATAACAAGTGTAACACTTAACAAGAAGGATAAGACCTCATAACAAGTGTAACACTTAACAAGAAGGATAAGACCTCATAACAAGTGTAACACTTAACAAGAAGGATAAGACCTCATAACAAGTGTAACACTTAACAAGAAGGATAAGACCTCATAACAAGTGTAACACTTAACAAGAAGGATAAGACCTCATAACAAGTGTAACACTTAACAAGAAGGATAAGACCTCATAACAAGTGTAACACTTAACAAGAAGGATAAGACCTCATAACAAGTGTAACACTTAACAAGAAGGATAAGACCTCATAACAAGTGTAACACTTAATTTTTGTTGTTTTAATGTGATGTTTTTAGTGTTGTATTAAATATTAAAGTTAAATTTTGTCAGTTTTTAACATTAATTATATTCACAATAAAATAGAAAAGGATGAAAGAAAGTTCTAAGGGGCAATCAGAAGCCGTAATTCGAAGGACAGACAATATAATGACCAAACGAAAAGGAACAAAGAGACAAACAATGATCTACAAAACACTACACAGAAAAATAAAGATCGAACAACACGAACCCTACTGAAAACTTGAGGTGAACTGAGGTGCTCCGGAAGGGTGGGCAGTTTCTGTTCCACATGTAGCACCCGTCGTGTTACTATTACTACAAACTCGGTGACAAGTCATAAATAAGGAAAGGACCGGATTATGATTACGAGCCACTCCTACTCCAAATGTGGCACATAATATTTCAAAATAGATATTTTTGCTCAAATGCAATATTAAGAGGTCACCTTTGGGACAAAGAAAGACAGGTGACCTCTTAATATAGGTTAGACTGTATTATGTAATTATGTCTTTTTACTTGTGTATTCTTTAAAAAAGGACCGGGAAAATAAAGTGCTTAACAATATCTCAACTATCACTATATAACGCACAAGGGACATTCGTTGTATTATGTAATGTAGTCTTAATTAGAGAAAATCAATCAATTTTTGAAACATGTGCAGTTTGCAATTGATCAGCCAGACGTTGGAACGATATCCAAAACCAGAAAAGTCATTATCTTGCACAAATTTGCTAAACTTCTTATTTATTGTTTGTTGCAATCAATAACGTATTTCTTGCGAAGCCAATGTGTACTAATATTTCATTATCTGTCGTGTTTATTCTTGGAATCGTAAATCTTGACATTTTTGGAATATTCTGTTCGGCACTAACTTAAACAACATCATTATCAATATCGATAATGAAAGACTACTTTGAGTGTCGATGGAGATTATGGCCATTCTATTATTTCTGTGATTGATGTATTATACATGAAGATGAAAAAGGCCGATCTGCTATTATCTTATGCTGGAAAAGATTGCCTCTAGATTGAAGTCATAGCTACAAAAATTATACTGACATTAAACAAATTAAGACGGTGGGTTTATGGTGCTTAACACCACTTTCAACAATATTTCAGTTATATGATGATTACAAATTACGACCTTGTTGACCGTTATGGAATATTCATTTCTCAGATGGCAATGGATCTGTTCTATTTTACTTAGATTTGTTCTTTCCTTTATCACCGACAAGTCGTTTACTGGACTTGACAATGAGTAACATGACCTGTGTCTTATAAGAAACATGAACTGACAACACTTCGCGAGCACTTGGGTTAACCCCAGATGTTTTTTATGGTATCCGAGTTCTTCATATTTTTAGTTTTCAGTGTTGTGTTTTTGCGTTGTTTGTCATCATTCTGTGATGTGTGCACAATTTAACCTGTGTGTCTGGGTTATCCATTCTTGATTATCCCTCTCCGTGTTTCTCTAAGGTTTATTTCTTATATGTATGGGTTTGTAGGTTTAAAATGATAACATACAAATATCGTGGTGTGCGATCAAGTGCTCCCCGTTGTCTCTATTCTCAAAAAGTTTCCCTTTTGTAACTTTATCATTTTTATGGTGAGCAATCTATTTCACAATTTTCTTGAAATATATTTGACCATATTTAATCCTATTATAAGGAAATAATGTAGAACCTGTTTAATTGGTCTTCCTCTCTAACTGGAAAGCGAATATTACAAAAAGCATGAAATAGATATGAAAACCAACATTACAAGGAAGTTACTGAACAAAGTACGTTGTTACGTTGAAGTCTTCGAAAGTGAGACAATGTTAGGGTATTATTGTATCGCGGAAATGCAGGAGTAACATCTGAAAACAACCTGGCCTGCCACAAGTCGCCGACAAAATGTATCTCATGAAATTGTATCACGTACGCATCTTCGTACTTAAAATTAACTGTTATTTGCAAGACAAGCTTGAAGATGCCAAAATGGGTAATCAGAAACCGTAAATCGAAAAAAGACAGACAATACAATGGCCAAAATGAAAAAAAGACAATAATCAACATAATAAATATTAATAATACAGAGAAAACTAAAGATCGACCAATACGAACCCCGCTAAAAACCGGAATGAATTCAGGTGCTAAGGAAGGGTAAGCAGTTCCTGCTCCACTATGGCACATGTTGTGTTGCTGTTGTTTAAACGATGATTAGTTTGGATCGCCCGTACCATGCATAATAATATTCTTACCCTTCGCGAGCACATGAGTTCACCCCTTGTTTTAATAGGGGTCCGTATTGTCCATCTTTTTAGTTCCGTTGTGTGATGTCCGTTACGATTTTCACATAAAAATGCTGTTCGGTTCGTACTTTACCTCCAGTTGTTTGTTGGAGGGCGCATGTTTTATTTACGTTATTTGTGTTTGTTTGCGCATACCGGTAGCAGTATCCGACACATGTTGTGTTGTGTTGTGGTTTTGTTTTGTTTTTCTTCGTCTTGTGTTGCCAGTTTCTCTGGATTGTCCATGTTTGATTGCCCTTCCTCTTGTGTACCCTATGTTGCCAGTTTCTCTGGATTTTCCATGTTTGATTGCCCTTCCTCTTGTGTACCCTATGTTGCCAGCTTCTCTGGATTGTCCATGTTTGATTGCCCTTCCTCTTGTGTACCCTATGTTGCCAGTTTCTCTGGATTGTCCATGTTTGATAGCTCTTCCTCTTGTGTACCCTATGCTGCCAGTTTCTCTGGATTGTCCATGTTTGATTGCTCTTCCTCTTGTGTACCCTATGCTGCCAGTTTCTCTGGATTGTCCATGTTTGATTGCCCTTCCTCTTGTGTACCATATGCTGCCAGTTTCTCTGGATTGTCCATGTTTGATTGCTCTTCCTCTTGTGTACCCTATGTTGCCAGTTTCTCTGGATTGTCCATGTTTGATTGCCCTTCCTCTTGTGTACCCTATGTTACCAATTTCTCTGGATTGTTCATGTTTGATTGATCTGCCTCTTGTGTACCCTATGTTGCCAGTTTCTCCGGATTGTCCATGTTTGATTGATCTTCCTCTTGTGTACCCTGTGTTGCCAGTTTCTCTGGATTGTCCATGTTTGATTGCCCTTCCTTTTGGGTACCCTATGTTGCCAGTTTCTCTGGATTGTCCATGTTTGATTGCCCTTCCTCTTGTGTACCCAATGTTGCCAGTTTCTCTGGATTGTCCATGTTTAATTGTCCTTCCTCTTGTGTACCCTATGTTGCCAGTTTCTCTGGATTGTCCATGTTTGATTGATCTTCCTCTTGTGTACCCAATGTTGCCAGTTTCTCTGGATTGTCCATGTTTGATTGCCCTTCCTCTTGTGTACCCTATGTTGCCAGTTTCTCTGGATTGTCCATGTTTGATTGCCCTTCCTCTTGTGTACCCAATGTTACCAGTTTCTCTGGATTGTTCATGCTTGATTGTCCTTCCTCTTGTGTACCCTATGTTGTCAGTTTCTCTAGATTGTCCATGTTTGATTGCCCTTCCTCTTGTGTACCCAATGTTGCCAGTTTCTCTGGATTGTCCATGTTTGATTGTCCTTCCTCTTGTGTACCCTATGTTGCCAGTTTCTCTGGATTGTCCATGTTTGATTGCCATTCCTCTTGTGTACCCTATGTTGTCAGTTTCTCTAGATTGTCCATGTTTGATTGCCCTTCCTCTTGTGTACCCAATGTTGCCAGTTTCTCTGATTTGTCCATGTTTGATTGATCTTTCTCTTGTGTACCCTATGTTGCCAGTTTCTCTGGATTGTCCATGTTTGATTGCCCTTCCTCTTTTATACCCTATGTTGCCAGTATCTCTGGATTGTCCATGTTTGATTGCCCTTCCTCTTGTGTACCCTATGCTGCCAGTTTCTCTGGATTGTCCATGTTTGATTGCTCTTCCTCTTGTGTACCCTATGTTGCCAGTTTCTCTGGATTGTCCATGTTTGATTGCCCTTCCTCTTGTGTACCCAATTTTGCCAGTTTCTCTGGATTGTCCATGTTTGATTGCCCTTCCTCTTGTGTACCCTATGTTGCCAGTTTCTCTGGATTGTCCATGTTTGATTGCCCTTCCTCTTGTGTACCCTATGTTGCCAGCTTCTCTGGATTGTCCATGTTTGATTGCCCTTCCTTTTGGGTACCGTATGTTGCCAGTTTCTCTGGATTGTCCATGTTTGATTGCCCTTCCTCTTGTGTACCCAATGTTGCCAGTTTCTCTGGATTGTCCATGTTTAATTGCCCTTCCTCTTGTGTACCCTATGTTGCCAGTTTCTCTGGATTGTCCATGTTTGATTGATCTTCCTCTTGTGTACCCAATGTTGCCAGTTTCTCTGGATTGTCCATGTTTGATTGCTCTTCCTCTTGTGTATCCTATGCTGCCAGTTTCTCTGGATTGTCCATGTTTGATTTCCCTTCCTCTTGTGTACCCTATGCTACCAGTTTCTCTGGATTGCCCATGTTTGATTGATCTGCCTCTTGTGTACCCTATGTTGCCAGTTTCTCCGGATTGTCCATGTTTGATTGCCCTTCCTTTTGTGTACCCTATGTTGCCAGTTTCTCTGGATTGTCCATGTTTGATTGCCCTTCCTCTTGTGTACCCAATGTTGCCAGTTTCTCTGGATTGTCCATGTTTAATTGCCCTTCCTCTTGTGTACCCTATGTTGCCAGTTTCTCTGGATTGTCCATGTTTGATTGATCTTCCTCTTGTGTACCCAATGTTGCCAGTTTCTCTGGATTGTCCATGTTTGATTGCCCTTCCTCTTGTGTACCCTATGTTGCCAGTTTCTCTGGATTGTCCATTTTGATTGCCCTTCCTCTTGTGTACCCAATGTTGCCAGTTTCTCTGGATTGTCCATGTTTAATTGCCCTTCCTCTTGTGTACCCTATGTTGCCAGTTTCTCTGGATTGTCCATGTTTGATTGATCTTCCTCTTGTGTACCCAATGTTGCCAGTTTCTCTGGATTGTCCATGTTTGATTGCTCTTCCTCTTGTGTATCCTATGCTGCCAGTTTCTCTGGATTGTCCATGTTTGATTTCCCTTCCTCTTGTGTACCCTATGCTACCAGTTTCTCTGGATTGCCCATGTTTGATTGATCTGCCTCTTGTGTACCCTATGTTGCCAGTTTCTCCGGATTGTCCATGTTTGATTGCCCTTCCTTTTGTGTACCCTATGTTGCCAGTTTCTCTGGATTGTCCATGTTTGATTGCCCTTCCTCTTGTGTACCCAATGTTGCCAGTTTCTCTGGATTGTCCATGTTTAATTGCCCTTCCTCTTGTGTATCCTATGTTGCCAGTTTCTCTGGATTGTCCATGTTTGATTGATCTTCCTCTTGTGTACCCAATGTTGCCAGTTTCTCTGGATTGTCCATGTTTGATTGCCCTTCCTCTTGTGTACCCTATGTTGCCAGTTTCTCTGGATTGTCCATTTTGATTGCCCTTTCTCTTGTGTACCCAATGTTGCCAGTTTCTCTGGATTGTCCATGTTTGATTGCCCTTCCTCTTGTGTACCCTATGTTGCCAGTTTCTCTGGATTTTCCATGTTTGATTGCCCTTCCTCTTGTGTACCCTATGTTGCCAGCTTCTCTGGATTGTCCATGCTTGATTGCCCTTCCTCTTGTGTACCCTATGTTACCAGTTTCTCTGGATTGCCCATGTTTGATTGATCTGCCTCTTGTGTACCCTATGTTGCCAGTTTCTCCGGATTGTCCATGTTTGATTGCCCTTCCTTTTGTGTACCCTATGTTGCCAGTTTCTCTGGATTGTCCATGTTTGATTGCTCTTCCCCTTGTGTACCCTATGCTGCCAGTTTCTCTGGATTGTCCATGTTTGATTGCCCTTCCTCTTGTGTACCCTATGCTGCCAGTTTCTCTGGATTGTCCATGTTTGATTGTCCTTCCTCTTGTGTACCCTATGCTGCCAGTTTCTCTGGATTGTCCATGTTTGATTGCCCTTCCTCTTGTGTACCCTATGCTGCCAGTTTCTCTGGATTGTCCATGTTTGATTGCTCTTCCTCTTGTGTACCCTATGATGCCAGTTTCTCTGGATTGTCCATGTTTGATTGCCTTTCCTCTTGTGTACCCTATGCTGCCAGTTTCTCTGGATTGTCCATGTTTGATTGCTCTTCCTCTTGTGTACCCTATGCTGCCAGTTTCTCTGGATTGTCCATGTTTGATTGCCCTTTCTCTTGTGTACCCTATGCTGCCAGTTTCTCTGGATTGCCCATGTTTGAGTGCTCCTTATTTAATCTCTACGTTTATTTCAGATGAAGAATAGAAGTAAAAGCTATGTTCTATAAACTTTTTATTCTTTAGAAGGATTGTTTTCATGTTCACTTGCATTTACAACTTTTCGTTTGATGCTAAATCTATTAATCAAACATATTGATTGATAACGTATATACACCCGAAATGCTATAAATATATTCATACATGTACTAAATGATTGTGTCTATCAGGGTTTGTTGTGGAATGACGTTGGATTTACGGGGGTGGGATGGGATGGGGTTCTTGGCAAGTACATGGTAAAGTTTCTGTAACTCAAAGTATAAGTCGATCGTGCATCTGGGGCAGCTGATTGTAAGTAAGTTCTTGGTTTTTGTTTTACACTAAGTGAGAAATGTTCACTGCATCATGGCGAGATGAAGTTGTAAAAATGTCTCCTTTGTACTAGACCAATACCACCCTTGGTTGTATTTATTTTGTATTTTGTCATGAAAACAACAGTCGACAGGTAGGCAGATCGCTTTATACGGGCACATTATCCTAACTCCGAGCATCATCTATATGCAGCGTGCTTAGCGAAGAAACAGCAACTTATAATAGTGTTTGTTTTGAAACGACCGAGTATCGTACCCACGGTATTTGGTTGAATTATTTTATAAACAATATCATTGTTTGCTCTTACATGATACCTTGTAATTATTTTCTTTAATTTTACACGTCACTACAAATAGACAGAGGGGCGTTTTACATTCGACCTTATTTAACATTAGCCATTTATGGTTTATTGTTTGTTTCATTAACATGGACGCCCATCACGAAAGATAAAAGACACTTTTGTAAATTGAAATTAAATGAAGTTATTATGAAAACCTGTAACAGCAAATTATCACATCGTCAATTATTAGATACTAGTATGTGTTTAATCATGTCAAATAATTGTGTTTTATCAAACAAGCGATTAAAATAACGTCCTGTAATTTGCATAAAAAGTAATCTAAAAACAAAATGTCTCAAATATCCAACGTAATAGTATATTATGTGTTTTCTGTTTAATCGATAAATTAGTTTTATCGTGAATAAGGGTAATAACAAAATTATCGAACTCCGAACAATCTAACAAAGGGAAAGTCAAAACTCATAAATATATAAACAGACAAAATCAGACAACAACCGGAAAACTGTGAAAACCGTAATGACACTGACTTGGTACAGGCGTTTCTAAAGAAATGGTGGGTTGAATCAGATTTTAAAGCGCCAAACCTCCTCCTTTCATTACGGCTCAAAGTTTCCGGCTTTCACTATTACAGTAATTTTAACAATACTTGAACAAAACAGGTAAAATTATTTCATTCTACAATGTACAAAGGATGACAAGACATTTTAGAGTTAAGGGTTCTGGTGTTTAACGCCACTTTCAACAATATCTCAGCTATATCGTGACGGTCAGTTTTATTGGTGGAGGTAACCTAAGTACCCTGAGAAAACCACCGACCTGTCGTAAGTCACTGACAAACTATATCACATAATGCTGTATCCAGTGCACCTCGCCTGAGCGGGATTCGAACTCATAACGTTAGTGGTGATAGGCACTGATTGCATAGATATGTATAATTCCACCTACCATACGATCACGACCACGACGGCCCCTACAAGACATTTTATATTTTGAAATTATAAGATATATGAGCAATGTCTTCTTTCTGATCCCCCCTTTTTATTCCAAATAGTGTAATTTGAAGTTCTGGTCACTATTTACTTTTTTGGGCAGAATACTGGGTCCAATACGGAACAGACGCACAGGGTTGATATTTGGAAACTCACATAGACCATGTTCGTTTTCATCCCTGACGTCCGTCATCCAGTAGTAATTGGTACCACATTTTACTTTTATCTGGCAGTCAGGGAGTTTGATTGGCTGACATACAAAATTATCTTTTCAGGAATCAGTCTTTCACTTGCACTGAAACTTTGAAATAATTGTCTTTGGATGGTTAGCAAAACAGTTCCGAATCAACATTCAATATGACAACAGTGGAATTTTGTGGGTTCGATCACCGATCGGGTATACCGAAGACTAAAAAATTGACACTTGTTAATTATCTGCTAAGTACACAGCAATAAGAAGTAAGAGTAAATACTGATTACTCGGACTCGCGATAATGCACCCGAGTGTAGCTACATCTTCTTGTGACCTTTGAATAAGCACCATAAAAATACTCAGTGTGTGTATACATTACACAGTATCATCTTATAGAAAAGTAAGTTGTTCCTGTCATGATATAGCTGTAATAGTGTTCCCTTTGTGCTAAGCAAAAAACACTCACTTACTTGTATTGACTTTTGTTTTTGTTTGTTTGTTTGATTGGTTTTTTTTTTCAACGATACATTAAATAAAAATATAAGAATAAAGATATCTATATATATAAATAATATAAAAATAAAGATATCTATATATATAAATAATTTAAGAAGTATATTTTATAAAACGCTTATTTTATTTTTTTTGCCATTGAATTCAGACATAATCGATAATCACAGCTGGTCAATACTGAACCTAATATACGTACATGAGCTAATATATTATTTAGAAAATAATATTTAATATTAAAAAAAAACCTAGATAGAAAAATTAGCTTTCGCTTTGGTTACGAGATAAATGACATTCTGCGCAATACATGGTTGTAGACTTACACGATCTTGGAACTGCATATGCATGCAATGCCAAAATGCCATATAGTCTGTGCAGTATATAACATTGGCTTTTTTCAAGGTTCAAGATCGTGTTATGTGATATATGTTTCTATGTTTCCCATAACGTAATCCTCTTTCAACGTATATTGTAAAACAATCAATGATATCATGATATATACACTTATTGATTGATTAATTGATTCATTCATTGGGTTATGGTTATTGTGTTTAACGCCACTTTTAGATATATAGAAAGAGGAAACCGGGGTACCAGGAGAAAACCACAGACCTGTTTCAATTTACTGACAAACTTTATCACATATTGTTGTATCGAATACATCTTGTCATGACCGGGATTCGAACTCAAACTTTAGTGGTGATAGCCACTGCTTGCACATGTAGTTGTGAATCCAACTACCATACACATATGACCACGACAGCATCGATTGACTTGACTGATTGTTATTTAGCGTCATATTAGCAGTATTTGTGATATATTCATACGACAACAAGTTAACAAATAATGAATTTTTATGATAAAATTGGAACTCGGGTGGGAAAATATAGAGAAAATGCAGATATAATGAATAGAACCGGAAATTTCCGCCTTACAACGACCACACTTTAAAACATGGCGTTGCTCATGTCTGCAGCCCAGATGTCGTGTGGGTGTTATAAGACACGAAAGACAAATTCAGAATAAATAAGTATGTAGAGAGGGCATTCGAATACAACAAAATAATATGAAAAGACGAAGACGACAAAAATCACTAGGAATACACCGAGGAAGTACTGTGTTGATTCTATTAACTCTAGGAATAACTATATCACTGGTAAGGTTATACTATACTGATTCCATCATTGTATTAAACGTGAATTATTAATAGAAAAAGTCATCATTTTTATTATCCATATTAGAAGAATGCGTTTGAACGGATCTGTTTCTCTATGTCGCTGACATCAATAATCAGTTGGCTGCATCGTATTAGCAATGAGGTGTTGATTTCACGAACAACATTGAAGTTTGAGTAAACACTCTAAATTATGGGTTTTTTGTATTTGAAAAAAAAAAACCAACTAAAGGACAAGATGAGTCAGATACTCATGTTCTTATAGTAGTCTCACAATGAGAACTTTAGGCAGTGATATGCCGGAAACTGGAAATCATTTGACAAAAGAAAGTAGTTCCATTCTTAATCCTGGTTTTTAACACCATATTAACAATATTATCTCGTAACAGTCAGTTGTATTGGGAAAAAAAAGGGGAGGGGGGGGGGGGAGGGGCAACAAGAATACATGGGAAAACCACCGAACCGCGATTCACTGACAATTTTATGAACAATTTTATCGAGTACACCTCGTTGCGGGTGTTAATTACGCTCACAACTTTAGTGGTGATAGGCATTCATTGCCGAGGTAGAGGTAATAGCTTACTACCATACAAGCAGGACCACGACGGACCCATATAAACATATCATATAGTGTAAATTAGACTAATTACATTGACATATTTGTATCATATTATCTAAAATAATTATAGGAGATAATAATTCTGTCTTTTACCTTAGTCAACTATTATAGATAAAAAAAAAGTCTATTTAATTATTGTCTGTGTCAAAGGTCAGGGGAATCATTACGCCTTATATATACCAATACGGTTTTGAATTAAATGCGGTGATGTAATGTAACAGAAGAAGATATGGTATTTCCGGAATATGAAAAGTCCCCCGGGGGATTTAATCCCGGGACCTCTTGCATTGTAAGATAAAGCTCTACCAACTGAGCTGAAGGAGATCCCCACTAAAACAGGCATATTTTATCTCCGAAAAATTCAAAGTCCTCCATGGAATTTGATTGTAAGCCAAATTAAAAGCTCTACCAACTGATCATGGAGTGACAGACATCGCCACTAATGCGGTTCCTATAACCATAGGTAGATGAGCGTACACGTTACAGTAGAACTATACTGTGTTATTGTAACTGGAACACTGATGATCAAAATCACTGATAAAACAAATAGTAGATATCTATTGTGGTCGTTATCATAATGAAAATATTTTCAAAAGCATTCTCGTTCACCAAAGAATTTGTATGTTCAGTATCGGACCACTAGGATGAAAACGAACGTCACCGAAGTGTAGTTGTTTTTAACATTTATTCATATAATTACGTTATTAAGTTCTAATACAAAAATCAATCTTGACTTTCCATTATTGACCGCCCATTCCTGCAAACGTTGGTTCCAATTGGCCATGTAATTTCGGATGTGATGATTAAATTGTTTAGTATTATCGTTGACGGACAACGGACGACGGAAAGATAACAATTGCAAAAAAAAAAAAAAAAAAAAAAAAAAAAAGAAAGAAAGAAAGAAACGTATCTTAACACGATAAATAAAATAAGAAGTCCAACTTTCATTCGTTATCGCTCGTTTTACAGTAGAGTGTTATGCCGAAATGATGAGCAATGAAATATTTTTGGCGGGAAAACGAAGCAAGATGTCTGCTAAGCCTCCTAATTACAATCAATTGATGACCCCTTACATTTCCTTCCTTTTATTGTTGTGATTAAAATTTTAGATCAATTTTTGATTAATGCTATGTCGAGTTTCAAGATAGTCATTTCGTGAAAGAAATGGCTTTTGCCCAAGACAAACAAAGTAATATCTTTTAATTCTAGGATTTAAGTATTTTCAGAAGACGTTTGATCATCTTTTAATCTATAAATCAAAATGGCTGTAAAACTCGCTGTGACGAATTATTCATTTCATTTCACAACCATTTTATTTTCGTTTTAAATCCAAATAAAGTTGGCGAGGTGTACTCGATAAAACGTAATGTAATAAAGTTTGTCAGTGACTTGCTACAGGTCGGTGGTTTTCTCCGGGTCCGGTGGTGTCCTCCACCAATAAAACTGACCGCCACGACATAACTGAAGTGGCATTAAACACCATAAACCTAATCCTTAACGCCCTAAATAAAGTGGCATGAAACGTGCATTTTGTGTTTAGTTCAAATTGTATGATAATGATGTACCTTTCCTTTTGTTCCAAAGTCATTTTCAAAATGCGATCCTAGAGAATTATGTCCACCAATATTTATCAACTGAGCAGACATTTATCGTGAAATAATGAATGCAAGTCAAATAATCGAAGGAAGACAAGCGTCTTATATATTTTTGGGGCATTCGCAAATTAACCAGAACATATGAAGTTTTGAGAAAATAGCGGTTTCTCCCATAATAATTTGACAGAAATATGCAACGCTCAAATAAGCATAAGGAGTATACATCTTTTAGATAATTCGATATTCCAGAGTTGGTGGTTAACGTTCATATCAGGATTTCCTTGGTAGATGGTTGCTGCTAAAAAGGAAGCTACTGAATCAAGGATTCCTAGTGGTTAAGTGGAAGTCATCGCTTCCCAAGTGTTACGGTCGCCACCATGACCAGGTTAACCGTTATGAAATGTCTGTGTCACAAATGAACACAGATATGTCACGTTTGTCGTAATCATAACCCAGCCTTTTTTTCATTTATGACGGATGCCACATGTGGAGCAGAAACTGCTTACCCTCCCGGAGCACCTAAGTTCACCCCCGGTTTTTAGTGGGGTTCGAGTTGCACAATATTTAGTTTTCACTTTAGTATTAAATGAAAAGAAAATAAGCTAAGGGTTTGATTGTTGTAGATATATAAAGATAAACAGAGTTTTAACAATGGACTATTTACTGCTAAAATTAGAATTACGTTTTAGTTTTGACCCTTAAGCACTAAATATTTAATAGTTTGATACAATTTCACACGCCTCGATTTCATATTACAAGGAAGTATAAGGAAAGATGATATTACCATTTTATAATAAACTGTTTATTCATGATCTTTGATTTACTCATATAAATCAAGGCGTGCGCTTATCTTGATAGTTTAAACACTGATGACAGTTTATGGTCGGTTAATTTAGAATAAAACAAGAAACAAAATACGAACAAAAAGCCAGAGAACCCATGCACAACAATCGACGATTGACATTCACAAATACATTACGCCTAGTTTACACTCAGTTGCCCTCTCGATGTATTAGTCACTATAACAATGAATGGTTATTATTAAAATCAACAATGTTCTACTATATTATAACGAGTTTATTATATCTGTTTATGTAGTAGACATTTAGAGGAAGCAAATGTCCATATGTTAACATGTTAGTAAGTATGTCCATATGTTAACATGTTAGTAAGTATGTCCATATGTTAACATGTTAGTAAGTATGTCCATATGTTAACATGTTAGTAAGTATGTCCATATGTTAACATGTTAGTAAGTATGTCCATATGCTAACATGTTAGTAAGTATGTCCATATGTTAACATGTTAGTAAGTATGTCCATATGTTAACATGTTAGTAAGTATGTCCATATGTTAACATGTTAGTAAGTATGTCCATATGTTAACATGTTAGTAAGTATGTCCATATGTTAACATGTTAGTAAGTATGTCCATATGTTAACATGTTAGATTATCTAGACACGGTTAAATAAGCGTTAATTCTTACTCCATAGTGCTGTTTGCTTGGCGGAGAAGCAACATTGACCAGCTCAGTAGTCATTGGCTTCATTCTACCGGATATCGAATCCATGATCTTCCGCAGTCGAGACGAGTACTGTAACCATTACACCACCGTCAAGGAGATTAAGAGATCATGCTAAGCGTTTATCTCTGAGATTAATGTGTTCGATTAATAAAATACTAAGCACTCGTATTGATAATAATAAATTATCAATATAACACGACATTTAAAAAGCAATCGGTGCTTATCACCACTGATGTTGTGAGTTCGAATTTCGATCAGGGCGAGGTGTACAACATTATGTTATAAAGTTTGTCAGTGACTTACGACAGATCGGTGGTTTTCTCCGGGTCCTCCGGTTTCCTCCACCAATACAACTGACCGCCACGATATAGCTGAAATATTGTTGAAAGTGGCGTTAAACAACATAACCCTAATCCTCAATATAACAAGACAATTACAAACATAGATGACAAAAATGAAGAAGTACATGAACGTTGCGTTCTATGCATAACTTCTGAAGTTTAAGGTCAACAAACGATTACGACATACTAATCCTGATTGATGGCATTTGTCAGTCTATCATATTATATTATATAAATCTTCTTAACTTTGACGTGAAGCGGATTGTTGCAATAGTAACAAAAAAGTTATGACCTTATAAGATGATTCTGTCACGTGTTTCATGTTGTCGGTTTTTCATGACAATGTCTGGTTATTTTTAAAATTGAATTACCATTGCTACAATAGAGACACTTCGAGAAATCATTCTGGATTTTCTGAATATGGTTATGGCCTTATAAATAAAAACGTAGATCTGTACCTATTTTATAATACATACGACACGTTTCTGGAATAACATTAATCAGGTACTCTCCAGGTCAAAAGATTGCAAAGCTATTTTACATTTAAAAACATTTTTTGGAGCAAAACAAGCAAAGGGCATAAACAGGATAATTAACATAGGCTAAGGTCACCTATGCCTGAGGGAGCAGTCTTATATTTGATTAAATCTACACACAAGTGTTCTTGAAACTACAAGAAATAGATTGATAGAAATGTGCCATGAAGTTTATATATCTTACCTTTAAATTATTTGGCTTTCCAATCTTTTGACTTTGAACTAATTTGATGAAGATATTTGGAGAAAACGCTGAAACCGATATCTTGGTATATTTCTGTTTTTACTAAGATGACTGCAAAATCTGCAAGAAGCCAAAGGACCTTCAACCGAAATAAAAGGACAAGACAGAGAAGGCGATAACTCGAAAAAAATTATGTTTGTCTTGATAGAGTTTATGTAATGAGAATGAAAAGTAGAAATTTCTAAATATGTTAAGTACACCATCCAAAACTAATTAAACATACGATGCCTACATGATCCAAAACGACCAAACAAACAAAATCAAAAACAAAACAAAAACAATTGACTAGATTATTTACGTATGTCTCTTACAAATGAAATGACTACTAGACATGATGTACCAACCAAATATGTAGTTAAATAGTGGAATAGGTGATTTAATAAGAAAAACTGCAAGAAACCAAAGGGGTAATCAGAAGCAATAATCCGAAGAAGGTCATACAGTACAATGGTCAAAAGAAAATGACAAAGGGAAAAAAACAATGGCCAACAAAACACTAAGCAGAAAATTGAAGATCGAGCAACACGAATCCCACTAAAATCCTGGGGTGATCTCGAGTGGTCCGTAAGTGTCAGCATTTCCTGCTCCAATAGTGGCACCTGTCGTGTTAATGTTAAAACACACAAACTACGTAAATAAATACAAATTACATAAATAAAACATGAAACTCCTACAAACTAAATTGGATAAGATATCGTTTTACGCGGAAATCGCACAACATGGAACTAAAAACGTGAAGACATAAAAATCGGACAATATAAACAATACGAACCCCACTAAAAACCAGGAGTGGTTTCATGCGCTAAATGACGAATATTTTAGCAACAGTTTACTTTCTGATGAAATGATACCTATGCCAGCTGTGGGTCATAGACCAACACGTTGAACTGTTTCTGGGTCGACAATATCGCTTCATTCAGACACAGAGCAAATTAGACGTTGTTCTTTTTACTTAATACTGCGTGCTTAAGAGAGCAACAACAAGTACACATTTCAATCTTTCATTTTACCTGCTCTGGAATTAAACCGATGATCTATCTCAAATCGAGTCAAGCATGCCACCCACTACATCACCGAGACGGTTCATAATAGAACTAATATATTAGCTAATGTCCTGTGTTGTGTTGTTTTTGTGTTTTGTTTGTCTTCGTCTTGTGTCTTGTGTGTCCAATGTTGCCATGTCTCTGGATTGTAAATTGTTGATTGCTTCTTCGGATTCTCTCCAACGTTTATTTACACAACTGCAATGAAGTCAGAAGAGCTCAAATAAATACTTTTAAAAAAACATCAGCAAATTATGTCAAACCGTCGAAACAATTTCATAACCTAATCGGTATCCGATACTTCATAAAATAAATTAAAATACTTCATTTTAAACATTAAAATTTCACTTTTGATTGTAGTTACATAACACAATTGACATTTTTATTGTCTTGTTTTTCAGCCTTCAAACCTAGATGAATAATTTTAACTAAATGTCAATTTTATTAATAAATGGCAAATAATTTTGTTTTAAGTTTAGGCAGGATTTTCATAAATGTGCACTCTATCCTAAAAAGAATGCATTTAAAGTTGCATTGATACTCAGATAATTACTAGAATCATTTTTTATTCAAAAGAATTAATTTCTTTTATGATAAGTATATAACTTAATGTCTGAAAGTTATCAAAGATTAAGAGATGTAGGGTCTTAATGTTGATAGATTAATTAGCTCTTAAAGGGATTCATAATATTTCAAACCAGAAGTTCCCATGGGCTTGTATCTTTAAAGATTAAGAGATGTAGGGTCTTAGCAAAGGCTCAAATGCCTATAAAGGAGATTATATATCCCCATGTTATGTTCTATTTATATTATTTATGTTTGTTTACGTATAGTGGTGTCTAGCACATATTGTGTTGTGTTTTTGCTTTATTTATCTTCGTCTTGTTGCCAGTTTTTGCTTTGTTTATCGTCGTATTGTGTTGTGTTTTTGCTTTGTTTATCTTCGTCTTGTTGCCAGTTTTTGCTTTGTTTATCGTCGTATTGTGTTGTGTTTTTGCTTTGTTTATCTTCGTCTTGTTGACAGTTTTTGCTTTGTTTATCTTCGTCTTGTTGCCAGTTTTTGCTTTGTTTATCGTCGTATTGTGTTGTGTTTTTGCTTTGTTTATCTTCGTCTTGTTGCCAGTTTTTGCTTTGTTTATCTTCGTCTTGTTGCCAGTTTTTGCTTTGTTTATCTTCGTCTTGTTGTCAGTTTTTGCTTTGTTTATCTTCGTCTTGTTGACAGTTTCTCTAGATTATCCATTTATGATAGCCCCTTTTGTATTCTTTATCGTTTATTTAGCCAAACAGAAACTATATTCAGTGATACAGTGCTTTTATGACGATCATATATACACAATTCTCGTAAATGCACAGTTCAAATGGTTTCTGAGAAGATTTCGAATGTAGATTGTTAACAAATGTTACTTCATGGTACGACAAGTGGTCAGAAAATCTAACATAACCATTAGATAGATGAGCTAATAATTCGCGAGACTACACTTGTAGTATAGTCAAACATGTATTAAGATGACATCGTTGAGACAAAGGAACATTGATTGGTCTTTTAAGATATGTGACCTCTTAAAAGAAGTTCAATTCATATGAAATGTTCTATGACAGGACAAGAACAATGTGACATTTTAATACATGTGACTGTTTAATAGAGGTGACTGCTTAATAGAGGTGACTGCTTAATAGAGGTGACCGCATGGGCAGGTTTGACTGGATTTGTTTTATATTTCAGAAGAATGAGGAGAATAATGGCTTGTATCCTGGCACTTGGATTAATACACACAATTCTTGCAGATGTCAATGACACAACCACAGATGTTAGCACAGGTATGTTTGTATCTAGTGTACTGTGAAATCATTATTAATCGTGGGCTTCTTATTTTCGTGGATTTCGTGGTTCATTTAAACAATGAAAATTAAAATCTAACGAAATACAATTTCAATTTTAAACCACGAATTCAAGAAGCCATGGATCAATGCAGTTTGTAGAAACCACGAAAGTTGGTGTCAACGAATAAGAATACTTTCACAATATTTCAATTTTGGGAAATTTTGATTGGTTGACTGAACAAGAGTTACTCATTGGTATTAACACTACAAATTTATATAAGATGCATGCATGTATATTAGTAAATTATAAATAGTTTGCATGAACTTTTCGAATAATCTAAAAATATGTCATATCAATAGTTATTAGCTATTTTTAGAGAATGCTATAGCAACATAGAGCTGAGATATTATTGTAAGTTTTGATTGATAGGACATGAAAAATAAAACGAAATACAACACTATTGGGACAGTTCAAAAATCCAATCTGAAATCGCATGATTGATTGATTGATTGGTTGGTGTTTAACTTCAAGTTTATCAGTATTTCAGCTGTATGGTGGCGTTCAGAAACCACAGAAACAGAATTAAAATCGATGCCCATATAACACACGTATTCGTGACTGCTCACTTTCCTGGCTTAGTACAGACTCTTGAATTATAAAAGTGGAGGGACTAAGCCAGTCTTATAGGCCCAAATCTCACCTCTGAGGGAAATGATGCAGTCATGCAAGTGATTTCCACATGCAAATACAATTTTAAAATCAATCGTATTTCTTGTCGTTTAGAAAAATTTATGGTTGCTACGGGTAATCATGTCTATATATGGTATCCAATTATGCTAAAGTGGTCATGCTATTATATCATTTATTTTAATCGTGCCTTTGACAATCGCAATAAAGATGTCATACTCCAAATATATGAACTGAAAACCATATTAAAAAAAATACAAGATGGCAGATTTTATGTACAGTAAACAAACTGTCTAAAAACGAGGCAATAAAATCTAATTTGCTGGCTGCAATTCTACCGAGATAATAAATCAATACACCTCTCTGACGTAATCAGAACCTGTGTAAGTTTGATCCAATAAGGAAAACGACAATTTATCCTTACCACAGATATATAATAGAACAATAATCGTGCAACACTTAATAAAAAAAGGAAAATAGGTTAATCCAGAATTAGAAACAGTCAAGTTACTGATATTTGTACTGAAGAGAGAAAATAGGTTAATCCGGAATTAGAAACATTCAAGTTACTGATATCTTTACTGAAGAGAGAAAATAGGTTAATCCGGAATAATAGATAGTCAAGTTACTGATAGTTTTACTGAAGAGGGTAGAAACAGTCAAGTCACTGATAGTTTTACTGAAAACGGAAATAGGTTAATCCGGATTTAGAAACAGTCGAGTTACTGGACACCAATTTAAGACTTATCAGCACTTCGCATATCTATGTCAAATTTGCAATTTATTTCTCTAGAACAAATAAACTCTCAATTTAGCCTCATATGTGTGTAAAGTGTTGTTTATCTGTTATTTTGTCCTATGCACTAACTAAATAGAGTAAATGGTGTTTGCTACATACATACATACAATAAATGATTAGGGTGACTGTGTTACATACATACATACAATAAATGATTAGGGTGACTGTGTTACATACATACATACAATAGATGATTAGGGTGACTGTGTTGCATACATACATACAATAGATGATTAGGGTGACTTGTGTTACATACATACATACATCAGATGATTAGGGTGACTGTGTTACATACATACATACAATAGATGATTAGGGTGACTGTGTTACATACATACATACAATAGATGATTAGGGTGGCTGTGTTACATACATACATACAATAGATGATTAGGGTGACTGTGCTACATACATACATACAATAGATGATTAGGGTTAAATGGTGCTTGTTACATACATACATACAATAGATGATTAGGGTGGCTGTGTTACATACATACATACAATAGATGATTAGGGTGACTGTGTTACATACATACATACATCAGATGATTAGGGTGACTGTGTTACATACATACATACAATAGATGATTAGGGTGACTGTGTTACATACATACATACAATAGATGATTAGGGTGGCTGTGTTACATACATACATACAATAGATGATTAGGGTGACTGTGTTACATACATACATACACCAGATGATTAGGGTTAAATGGTGCTTGTTACATACATACATACAATAGATGATTAGGGTGGCTGTGTTACATACATACATACAATAGATGATTAGGGTGACTGTGTTACATGCATACATACAATAGATGATTAGGGTGACTGTGTTACATACATACATACAATAGATGATTAGGGTTAAATGGTGCTTGTTACATACATACATACAATAGATGATTAGGGTGGCTGTGTTACATACATACATACAATAGATGATTAGGGTGGCTGTGTTACATACATACATACAATAGATGATTAGGGTGACTGTGTTACATACATACATACAATAGATGATTAGGGTGACTGTGTTACATACATACATACAATAGATGATTAGGGTTAAATGGTGCTTGTTACATACATACATACATACAATAGATGATTAGGGTGACTGTGTTACATACATGCATACAATAGATGATTAGGGTGACTGTGCTACATACATACATACACCAGATGATTAGGGTGACTGTGTTACATACATACATACAATAGATGATTAGGGTTAAATGGTGCTTGTTACATACATACATACATACATACAATAGATGATTAGGGTGGCTGTGTTACAAACATACATACAATAGATGATTAGGGTGACTGTGTTGCATACATACATACACCAGATGATTAGGGTTGAATGGTGCTTGTTACATACATACATACAATAGATGATTAGGGTGGCTGTGTTACATACATACATACAATAGATGATTAGGGTGACTGTGTTGCATACATACATACAATAGATGATTAGGGTGACTTGTGTTACATACATACATACATCAGATGATTAGGGTGACTGTGTTACATACATACTTACAATAGATGATTAGGGTGACTGTGTTACATACATACATACAATAGATGATTAGGGTGGCTGTGTTACATACATACATACAATAGATGATTAGGGTGACTGTGCTACATACATACATACAATAGATGATTAGGGTTAAATGGTGCTTGTTACATACATACATACAATAGATGATTAGGGTGACTGTGTTACATACATACATACATCAGATGATTAGGGTGACTGTGTTACATACATACATACAATAGATGATTAGGGTGACTGTGTTACATACATACATACAATAGATGATTAGGGTTAAATGGTGCTTGTTACATACATACATACATACAATAGATGATTAGGGTGGCTGTGTTACATACATACATACAATAGATGATTAGGGTTAAATGGTGCTTGTTACATACATACATACATACAATAGATGATTAGGGTGACTGTGTTACATACATACATACATCAGATGATTAGGGTGACTGTGTTACATACATACATACAATAGATGATTAGGGTGACTGTGTTACATACATACATACAATAGATGATTAGGGTGGCTGTGTTACATACATACATACAATAGATGATTAGGGTGACTGTGTTACATACATACATACACCAGATGATTAGGGTTAAATGGTGCTTGTTACATACATACATACAATAGATGATTAGGGTGGCTGTGTTACATACATACATACAATAGATGATTAGGGTGACTGTGTTACATGCATACATACAATAGATGATTAGGGTGACTGTGTTACATACATACATACAATAGATGATTAGGGTTAAATGGTGCTTGTTACATACATACATACATACATACAATAGATGATTAGGGTGACTGTGTTACATACATGCATACAATAGATGATTAGGGTGACTGTGCTACATACATACATACACCAGATGATTAGGGTGACTGTGTTACATACATACATACAATAGATGATTAGGGTTAAATGGTGCTTGTTACATACATACATACATACATACAATAGATGATTAGGGTGGCTGTGTTACATACATACATACAATAGATGATTAGGGTGACTGTGTTACATACATACATACAATAGATGATTAGGGTGACTGTGTTACATACATACATACAATAGATGATTAGGGTGGCTGTGTTACATACATACATACAATAGATGATTAGGGTTAAATGGTGCTTGTTACATACATACATACAATAGATGATTAGGGTGACTGTGTTACATACATACATACAATAGATGATTAGGGTGACTGTGTTACATACATACATACAATAGATGATTAGGGTGGCTGTGTTACATACATACATACAATAGATGATTAGGGTTAAATGGTGCTTGTTACATACATACATACAATAGATGATTAGGGTGACTGTGTTACATACATACATACAATAGATGATTAGGGTGACTGTGTTACATACATACATACAATAGATGATTAGGGTGGCTGTGTTACATACATACATACAATAGATGATTAGGGTGGCTGTGTTACATACATACATACAATAGATGATTAGGGTGACTGTGTTACATACATACATACAATAGATGATTAGGGTTAAATGGTGCTTGTTACATACATACATACAATAGATGATTAGGGTGACTGTGTTACATACATACATACAATAGATGATTAGGGTTAAATGGTGCTTGTTACATACATACATACAATAGATGATTAGGGTTAAATGGTGCTTGTTACATACATACATACAATAGATGATTAGGGTGACTGTGTTACATACATACATACAATAGATGATTAGGGTGACTGTGTTACATACATACATACAATAGATGATTAGGGTGGCTGTGTTACATACATACATACAATAGATGATTAGGGTTAAATGGTGCTTGTTACATACATACATACAATAGATGATTAGGGTGACTGTGTTACATACATACATACAATAGATGATTAGGGTTAAATGGTGCTTGTTACATACATACATACAATAGATGATTAGGGTGACTGTGTTACATACATACATACAATAGATGATTAGGGTGACTGTGTTACATACATACATACAATAGATGATTAGGGTGGCTGTGTTACATACATACATACAATAGATGATTAGGGTTAAATGGTGCTTGTTACATACATACATACAATAGATGATTAGGGTGACTGTGTTACATACATACATACAATAGATGATTAGGGTTAAATGGTGCTTGTTACATACATACATACAATAGATGATTAGGGTGGCTGTGTTACATACATACATACAATAGATGATTAGGGTTAAATGGTGCTTGTTACATACATACATACAATAGATGATTAGGGTTAAATGATGCTTGTTACATAAATACATACAATAGATGATTAGGGTGACTGTGTTACATGCATACATACAATAGATGATTAGGGTGACTGTGTTACATACATACATACACCAGATGATTAGGGTTAAATGGTGCTTGTTACATACATACATACAATAGATGATTAGGGTGACTGTGTTACATACATGCATACAATAGATGATTAGGGTGACTGTGCTACATACATACATACACCAGATGATTAGGGTGACTGTGTTACATACATACATACAATAGATGATTAGGGTTAAATGGTGCTTGTTACATACATACATACAATAGATGATTAGGGTGACTGTGTTACATACATACATACAATAGATGATTAGGGTTAAATGGTGCTTGTTACATACATACATACAATAGATGATTAGGGTGACTGTGTTACATACATACATACAATAGATGATTAGGGTTAAATGGTGCTTGTTACATACATACATACAATAGATGATTAGGGTGGCTGTGTTACATACATACATACAATAGATGATTAGGGTGACTGTGTTACATACATGCATACAATAGATGATTAGGGTGACTGTGCTACATACATACATACAATAGATGATTAGGGTTAAATGGTGCTTGTTACATACATACATACAATAGATGATTAGGGTGGCTGTGTTACATACATACATACAATAGATGATTAGGGTGACTGTGTTACATACATACATACAATAGATGATTAGGGTTAAATGGTGCTTGTTACATACATACATACAATAGATGATTAGGGTGGCTGTGTTACATACATACATACAATAGATGATTAGGGTGGCTGTGTTACATACATACATACAATAGATGATTAGGGTTAAATGATGCTTGTTACATACATACATACAATAGATGATTAGGGTGGCTGTGTTACATACATACATACAATAGATGATTAGGGTTAAATGATGCTTGTTACATACATACATACAATAGATGATTAGGGTGACTGTGTTACATACATACATACAATAGATGATTAGGGTTAAATGGTGCTTGTTACATACATACATACAATAGATGATTAGGGTGGCTGTGTTACATACATACATACAATAGATGATTAGGGTTAAATGGTGCTTGTTACATACATACATACAATAGATGATTAGGGTGGCTGTGTTACATACATACATACAATAGATGATTAGGATGACTGTGTTACATACATACATACAATAGATGATTAGGGTGGCTGTGTTACATACATACATACAATAGATGATTAGGGTGGCTGTGTTACATACATACATACAATAGATGATTAGGGTTAAATGGTGCTTGTTACATACATACATACAATAGATGATTAGGGTGACTGTGTTACATACATACATACATACAATAGATGATTAGGGTGGCTGTGTTACATACATACATACAATAGATGATTAGGGTGACTGTGTTGCATACATACATACACCAGATGATTAGGGTTAAATGGTGCTTGTTACATACATACATACAATAGATGATTAGGGTGACTGTGTTACATACATACATACAATAGATGATTAGGGTGACTGTGTTACATACATACATACAATAGATGATTAGGGTGACTGTGTTACATACATACATACAATAGATGATTAGGGTGACTGTGTTACATACATACATACAATAGATGATTAGGGTGGCTGTGTTACATACATACATACAATAGATGATTAGGGTGACTGTGTTGCATACATACATACACCAGATGATTAGGGTTAAATGGTGCTTGCTACATACATACATACAATAGATCATTAGGGTGACTGTGTTACATACATACATACAATAGATGATTAGGGTGACTGTGTTACATACATACATACAATAGATGATTAGGGTTAAATGGTGCTTGTTACATACATACATACAATAGATCATTAGGGTGACTGTGTTGCATACATACATACAATAGATGATTAGGGTTAAATGGTGCTTGTTACATACATACATACAATAGATGATTAGGGTGACTGTGTTACATACATGCATACAATAGATGATTAGGGTGACTGTGTTACATACATACATACAATAGATCATTAGGGTGACTGTGTTGCATACATACATACACCAGATGATTAGGATTAAATGGTGCTTGCTACATACATACAATAGATGATTAGGGTGACTGTGTTACATACATACATACAATAGATCATTAGGGTGACTGTGTTGCATACATACATACACCAGATGATTAGGGTGGCTGTGTTACATACATACATACAATAGATGATTAGGGTTAAATGGTGCTTGTTACATACATACATACAATAGATGATTAGGGTGACTGTGTTACATACATACATACAATAGATGATTAGGGTGACTGTGTTACATACATACATACAATAGATGATTAGGGTTAAATGGTGCTTGTTACATACATACATACAATAGATGATTAGGGTGACTGTGTTACATACATACATACAATAGATGATTAGGGTGACTGTGTTACATACATACATACAATAGATGATTAGGGTTAAATGGTGCTTGTTACATACATACATACAATAGATGATTAGGGTGACTGTGTTACATACATACATACAATAGATGATTAGGGTGGCTGTGTTACATACATACATACAATAGATGATTAGGGTGACTGTGTTACATACATACATACAATAGATGATTAGGGTGGCTGTGTTACATACATACATACAATAGATGATTAGGGTTAAATGGTGCTTGTTACATACATACATACAATAGATGATTAGGGTGACTGTGTTACATACATACATACAATAGATGATTAGGGTGACTGTGTTGCATACATACATACAATAGATGATTAGGGTTAAATGGTGCTTGTTACATACATACATACAATAGATGATTAGGGTGACTGTGTTGCATACATACATACAATAGATGATTAGGGTTAAATGGTGCTTGTTACATACATACATACACCAGATGATTAGGGTTAAATGGTGCTTGTTACATACATACATACAATAGATGATTAGGGTGGCTGTGCTACATCCATACATACAATAGATGATTAGGGTGGCTGTGTTAATACATACATACAATAGATGATTAGGGTGACTGTGTTACATACATACATACAATAGATGATTAGGGTGACTGTGTTACA
Source organism: Bathymodiolus septemdierum (assembly GCA_963383655.1). NCBI lineage: Eukaryota > Metazoa > Mollusca > Bivalvia > Mytilida > Modiolidae > Bathymodiolus > Bathymodiolus septemdierum. Next base: position 43,487,618 of record OY726530.1, on the reverse strand, counting down.
TACATGCATACATACAATAGATGATTAGGGTGACTGTGTTACATACATACATACAATAGATGATTAGGGTTAAATGATGCTTGTTACATACATACATACAATAGATGATTAGGGTGACTGTGTTACATACATACATACAATAGATGATTAGGGTTAAATGATGCTTGTTACATACATACATACAATAGATGATTAGGGTGACTGTGTTACATACATACATACAATAGATGATTAGGGTGGCTGTGTTACATACATACATACAATAGATGATTAGGGTGGCTGTGTTACATACATACATACAATAGATGATTAGGGTGACTGTGTTACATACATACATACAATAGATCATTAGGGTGACTGTGTTGCATACATACATACAATAGATGATTAGGGTTAAATGGTGCTTGTTACATACATACATACAATAGATGATTAGGGTGGCTGTGTTACATACATACATACAATAGATGATTAGGGTGGCTGTGTTACATACATACATACAATAGATGATTAGGGTGGCTGTGTTACATACATACATACAATAGATGATTAGGGTGACTGTGTTACATACATACATACAATAGATCATTAGGGTGACTGTGTTGCATACATACATACAATAGATGATTAGGGTTAAATGGTGCTTGTTACATACATACATACAATAGATGATTAGGGTGGCTGTGTTACATACATACATACAATAGATGATTAGGGTGACTGTGCTACATACATACATACAATAGATGATTAGGGTGACTGTGTTACATACATACATACAATAGATGATTAGGGTGGCTGTGTTACATACATACATACAATAGATGATTAGGGTGACTGTGTTACATACATACATACATACAATAGATGATTAGGGTGACTGTGTTACATACATACATACAATAGATGATTAGGGTGACTGTGTTACATACATACATACAATAGATGATTAGGGTGACTGTGTTACATACATACATACAATAGATGATTAGGGTGACTGTGTTACATACATACATACAATAGATGATTAGGGTGACTGTGTTACATACATACATACAATAGATGATTAGGGTGACTGTGTTACATACATACATACAATAGATGATTAGGGTGACTGTGTTACATACATACATACAATAGATGATTAGGGTTAAATGGTGCTTGTTACATACATACATACATACAATAGATGATTAGGGTGACTGTGTTACATACATACATACAATAGATGATTAGGGTGACTGTGTTACATACATACATAAAATAGATGATTAGGGTGACTGTGTTACATACATACATACAATACATGATTAGGGTGACTGTGTTACATACATACATACAATAGATGATTAGGGTGACTGTGTTACATACATACATACAATAGATGATTAGGGTTAAATGGTGCTTGTTACATACATACATACACCAGATGATTAGGGTGACTGTGTTACATACATACATACACCAGATGATTAGGGTTAAATGGTGCTTGTTACATACATACATACAATAGATGATTAGGGTGACTGTGTTACATACATACATACAATAGATGATTAGGGTGACTGTGTTACATACATACATACACCAGATGATTAGGGTTAAATGGTGCTTGTTACATACATACATACAATAGATGATTAGGGTGGCTGTGTTACATACATACATACAATAGATGATTAGGGTGACTGTGTTACATACATACATACAATAGATGATTAGGGTTAAATGGTGCTTGCTACATACATACATACAATAGATGATTAGGGTGGCTGTGTTACATACATACATACAATAGATGATTAGGGTGACTGTGTTACATACATGCATACAATAGATGATTAGGGTGACTGTGCTACATACATACATACACCAGATGATTAGGGTGACTGTGTTACATACATACATACAATAGATGATTAGGGTTAAATGGTGCTTGTTACATACATACATACAATAGATGATTAGGGTGGCTGTGTTACATACATACATACAATAGATGATTAGGGTGACTGTGTTACATACATACATACAATAGATGATTAGGGTTAAATGGTGCTTGTTACATACATACATACAATAGATGATTAGGGTGGCTGTGTTACATACATACATACAATAGATGATTAGGGTGACTGTGTTACATGCATACATACAATAGATGATTAGGGTGACTGTGTTACATACATACATACACCAGATAATTAGGGTTAAATGGTGCTTGTTACATACATACATACAATAGATGATTAGGGTGACTGTGTTACATACATACATACAATAGATGATTAGGGTGACTGTGCTACATACATACATACACCAGATGATTAGGGTGACTGTGTTACATACATACATACAATAGATGATTAGGGTGACTGTGTTACATACATACATACAATAGATGATTAGGGTTAAATGGTGCTTGTTACATACATACATACAATAGATGATTAGGGTGGCTGTGTTACATACATACATACAATAGATGATTAGGGTGACTGTGTTACATACATACATACAATAGATGATTAGGGTTAAATGGTGCTTGTTACATACATACATACAATAGATGATTAGGGTGGCTGTGTTACATACATACATACAATAGATGATTAGGGTGGCTGTGTTACATACATACATACAATAGATGATTAGGGTTAAATGATGCTTGTTACATACATACATACAATAGATGATTAGGGTGACTGTGTTACATACATACATACAATAGATGATTAGGGTGACTGTGTTACATACATACATACAATAGATGATTAGGGTGGCTGTGTTACATACATACATACAATAGATGATTAGGGTGACTGTGTTACATGCATACATACAATAGATGATTAGGGTGACTGTGTTACATACATACATACAATAGATGATTAGGGTTAAATGGTGCTTGTTACATACATACATACATACAATAGATGATTAGGGTGACTGTGTTACATACATGCATACAATAGATGATTAGGGTGACTGTGTTACATACATACATACAATAGATGATTAGGGTTAAATGGTGCTTGTTACATACATACATACATACATACAATAGATGATTAGGGTGGCTGTGTTACATACATACATACAATAGATGATTAGGGTGACTGTGTTACATACATACATACAATAGATGATTAGGGTGACTGTGTTACATACATACATACAATAGATGATTAGGGTGGCTGTGTTACATACATACATACAATAGATGATTAGGGTTAAATGATGCTTGTTACATACATACATACATACAATAGATGATTAGGGTGGCTGTGTTACATACATACATACAATAGATGATTAGGGTGACTGTGTTACATACATACATACAATAGATGATTAGGGTGACTGTGTTACATACATACATACAATAGATGATTAGGGTGACTGTGTTACATGCATACATACAATAGATGATTAGGGTGACTGTGTTACATACATACATACACCAGATGATTAGGGTTAAATGGTGCTTGTTACATACATACATACAATAGATGATTAGGGTGACTGTGTTACATACATGCATACAATAGATGATTAGGGTGACTGTGCTACATACATACATACACCAGATGATTAGGGTGACTGTGTTACATACATACATACAATAGATGATTAGGGTTAAATGGTGCTTGTTACATACATACATACAATAGATGATTAGGGTGGCTGTGTTACATACATACATACAATAGATGATTAGGGTGACTGTGTTACATACATACATACAATAGATGATTAGGGTTAAATGGTGCTTGTTACATACATACATACAATAGATGATTAGGGTGACTGTGTTACATACATACATACAATAGATGATTAGGGTGACTGTGTTACATACATACATACAATAGATGATTAGGGTTAAATGGTGCTTGTTACATACATACATACAATAGATGATTAGGGTGGCTGTGTTACATACATACATACAATAGATGATTAGGGTGACTGTGTTACATACATGCATACAATAGATGATTAGGGTGACTGTGCTACATACATACATACAATAGATGATTAGGGTGACTGTGTTACATACATACATACATACAATAGATGATTAGGGTGGCTGTGTTACATACATACATACAATAGATGATTAGGGTGACTGTGTTGCATACATACATACACCAGATGATTAGGGTTAAATGGTGCTTGTTACATACATACATACAATAGATGATTAGGGTGACTGTGTTACATACATACATACAATAGATGATTAGGGTGACTGTGTTACATACATACATACAATAGATGATTAGGGTGACTGTGTTGCATACATACATACAATAGATGATTAGGGTGACTGTGTTGCATACATACATACAATAGATGATTAGGGTTAAATGGTGCTTGTTACATACATACATACAATAGATGATTAGGGTGACTGTGTTACATACATGCATACAATAGATGATTAGGGTGACTGTGTTACATACATACATACAATAGATCATTAGGGTGACTGTGTTGCATACATACATACACCAGATGATTAGGATTAAATGGTGCTTGCTACATACATACAATAGATGATTAGGGTGACTGTGTTACATACATACATACAATAGATCATTAGGGTGACTGTGTTGCATACATACATACAATAGATGATTAGGGTTAAATGGTGCTTGTTACATACATACATACAATAGATGATTAGGGTGACTGTGTTACATACATACATACAATAGATGATTAGGGTTAAATGGTGCTTGTTACATACATACATACAATAGATGATTAGGGTGACTGTGTTACATACATACATACAATAGATGATTAGGGTGGCTGTGTTACATACATACATACAATAGATGATTAGGGTTAAATGATGCTTGTTACATACATACATACAATAGATGATTAGGGTGACTGTGTTACATACATACATACAATAGATGATTAGGGTGACTGTGTTACATACATACATACAATAGATGATTAGGGTGACTGTGTTACATACATACATACAATAGATGATTAGGGTGACTGTGTTACATACATACATACAATAGATGATTAGGGTTAAATGGTGCTTGTTACATACATACATACAATAGATGATTAGGGTGGCTGTGTTACATACATACATACAATAGATGATTAGGGTGACTGTGTTACATACATACATACAATAGATGATTAGGGTTAAATGGTGCTTGTTACATACATACATACAATAGATGATTAGGGTGACTGTGTTACATACATACATACAATAGATGATTAGGGTGACTGTGTTGCATACATACATACAATAGATGATTAGGGTTAAATGGTGCTTGTTACATACATACATACAATAGATGATTAGGGTGGCTGTGCTACATACATACATACAATAGATGATTAGGGTGGCTGTGTTACATACATACATACAATAGATGATTAGGGTGACTGTGTTACATACATACATACAATAGATGATTAGGGTGACTCTGTTACATACATACATACAATAGATGATTAGGGTGGCTGTGTTACATACATACATACAATAGATGATTAGGGTTAAATGATGCTTGTTACATACATACATACATACAATAGATGATTAGGGTGGCTGTGTTACATACATACATACAATAGATGATTAGGGTGACTGTGTTACATACATACATACAATAGATCATTAGGGTGACTGTGTTGCATACATACATACAATAGATGATTAGGGTTAAATGGTGCTTGATACATACATACATACAATAGATGATTAGGGTGGCTGTGTTACATACATACATACAATAGATGATTAGGGTGACTGTGCTACATACATACATACAATAGATGATTAGGGTGACTGTGTTACATACATACATACAATAGATGATTAGGGTTAAATGGTGCTTGTTACATACATACATACATACAATAGATGATTAGGGTGGCTGTGTTACATACATACATACAATAGATGATTAGGGTGACTGTGTTACATACATACATACAATAGATGATTAGGGTGACTGTGTTACATACATACATACAATACATGATTAGGGTGACTGTGTTACATACATACATACAATAGATGATTAGGGTGACTGTGTTACATACATACATACAATAGATGATTAGGGTTAAATGGTGCTTGTTACATACATACATACACCAGATCATTAGGGTGACTGTGTTACATACATACATACACCAGATGATTAGGGTTAAATGGTGCTTGTTACATACATACATACAATAGATGATTAGGGTGACTGTGTTACATACATACATACAATAGATGATTAGGGTGACTGTGTTACATACATACATACACCAGATGATTAGGGTTAAATGGTGCTTGTTACATACATACATACAATAGATGATTAGGGTGGCTGTGTTACATACATACATACAATAGATGATTAGGGTGACTGTGTTACATACATACATACAATAGATGATTAGGGTTAAATGGTGCTTGTTACATACATACATACAATAGATGATTAGGGTGGCTGTGTTACATACATACATACAATAGATGATTAGGGTGACTGTGTTACATACATGCATACAATAGATGATTAGGGTGACTGTGCTACATACATACATACACCAGATGATTAGGGTGACTGTGTTACATACATACATACAATAGATGATTAGGGTTAAATGGTGCTTGTTACATACATACATACAATAGATGATTAGGGTGGCTGTGTTACATACATACATACAATAGATGATTAGGGTGACTGTGTTACATACATACATACAATAGATGATTAGGGTTAAATGGTGCTTGTTACATACATACATACAATAGATGATTAGGGTGGCTGTGTTACATACATACATACAATAGATGATTAGGGTGACTGTGTTACATGCATACATACAATAGATGATTAGGGTGACTGTGTTACATACATACATACACCAGATAATTAGGGTTAAATGGTGCTTGTTACATACATACATACAATAGGTGATTAGGGTGACTGTGTTACATACATGCATACAATAGATGATTAGGTTGACTGTGCTACATACATACATACACCAGATGATTAGGGTGACTGTGTTACATACATACATACAATAGATGATTAGGGTTAAATGGTGCTTGTTACATACATCCATACAATAGATGATTAGGGTGGCTGTGTTACATACATACATACAATAGATGATTAGGGTGACTGTGTTACATACATACATACAATAGATGATTAGGGTGGCTGTGTTACATACATACATACAATAGATGATTAGGGTTAAATGATGCTTGTTACATACATACATACAATAGATGATTAGGGTGACTGTGTTACATACATACATACATACAATAGATGATTAGGGTGGCTGTGTTACATACATACATACAATAGATGATTAGGGTGACTGTGTTGCATACATACATACACCAGATGATTAGGGTTAAATGGTGCTTGTTACATACATACATACAATAGATGATTAGGGTGACTGTGTTACATACATACATACAATAGATGATTAGGGTGACTGTGTTACATACATACATACAATAGATGATTAGGGTGACTGTGTTACATACATACATACAATAGATCATTAGGGTGACTGTGTTGCATACATACATACACCAGATGATTAGGATTAAATGGTGCTTGTTGCATACATACAATAGATGATTAGGGTGACTGTGTTACATACATACATACAATAGATGATTAGGGTTAAATGGTGCTTGTTACATACATACATACAATAGATGATTAGGGTGACTGTGTTACATACATACATACAATAGATCATTAGGGTGACTGTGTTGCATACATACATACAATAGATGATTAGGGTTAAATGGTGCTTGTTGCATACATACATACAATAGATGATTAGGGTGGCTGTGCTACATACATACATACAATAGATGATTAGGGTGACTGTGTTACATACATACATACAATAGATGATTAGGGTGGCTGTGTTACATACATACATACAATAGATGATTAGGGTGACTGTGTTACATACATACATACACCAGATGACTAGGGTTAAATGGTGCTTGTTACATACATACATACAATAGATGATTAGGGTGGTTGTGTTACATACATACATACAATAGATGATTAGGGTGACTGTGCTACATACATACATACACCAGATGATTAGGGTGGCTGTGTTACATACATACATACAATAGATGATTAGGGTGGCTGTGTTACATACATACATACAATAGATGATTAGGGTGACTGTGTTACATACATACATACAATAGATGATTAGGGTGACTGTGTTACATACATACATACAATAGATGATTAGGGTTAAATGGTGCTTGTTACATACATACATACAATAGATGATTAGGGTGGCTGTGTTACATACATACATACAATAGATGATTAGGGTTAAATGGTGCTTGTTACATACATACATACAATAGATGATTAGGGTGGCTGTGTTACATACATACATACAATAGATGATTAGGGTTAAATGGTGCTTGTTACATACATACATACAATAGATGATTAGGGTGGCTGTGTTACATACATACATACAATAGATGATTAGGGTTAAATGGTGCTTGTTACATACATACATACAATAGATGATTAGGGTGACTGTGTTACATACATACATACAATAGATGATTAGGGTTAAATGGTGCTTGTTACATACATACATACAATAGATGATTAGGGTGGCTGTGTTACATACATACATACAATAGATGATTAGGGTGGCTGTGTTACATACATACATACAATAGATGATTAGGGTGACTGTGTTACATGCATACATACAATAGATGATTAGGGTGACTGTGTTGCATACATACATACACCAGATGATTAGGGTTAAATGGTGCTTGTTACATACATACATACAATAGATGATTATGGTGACTGTGTTACATACATACATACACCAGATGATTAGGGTGACTGTGTTACATGCATACATACAATAGATGATTAGGGTGACTGTGTTACATACATACATACACCAGATGATTAGGGTTAAATGGTGCTTGTTACATACATTCATACAATAGATGATTAGGGTGATTGTGTTACATACATACATACAATAGATGATTAGGGTGACTGTGTTGCATACATACATACACCAGATGATTAGGGTTAAATGGTGCTTGTTACATACATACATACAATAGATGATTATGGTGACTGTGTTACATACATACATACACCAGATGATTAGGGTGACTGTGTTACATGCATACATACAATAGATGATTAGGGTGACTGTGTTACATACATACATACACCAGATGATTAGGGTTAAATGGTGCTTGTTACATACATTCATACAATAGATGATTAGGGTGATTGTGTTACATACATACATACAATAGATGATTAGGGTGACTGTGTTGCATACATACATACACCAGATGATTAGGGTTAAATGGTGCTTGTTACATACATACATACAATAGATGATTATGGTGACTGTGTTACATACATACATACACCAGATGATTAGGGTGACTGTGTTACATGCATACATACAATAGATGATTAGGGTGGCTGTGTTACATACATACATACAATAGATGATTAGGGTGACTGTGTTACATACATACATACAATAGATGATTAGGGTGGCTGTGTTACATACATACATACAATAGATGATTAGGGTGACTGTGTTACATACATACATACACCAGATGATTAGGGTTAAATGGTGCTTGTTACATACATACATACAATAGATGATTAGGGTGATTGTGTTACATACATACATACAATAGATGATTAGGGTGGCTGTGTTACATACATACATACAATAGATGATTAGGGTGATTGTGTTACATACATACATACAATAGATGATTAGGGTGACTGTGTTACATACATACATACAATAGATGATTAGGGTGACTGTGTTACATACATACATACAATAGATGATTATGGTGACTGTGTTACATACATACATACACCAGATGATTAGGGTTGAATGGTGCTTGTTACATACATGCATACACCAGATGATTAGGGTTGAATGGTGCTTGTTACATACATACATACAATAGATGATTAGGTTGACTGTGTTACATACATACATACAATAGATGATTAGGGTGACTGTGTTACATACATACATACAATAGATGATTAGGGTGACTGTGTTACATACATACATACACCAGATGACTAGGGTTAAATGGTGCTTGTTACATACATACATACAATAGATGATTAGGGTGGCTGTGTTACATACATACATACAATAGATGATTAGGGTGACTGTGTTACATACATGCATGCAATAGATGATTAGGGTGACTGTGTTACATACATACATACAATAGATGATTAGGGTGGCTGTGTTACATACATACATACAATAGATGATTAGGGTGACTGTGTTACATACATGCATGCAATAGATGATTAGGGTGACTGTGTTACATACATACATACAATAGATGATTAGGGTGACTGTGTTACATACATACATACAATAGATGATTAGGGTTAAATGGTGCTTGTTACATACATACATACAATAGATGATTAGGGTGGCTGTGTTACATACATACATACAATAGATGATTAGGGTGGCTGTGTTACATACATACATACAATAGATGATTAGGGTTAAATGGTGCTTGTTACATACATACATACAATAGATGATTAGGGTGACTGTGTTACATACATACATACAATAGATGATTAGGGTTAAATGGTGCTTGTTACATACATACATACAATAGATGATTAGGGTGACTGTGTTACATACATACATACAATAGATGATTAGGGTGACTGTGCTACATACATACATACAATAGATGATTAGGGTGGCTGTGTTACATACATACATACAATAGATGATTAGGGTTAAATGGTGCTTGTTACATACATACATACAATAGATGATTAGGGTGACTGTGTTACATACATACATACAATAGATGATTAGGGTTAAATGGTGCTTGTTACATACATACATACAATAGATGATTAGGGTGACTGTGTTACATACATACATACAATAGATGATTAGGGTGACTGTGTTACATACATACATACAATAGATGATTAGGGTGGCTGTGTTACATACATACATACAATAGATGATTAGGGTGACTGTGTTACATACATACATACACCAGATGATTAGGGTTAAATGGTGCTTGTTACATACATACATACAATAGATGATTAGGGTGGCTGTGTTACATACATACATACAATAGATGATTAGGGTGGCTGTGTTACATACATACATACAATAGATGATTAGGGTGACTGTGTTACATACATACATACAATAGATGATTAGGGTTAAATGGTGCTTGTTACATACATACATACAATAGATGATTAGGGTGGCTGTGTTACATACATACATACAATAGATGATTAGGGTGGCTGTGTTACATACATACATACAATAGATGATTAGGGTGACTGTGTTACATACATACATACAATAGATGATTAGGGTGGCTGTGCTACATACATGCATACAATAGATGATTAGGGTGACTGTGTTACATACATACATACAATAGATGATTAGGGTGGCTGTGTTACATACATACATACAATAGATGATTAGGGTGGCTGTGCTACATACATACATACAATAGATGATTAGGGTGGCTGTGTTACATACATGCATACAATAGATGATTAGGGTGGCTGTGAAAAGTAGAACAGCAATACAAGCATTATTCCTTTACTTTATTTTGTCACTAAGTGTAATATTGGGATCACCACCGTTTCTTAGTACGGTTCATGTTGATTATTTTTTTTGTTTTCTGTGTAGATTATTGTTTGTTCTCTTGTCAATTTTCGCTTAGTCATTGTGTTGTCTATCCTTTTAATAACGGATTCTGATTATTTCATTGGTATCTTCAAACTTATCTTAGCTGACTATTACCTTATATGGTCAACATTTTATTACTTATATGGTCAACATTTTATTACTTATATGGTCAATATTTTATTACTTATATGGTCAACATTTTATATTGACTTAGAAGTCCAAGATAGTCACCGTCTAAAAATAGAAACGTAGATATCAAATTTAATGTGCACGCCGCATTTCTGGAACAATCTTCACCGTGTAACCTCAAAGTCGAAATACTGGAAAGCCAAATAATTTAAAGAACTGGGAGCAATAAAACCAAAGGGCCTAAACATGATAGCCAGAATCAACTAAGATCACATGTCTGAGGGAGGAGAACTTTAGTTTTTATTAATAATTACATTATTTAGGAACTGTAAATTTTAGTAATAAATATATCTAATAAACCATATCAGTGCCGAAACACTGACTACTGAGCGGATGATACCCTCCTAATAAACCATATCAGTGCTGAAACACTGACTACTGAGCGGATGATACCCTCCTAATAAACCATATCAGTGCTGAAGCACTGACTACTGAGCGGATGATACCCTTCTAATAAACCATATCAGTGCTGAAACACTGACTACTGAGCGGATGATACCCTCCTAATAAACCATATCAGTGCTGAAACACTGACTACTGAGCGGATGATACCCTTCTAATAAACCATATCAGTGCTGAAACACTGACTACTGAGCGGATGATACCCTCCTAATAAACCATATCAGTGCTGAAAGACTGATTACTGAGCGGATGATACCCTCCTAATAAACCATATCAGTGCTGAAACACTGACTACTGAGCAGATGATTCCCTCCTAATAAACCATATCAGTGCTGAAACACTCACTACTGAGCGGATGATACCCCCTAATAAACCATATCAGTGCTGAAACACTGACAACAGAGCGGATGATACCCTCCTAATAAACCATATGAGTGCTCAAACACTGACTACTGAGCGGATGATACCCTCCTAATAAACCATATCAGTGCTGAAACACTGACTACTGAGCGGATGATTCCCTCCTAATAAACCATATCAGTGCCGAAACACTGACTAATGAGCGGATGATTCCCGCCGAATAAACCATATCAGTGTTGAAACACTGACTACTGAGCGGATGATACCCTCCTAATAAACCATATCAGTGCTGAAACACTGACTACTGAACGGATGATACCCTCCTGATAAACCATATCAGTGCCGAAACACTCACTACTGAGCGAATGATACCCTCCTAATAAACCATATCGGTGCTGAAACACTGACTACTGAGCGGATGATACCCTCCTAATAAACCATATCAGTGCCGAAACACTGACTACTGAGCGGATGATACCCTCCTGATAAACCATATCAGTGCCGAAACACTGACTACTGAACGGATGATACCCTCCTGATAAACCATATCAGTGCCGAAACACTCACTACTGAGCGAATGATACCCTCCTAATAAACCATATCGGTGCTGAAACACTGACTACTGAGCGGATGATACCCTCCTAATAAACCATATCAGTGCCGAAACACTGACTACTGAGCGGATGATACCCTCCTAATAAACCATATCAGTGCTGAAACACTGACTACTGAGCGGATGATACCCTCCTAATAAACCATATCAGTGCTGAAGCACTGACTACTGAGCGGATGATACCCTTCTAATAAACCATATCAGTGCTGAAACACTGACTACTGAGCGGATGATACCCTCCTAATAAACCATATCAGTGCTGAAACACTGACTACTGAGCGGATGATACCCTTCTAATAAACCATATCAGTGCTGAAACACTGACTACTGAGCGGATGATACCCTCCTAATAAACCATATCAGTGCTGAAAGACTGATTACTGAGCGGATGATACCCTCCTAATAAACCATATCAGTGCTGAAACACTGACTACTGAGCAGATGATTCCCTCCTAATAAACCATATCAGTGCTGAAACACTCACTACTGAGCGGATGATACCCCCTAATAAACCATATCAGTGCTGAAACACTGACAACAGAGCGGATGATACCCTCCTAATAAACCATATCAGTGCTCAAACACTGACTACTGAGCGGATGATACCCTCCTAATAAACCATATCAGTGCTGAAACACTGACTACTGAGCGGATGATTCCCTCCTAATAAACCATATCAGTGCCGAAACACTGACTAATGAGCGGATGATTCCCGCCGAATAAACCATATCAGTGTTGAAACACTGACTACTGAGCGGATGATACCCTCCTAATAAACCATATCAGTGCTGAAACACTGACTACTGAACGGATGATACCCTCCTGATAAACCATATCAGTGCCGAAACACTCACTACTGAGCGAATGATACCCTCCTAATAAACCATATCGGTGCTGAAACACTGACTACTGAGCGGATGATACCCTCCTAATAAACCATATCAGTGCCGAAACACTGACTACTGAACGGATGATACCCTCCTAATAATCCATGTTAGTGCTGAAACACTCACTACTGAGCGGATGATACCCTCCTAATAAACCATATCAGTGCTGAAACACTGACTACTGAGCGGATGATACCCTTCTAATAAACCATATCAGTGCTCAAGCACTGACTACTGAGCGGATGATACCCTCCTAATAAACCATGTTAGTGCTGAAACACTGACTACTGAACGGATGATACCCTCCTAATAAACCATATCAGTGCTGAAACACTGACTACTGAGCGGATGATACCCTTCTAATAAACCATATCAGTGCTGAAACACTGACTAATGAGCGGATGATACCCTCCTAATAAACCATATCGGTGCCGAAACACTGACTACTGAGCGGATGATACCCTCCTAATAAACCATATCAGTGCTGAAACACTGACTACTGAGCGGATGATACCCTCCTAATAAGCCATATCAGTGCCGAAACACTGACTACTGAGCGGATGATACCCTCCTAATAAACCATATCAGTGCTGAAACACTGACTACTGAGCGGATGATACCCTTCTAATAAACCATATCAGTGCTGAAACACTGACTACTGAGCGGATGATACCCTCCTAATAAACCATATCAGTGCTGAAACACTGACTACTGAGCGGATGATACCCTCCTAATAAACCATATCAGTGCTGAAACACTGACCACTGAGCGGATGATGCCCTCCTAATAAACAATATCAGTGCCGAAACACTGACTACTGAGCGAATAATACCCTCCTAATAAACCATATCAGTGCTGAAACACTGACTACTGAGCGGATGATACCTCCTAATACACCATATCAGTGCTGAAACACTGACTACTGAGCGGATCATACCATCCTAATAAACCAAATCAGTGCTGAAACACTGACGACTACAGAGCGGATGATACCCTCCTAATAAACCATATCAGTGCCGAAACACTGACTACTGAGCGGATGATACCCTCCTGATAAACCATATCAGTGCTGAAACATTGACTACTGAGCGGATGATACCCTCCTGATAAACCATATCAGTGCTGAAACACTGACTACTGAGCGGATGATACCCTCCTAATGAACCATATCAGTGCTGAAACACTGACTACTGAGGGGATGATGCCCTCCTAATAAACCATATCAGTGCTGAAACACTGACTACTGAGCGGATGATGCCCTCCTAATAAACAATATCAGTGACGAAACACTGACTACTGAGCGGATAATACCCTCCTAATAAACCATATCAGTGCTGAAACACTGACTACTGAGCGGATGATGCCCTCCTGATAAACCATATCAGTGACGAAACACTGATTGCTGAGCGGATGATGCCCTACTAATAAACCATATCAGTACTGAAACACTGACTACTGTGCGGATGATACCCTCCTAATAAACCATATCAGTGCTGAAACACTGACTACTGAGCGGATGATACCCCCTAATAAACCATATCAGTGCTGAAACACTGACTACTGAGCGGATGATGCCCTCCTAATAAACCATATCAGTGCCGAAACACTGACTACTGAGTGGATAATACCTTCCTAATAAACCATATCAGTGCTGAAACACTGACTACTGAGCGGATGATACCCTCCTGATAAACCATATCAGTGACGAAACACTGACTGCTGAGCGGATGATGCCCTACTAATAAACCATATCAGTACTGAAACACTGACTACTGAGCGGATGATACCCCTAATAAACCATATCAGTGCCGAAACACTGACTACTGAGCGGATCATACCCTCCTAATACACCATATCAGTGCTGAAACACTGACTACTGAGCGGATCATACCCTCCTAATAAACCAAATCAGTCCTGAAACACTGACGACTACAGAGCGGATGATACCCTCCTAATAAACCATATCAGTGCTGAAACACTGACTACTGAGCGGATGATACCCTCCTAATAAACCATATCAGTGCTGAAACACTGACTACTGAGCGGATGATACCCTCCTAATAAACCATATCAGTGCTGAAACACTGACTACTGAGCGGATGATACCCTCCTAATAAATCATATCAGTGCCGAAACACTGACTACTGAGCGGATGATGCCCTCCTAATAAACCATATCAGTGCTGAAGCACTGACTACTGAGCGGATGATACCTTCTTAATAAACCATATCAGTGCTGAAACACTGACTACTGAGCGGATGATACCCTTCTAATAAACCATATCAGTGCTGAAACACTGACTATTGAGCGGATGATACCCTCCTAATAAACCATATCAGTGCCGAAACACTGACTACTGAGCGGATGATACCCTCCAAATAAACCATATCAGTGCTCAAACACTGACTACTGAGCGGATGATACCCTCCTAATAGACCATATCAGTGCTGAAACACTGACTACTGAGCGGATGATACCCTCCTAATAAACCATATCAGTGCTGAAACACTGACTACTGAGCGGATGATTCCCTCCTAATAAACCATATCAGTGCCGAAACACTGACTAATGAGCGGATGATTCCCTCCGAATAAACCATATCAGTGTTGAAACACTGACTACTGAGCGGATGATACCCTCCTAATAAACCATATCAGTGCTGAAACACTGACTACTGAACGGATGATACCCTCCTGATAAACCATATCAGTGGCGAAACACTCACTACTGAGCGGATGATACCCTCCTAATAAACCATATCGGTGTTGAAACACTGACTACTGAGCGGATGATACCCTCCTAATAAATCATGTTAGTGCTGAAACACTGACTACTGAACGGATGATACCCTCCTAATAAACCATATCAGTGCTGAAACACTGACTACTGAGCGGATGATACCCTTCTAATAAACCATATCAGTGCTGAAACACTGACTACTGAGCGGATGATACCCTCCTAATAAACCATATCAGTGCCGAATCACTGACTACTGAGCGGATGATACCCTCCTAATAAACCATATCAGTGCTGAAACACTGACTACTGAGCGGATGATTCCCTCCTAATAAACCATATCAGTGCCGAAACACTGACTAATGAGCGGATGATTCCCGCCGAATAAACCATATCAGTGTTGAAACACTGACTACTGAGCGGATGATACCCTCCTAATAAACCATATCAGTGCTGAAACACTGACTACTGAACGGATGATACCCTCCTGATAAACCATATCAGTGCCGAAACACTCACTACTGAGCGAATGATACCCTCCTAATAAACCATATCGGTGCTGAAACACTGACTACTGAGCGGATGATACCCTCCTAATAAACCATATCAGTGCTGAAACACTGACTACTGAGCGGATGATACCCTCCTAATAAACCATATCAGTGCTGAAACACTGACTACTGAGCGGATGATACCCTCCTAATAAACCATGTTAGTGCTGAAGCACTGACTACTGAGCGGATGATACCCTCCTAATAAACCATATCAGTGCTGAAACACTGACTACTGAGCGGATGATACCCTTCTAATAAACCATATCAGTGCTGAAACACTGACTAATGAGCGGATGATACCCTCCTAATAAACCATATCAGTGCCGAAACACTGACTACTGAGCGGATGATACCCTCCTAATAAACCATATCAGTGCTGAAACAGTGACTACTGAGCGGATGATACCCTCCTAATAAACCATATCAGTGCTGAAACACTGACTACTGAACGGATGATACCCTCCTAATAAACCATATCAGTGCCGAAACACTGACTACTGAGCGGATGATACCCTCCTAATAAACCATATCAGTGCTGAAACACTGACTACTGAGCGGATGATACCCTCCTAATAAACCATATCAGTGCCGAAACACTGACTACTGAACGGATGATGTCCTCCTATTAAACCATATCAGTGCCGAAACACTGACTACTGAGCAGATGATACCCTCCTGATAAACCATATCAGTGCTGAAACACTGACTACTGAGCAGATGATACCCTCCTGATAAACCATATCAGTGCCGAAACACTGACTACTGAGCGGATGATGCCCTCCTAATAAACCATATCAGTGCCGAAACACTGACTACTGAGCGGATGATGCTCTCCTTATAAACCATATCAGTGCTGAAACACTGACTACTGAGCAGATGATACCCTCCTGATAAACCATATCAGTGCTGAAACACTGACTACTGAACGGATGATACCCTCCTTGACTAATACTCCACCAGAAGAGGCATCGACCCAGTGATAGTAATAAAAACGTAGATATCAAATTTAGTGCGCAAAGCGCATTTCTGGAATAACCTTCATCGGATACGCTCAAAAACGAAAGATTGGAAAGACAAATAATTTGAAGTTTTGGGAGCAATAAAACCAAAGGGACTAAACAGGATCACACTGAGAGAGGAGAACCTTAGTTTTATCAATAATTACATAACAATAAATATAGCGTTACATCTGGACATATTATCTTGGACTGCGAACCAAGCAATTTTATGAAATTAACAAATTTGTATGAGGGCTATGCTTAAATGGTAATAATTAACATTATTTAGGAACTGTAAATTCCAGAAATAAATATATCTAATAAACCATACCAGTGCAGAAACACAGACTACTAGCCTCAAGTCTTCTACTGTTGCTAGGCAACAGACTGACGACAACAGGAAATTACTGATCGTTAATGTAATACAACAATAGTGCCATATGTGCTTAAATGGATAGGAAATGGACAAATAATGTTCTCTTATGACTATGAATTGTATTGTAGTTAGAATCTGATATTGAGGGGTGGATATCTGATTACTTAATCAATACAAACGGGGGTTATTTTCTCAAGGACCATCTTGAGGGAAATAAACATAATATTTGAAATCAAATAGTTACATTAGCTGATTAAGAGAAAGATTGACATTTCATCTAGACAAGCCATAATCTCTTGGCTTGTGTACAGTTCATTCTGTCCCGCAATATAATAAAATATCAATTGAGGCTAATTGCTCTGGAGATGTGAGAATGTTGCGTTGCTTGATAATTCTTGGTGGATAATTTCCTCTCTTCCTCTTTCAAGGGGCCGTCGTAGTTGTGACTGTATGATGGTTGGACGTGCAACTACCTATGCAATCAGTACCTATCACCACCAAATTTGTGAGTTCAAATCACGTTCATGGAGAGGTGTACTCGATACAACATTATGTGATAAAGTTGGTCAGTGACTTGTGGTCGGTGGTTTTCCTCCACCAATAAAACTGACCGCCACGATATATAGCTGAAATAATGTTGTAACCAGTCTTCTCGGTTTTGGGCGTTCGCAAAGATATAGCTGAAATATGGCTGTAAAGCGAGCAAGCAAGCTGAAATTGTTTTAAATCTGAATATAACGGAATACGTTATTGTTTATCATAATGATATAAAGGTAAAGATAAAATCTGTTGAAAAGACAAAAACAACAAAATGATAATTCGTATGACTATGTAAAACAAAATAATACAAGAACATTGATATATAGCGTACAAAAGAAATGATAAGCATCTCCTAACACACAACCCTAACCCAAACCTTGGTACCGATATAACTGAAATATTGTTAGAAGTGGTGTTAAACACCATAACCCCTCTAAGCATATCCTTGTAGGAGTAAGAGTAGTACTACTGAAATCTTAAATCTGTGTATAATTATATGTTAAATACGCTCCATTAACATCTAAGATAACTCGATCTAACAGTTCGCTTCACTCTGGCTTTTTCCTTTAGTGTATGTAACAGAACGAGCTGATTTGTCTAAATCTATTCCTATCAGATTTTAATGAAACATATAGGGTATTCATATAGCGATGTTAATCAGATTTGTCTTACATTATAGGGACATTATTCGAACTACCGATATTATTAAGTGTTGTTTGGAAGTGATACGATATTAGGCCTTCTAGTATTGATGTAGGAGAATAAGAATAGTCGATGTATACGTAGCGAGGCTAAGACGAGTTTGAAGATACCAGAAGAGTAATCACAATCCGTAAATCGAAGAAGGACAGACAACACAATTGCCAAAAAGAAAAAGGACAAAAGAACAAACAACGGTCTACAAATCATACACATAAAATTAAAGATCGAGTAACACGAACCCCACTAAAAATCGGGCGTGAACTCAGGTGCTCCGTGAGGGTAGGCAATTCCTGATTCATTACTGGCGCCCGTTTCACTGATAAAATGTATCACATAAAATTGAATCGAGTACACCTTTCCATGAGGCGGAAATCGAACCGAGCTCATAATTTTAGTGTTACTAGATTCTGATTGCACAGGTACGTGTAAGGAATAAAAAAATACAACTATCATACGATCAAATATGAATCAACCAACGGTGACATCTTATGAAGATAAAGCGACCTTTTACTTCGTTATTTTTAATCTATATGTCTACTTATATGAAATAATTATTCTGATTTAATGTACGGCTGGAATAATATTAGAAAAACAATATTCTTTTAAACTGATCAAAAAAAAAACATTACCTTAAATTATTCAAAATGGACATTACTCAAAATGTCTTCTAAAATTAATAGTGAGTGTGTCATTATGTTTTTTCAGCAATAAAACCTAAGTTACTATTTTATAGTATGATGATGATGATGATGGCTATTTTGTACTAGAGTAACACGCCGACCTGGATTAGTTTAGTGCTAGTTCATTTCCTTAATAAAAACGTTGATATCAAATTTAGTGCACAAAGCAAGATAGCCAACAACTGCTGATGTCACCTATACCTTAGGGAGGGGAACATTTAGTATTAATAATAATTACATAACAATAGACATAGCGCCACATCTAGACATATTATCCTGGACATCAAACCAACCAGTTATATGAAATTGTATATAGTGGTGTCTAACATGTATTGACTATATGAGTAACATGGCGGGTGTCTTATAAGAGGCAGGAACTACTTATCATTCGAGAACACCTGGGTTCACCCCCGTGTTTTGGTGGGGTTCGTGTTGTTCATCGTTTTAGTTTTCTGTGTTGTGTTTTTTGTTTTGTTTGTATTCATCCTGTGTCGTGTGTACCCAATGTTGCCAGTGTCTCTGGATTGTCCATTTTTGATTGCCCCTTCGATTTTCTCTACTAAATGTGTATGAGGGCTGTACTTAAATGGTAATATCCATTAAATCAATAACTTTTTGTCGTGAATTAGCATGTTGCAATATGATTGTTAGATAATTATTGCAACTTTTTGATAAAACAAAATAAAGTATGACCTAATCTGATAAAGTCAAAGCATTATCCCAAATGTAAATACATTTTATATGGTACAATGCCAAGAGCAATAAATTAAACGCTTATTACATCAAAGTCTAACATGCAAATCTTCCATACACTAATCAAATCCTTCCAAATCAAATTATTCAAACTAGATTAGTATATTGATTGTTATATGCTATTTTCAGTAATTTCCTAGCAATCGTTGCGTTGCCGATAGGAAGCAAAATAAATCTTATATTCGATTGTGTTTCTTTTTTATTTTAGCTTCAAATCAAGTACTCGTTCGGAGGTAGGATCATACCCCATACCCCCAGATTTTCTGCACCGAAATCACCCACTCTACCATCTGCAAATTTATTGTGATATCCAGAAGACCATTCTACTACCTATTTTCGGTACATTATCTCCCACTCAATCTAACCCTCTTTCAGAGGATTGACAATGTTCAACACACGAGTGCATGGCCTGATAATATGTCCAACCTCAAAAATTCATTAAAAAAAAACGAATCATGTTCCAGCCACCACCGCTACCACCAATGTAACGTTACACGCTATGATCGATCTCTTTACCTTCTACATCGATGGCAATCCTTTCCGCAACTGTGCTAATGAAGATATTCACTAGGTCAACTGACAGAGGAGAGGCTGTATTCAAATATATTATGAAACATAAATTACCAGTATATTAACCTAATTTCGTTACAAAACTTCCCGTCCATTCAAACCTCGTCGTTCCGAGGCTTTACAATATTTAACACGCGATGCCTTCATGAAGGTTTCAACCTCACGTGCCCTGTCCAGGTCACCACTGCTGACAGTATTGCAAATTCCTAGCTAGGAACCGCTCATCCAAAAAAGTTAAGTTGTGTTTAGTTTAGTTTATAATTATTTTATTTGATCAATGATACAAAGAGGATCAGACACAAGTTTTACCAACTTATGGAGTCTTCTCCTATATTTACAATCATTATTACATTATATTGAGCATGCACAAGAAAACAAGAACAATACAATTTTATCAAATAATATAGCTGAAAATAGTAAACGAGTAAAAAGAAATGAGGAAAAAGTATATGTGTGTGTGTGTGTGTTTGGATGCCGGATGGTGTTTGATTAGTACATTAAACGATTAGAAATCGCTTAGACCTTTTTATGAATCGAAAAACTGAATCAAAAATAAAGCAGTTAACTGCATAGCTTAAGGTTTCGCTTCCTGATGTGAGAAGTGAAGTATTGATCAATTGAGACAAATCGCTTATGCTGAGAAACAGATCATTTCTTATTTCAGAATATTTGGTACAAACAAAAAAGAAGTGGTTCGCATCTTCTTGGGGGGCACCGCAGCTACACGCTGGGCTAGATAAAATATGAACCTTGTGTAGATCATGGTTGAGGAAAGAAGCTGTACATCTAATTTGTGTTAGGATCACGTTTAACTTTCTAGGGCCATAGTAATAAAGTTTGGGAACTGAGATCTTATTTGATTGGCTGTTAAGACGGATAGCGTTTTTGAATTTGGATAATGAATCTAATTTTCTGATTGCAATGTCAAGTTTATTCCATTCTTTAACTGTGGAAGGAATAAAGGACGAATTGGTTATTGAGAGTCTACAGAAAGGAACTATTAAATTATCACAATTTCGCAAAGGGTATATAGTAGTACTCTGAATAGTTGGGGGAACTAGATGACGCAAGTATTCAGGTGCCATTCCACATTTTATATTAAAAAATAATTGGAGTTTTCTTCGATATCTCCGCTCTGATAGTGTTTCCCAACCTGTCTCAGCATATAAATACTCCGATTTTGTAAAAATGGGTAAACCTGTTACAATTCTGGCAGCGTCTAATTGAAGTTTTTCTAATTTGTCTGAATAGCCAATTCCACAATTATCCCAGACTTCACAAGCGTATTCAAAAAGGGGGCGAATGTAGACTAAATACATTTTTTCTAAGTTGGATCTATTTAGACTGAATTTTAATTTCCGTAATATACCTAAATGTTTGGTTATATTTGTTATCATATTTTCTAAATGTTCATTCCATTTTGCATTTTGGGAGAGGATAACTCCCAGATGCTTATGACTAGTAGATAAAGGGATACTTTTGCCATTAAAAGAAAATTCGATGTTGTCTATGTTACCGGTATTGGAGAAAAACAAGATTTCTGTTTTTTCGGGATTGAATGACATTAGCCATTTACTAGACCAGGCATTTAGTTCGAGTAGATCATGATTGATTACAGTTTTTATTTGATCAACACTTTGACTAGAATATCCGAGTGATGTGTCGTCAGCAAATAATCTACTCAACGATATAAGTTTTTCTCCTATATCATTTATGTATATTAGAAACATGAGGGGACCCAATACCGACCCTTGGGGTACACCAGCTGAGACAGGTTCGAAACTTGACCAAGAGTTTTTATTAATTACTTTTTGTCTTCTTTTGAACAGATAGTTTTCGAACTATTTTATTAACTTCGCTTGAATTCCGTATGAATTCATTTTGTGAATAAGACCTTTGTGCCAAACCTTGTCGAAAGCTTTAGAAAAATCGCAAAAGACGAAGCAACTAAATTCTTTTTTTTCTAGAGAGTTTAGGATCGAATTGTATAGTTCTAATAGTTGATGGACAGAGGAATGTTTTGGCAAAAACCCCGATTGGTATTTATATATGAGATTGCTATCAACAAGATGATTGTAAACATGTTTATAAACTATTCGTTCCATTAATTTACCTACACAACTTAATAAAGATATCGGGCGATAATTGGATGGTAGGGATGTGTCACCCTTTTTGAAAATTGCAATAACATGAGCACTCTTCCAATTAGAAGGATATTTGCTCTGTTGTAAAGATTTATTAAATATTATTAAAAGGGGCTTTGCAATTTTCTCAGGAGAAATTTTAAGCATTTTATGACTTATTTTGTCTGGTCCTGTTGCTTTGTTTGGGTCAAGAATTTGAATAACATCAGTAATTTCGTTCTCTGTTATATGTATTTCGTAAATAATATTATTTGTTTTTGAGTCAAACTGTGGGAGAGTAGCATTTTCTTCGTCCAGTTTTGATATTGAGCTAAAGTATTTATTCAATAACTCGCATTTGTCCGAATCGTCATAAGCAATATCATCAATATTTTGATCATTAATTGAATTCCGGAGTGGGGGTATACAATAATTTCCTTTGTTAGATTTGATTAACATCTTCATTATTTTCCAATACATTTTGGGGTTTGAAGAGTTATTTAATAAAAAGTTGTCTAAATTATTTTCAAATTTCTCCTTTGCTATTTTTTTCATATTATTTACCTTATTTCTTTGTTTTTTATATTTAATAATGTTGGTTTCGTTTTGAGATTTTAATAATTTTTTCCTAAGCCGGTCACGTATGCGGATTTCTTTTCGCATTTTGTTACTGAACCATGGTTTGTCTTTTTCGCGTATCAATATTGTTTTTGAAGGGATACATGCACTTGAGATTTGAAGGAAAGTTTTTGAAAATTCTTCACACATATCATCTACATCATCAAACTTACACAGTTTTTCATTCCAATTTATATCAGTTAGCATCTGATTAAATCTAACAAAATCAGTTTGGTCATATAACCAGATATCTCTTGTAAATGATTTCGATGTAGCTTTTGGGCATTTAATGAATGCAATTGCTGCATCGTGGTCGCTTATATGTCTTGGTATTTTAAGTACATCAGAATAATTACAGTTCAAAGTATCGCTTAGAATAATGGGGTCTAATAAAGTACTAGTATTACCACTTATCCTGGTAGGTTTATCAATCACATTCTTAAGATTAAAAATATTCACAAGGTCAATAAGTTTGTTGTTATTTGAACACAATAGATTTGAATTCAGATCGCCCGTGATAATGATGTTTACATTTACCTGAAGGGCCAACTCTATTGCGTATGTTAATCGTGTCCAGTAATCAATATCTGTACACGGAGATCTATATGTGTTACATAATAAAAAAGATTGACCTTTGGATCGTATTTCAACCCAGATAGTTTCGTCAAGATTGTTTTCTAATTCGGATTTCCTACTTATAGAGATATCATTTTTCGAATAAATAAGGAGTCCACCACCACTATTTGAACGGTCTTTTCGAAGGATAATATTCGGAAACGAATCGAGAGTTATGTCACTATCATTTATTTGGTTATCAAGGTGTGTTTCAGTTACAACTAATATATCGAAATCATTCAAAGAGGTTTCAAGGAACTCCATTTTATTTCTAATACTGCGGATATTAATATTACACAACGATATACATCTATCAGTATGATTGTTTTCCGAAATTGACTGTGATAATTCGTGTGTCTAATTGTAATGTTGGATAGTCTCTCGCGTTCATTACATCCATATTTTTTCTTACTAATTGAAATAAAAAGATACAGGACATTCTATAAATAGTATGTCAATGTATTCATGTATTCATAATTGCAAACCTTTTTTGTGTACCTATTCCGAAGATCCCAGTAAAGGTCGATGTCTATGTAATTGCATACCAACACTTTTTGATAATCTTTTAATACAGTCGTTATCGTTGTTTAGAAAATACTAATAGAGTTATCTTAAGTGTTTGTTGTCACAATGATAGAGAACTTAATATGATACTATATTGAAACAGGAAAAACGAACTGAGTATGATGAGGTCAACAGCTTCATTGTTTGTTTGTTAAGAAAACAGTTTCCGGTGAAACCTCTCCGTCAGTCACGATGACTATGAGATTATTCTAGAAATGCGTCGCACACACTCTTGATATCTATTAACCATAAACGGTTTATACAGTTTCTGATATTTGCTTTTCATTTTTGCCATATTATCTTAATTAAGGAGTTAATCTTTTGCTATTATTTGTAAATGTATGACAGTCACACTACTTTACAGATTCTATGACTAGTACTGTTACTGATAACATCACAGGTAAATCACAACACCTATCACCATACCGACTTGTCTAAGTCACATCCTGGCAACTAACTAGCACACTGACCTTAGTAGACTAGAATTTAAGTGTTGAGTAATCTATTATAATTGTGCTTTTTGATATATTCATAATCTGTGTTCTTCTATTGCAATTCTATTTCTCGTATATATTGTATATATTGCATACTTAAGGCTTAACTATTGTATAATAGCATATATATTTGTTGCTTATTTCCCGCTTTGTGGGGATGTGGGTGGTAATTTTGCAGTATTTCGATAATATTGTGTCGATTAAGAAAAGTTTGAAGATGCCGAAGGGTGAATCAGAATACGTAAATCGAAGAAGAACAGACAACACAATGACCAAAAGAAAATAGACAAAAGGACAAACATCGACCTACAAAGCATACACATAAAACTAAAGATCGAGTAACACGAACCCCAATATAACAGAAAAATCATAAAAAGTACAGAATAAAGAAATTTCCTAGGGACATAGTGACTTCTTGAGTATTATGATAACACTTGATTATTTTATAGAAACATGCAGACAACACAACATTCCCACATAGTTAGAGTATTATCGAAATACAGCAATTAGCCTTAGAACTGCGCTTGATGACGTCAGAATACATAATAAGACATCTAGCAGTTTTTACAACGATAATCCTGGTTAATGTCATATCCTCGCTGTTTTATTTTGAGGGGACTATGTTTGTGATGTATGAAAATATACGAGTTGTGACAAGTATAACTGTTTTAAGTTTCCTATTATGGAAAGTGATGGGTATATACAGCAATTCCAATTCCTTTAATATATGATTGGTTTATATCATGACGTTGAAACGTCCAGATTCATAATTTTAAGTGATTTGTTCCATTTAACAGAATTGATATAAAAAATAAAACTTCATTTATTAAAGAGTTCTACACTTAGTCTGAATCTTCATAAAGTAGTTCTAATAATATTGAAGGTTCGATTATTCAATACATGAATTCAATTTTAAGAAAATTACTTATAAATCGAATGTAAATTAAGCTTATTTATATTTTTGTTTGTTTATTTTAGTGACAACAGCAAACAACAGTGATAATGCAGGTGAGTGTAGAATTAGTAAAAACAGTCAAACTGGTATATAAAGACACTTCTTTTAAAATAATGCAGATGATTGTAAACATTATTTTAAGAAAAGACAAACAGGTAAATAAAGACACATCTTTTAAAAGCGTTTAGTTCATTAAGAAATATTTTTATTGTCAAATCAGAGTAGTACAAAAACCAAACGACAATTTAGGGAGCACAGTTTGTTCACATTGGAATGTCAATAATCTGTTCGAATAATACTTTTTGCATGATGGTGATGACTGAATATCTAAGCTTTTACTATCACTGGGTCGATATCGCTGATGGTGGACTATTAGTTTCCGAGTGTATTATCCACACAGTAGTTAGTGTTTTGACATTGACATGTTTTATTAGATGTATCTATTATTGAAATTTGCAAATCCTAAATATTAAATACAGTTATTATTAAAACTAGGATTCTCCTACCTCGGGCATACGAGGCCTTATCAGATTTAGAATATCCTCTTAACGTCCATTTGTTTTTCGCTCTCAAAGACTTTTAAAATTATTTGGCTTTCCAATCTTATGACTTTGAACGTACTGGATTGAGGTTATTCCAGAAATGTCTCGTATGTATTAAATTAGCTAACAATTACCATTATTGAAAGACAGTCTATATAGTCAACAATTCTACAAATATCAACGAGCCATCCCCTCTAACCTCAAATTATTAAAAACATATATCTTATATAAGACCAAGACATATGAACCATGATATTATCTTAATTCAAGTTATCACGACAAATTTAACTACCACTTACTATGGTTTATATTCTTTCTTCGTGAACGCTAGATTCGAGATAACACGATTCGTTGTAAAAATTTATTAACCATCCCAGTAGTATATGGGGACAGCTCAAGTAGCATTTGTGGAAGTGCTGCGAGGTGCTACCGGAAGTGACGTGACCGGAAGTGACGTTAGTCACGTGACCGGAAATTACGTGACCGGAAATCACATGACCGGAAGTGACATGGCCGGAAATCACGTGACCGGAAGTGACGTGACCGAAAGTCACATGACCGGAAGGGGAACTGACCAGAAGTGACCGTAAGTATGTTTTACGCATGCCCGGCTTTTTCCCGCCTTTTTTCTTACTATAGTAGTAGTACAAAATGTAATACAGTAGTACAAGTACCATGGCTACCGGAAGTGACCGAAGATCAAGTGACGCCCTCGGGGTTCCCTTGGGTGTGGGCATGCCCAACCGGAAGTTGCGCAATATCCGCCTTATTGGGGCCTTTTCACCGGAAGTGACGTTATAAAACGTCACCCGTAGTGACCTTCGGGATTCCCTTGGGTGCTCTCTAGGACGTCCGCGTCCTATAAGTAGCATGACTACCAGAATTAGCACTTTCACTGGTTATCTGCCCCTTTCCCGCCATTTTATTAGCACCTTCAATAATTACACAAAAGTTTGTTGTTTTCGGATATGTTCGAGGTTGTTGTGTAGTACTCCAAGGGTGTCACTGGTATTTCTAAGAGCCAAATGAATGAAACGGTAAATTTGATCCCTACTTGCATAGTCTCTAACAAAAATCTATTCCAGGATGATTCTTCTCAATTCTGAAAAACAATGTATATACATGTATAGAGGGAGGAGGGGACGGAGGATGGTGGGAGGGAGGAGGAGGAGGAGGAGGAAGAAGAAGAAACGGGAGGGAGGAGGAGAGGAGGGGGATGGTGGGAGGGAGGAGGATGGTGGGAGGGAGGAGGAGGAGGAGGAGGAGGAGGAGGAGGAGGAGGTCTCTTTGAGTGTCATTATGATTAACACAGAAATATTCCATATTTTCCTATTCAACTTCCTTTTCTTCCATATTTTCCATATCTTTTCATATTTCAACTTACTTTTCTTCCATAATGTCAATATATTTTCACTATTCAACTTCTTTTCTTCCATATTTTCCATATTATTTCACTATTCAACTGATCTTTCTTCCATATTTTCCCTAGCTTTTCACTATTCAACTTACCTTTCTTCCATATTTTCCATATTTTTTCACTATACAACCTACTTTTTTTCCATATTTTTCATATCCTTTCACTATTCAAACTAGTTTTCTTCTGTATTTGTCATATCTTTTCACTATTTGTCTTGCCTTTCTTCTGTATTTTGCAAATATTTTCACTTTTCAACTTACTTTTCTTCCATATTTTTCATATCTTTTCACTATTCAACTTATCTTTCTTCCATATTTTTAATATCTTTTCACATTTAAGCTTATCTTTCTTCCATATTTTCCGTATCATTTCACTATTCAACTTACTTTTCTTCCATAATTTCCATATCTTTTCACTTTTCAACTTACTTTTCTTCTGTATTTTCCAAATCTTTTCACAATTCAACCTACTTTTCTAGTGCATGACGATATAAAACATTTCATTTTCCCGTACTTTTTTCCCATACTTTTTCAAACCGCAACGTTTGAAATGCAACGTTACTTCCTTTTCTAGTACATGACGTTATAAAACATTTCATTTTCCCGTACTTTTTTCCCGTACTTTTTCAAACCGCAACGGTTGAAATACAACGTTTGAAATATCAGTTAGTTGTTTTTCTAGTACATGACGTTATAAAACATATCATTTTCCCGTACTTTTTCCCTATCTTTCCACTATTCAACTTACTTTTCTTCTATATTTCCCAAATCTTTTCACTATTCAACTTACTTTTCTTCCATAATTTCCATATCTTTTCACTATTCAACTTACTTTTCTGCTGTATTTTCCATGTCTTTTCACTATTCAACTGTGGTTTCTTCCATATTTTTCATATTTTTTCACTATTCATCTTATCTTTCTTCCATGTTTTCCATATCATTTCACATTTCAACTTACCTTTTTTTCCATATTTTCCATATCATTTCACATTTCAACCTACTTTTCTTCCGCATTTTCCAAATCTTTTCACTATTCAACCTACATTTCTTCCGCATTTTCCCTATCTTTTCACTATTCAACCTACTTTTCTTCTGTAGTTTCCATATCATTTTACAATTTTCTTCTGATTTTCCATATCTTTTCACTATTTAACTTACCTTTCTTCCATAATTTCCATATCTTTTCACTTTTCAACTGACTTTTCTTCCATATTTTCCATATCTTTTCACTATTCAACTTATTTTTCTTCCATACTTTCCAAATCTTATCACTATTCAACTTACTTTTCTTCCATATTTTCCCTATCATTTCACCATTCAATACAGAAGAAAAGCAGGTTGAATAGTGAAAAGATACGAAAAATATGGAAGAAAAGTAAGTTGAATAGTGAAAAGATATGAAAAATATGGAAGAAAGATAAGTTGAAAAGTGAAATGATATGGAAAATATGGAAGATTTTTGTGTTAGTCATAATTACACTCAAAGAGACCTCCTCATCCCTTCCTCCCCCACCTCCTACCTGTTCCTCCTCCTCCTCCCTCCTTCCCGTTTCTCCCTCCTCCCCTCCCCTTCTCCCCTCCTCCCCTCCTCCTCCCTCCCTCTCTCCCCCTCACCACCACCTCCTCCTCCTCCCTCTATGCATGTATATACATTGTCTTTGAGAATTGAGAAGAATCATCCTGGAATAGTTTTTTGTTAGAGACTATGCAAGTAGGGATCAAATTTACCATTTCATTCATTTGGCTCTTAGAAATACCACAGTGAGTACTACACAACAACCTAGAACATATCCGAAAACAGAAAACTTTTGTGTAATTATTGAAGGTGCTAATAAAATGGCGGGAAAGGGGCAGATAACCAGTGAAAGGGCTAGTTCCGGCAGCCATGCTACTCATATGACGCGGACGTCCTAGAGAGCACCCAATGGAACTCCGAAGGGATCATATGACCTTAGGTCCCTACGGCTGACGTTTCATAACGGCACTTCCGGTGAAAAGACCCCACTAGGGCGGATATTGCGCAACTTCCGGTTGGGAATGCGCACACACAAGGGAACCCCGAGGGGATCACGTGACATTCGGTCACTTCCGGTAGCCATGGTACTTGTACTACTGTATTGCATTTTGTACTACTACTACTATAGTAGGAAAAAAACGCGGGGGGAAGCCGGGCATGCGCAGAACATACTTCCGATCATTTCCGATCAGGGCCTCTTCGGGTCACGTGACGCCCAGTCACGTCACTTCCGGTCACGTGCCTGACGTCACTTCCGGTAGCACCTCACAGCACCTCCACAAATGCTACTTGAGCTGTCTCCATATACGCTCATTATGGTTAATAGCTTGGTCATTCATAAAACAGATTTTATCCTGAACTTGTTCTATTTGAGCAGTCAAATTGCATTAACTGGATATTTTTTTGCTATATACTGTTACTGACCGAAATAATAACTTAGCATCGATCGATTAATGTGATTTTTCTGTAGGATAAACACAATATCAATATCGTGTCTTAAAATATAAAGTTTTATATGAATTCGGTGCAAAACAGGGGAAAGGCTCTGTGAATCTCATTTATCCCAGTTTTTAAGCCTCACACACATAAACTTTATATTTTAGGACACTGCAGTAATAATTTCTATTGAATACCCTCTGCTAGTTGATCTGGTGAAGATCTAAATAGATCTGTTGGTGCAGAAGTTACGGTGTTCGATCATATCTCAGAACGTTGCAATATCAAAATTTCTTACACTTCTACTTGTATTTCCAAAGTATAATAATCGTTTCTTCAAACTTTGGAGTAAGTGCAGTCAGACCTGAATTAAGAGATCACCTTTGCACCAAAAAAGGTGGTGTTTTAAGACAGGTGACCTGGTAAAAGAGGCTACATTCAGATGAAATTTTCTATGACAGGACGAGAAAAATGTGACCTTTTAATGCAGGTGCTTGCTTAATAGAAGTGACAACATGTGCAGGTTTTTGACTGTATATTTTTTTTTCTTTTCAGCATTTGGAATTATTCATGGAGCACACAGTGGATACAATGCATGGTTGTTCCTGACGACAATATCCGCCATATCAATAATTCTAGCCAATCAGATGAGGGTTTTGTAATGACAAACACTGTGTCAATGTAAAATCAAGCAAACGGTGTTATTATGAATGTTCGTGTCTTTGGAAATCTGTGATATTTTTTTATTTTTCTATTATCAATGGCAGTATTTGTTATGTGTATATATCGTAAAAACCTCCCGATGGTCACATTCTAGAGATCAATGACGGATAAGGTATTTTTGATGTGTATATATCAATTCATGTCTTTTGCAGGGATGCGTAAAATTTCATATCAAGAAATGACTAGTAGAAAATCGTGTTTTATCCCTTTTTAGGGCAGGGGAGGGGAGTGATGGGCATGGGGTTGTAAATGTAGCTACTACGCGTATTCTTTGAAATTGCTTAATATCATTTAAAAATAGATAACTATTATTTAAAATTAATATAGTAGTGAGCTGAGTTTAATTATTGGATTGTTTTTTCATTTCGTAGTTAAATGTTACCATAGAAATATCTAAAAATATAGATAATGATATGTTTAGGTAATTACAAGCAAATATTGAGTTTATGTCTGTATGTCACTGTGCACGGTATTCTAAAATCCACCAAGTGATTGTCGTTACTTTGAACTTGTTCGATTGTAACCATAGTTACGATTTATTTATTTAATACTAGAAGTGTTGTTGTAAAAATAAAACTTTGCATTTTGTGTTATATAGTGTTATGTTTGATGTTTATATACCAAGGCATCGTCAGTAACCAACGACCGATCAGGCTCCGATACGCTCCACCAATCACCCGTGATTCAACTGTCAAACAAATCCTCGTAGGCATGAATTATTCATAGGTCATTTTGAAACATTTTGATTAGTTCCCACAAACTCTTTTAGAGTCAATCAAATCAAAAATAGAGTTGAAAAAAACGAAAAGGGTTTGCAAGCAATTTGAAATGATAAGAAGAGAGGAACTGTTCGCAATAACCCGTGGTATCTCGACGATGAATGCGGTTAATCAGATCACATCTTTGATAATCTGTTCAATCTGTCT
Organism: Bathymodiolus septemdierum; assembly: GCA_963383655.1. NCBI lineage: Eukaryota > Metazoa > Mollusca > Bivalvia > Mytilida > Modiolidae > Bathymodiolus > Bathymodiolus septemdierum. The sequence goes on along the minus strand of OY726530.1, from coordinate 43,454,031 downwards.
AATAGGAAAATTTGAGTGATGTTATGCTATTAAGAAAACTACTAAATATTGATCTGTTATAGAACAACAAAATCCGTACCGACGGTTTTCAATGAATAGACTATAGACGACGAGTTGTGAATATGGGTTCGTGACCAACCGCGGGTTACTGTCGTTGATACCAAGGGTGCGATTGCACACCCCAAACATATCATCAGACCAGTAGCCAACACGGCGGTTGTGATATCTTCTCATATATCATATTTGTTGGATATTATACAATGTAAAGAAAAATCAGAGAAACCATTCGTTTCAATCATATGTTAGTAGGATCCAAGTGTTGTTCTCTCCAATGTCTTACCAAAAGAAATTAAATGAGTTATTTGTTTCTTTTTAAAGAACGAAATATAAAAATAATACCGTTGTGAAGATACGAGTACTATCATAAAACTACAATCACAATTTATCAAAGCAACACAAAGTAAAGCAGTAGACACTAAGCAAACATACATTAGATAGGCATAATTAAGAGATATTCTTGATAAAATAGAATTCGTGATACAAAATACCAGAAAATAGAAAGCCATAGAGCAATGAATAATTCCGTATGCCTTCTGTGAAGGTAAACATTTCGTGCTTCACTAAAGAGATCCATGGTGTAGAAAGACCAGGAACATTGGTTTTACCTAGAAAACATTAACGAAACACCTAAACACCAAGAAAGCTCTTCACTATTGCAATAAAGGATACATTTTTATCTTATATGTTATGTTCCTATCCGATGATGATCGTGTTGATTAACAGTAACACGACGGGTACAACTAATGATGCAGGAACAACTTATCCTTTCGGAGCACATGAGTTCAAATCCGGTTTTGTGTGGGGTTTGTGTTACTCAATCTATAGTTTACTGTGTAATGATTTGTTGATCATTGTTTCTCTTCTCTCCCTTTTCATTGTATTGTCTGTCCTTCGATATACGGCTTCAGATTCCCCCTTTGGTATCTTCAAACTTTTTATGTATATGCAATATGCATGACAGTACTTGTAAGAAACCTAATATTGTTTTGGTGATATGATAATGGACAACATGGATTCACCTCAAAATAAAACAGGAGGTGACACGATTCTCCGGAATGTTCGTGTGTATCTTATGTCCATTTCATGATATCCATTGTGCCAATTGCACATGACTAACACGTCACATTCACAACGATTTCTCAATATTAATTAAAATTAGATCTCCGTCCTTGTTCCTTGTTTTCTATCGGTTGATGCGGTGACTGGTAAGCAATAGATAGAAAACTGGGAGAAAGTGCGGAGATCTACTTTTAATTAGATTGAATGTTGAATGTTAAATTGAAATTCTGTGTCGGTTAATCTTATGATATAAACAAATTGAATTTCCAAAGCGATTACTTGTGCTGATATTGATGCTATTATAAACTTGTCAGACAAAATAATTTTTTGTTAAATAAGAATGCTAAAAGCGTTCCAAATTATTTGAAACGAGTGATATTTTCCAACATGAATTTCCTATGCACACGTATGCCCATTTGAATGTTTTCAACTTATTTGACTAAAATTGAGTTTCTATTTCGCGCTCATTGGGAGTTCGAATCCTGCTCATGGCGAGGCATACTCGTAAAGTTTGTCAATGAATCCTGCTCATGGCGAGGCATACTCGTATAGTTTGTCAGTGAATTCTGCTCATGGCGAGGCATACTCGTAAAGTTTGTCAGTAAATTGCGGCAGGTCGGTGGTTTTATACTAGTACTCCGGTTTCATCCACTAATAAAACTGACAGCCACGATATAACTCAAATATTGTTGAAAGTGGCGCTAAACACCCTAATCCTAACACATTTCGTGCACAAAAAAGAAAATAAATTTCATAACTAAACGTCAATGATAATTTAAGCAAAGTCTTTTTTTTATATTTATCATAGCAATTCACGAGAATATCAAGCTATGTACATGAACAGCTCGATTCTGTCTGTCCATTGATTAGTTGGGCATGGGATATTAACTCAATATCTTTTCTCATTTATTTTGATTACCATTACAATTTCATCGCTATTCCCATTTGTGTTATTTTGTTATCTTTTAGTATAAGTAGTTTTCCTAACTTTCAAGTTTTCTGATTAACTGGTTCAACCACGAATTTCTTGTATGTTTGCGTCGTCGACGTTACAGCACATAACGGATACAAAACAGAAATCAAGAGCACCTGTGTTTTTCTGTGAACACATGCTATTCTTGCACCTTGGTCGTGTTGTTCAAACTTTTGTTCCCGTATTTTCGGTTTGTGTGTACAATTTCTGTTTTTTGCTTCGGATTTCTGTATTTTTGCGTTCGTCACATATTCTCTATAGACTCTTTGTATTATGGTATTAAAACTATGAAGATTGTAGAATATCAAATCGATACAAAAAGACAAAATCATACTATCATATTAATCTAAAGAATACAATGGTTTTTATCATTTTTTATTTCAATTCAGAACGCAATACTGCCAACTACACTATCCAAAATCCAGCAGCCAAAATATGTAGCAACTACACTACCGGTATACAAATCACAACAGCCAAAATATGTAGTAACTACACTACCGGTATACAAATCACAACAGCCAAAATATGTAGTAACTACACTACCGGTATACAAATCACAACAGCCAAAATATGTAGTAACTACACTATACAAATCACAACAGCCAAAATATGTAGTAACTACACTATACAAATCACAACAGCCAAAATTTGTAGTAACTACACTATACAAATCACAACAGCCAAAATATGTAGTAACTACACTATACAAATCACAACAGCCAAAATATGTAGTAACTACACTATACAAATCACAACAGCTAAAATATGTAGTAACTACACTATACAAATCACAACAGCCAAAATATGTAGTAACTACACTATACAAATCACAACAGCCAAAATATGTAGTAACTACACTATGCAAATCACAACAGCTAAAATATGTAGTAACTACACTATACAAATCACAACAGCCAAAATATGTAGTAACTACACTATACAAATCACAACAGCCAAAATATGTAGTAACTACACTATACAAATCACAACAGCCAAAATATGTAGTAACTACACTATACAAATCACAACAGCCAAAATATGTAGTAACTACACTATACAAATCACAACAGCCAAAATATGTAGTAACTACACTATACAAATCACAACAGCCAAAATATGTAGTAACTACACTATGCAAATCACAACAGCCAAAATATGTAGTAACTACACTATACAAATCACAACAGCCAAAATATGTAGTAACTACACTATGCAAATCACAACAGCTAAAATATGTAGTAACTACACTATACAAATCACAACAGCCAAAATATGTAGTAACTACACTATACAAATCACAACAGCCAAAATATGTAGTAACTACACTATGCAAATCACAACAGCTAAAATATGTAGTAACTACACTATACAAATCACAACAGCCAAAATATGTAGTAACTACACTATACAAATCACAACAGCCAAAATATGTAGTAACTACACTATACAAATCACAACAGCCAAAATATGTAGTAACTACACTATACAAATCACAACAGCCAAAATATGTAGTAACTACACTATACAAATCACAACAGCCAAAATATGTAGTAACTACACTATACAAATCACAACAGCCAAAATATGTAGTAACTACACTATACAAATCACAACAGCCAAAATATGTAGTAACTACACTATACAAATCACAACAGCCAAAATATGTAGTAACTACACTATACAAATCACAACAGCTAAAATATGTAGTAACTACACTATGCAAATCACAACAGCCAAAATATGTAGTAACTACGCTATACAAATGCCGGTGGCATAGAGTAAACCACCCCCCATAGTAGATTAACCCCCCCCCCCACCCCCCCCCCCCCCCGGAAGATTTACTATATAGTAAACCTTCCCTCATGGAATATATAGTATTTATTCCGCATAGTAAACCTTCCTACCTACTCAAATACTGCAAAATGGCTCCGTACTTTATTTTTTTACCTTTTAATCATAACCGGATATAATTAATTATACTATAACTAATTGACGAGTTTCATTATCAAAAATATGTCGCAATGACCAAATAACGCAGTAACTCACGAATGCGCGCAGCCCATGAGTGAGTTACAACGTTAATTGGTCATGAGTGACATATTTTTTATAATGAAACTCGTCAATTAGTTATAGTATTTATTATATAGATTAAAACAATGTTTTGAATCGAATTTAATATAAAATTAGCCTAATTGCACTGTGTAGCGTAGGGAAATACTATAATGTGTATCGCTTCAAAAAACACCCACGACAATAAAATAATTAAAATGCTTACCTTGAAATATTATTTTAGTTAAATTTGATCAAAATTGAAGCATACACGAAGTCAAATAACGTCTAATTTTTACGTTTCAAACTGGAAGTCTTCATATGACGTCGACAACGAAATGGCGCGAAATATAGCGAGAGTGAAATTAAAAACGATAATTTCACTGTGAAATTATCGTTTTCATTTAATTCGTAAAATTCTGTAATTCACAGCAATCTATATATTAATGGTATATAACAATTAAAATTAACACGATTAAGGTGCTAAATTTCGAATCAATAGTAATTATCCGGATTAAGGGGGACCATTTACTATATTACAAAATATCCCGGGGGGAGGGGGGTGATCGGCTATGGAATGAGGAATGTTTGCTATATAGTAAATTTTCCCCCGGGTGAATATTTACTATATAGTAAAGTATCCGGGGGGGGGGGGGGGGCTTACCATATAGCAAATATTCCGAGGATAAGCATTCCGGGGAAAGGTTTGCTATGCAGAACGTTTACTATACGACACCGGCAGCCAAAATATATAGTAACTACACTCTACAAATCCAGCAGTCAAAACCTGTAGTAACTACACTATACAAATCCCGCAGCTGAAACATGTGGTAACTACACTCTACAAATCACGACAGCCAAAACATGTAGTAACTACACTATACAAATCCCAGCAGTCAAAACATGCGGTAACTACACTCTACAAATCACGACAGCCAAAACAAGTAGTAACTACACTATACAAATCCCGAGAGCCAAAATGTGTAGGAACTACACTCTACAAATCCAGCAGTCAAAACATGTAGTAACTACACTATGCAAATCCCAACAGCCAAACCATGTAGTAACTACACTATACAAATCCCGAGAGCCAAAATGTGTAGGAACTACATTATACAAATCCAGCAGTCAAAACATGTAGTAACTACACTATACAAATCCAGCAGCCAAAACATGTAGTAACTACACTATACAAATCCAGCAGCCAAAACATGTAGTAACTACACTATACAAATCCCAGCAGTCAAAACACGTAGTAACTACACTATACAAATCCCAATAGCCAAAACATGTAGTAACTACACTATACAAATCCAGCAGTCAAAACATGTAGTAACTACACTCTACAAATCCAGTAGCCAAAACATGTAGTAACTACACTATACAAATCCCAGCAGTCAAAACACGTAGTAACTACACTATACAAATCCCAACAGCCAAAACATGTAGTAACTACACTATACAAATCCCGAGAGCCAAAATGTGTAGGAACTACATTATACAAATCCAGCAGTCAAAACACGTAGTAACTACACTATACAAATCCAGCAGCCAAAACATGTAGTAACTACACTATGCAAATCCCAGCAGTCAAAACATGTAGTAACTACACTCTACAAATCCAGCAGTCAAAACATGTAGTAACTACACAATACAAATCACGACAGCCAAAACATGTAGTAACTACACTATACAAATCCCAGCAGTCAAAACATGTAGTAACTACACTCTACAAATCACGACAGCCAAAACATGTAGTAACTACACTATACAAATCCCAGCAGTCAAAACATGCGGTAACTACACTATACAAATCCCGAGAGCCAAAATGTGTAGGAACTACACTATACAAATCCAGCAGTCAAAACATGTAGTAACTACACTCTACAAATCTCAACAGTCAAACATGTAGTAACTACACTATGCAAATCCAACAGTCAAAACATGTAGTATCTAAACTATACAAATCCAGCAGTCAAAACATGTAGTAAATACACTCAACAAATCCAGCAGCCAAAACATGTAGTAACTACACTATACAAATCCAGCAGTCAAAACATGTAGTAAATACACTCTACAAATCCAGACAGCTAAAATGTGTAGTAATTACACTATACAAATCCCGGCAGCTAAGATGTGTAGTAACTACACTCTACAAATCCAGCAGTCAAAACATGTAGTAAATACACTCTACAAATCCAGACAGCTAAAATGTGTAGTAATTATACTATACAAATCCCGGCAGCTAAGATGTGTAGTAACTACACTCTACAAATCCAGCAGTCAAAACATGTAGTAAATACACTCTACAAATCCAGACAGCTAAAATGTGTAGTAATTACACTATACAAATCCCGGCAGCTAAGATGTATAGTAACTACACTCTACAAATCCAGCAGTCAAAACATGTAGTAACTACACTTTTCAAATCCCAGCAGCCAAAACATGTAGTAACTACATTATGCAAATCCAGCAGTCAAAATATATAGTATCTACACAATACAAATCCCGACAGCCAACATGTGTAGCAATTACAATATACAAATCCCGGCAGCTAAGATGTGTAGTAACTACACTATACAAATCCAGCAGTCAAAACATGTAGTAACTACACTATGCAAATCCCGACAGCCAAAACATGTAGTAAATACACTCTACAAATCCAGCAGTCAAAATATGTAGTAACTACACTACAAAATCCAGCACCCAAAATATGTAGTAACTACACTATACAGATCCCTCAGCCAAAATATGTAGTAACTACACTATTCAGATCCCTCAGCCAAAATATGTAGTAACTACACTATACAGATCCCTCAGCCAAAATATGTAGTAACTACACTATACAGATCCCTCAGCCAAAATATGTAGTAGCTACACTATACAAAATCCAGCACCCAAAATATGTAGTAACTGCACTATGCAAAATCCAGCACCCAAAATTTGTAGTAACTACCCTATACAAAATCCAGCACCCAAAAACATGTAATAACTACACTATACAAATCCAGCAGTCAAAACATGTATTAACTACACGATACAAATCCAGCAGTCAAAACATGTAGTAACTACACTATACAAATCCAGCAGTCAGAACATGTAGTAACTACACTATACAAATCCCTCAGCCAAAATATGTAGTAACTACACTATACAAATCCCAGCAGCCAAAATATGTAGTAACTACACAATACAAATCCCGGCAGCCAAAATATGTAGTAACTACACTCTACAAATCCAGCAGTCAAAACATGTAGTAACTACACTCTACAAATCCCAATAGCCAAAACATGTAGTAACTACACTCTACAAATCCAGCAGTCAAAACATGTAGTCACTACACTATACAAATCCCAATAGCCAAAATATGTAGTAACTACATTATACAAATCCAGCAGTCATAGCATGTAGTAACTACACTCTACAAATCCCAATAGCCAAAACATGTAGTAACTACTCTCTACAAATCCAGCAGTCAAAACATGTAGTAACTACACTCTACAAATCCCAACAACCAAAACATGTAGTAACTACACTCTACAAATCTCAATAGCCAAAACATGTAGTAACTACACTCTACAAATCCCAACAGTCAAACATGTAGTAACTACACTATGCAAATCCAGCAGTCAAAACATGTAGTAACTACACTCTACAAATCCCAACAGTCAAACATGTAGTAACTACACTATACAAATCTCAACAACCAAAACATGTAATAACTACACTCTACAAATCCCAACAGCCAAAACATGTAGTAACTACATTATACAAATCCAGCAGTCAAAACATGTAGTAACTACACTCTACAAATCCCAACAGTCAAACATGTAGTAACTACACTATACAAATCCAGCAGTCAAAACATGTAGTAACTACACTATACAAATCCCAATAGCCAAAACATGTAGTAACTACACTCTACAAATCCAGCAGTCAAAACATGTAGTAACTACACTCTACAAATCCAGCAGTCAAAACATGTAGTAACTACATTATACAAATCCCAACAGCCAAAACATGTAGTAACTACACTCTACAAATCCCAACAGCCAAAACATGTAGTAACTACACTCTACAAATCCCAACAGCCAAAACATGTAGTAACTACACTCTACAAATCCCAACAGCCAAAACATGTAGTAACTACACTATGCAAATCCCAACAGCCAAAACATGTAGTACTACACTCTACAAATCCAACAGTCAAAACATGTAGTAACTACATTATACAAATCCCAACAGCCAAAACATGTAGTAACTACACTCTACAAATCCCAACAGCCAAAACATGTAGTAACTACACTCTACAAATCCCAACAGCCAAAACATGTAGTAACTACACTCTACAAATCCCAACAGCCAAAACATGTAGTAACTACACTCTACAAATCCCAACAGCCAAAACATGTAGTAACTACACTCTACAAATCCCAACAGCCAAAGTATGTAGTAACTACACTCTACAAATTCCAGCAGTCAAAACATGTAGTAACTACACTCTACAAATCCAGCAGTCAAAACATGTAGTAACTACACTCTACAAATCCAGCAGTCAAGCCATGTATTAACTACACTATACAAATCCCGACAGCCAAAACATGTAGTAACTACACAATACAAATCCAGCAGTCGAAACATGTAGTAACTACACTCTACAAATCCCAGCAGTCAAAACATGTAGTAACTACACTATACAAATCCCGGCAGCTAAGATGTGTAGTAACTACACTCTACAAATCCAACAGTCAAAACATGTAATAACTACACTAAACAAATCCCGACAGCCAGAATGTGTAGTAACTACACTATACAAATCCAGCAGTCAAAACATGTAGTAACTACACTATGCAAATCCCGACAGCCAAAACATGTAGTAAATACACTCTACAAATCCAGCAGTCAAAATATGTAGTAACTACACTACAAAATCCAGCACCCAACATATGTAGTAACTACACTATACAGATCCCTCAGCCAAAATATGTAGTAACTACACTATTCAGATCCCTCAGCCAAAATATGTAGTAACTACACTATACAGACCCCTCAGCCAAAATATGTAGTAACTACACTATACAGATCCCTCAGCCAAAATATGTAGTAGCTACACTATACAAAATCCAGCACCCAAAATATGTAGTAACTGCACTATGCAAAATCCAGCACCCAAAATTTGTAGTAACTACCCTATACAAAATCCAGCACCCAAAAACATGTAATAACTACACTATACAAATCCAGCAGTCAAAACATGTATTAACTACACGATACAAATCCAGCAGTCAAAACATGTAGTAACTACACTATACAAATCCAGCAGTCAGAACATGTAGTAACTACACTATACAAATCCCTCAGCCAAAATATGTAGTAACTACACTATACAAAATCCAGCACCCAAAATATGTAGTAACTACACTATACAAATCCCAGCAGCCAAAATATGTAGTAACTACACAATACAAATCCCGGCAGCCAAAATATGTAGTAACTACACTCTACAAATCCAGCAGTCAAAACATGTAGTAACTACACTATACAAATCCCAATAGCCAAAACATGTAGTAACTACACTCTACAAATCCAGCAGTCAAAACATGTAGTCACTACACTATACAAATCCCAATAGCCAAAATATGTAGTAACTACATTATACAAATCCAGCAGTCATAGCATGTAGTAACTACACTCTACAAATCCCAATAGCCAAAACATGTAGTAACTACACTCTACAAATCCAGCAGTCAAAACATGTAGTCACTACACTATACAAATCCCAATAGCCAAAATATGTAGTAACTACATTATACAAATCCAGCAGTCATAGCATGTAGTAACTACACTCTACAAATCCCAATAGCCAAAACATGTAGTAACTACTCTCTACAAATCCAGCAGTCAAAACATGTAGTAACTACACTCTACAAATCCCAACAACCAAAACATGTAGTAACTACACTCTACAAATCTCAATAGCCAAAACATGTAGTAACTACACTCTACAAATCCCAACAGTCAAACATGTAGTAACTACACTATGCAAATCCAGCAGTCAAAACATGTAGTAACTACACTCTACAAATCCCAACAGTCAAACATGTAGTAACTACACTATACAAATCTCAACAACCAAAACATGTAATAACTACACTCTACAAATCCCAACAGCCAAAACATGTAGTAACTACATTATACAAATCCAGCAGTCAAAACATGTAGTAACTACACTCTACAAATCCCAACAGTCAAACATGTAGTAACTACACTATACAAATCCAGCAGTCAAAACATGTAGTAACTACACTATACAAATCCCAATAGCCAAAACATGTAGTAACTACACTCTACAAATCCAGCAGTCAAAACATGTAGTAACTACACTCTACAAATCCAGCAGTCAAAACATGTAGTAACTACATTATACAAATCCCAACAGCCAAAACATGTAGTAACTACACTCTACAAATCCCAACAGCCAAAACATGTAGTAACTACACTCTACAAATCCCAACAGCCAAAACATGTAGTAACTACACTCTACAAATCCCAACAGCCAAAACATGTAGTAACTACACTATGCAAATCCCAACAGCCAAAACATGTAGTACTACACTCTACAAATCCAACAGTCAAAACATGTAGTAACTACATTATACAAATCCCAACAGCCAAAACATGTAGTAACTACACTCTACAAATCCCAACAGCCAAAACATGTAGTAACTACACTCTACAAATCCCAACAGCCAAAACATGTAGTAACTACACTCTACAAATCCCAACAGCCAAAACATGTAGTAACTACACTCTACAAATCCCAACAGCCAAAACATGTAGTAACTACACTCTACAAATCCCAACAGCCAAAGCATGTAGTAACTACACTCTACAAATTCCAGCAGTCAAAACATGTAGTAACTACACTCTACAAATCCAGCAGTCAAAACATGTAGTAACTACACTCTACAAATCCAGCAGTCAAGCCATGTATTAACTACACTATACAAATCCCGACAGCCAAAACATGTAGTAACTACACAATACAAATCCAGCAGTCGAAACATGTAGTAACTACACTCTACAAATCCCAGCAGTCAAAACATGTAGTAACTACACTATACAAATCCCGGCAGCTAAGATGTGTAGTAACTACACTCTACAAATCCAACAGTCAAAACATGTAATAACTACACTAAACAAATCCCGACAGCCAGAATGTGTAGTAACTACACTATACAAAACCCAGCAGCTAAGATGTGTAGTAACTACACTATACAAATCCAGCAGTCAAAACAAGTAGTAACTACACTATACAAATCCCGGCAGCTAAGATGTGTAGTAACTACACTATACAAATCCAGCGGTCAAAACATGTAGTAACTACACTATGCACATCCCGACAGCCAGAATGTGTAGTAACTACACTATGCAAAGCCCGGCAGCTAAGATGTGTAGTAACTACACTATGCAAATCCAGCAGTCAAAACATGTAGTAACTACACTCTACAAATCCCGGCAGCTTAAATGTGTAGTAATTACACTATGCAAATCCCGGCAGCTAAGATGTGTAGTAACTACACTATACAAATCCAGCAGTCAAAACATGTAGTAACTACACTCTACAAATCCAGACAGCTAAAATGTGTAGTAATTACACTATACAAATCCCGGCAGCTAAGATGTGTAGTAACTACACTCTACAAATCCAGCAGTCAAAACATGTAGTAACTACACTTTTCAAATCCCAGCAGCCAAAACATGTAGTAACTACATTATGCAAATCCAGCAGTCAAAATATGTAGTAACTACACTATACAAATCCCGACAGCCAACATGTGTAGCAATTACACTATGCAAATCCCGACAGCCAAAACATGTAGTAAATACACTCTACAAATCCAGCAGTCAAAATATGTAGTAACTACACTACAAAATCCAGCAGTCAAAATATGTAGTAACTACACTATACAGATCCCTCAGCCAAAATATGTAGTAACTACACTATACAGATCCTTCAGCCAAAATATGTAGTAACTACACTATACAGATCCTTCAGCCAAAATATGTAGTAACTACACTATACAGATCCTTCAGCCAAAATATGTAGTAGCTACACTATACAGATCCCTCAGCCAAAATATGTAGTAACTACACTATACAAAATCCAGCACCCAAAATATGTAGTAACTACCCTATGCAAAATCCAGCACCCAAAACATGTAGTAACTACACTATACAAATCCAGCACCCAAAATATGTAGTAACTACCCTATGCAAAATCCAGCACCCAAAACATGTAGTAACTACACTATACAAATCCAGCAGTCAAAACATGTAGTAACTACACTATACAAATCCAGCAGTCAAAACATGTAGTAACTACACTCTACAAATACCGGCAGCCAAAACATGTAGTAACTACACTATACAAAATCCAGCACCCAAAATATGTAGTAACTACCCTATACAAAATCCAGCACCCAAAACATGTAGTAACTACACTATACAAATCCAGCAGTCAAAACATGTAGTAACTACACTATACAAATCCAGCAGTCAGAACATGTAGTAACTACACTATACAGATCCCTCAGCCAAAATATGTAGTAACTACACTATACAAATCCAGCAGTCAAAACATGTAGTAACTACACTATTCAAATCCCGGCAGCCAAAATTTGTAGTAACTACACTATACAAATCACAACAGCCAAAATATGTAGTAACTACACTATTCAAATCCCGGCAGCCAAAATATGTAGTAACTACACTATACGAAATCCAGCAGTCAAAATATGTAGTAACTACACTATGCAAAATCCAGCACCCAAAATATGTAGTAACTACACTATACAGATCCCTCAGCCAAAATATGTAGTAACTACACTATACAGATCCCTCAGCAAAAATATGTAGTAACTACACTATACAGTTCCCTCAGCCAAAATATGTAGTAACTACACTATACAAAATTCAGCACCCAAAATATGTAGTAACTACACTATACAAATCCCGGCAGCCAAAATATGTAGTAACTACACAATACAAATCCCGACAGCCAAAATATGTAGTAACAACACAATACAAATCCCGGCAGCCAAAATATGTAGTAACTACACTATATATGCAAATCCTGGCAGCCAAAATATCTAGCAACTACACTATACAGATCCCTCATCCAAAATATGTAGTAACTACACAATACAAAATTCAGCACCCAAAATATGTAGTAACTACACTATACAAATCCCGGCAGCTAAGATGTGTAGTAACTACACTCTACAAATATCGGCAGCCAAAATATGTAGTAACTACACTATACAAATACCGGCAGCCAAAACATGTAGTAACTACACAATACAAATCCCGGCAGCTAAAATATGTAGTAACTAAACAATACAAATCCCGGCAGCCAAAATATCTAGCAACTACACTATAAAAATCCAGCAGCCAAAATATGTATCAACTACACAATGCAAATTCCAGCAGCCAAAATATGTAGTAACTAAACTGTGCAAATTAACTCTGAGTGTATTTATAAAGGTATAAAACACAACTATTGTATTTATATAAACACAATATTTTTTTTTATCTAACATACATAAAAAGTAAAGTATGTATACCGATAACAAATAGTGGGTGATCCATAATTCATTGTGCAGGAAAATCAAAAAATTATAGGCAGAACAATAAAGATAACGTTCTTCAGAAATATAACCTCGAAACTTCTTGTTCACAAATTAAAGATTATATTGCCAAATATGGTGCAGAATAAGGATATTGACTATTATACAAATCCAATTGTGTTGATTGCATTTCTACAAGATAATGATGTTACGACTGGTATTGATAAATCAATATACTCTAGACGTAATAAGACGTTTCAAGTTTCATATATTTATAAAGGTCATTACTTATAAAGTGTAGATATACTTATCAGTATGCGGTTATGGTGTTTAACGTCATTTTCAACAATATTTCAGTCACTGATAAAAACTGTATCGCATAATGTTGAATCGAATACACATCTCCATGATCGGGATTCAAGCTCACAATTTTAATGGTGATATGCACTGAATGCATATGCAGTCATAATTTCAACCACCATACAATCACGTCCACGACGACCCCCTAACAATATGCACAAAATTTAAATAAACATACATAGCAATCTTATAGTGAAATACAGCTAAATAAACATATAGTGAAATACAGTTAAATAAACATATAGTGAAATACAGTTAAATAAACATATAGTGAAATACAGTTAAATAAACATACATAGCAATCTTTAGTGAAATACTGTTAAATAAACATACATAGCAATCTTATAGTGAAATACAGTTAAATAAACATACATAGCAATCTTTAGTGAAATACTGTTAAATAAACATGCATAGCAATCTTATAGTGAAATACAGTTAAATAAACATACATAGCAATCTTATAGTGAAATACAGTTAAATAAACATACATAGCAATCTTATAGTGAAATACAGATAAATAAACATACAATCTTATAGTGAAATACAGTTAAATAAACATACAATCTTATAGTGAAATACAGTTAAATAAACATACAATCTTATAGTGAAATACAGTTAAATAAACATATATAGCAATCTTATAGTGAAATACAGTTAAATAAACATACAATCTTATAGTGAAATACAGTTAAATAAACATACAATCTTATAGTGAAATACAGTTAAATAAACATACATAGCAATCTTATAGTGAAATACAGTTAAATAAACATACAATCTTATAGTGAAATACAGTTAAATAAACATACAATCTTATAGTGAAATACAGTTAAATAAACATACAATCTTATAGTGAAATACAGTTAAATAAACATACATAGCAATCTTATAGTGAAATACAGCTAAATAAACATACATAGGAATCTTATAGGGAACTACAATTAATCCTGCCATGCGGTCAACTCTATTAAGCAGTCACCTGTATCAAAATGTCGGCCTTTTCTTTTCTTGTCATAGAAAATTTCATATGAATTGAACCTCCTTTACGAGGTAACCTGCTTTAAAAGACCATTTCCCCCAAAAAGGTGACCTCCTAACACAGGTTTGACTGTGTAATAGTAACTCTTTGTCGGAAGCAAAGAGGTCAAAATAAACAACACTATCCAAGGTGATTAATATACCAGTTAATAAAGAGACGGTGACATGATATTCTTGCTCTGTGATGTTTTTTATATAAGATATTTTAAATTAATTTTAGATCGGAATCTCGTCTCCCTTAATCAAAATAAAAGCTGAAAGTAATATGCCATTTTCATTATTGTGTATCCATGACATTCACACTGCGCAAACTCAGAGACCGCCAATGTGTTGTGATGGTTAGTGCGCTTACTCCCGGTTGAGTCAAACCAAAATTGTTATTTGTTGTTTCTCTGTAAACACACAGTAGTAATGAGTAAAATCAAAGACTGCTTGGCTTTGAGTCAGGATAATGTGTCCGAGTGGAGCGACATTTCTAACCGCGGACTGTTGTTTCTGTGAGCTGTCACTGAAACAAGATCAACATCAGCGTTTTGTCTTTAGTACACTTCAGCCTTCATAATCATCTTATAGAAATGAAACTTGTTCTCTCCATGATATATCTAATGTATTGCTGGCATTAAACAACAATCACTCACTCATTCAATCATGATATATCTAATGTATTGCTGGCATTAAACAACAATCACTCACTCATTCAATCATGATATATCTAATGTATTGCTGGCATTAAACAACAATCACTCACTCATTCAATCATGATGTATCTAATGTATTGCTGGCATTAAACAACAATCACTCACTCATTCAATCATGATATATCTAATGTATTGCTGGCATTAAACAACAATCACTCACTCATTCAATCATGATATATGTAATGTATTGCTCTCCTGGCATTAAACAACAATCACTCACTCATTCAATCATGATATATCTAATGTATTGCTGGCATTAAACAACAATCACTCACTCATTCAATCATGATATACCTAATGTATTGCTCTCCTGGCATTAAACAACAATCACTCACTCATTCAATCATGATATACCTAATGTATTGCTCTCCTGGCATTAAACAACAATCACTCACTCATTCAATCATGATATATCTAATGTATTGCTGGCATTAAACAACAATCACTCACTCATTCAATCATGATATATCTAATGTATTGCTGGCATTAAACAACAATCACTCACTCATTCAATCATGATATATTTAATGTATTGCTGGCATTAAACAACAATCACTCACTCATTCAATCATGATATATCTAATGTATTGCTCTCCTGGCATTAAACAATAATCACTCACTCATTCAATCATGATATATCTAATGTACTGCTCTCCTGGCATTAAACAACAATCACTCACTCGTTCAATCATGATATATCTAATGTATTGCTCTCCTGGCATTAAACAACAATCACTCACTCATTCAATCATGATATACGTAATGTATTGCTCTCCTGGCATTAAACAACAATCACTCACTCATTCAATCATGATATACCTAATGTATTGCTCTCCTGGCATTAAACAACAATCACTCACTCAATCAATCATGATATATCTAATGTATTGCTCTCCTGGCATTAAACAACAATCACTCACTCAATCAATCATGATATACCTAATGTATTGCTCTCCTGGCATTAAACAACAATCACTCACTCATTCAATCATGATATGCCGAATGTATTGCTCTCCTGGCATTAAACAACAATCACTCACTCATTCAATCATGATATACCTAATGTATTGCTCTCCTGGCATTAAACAACAATCACTCACTCATTCAATCATGATATATCTAATGTATTGCTGGCATTAAACAACAATCACTCACTCATTCAATCATGATATATCTAATGTATTGCTGGCATTAAACAACAATCACTCACTCATTCAATCATGATATATCTAATGTATTGCTGGCATTAAACAACAATCACTCACTCATTCAATCATGATATATGTAATGTATTGCTCTCCTGGCATTAAACAACAATCACTCACTCATTCAATCATGATATATCTAATGTATTGCTGGCATTAAACAACAATCACTCACTCATTCAATCATGATATACCTAATGTATTGCTCTCCTGGCATTAAACAACAATCACTCACTCATTCAATCATGATATATCTAATGTATTGCTCTCCTGGCATTAAACAACAATCACTCACTCATTCAATCATGATATATCTAATGTATTGCTGGCATTAAACAACAATCACTCACTCATTCAATCATGATATATCTAATGTATTGCTGGCATTAAACAACAATCACTAACTCATTCAATCATGATATATCTAATGTATTGCTGGCATTAAACAACAATCACTCACTCATTCAATCATGATATACCTAATGTATTGCTCTCCTGGCATTAAACAACAATCACTCACTCATTCAATCATGATATACCTAATGTATTGCTCTCCTGGCATTAAACAACAATCACTCACTCATTCAATCATGATATATCTAATGTATTGCTCTCCTGGCATTAAACAACAATCACTCACTCATTCAATCATGATATACCTAATGTATTGCTCTCCTGGCATTAAACAACAATCACTCACTCAATCAATCATGATATACCTAATGTATTGCTCTCCTGGCATTAAACAACAATCACTCACTCAATCAATCATGATATACCTAATGTATTGCTCTCCTGGCATTAAACAACAATCACTCACTCAATCAATCATGATATACCTAATGTATTGCTGGCATTAAACAACAATCACTCACTCAATCAATCATGTAAATTGGGCAGGTTAATACCATGCCTTTAATTTTATTTCAGTTAGATTTGAAAGACGCAAATCGAATTATGAACTTAGTAGCTCTTGGGAAACTAGAAATTAATTAATTTTATCTCAGCACCGTTGGTTTGTATATAGATATACATTAGTATCAAGAATTGTCGTTGGTAAACTGACAGTTCTCACAATTATATTACACGCCAATAACTCCGAATTCTAGTCAGTTGTTCTAAAATCAACAAATCACATTTTCTCAACATATCAGACACAAGGGGTGAAGTATATTACTAGAGCTAGTATATCAGATCAATACTAATAATGATCTCTGTAGCTGTTCTGTCACGTTGACATATCGTCAGTACGAATATATCCTTAGGAAAGACGAATTGCATAACGTATATGACTGATTACATGGTAAACACATTGTTATGGTAATACATGTAGATCACCGGTTCATCATTAAAATACTTCTTAATGATTTGAAGATCTGTTGTGGTAGTGATCGTATGGTAGTATGATTTACAACTACCTATGCAATCAGTGTCTATCACTACTAATGTTGTGCGTTTGAATCCCGCTCATGGCGAGGTGTACTGGATATAACATTATGTGATAAAAGTTTGTCAGTGAATTGTGACAGGTCGGTGTTTTTTCCGGGTACTCCGGTTTCCTCTAACAATAAAACTGATAGCCACGATACAACTGAAATATTATTGAAAGTGGCGTTAAACATTTTAACCCTCACCCCTGTCGTGGCCGAGATCGTATGGTAGTTTGGATATACATCTATTTATGCAATCAGTACATATTATCGAGCAAACTGTGATAAAGTTTGTCAAACAATGGACAACAAAATATGTCACATACCGTAGTCAGAACAATTTTAAAAAATCAGATCGCAGAAGAAATGGCAGTGACATGTATGGATGATAGAAATCTACTAACAGGAGAATTCTACCTCGTAGCTGGTACAATAAACTAATACCATTCATCTACATAACTATTGTTTGATTGGTTTGCTTTATAGTGTTTAACGCCACTTTCAACAGTATTTCAGTAATATCGTGGTGGTCAGTTTTATTGGTGGAGGAAATCGAAGTACCAGGAGAAAACCACCGACCTGCCACAAGTCACTGACAAACTTTATCACATAATGTGTTATCGAGTACACTTCGCCATGAACGGGATTCAAACTCACAACTTTTGTTATTTGTTTTTTGTCTGGAATATTGACTTATTATGCTTTGAGTTCTTGTAAATGATTACAGGATGGTTTTTAATTTGAATTGTTGCTATGACAGATGAGATTTTTAACCGCCTCGGTTGTATTATGATTAGCCAATGTGCTCCCCTAGAATGATAATTCGTTGGATCTATCTCTTGTCTAGTAAAACCAAAGACTATATAAAACTGGTGTGTGTTGCTTCACCGCTATGTACATCATTGGGGGCAAGAAAAAAAACCGTAGTCGGATAATGTGTCCGAATGGAGCGACATGTCTATCTCTGGACTGCTGTTTCAGTTAGCTAGCACTATACATGTCCATCCAACTCAGCATGATAGAGATATCGTCTTCATCTCATTAGAAAATAACTTCTCGCCATAATATAGCTTACAAATTGCTGAAAAATTACTTACACAAACAGATGATGTTAGAAAAATAAAAACTCGTTGGCCGCTTTAAACCCTCCAATTTTAGGACTATCTCTTTTATGCCAGAACTTAGATCTTGTACAGTTTTGTTTTTGCTGCGTTGTTTAATTGTCGACTATAGCTGTAGTTTATTTAAGAAATAAATCATGGAAGCCAGAATGTGTTGGGAGTTTTAACATGGATTGGCGGATATTAGTATGTTATCCCGAGTCAGAAGCGAGGGATAAAATTTACTAATATCCGCCAATCCATGTTAAAACTCAAAACACATTCCATGATTTATTTCGATTCTGATATGTTTAAGAGTACAAATACGGTAGTATACTTTGATTGGAAGACGGTAATTTATATTTACGCTTGCGAAAAATGTCGCACACAATTTATGCTGCCAATGGAAAAGTCAGTCACATTTACCGGCGCATGTGCTAATGAGATTATACCGAATGGATAACTCGCTCGTTTGTTAGCAAAGCGAAAGAAGGAGGTCATGTTAGAATATAATATATTGAAGGACAAGTAGTAGGTTTAAACATAACTAAGGGAAATGTCAAATGAATTTAATGTAATTTTGATGATATTTAAAATGTTTAAAATTTTCGATTTCTCATTCCTTTTTGTAGAACATTTTTATGTTTCCTTCTGTGACCATGACTTTCAACTAAAGACCATGAACCTGGAAGCGAATGAGTTCGGGATACTGAATTAATTTCAACTACAAGAAGTCTTTTCTATTAAATACTAATCTATGAAACTTGTAAATAGCTTTAACTTTTTTCAATTGTCATGTGCAACCTCTGACATAATCTTTAACTGTTGAAGGTGGTCATTATCTGGTAGAACTAGAAGTAAAGCGAATCATAAGCTGAATTCCTACGTGCAGTACTGTATGAACAGGTTGACGAATTGTCATGGAATCAGAAATGGTCTTTATGGACCCTTTGTAAAGGACGAAATTTAATGTTAATATACATTCTGCCCCTGCTGTAACTTTTAAATAGGTGTTGCAGTGGCTGCGATGGTATATGATAGAAAGGCATCAGTCGTGCATACATCTAATTTTCTATTTATTAAAGTGATTCCAAGTCAAAACAATTAATCAAGTGAGCTTAAACAGAAACGAAGGGTAACAATTATTCATTTGCTGAATAACAATAGCGACTCCAATTTTCTGATTTCTGTAACAAGAATTTGAAATGTTGTTTACTAATAATTTAAAATTCCCTTCTTTTTAAGAAATTGTAATCATTTTTCAGAGTAGATGCGAGATATCTAGAAATGGCGGCGAGGTTGCAGAAAATAGTGTGCGAGTTAGTGGGGGCGATTTGTTCTGCTTTCAAAGATTTACATCTATCTATGCAATATCTGTCTATCACCAGTAAAGCTAATGCTTTCTGTTCTCGTCCCTTATTGAGGTATACTCGATTTATATCTACAGTAAGTGCCCATCACCAGTAAAGTTGAAGAGTACTATACATTCACTCGCGCTCTTATGGAGGTGTACAAGATATGCCTTATGTGGCAGTCTTCCTTCGCCAATTAAAATGAACCCTACAATATAACTGAACTATTGTAAAAGATAATAATCCCATTACTTCTAACAGTAATGTTGGATTTCAATATTTATTATGCAGCAGGCTATGATTATTCAATATTCAAATCTTTAACTGGCAATCGACAAATAGCAATCTCATTATATTAAATTACATTAGAACAAAACCAGACATTGTGAGGAGATGTCTGATTTCTAAATCAATGCTAACAAAAGTCTGTACAGATATAGAGGGTGTCTGGGGGTCACCGTGGTAATAATGTTAGCTTCGAGCCCTTAATACTAGCTTAACCCTGCCACTTTTTATAGAAGTGTCTGTACTAAGCATGAAATAGATTTTGCCATATCTGTAGTATTCTGTATTTCAAGTTTAGTGTGTTAAATTGGTGTGATACACAATCAACAAACTATGAATTATTCAGTCATATCAGTGGAATTTATAATACTGTGTACATATGTATTGTGTGTTTACAATACAGAATGCATCTGTATTTTAGGTTTAAAATTCAGCATATACTGTGTTGTGGTCTTGATATAGTCAGGGGCGGATCCAGAGACTCTTTTGACAGGAGGGGGGGGGGGGTGGGGGGGAGCTCAGTTATATTTTCAACAATAGATGGAATAAACTGTAGCCCCAGAGCGGTTCTGGTGTGTAGGTCGGTAAACCTTGTTTTGATTTCATTTAGTGTATAGTCAAGAAAAGGTGATATTGACTTCCTAAAGTATTCTTCCGGACCCACTGCTTGAACATTATCTCTCATTATTTGTCTCCCGCATATACTATGTTTTTGTAACCTCTACGTCTAGCGGTTCACATATTTTAACTCTTCTCAAAACACTGGCGGTTAAATTGTTCAACATTTGCTCTGCAGTCTTCTAGTGAACTATGAACTAAAGTTATGCTTTTTAAGGTTCTGCCTATGTTAAGTGTTCTCTGAAGCTCACAAAACCGCCCCCACCTTTGAATCCGTCACTGACATAGTATACATGTGTATTGGAGACTTGTAATACTGTCTAAATGTGTAATCCTGAGAACTGGCATGTGTTGTGATTAGTGGGATTACTTGGAAGTTTAAGGTAATCTCAAAGAGTGGTTATCATGGCGAGTACAAATTATTTTTCGATGAGATGATGATGAAGTCTGCTTTGTATAAGACTTCACACTTAGTTGGATTTTTATAGTGCTAGCTCACTGAAACTAGAGGCTCAGTGTCGCTCACCTTTCAATCTGCTTTGAGGAAACTTTAATACAGAACCTCCCATATTGGTCATTTGGCAAAGCGGTTTCAGAGAAGAAGATTTTTTAGAAATCAACCAATCAGAAACAAGAATTGCCTTTGGTGGCCATGTTTGTTAACGGATCGGAACTAAATTAACAATTTTTATAAAGGACCTTCCAAGGATGCTGCCTCCCAAGTTTCGATTCATTTGACCAATCGGTTGCAGAGTAGACGATTCTTTAGAAATCAACCAATCAGAAACAAGAATTGCCTGTGGCAGCCATGTTTGTTAACGGATCGGAACTAAATGAGCAATCTTTATAGAGGACCTTCCAAGGATGCTTCCTATCAAATTTCGATTCATTTGGCCAAGCGGTTACAGAGGAGAAGATATTTTTAGAAATCAACCAATCAGAAACAAGAATTGTCTGTGGCGGCCATGTTTGATAACGGATCTGGACTAAATGAGCAATCTTTATAGAGGACCTGCCATAGATACTTCCTACCAAGTTTCGGTTCATTTGACCAATCGGTTTCAGAGGAGAAGATTAAAAACAAGAGGCTCCCAGGAGCCTGTAATCGCTCACCTGGATCAAAGCTATTTTCAATAACAACGCAACTGCACTGTGGTGGCCATCTTGGTGGGAGAGCGCGACTGCCGGACACAATTTTGGAAGAGGACCATCCAATGACTATTCCATCAAAGTTTGGTTCTAATTGAACTACTGGTTCTAGACAAAATGGTTTGTATGTGAATTTCCCATAGGGTCCTATGTTAAACTAAGTTCGGCTGTGGGGGCCATCTTGGTCGAAGGGCCGAACCGCCGGACATATTTTTGGAAGAGAACCATCCAATGACTATTTCATCAAAATTTTGTTCTTATTGAGCAAATGGTTTCAGACAAGAAGATTTTTATGGGAATTTCCCATAGGGTCCTATGTTAAATTAAGTTCGGCTGTGGTGGCCATCTTGGTCGGAGGTCTGAAATGCCAGACATAATTTTGGAAGGGGACCACCCAAGGATCATTTCAGTAAAGGTTGGTTGAGATTGGCTCAGTAGTTTCAGAGGAGAAGATTTTTTTTTAATTTCTTCCCCCCTTTTTTTTATTTTTAGCTTGGCGGCCATCTTGGTTGGAAGTCGGGATCACCGGACACAATTTTGGAAGGGGGCCATCCAAGGATCATTCCACAAAAGTTTGGTTGCAATTGGCCCAGTGGTTTCTGAGGAGAAGATTTTTATGTGAATTTCCCATAGGGTCCTATGTTAAGCTAAGTTCGGCTGTAGGGCCATCTTGGTCGAAGGGCCGAACCACCGGACACATTTTTGGAAGAGAACCATCCAATGACTATTTCATCAAAATTTTGTTCTTATTGAGCAAATGGTTTCAGACAAGATTTTTATGGGAATTTCCCATAGGGTTCTATGGTAAATTAAGTTCGGCTGTGGCGGCCATCTTGGTCGGTGTTTTGAAATGCCGGACACAATTTTGGAAGCGGACCACCCAAGAATCATTTCAGCAAAGCTTGGTTGAGATTCGCTCAGTAATTTCAGAGATTTTTTTTAATATCATCCCCCCTTTTTTCTAATTTGCATAATCGGTCAAAATCGGCAAAAGTTCAAAGTTCATAAAAAATCCCGTAATCTATGTTAAAAAGCTCATCATTATGCTTATACAGTTCAAATTTGGGCACATTCTGGCTTAAAATAGAGTAGTTTTGGCCATTTGAAGAAATTTCTATTTTTAGTAATGGCGGCCATCTTGGATACAGGACGGCGCTGACAGACACAAATTTGAAAGGGGACTACCTAAGGATCATTTAGACAAAGTTTGGTTGAAATTGGCCAAGTGGTTTCTAACAAGAAGATTTTTAAATGATTTTTTTGCTTATTTATGCCCAATTTGCATAATCGGTCAAAATCGGCAAAAGTTCAAAGTTCATAAAAAATCCCATAATATATGTTAAAAGGCTCATTATTATGCTTATACAGTTCAAATTTGGACACATTCTGGCTTAAAATAAAGCAGTTTTGGCCATTTGAAGAAATTTCTATTTTTAGTAACGGCAGCCATCTTGGATGTAGGGCATGGCTATCGGACATAATTTTGGAAGGGACCGACCCAGGGACCATCCTTGCCAGGTTTGGTTTAATTTGGTTGAGCGGTTTTAGAGGAGAAGATTTAAATGTGATCTTTTATCAAAATATGCCTAATTTGTATAATCGGTATAAATCGGCTGAAAGAAATATTTCACACAAAAACCCCAAACATATGTTAAACTACTCCTTGCCATGTAGCTGCAGTTAAAATTTGAGCTCATTTTGACTTATACTAAAGCAGCAATGGACAATTAAAATTTCATCCCCCCTTTTTTCTATTTTTAGCTTCATGGCCATCTTGGTTGGAAGTCAGGATCACCGGACACAATTTTGGAGGGGGGCGAAAAGTGATGGCAATAGTTCACATGGCCTAAAGGCCAGGTGAGCTAAAAAGGCCAATAACTCCAAAATGGGTATTGGGATTTACTTCAAAATTGCAGGATAGGTAGATCTTGACATGCTGCACATTTTTGCAATTTAAACTTAACATCCATCTCTAAATAGTTTTTGAAATACAAGACGAAAAGTATTAAAATAAAAAAAAAAATTGATGAAAAAAGGGCAACAACTCCAAGATGGGTTATCAGATTTACTTCAAAATTGCAGGGTAGGTAGATCTTGACATGCTGAACATGTTTGCAGTTTCAACTTGCCATCTGTCTCTTACAGTTTTTGAAATAAAGGACGAAAAGTATTAAAATTGTGAAAATTTGATGAAAAAAGGGAAATAACTCCAAAATCGGTAACAGGATTTACTTCAAAATTGCAGGGTGGGTAGATCTTGACATGCTGCACATTTTTGTAATTTAAACTTAACCTTTATCTCTTATATTTTTGAAATATAAGACGAAAAGTATTAAAATTTTACAAATTTGATGAAAAAAGGGAAATAACTCCAAGATGGGTAATCAGATTTACTTCAAAATTGCAGGGTAGGTAGATCTTGCTGTGCTGATCATTTTTACCCCGTCAGATTTTTGATATTATTAACGGTTTTTGAGTTATTACCCAAAACCTGCAATTTTACCATATGTTCTATTTTTAGTAACAGCAGCCATGTTGCTTGGTGCACGGCATCACCGGACACAATTTTGAAACTAGACACCCTAGTGATGATTCTGACCAAATTTGCTTTCCATTGGTTTAGTACTTTCAGAGGAGAAGATTTTTGAAAAAGTTTATGAAGTACGACAGACGACGACGACGGACACCAAGTGATGGCAATAGCTCACATGAACCTTTGGGTCAGGTGAGCTAAAAATCAGCTAATCAGAAACAAGAATTGCCGATGCAGCCATGTTTGTTAACGGATCGGAACGAAATGAGCAATCTTTATAGAGGACCTTCCAAGGATGCTTCCTATCAAGTTTCGGTTCATTTGGCCAAGCGGTTAGAGGAGAAGATTTTTTAGAAATCAACCAATCAGAAACAAGAATTGCCTGTGGTGGCCATGTTTGATAACAGATCGGGACGAAATGAGTAATCTTTATAGAGGACCTGCCATGGATGCTTCCTATCAAGTTTCGGTTCATTTGGCCTAGTGGTTTCAGAGGAAATTTTTTTTTTTAAATCGGCCAATCAGAAACAAGAATTGCCTATGGTGGCCATGTTTGTTAATGTATCGGGACAAAATGAGCAGTCTTCAGAGAGGACCTTCCATAGATGCTTCCTACCAAGTTTGACTTCATTTGGCTGAGGGGTTTCAAAGGAGAAGATTAAAATGTGAAAAGTTAACGGACGACAGACGACGGACGCCAAGTGATGGCAAAAGCTCACCTTACCTTCGGCAAGGTGAGCTAACAACAGACCACAGGTAGACATGTCACTCCACTTTGACACTTTATTCTGATTCCAAGCCAACCAGTCTTTACTCTTACTTCTTAATGATGTACTCTTAGCGAAGAAGCAATAAATACCAATTTTATAGTGTTTGGTTTGATCTAACCGGGACATGAATCCATGATCTATATACTAGAGGCGAGCATGCTAACCATTACACCACTGATGCATAAAATAAGGGAATGAATAATGTTATGTCTATATAACAAAAAGAAGAAAAAACACCGAATTTCTTTTAAAAAAATCAACGCAAAATGTTGAAATCAGTTTGTATTGTCGAATAATTCAACAAATAACACATTGACATTATCTGTGTAGACATTTCTTGCAGACGACTGTGTCACAAACTGAAAGTAGAATATAAAGTTCTATAAATAAAATATAAAAAAACCATTTCATTATATTATAAAGTAATCTTACAAAAACATAAACATGATTTTCAGAAAGAATATAATTAAATTTTGACTTACTGCATTCATTTTCCATCGGTCTCATATAATGATTTAGCTCAAACATATTTTATTGAAGGTGCCGTCATGGTCATGATCATATGGTAGTTTACAACTACCTGTGCAATCAGTGCCTATCACAACAAAAGTTGTGAGCTTGAACCCCGACATGCTCAGACGAGGTGTACTAGATACAACATTATGTGATGAAGCTTGTCAGTGGTTGTTTCCAGGTACTCAATAAAACTGACCACCACGATATAACTTAAATATTGTTGAAAGTGGCATTAAACACCATAACCTTAACCTCAGATAAAAGCTTAAACATATTTTATTGATATAACTGACATGTATTAACAGAACGACAATAACAGTTTTTTTTTTTTTTTTTTTTATTAAATCTGCTTCATTTTAAGAACATGCAAACATCACAAAAATATATCTATGCTGATTACCATTTCATACTTGTGAGAATTAGTTATACAATGAAGGAGAAGACAAAAATATATGTAAGCATGTAGTTGAGAGCTAAACAAATTACTTGAAAATATTAATAAAGAGAGAGTGAATAAGATGTTAAATATACCTCCCAAATATGAAAAACTTTGGAATTTGGGCCCCTTTTAGACCCCTTTTCAAAATAAAATAATAAAAACTGCATAAAAATTGCCAAATTTTTACATTCAGCTTTTGCTGACCCTTTTTGGAGGAGTTTATCTCCAAAACCATAAAAGAAGAGAAAATCCATCGAAATTAGATGAAAAATAACAATTCTATATTCCTCCAGAATATGTGAAATTTCAGAATTTGGGCAACTTTTAGACTCCTTTCTGAAATAAATGTGGTCCATCAATAACCCATTATAATATGATCATTTTACCTTCCAAATATGCAAAATTTGGGCCACTTTTAGAAATAAACAACCAAAATATTCCTATGGTTCATCAATAACCCATTAAGATGATCATTTTGTAAAAAACTGCATTAAAATTGGATGAAAAATAAATGACTTTTTTTTACCGCTGTATAAAAAGTTGAAAAATATCATGCAAGCAAATCATCGGGGAGTAAATCTTCTACCTTTTATGATGAAGTATTGGAGTGATTGTTGCTTAATGCCAACGAAGCAAATTTTCACATTATCCTGATTCTGAGCCAACCAGTCTTATCTCTTTCTCCTTAATGCTGCATGCTTAGCGGAGAAGTGTCAAATACCAATTTTATAGTCTTTGGTTTGACCCAGTCGGGGATCGAACCCACGATCCACCTCACCCAGGCATGCAAGCTGACCATTACACCACCAATGCGGTTATGAAGACTGATTTAAAGTCAAAAGATCTTTTTTTTTTAATCTTCGTCACTTGTGTTTTATCATATCTCTACAACATTGTAAACTTTTGCTAGATAACAAATTATATCAGACATTGATCCATTTTCATTATCAACACTTGTCAAATCAAATGACATTCTGCATAAAATAATATTTCATAACCGTATTTGGATATTTGACATCCTGCTTTAAATGATATTTCATAACCGTATTTGGAGAATATCATAACCTACTTTCTATGGAATGTCTAGACAATATATATAGCAAACCAATCAAATACTTCAAAAGATCAAAAAACATTTGAATTTTTTTTTTCTTGTGTTATATGCAAGATCTGTAACCATACTTCTACCGAAACTCACCTTAACTGGTTTTAAACAAGGACTGGGTGGAATATACTCTTTAAGACAAGACATATCACATAGCTTCAGCCAAAGTCTGTCTGGATCTAGTTTATAAAAAGTTCTACACAGTGACATAGATATCTGAAAACACAAGTGATATATAACTTCAGTGTGCATGAGCAGGAATCTGGCACAAGTGTAATCATAGTATTACAGCATATAAATGTGTCCTAACTTGAATGCAGAAAAAGGGTTACGGTTGCGGTGTTTAGTGCAACTTTCAACAATATTTCAGTTATATCACGGCAGTCAGTTTTATTAGTGGAGGAAAACTGAGTACCAGAAGAAACCCACAGACTTGTCTTGTCGCAAGTCACTGACAAATTTTATCACATAATATAGTATCGAGTACACCTCGCTATGAGTGGGATAGAAACTCACAACTTTAGAGGAGATAGTAGCACTGATTGCACAGGTAGTTGTAAATCCAACAACCATACGACCACAACCTCCTCAAAACTACATCGAGAATACTCTGCTATTTCAGGAGTCTTCAACTTCAACACAAGGTTAAACTAAATGAAGTCAAGGTCAGGTCTAATAAGACTAAGGGTACTGCTATCTTTCTGGAGCACCTGAGTTCACCCACATTTTTTCATGCAATTTGTGTTGCTCAATCTTTAGTTTTATGTGTAATATTTTGTCTTTTTGTTCTTTTTCTTTTGACCATTGCATCGTCTATCCATCTTCAAATTAAGGCTTCTGATTACCCCTTAGTCAGCCCAACTCCTCATAAACCGTTAAATGGATTTTGATGAAACTTTACTCAAAGGAAGTACATAACATGTACATGAGCATAAAGCAATATCGTTCTGACATTTCCAAGGGGAGATAAAATCTAACTTTTTACTGTTAGTACCTCTCATTGGACCATGTCAATGTATCTCTTTATGAGCATGCTCACAGTACCTCTCATTGGACCATGTCAGTGTATCTCTTTATGAGCATGCTCACAGTACCTCTAGATTATATTATAAAGATAAAAGGATAAAACACATGAGATAATATTCTATGATTAATTAAAAGATATCATTATCTTGGGGAAAACATCTAACAGCAAAAGCATAAAAACATATAAGACAATATTTTATGGTTAATTAATAAATATATCACTATGTGATCATTTTCGTATTGGCTTAGTTATTAGTCCGAGGGTAGCTGCATTGGCAAACGGAAATCATGACATAATGATATCATATTATACTGTGTACTTCAATAAAGCATGAGTGAGCTTCAATGTCTATCTGTATACCTGTTGTAAAGGATGAGGTTGTCTAGCACTGAGGTACCTCATACATACACTCATAATGTCCTCCAAGTCATTCCCTCTTATCAGCAACTAAAACAAACAAATCAATATATTAATCAGGGTAAAAATTGTCCTTGAGGATGGAAATCCTAATCCTATAGAACTAGCACACTCTTGGCTAGAATGTATTATGTTAGTAAGCCTGGTGGGTAAGAAGAAAAAGTTTTTGTAACATTAAATACTAAAATTGAACTGTGTCTGTTCATGAATGTTCTTTTTCAAAAATATAAGTAAATCTACTTGGGTTGGTCTTAAGGAGGACATCTGTGTTGTGTCTATGTTAACATTGGGTTTGCATACTATGATATATAATGTGTTTTCCCTAACTCAACTTATCACAAATTACTCCAATATTAGACAGTAAGGAATGCTGTGTTATAAAGGGTGTATTTAGAGCTTTACCTAACTCATCTTATCACAGATTACTCCAATATTGGACAGTAAGGAATGTTGTTTTAAAGGGTGTCTTGAGAGTTTTTCCTAACTCACCTTATCACAGATTACTCCAATATTGGACAGTAAGGAATGTTGTTTTAAAGGGTGTCTTGAGAGTTTTTCCCAACTCACCTTATCACAGATTACTCCAATATTGGACAGTAAGGAATGTTGTGGTTTGTATACTATGTTATATAGGATGTCTTGAGAGTTTTTCCTAACTCACCTTATCACAGATTACTCCAATATTGGACAGTAAGGAATGTTGTGGTTTGTATACTATGTTATATAGGATGTCTTGAGAGTTTTTCCTAACTCACCTTATCACAGATTACTCCAATATTGGACAGTAAGGAATGCTGGTCCCTGTTTCACAAACTGGGTCGGCAGTCGTAAATCGTTAAAAACAAACGTTGAATGTACATAATTATAATGAGCAGTCATGCTATTCCACCACTTCTGCAGGTTGACAACTTGTAAATATCATACCCAAAATCAAATTTGTCTCCCTTTACGGTGTGTATAAACTTCAAATCGATTGACGTATTGCAATTTCTGCAAAAGTCATATTTACAAAAAGGATATTTCTTCTGTGTTTATGTTGTTAAAAAGAAACTATTGGTTATAAGAATCTTTGTAAATAAACAATAACATTTTACTTAGAAAATCTAACTCTTTTTCTCTTTATTGCAAGGAAATCTATACAGATAAAAAAAGGAACTGCCACGATATAATTGAAATATTGTTGAAACTGGCGTTTTAAACACCATCAAACAAACAAACAAGCATAAAAACGGCAGAAATGTGCGCTTCATAAAACGTAATTATGAAATATTATATTATATAAGGAAAAATCTTAGTGACAGGATACTTTTTGGCACGCATGCAACTACATGCATGTAGATTTCGACTGACCAAGGAAAACACACACACACTGAATTCATGCTACGATGTTCAATTTTCAATTTCTTGACAGTATTTGGCATCAAAATTACAAAAAGCCCAAGAACTCCAAAGCGGAATATAGCAGATATATATCGTCAAATTTTAACGGGATGTTCTATTGGTTTATATTGGCACTATTTATAGACGTTATATTCATGGCAAATACTGAGATGTGAAATAAATCCACGAGAAAACGATCTACAAAATCAGAAACAAATCAAAATATCAACTCCACAAAGTTATATGGATATTGACCATATATTTACTACATACAAAAGACCCCTTTGGGTAATACCAATACAAGAACATTTATACAAATGAATAAGATGTTCAAAAGGTGCATCAATCATAATAAACATGAACAGGAAAAAAGATAACTAGTATTACTGTGAGCACAGCTCACTAAGATATACCCCCTGCTCC
Organism: Bathymodiolus septemdierum; assembly: GCA_963383655.1. Lineage (NCBI taxonomy): Eukaryota > Metazoa > Mollusca > Bivalvia > Mytilida > Modiolidae > Bathymodiolus > Bathymodiolus septemdierum. The sequence continues at coordinate 43,422,416 of OY726530.1, read as the reverse complement.
CCACATCTCTCCAACCTATTTCCATAACCAAAACATTACTGATTGTTCCGACCAAAAATGAAAGGGACCCTCCTCTCTTCACCGGTAAGCTGCTGATAAAATTTCAAAACATTCTGAGAAACACTACTCAAGTTATCATACGACATAGGGTAAAAATCCTATTTTCCGTCATATCAAGTCCAATAACTCTGGAACGGCAAAAGTGAAAATCATCAAAAATGAAAGGGATCCTGCTCTCTTCACCGGTAAGCTGCTGATAAAATTTCAAAACATTCTGAGAAACACTACTCAAGTTATCATACGACATAGGGTAAAAATCCTATTTTCCGTCATATCAAGTTCAATAACTCTGGAACGGCAAAAGTGAAAATCGTCAAAAATGAAAGGGATCCTCCTCTCTTCACCAGTAAACAGCTGATATAATTTTAAAAGATTCTAAGAAACACAACTCAAGTTATCATACAACATAGGGTAAAAATCCTATTTCCATCATATCAAGTTCAATAACTCTGGAACGGAAAAAGTGAAAATCATCAAAAAAGAAAGGGATCCTCCTCTCTTCAACAGTAAACAGCTGATAAAATTTTAAAAGATTCTAAGAAACACAACTAAAGTTATCGTACGACATAGGATTTGTCTACAGACGGACAGACATGGTGAAACCAGTATACCCCCCTACAACTTCGTTGCGGGGGGTATAATAAACCAGTTAATGGCCCTCTCCCTATTTAATGCCTGTCTTATAAAAGAGACAACTGGTTTCATATCATCAGGTGTTTATGCGCTAAGAATGGCAAACAATTTTTGTTTCCTTTTTTAGGATTAAATTCATTATATTTATCAAATTTTGCAATTAGAATTTCTCGTATTAATGTATATATATATCTACTGCCATTTTAATATCATAGAAAATTTTGTTTGGTGTATCGAGTCCCAATAGAGGCCACGAGCATTGAAAACCGTCTGGTAATTTGATGCAAAGGTTGGTAAAATTATTATCAATAAAAAAAAAATCAAAGATTGGCCACCATAACTTGTATATATTTGCGGTTGTGTTTTCATGACCCGTGTGGACTTCAATCGAAACAACTGCCAAATTGTCTGAAAATAGCTGAAACAAGCGTTGTTCTAGAACGCTTTCAAAGGGGCGTCATCTGTGACGTCAGCGCTTGCACTGTTTCTGCTCAACAGGAATCAGGTACCAGAACAGCTATATTTTGGTCAGTGACTGTATATAACGAAACTTTATCCAGTCAATGCAATTTGACTGCTCAAATAGAACCAGTGCAGGATAAATAAATTTAATGACAGGTGCACGGCCCGGGTATATTGATCGATTTTCGTACCTCCACACAAAGACTTCACAACCACAAGTCGTAAATCAGAAATCGTAAAAAAACATTCCCACAAGTTTTGTGAAATGGTCGCAAAGTTAGTCGGTAAGTGGTCGCAAGATAAGTCGGAAATCGTATGATTTACGACCTTTTGTGAAACGGGGGCCTGTAGTTTGTATACTATGATATATAGGGTGTCTTGAGAGCTTTTCCTAACTCACCTTATCACAGATTACTCCTATATTGGACAGTAAGGAATGCTGTGGTTTGCATACTATGATATATAGGGTGTCTTGAGAGTTTGTCCTAACTCAGCTTATCACAAATTACTCCAATATTAGACAGTAAGGAGTGCTGTAGTTTGTATGCTATGTTATATAGGGTGTATTGAGAGTTTTTCCTAACTCACCTTATCACAGATTACTTCAATATTAGCCAGTAAGGAGTGTTGTAGTTTGTATGCTATGTTATATAGGGTGTATTGAGAGTTTTTCCTAACTCACCTTATCACAGATTACTCCAATATTAGACAATAAGGAATGCTGTAGTTTGTATGCTATGTTATATAGGGTGTCTTGAGAGTTTTTCCTAACTCACCTTATCACAGATTACTCCAATATAAGGAGTGCTGTAGTTTGTATGCTATGTTATATAGGGTGTCTTGAGAGTTTTTCCTAACTCACCTTATCACAGATTACTCCAATATTAGACAGTAAGGAATGTTGTGGTTTGTATGCTATGCTATATAGGGTGTATTGAGAGTTTTTCCTAACTCACCTTATCACAGATTACTCCAATATTAGACAGTAAGGAATGCTGTAGTTTGTATGCAATGTTATATAGGATGTCTTGAGAGTTTTTCCTAACTCACCTTATCACAGATTACTCCAATATTAGACAGTAAGGAATGTTGTGGTTTGTATGCTATGTTATATAGGGTGTATTGAGAGTTTTTCCTAACTCACCTTATCACAGATTACTCCAATATTAGACAGTAAGGAATGCTGTAGTTTGTATGCAATGTTATATAGGATGTCTTGAGAGTTTTTCCTAACTCACCTTATCACAGATTACTCCAATATTAGACAGTAAGGAATGCTGTAGTTTGTATGCTATGTTATATATGATGTATTGAGAGTTTTTCCTAACTCACCTTATCACAGATTACTCCAATATTAGACAGTAGGGAATGCTGTAGTTTGTATGCTATGTAATATAGGGTGTATTGAGAGTTTTTCCTAACTCACATTATCACAGATTACTTCAATATTAGACAGTAAGGAGTGTTGTAGTTTGTATGCTATGCTATATAGGGTGTATTGAGAGTTTTTCCTAACTCACCTTATCACAGATTACTCCAATATTAGACAGTAAGGAATGCTGTAGTTTGTATGCTATGTTATATAGGGTGTATTGAGAGTTTTTCCTAACTCACCTTATCACAGATTACTCCAATATTAGACAATAAGGAATGCTGTAGTTTGTATGCTATGTTATATAGGGTGTCTTGAGAGTTTTTCCTAACTCACCTTATCACAGATTACTCCAATATAAGGAGTGCTGTAGTTTGTATGCTATGTTATATAGGGTGTCTTGAGAGTTTTTCCTAACTCACCTTATCACAGATTACTCCAATATTAGACAGTAAGGAATGTTGTGGTTTGTATGCTATGCTATATAGGGTGTATTGAGAGTTTTTCCTAACTCACCTTATCACAGATTACTCCAATATTAGACAGTAAGGAATGCTGTAGTTTGTATGCAATGTTATATAGGATGTCTTGAGAGTTTTTCCTAACTCACCTTATCACAGATTACTCCAATATTAGACAGTAAGGAATGTTGTGGTTTGTATGCTATGTTATATAGGGTGTATTGAGAGTTTTTCCTAACTCACCTTATCACAGATTACTCCAATATTAGACAGTAAGGAATGCTGTAGTTTGTATGCAATGTTATATAGGATGTCTTGAGAGTTTTTCCTAACTCACCTTATCACAGATTACTCCAATATTAGACAGTAAGGAATGCTGTAGTTTGTATGCTATGTTATATATGATGTATTGAGAGTTTTTCCTAACTCACCTTATCACAGATTACTCCAATATTAGACAGTAGGGAATGCTGTAGTTTGTATGCTATGTAATATAGGGTGTATTGAGAGTTTTTCCTAACTCACATTATCACAGATTACTTCAATATTAGACAGTAAGGAGTGTTGTAGTTTGTATGCTATGCTATATAGGGTGTATTGAGAGTTTTTCCTAACTCACCTTATCACAGATTACTCCAATATTAGACAGTAAGGAATGCTGTAGTTTGTATGCTATGTTATATAGGGTGTATTGAGAGTTTTTCCTAACTCACCTTATCACAGATTACTCCAATATTAGACAGTAAGGAATGTTGTGGTTTGTATGCTATGTTATATAGGGTGTATTGAGAGTTTTTCCTAACTCACCTTATCACAGATTACTCCAATATTAGACAGTAAGGACTGCTGTAGTTTGTATGCTATGTTATATAGGGTGTCTTGAGAGTTTTTCCTAACTCACCTTATCACAGATTACTCCAATATTAGACAGTAAGGAATGTTGTGGTTTGTATGCTATGTTATATAGGGTGTCTTGAGAGTTTTTCCTAACTCACCTTATCACAGATTACTCCAATATTAGACAGTAAGGAATGCTGTAGTTTGTATGCAATGTTATATATGATGTCTTGAGAGTTTTTCCTAACTCACCTTATCACAGATTACTCCAATATTAGACAGTAAGGAATGCTGTAGTTTGTATGCAATGTTATATAGGATGTCTTGAGAGTTTTTCCTAACTCACCTTATCACAGATTACTCCAATATTAGACAGTAAGGAATGCTGTAGTTTGTATGCAATGTTATATAGGATGTCTTGAGAGTTTTTCCTAACTCACCTTATCACAGATTACTCCAATATTAGACAGTAAGGAATGCTGTAGTTTGTATGCAATGTTATATAGGATGTCTTGAGAGTTTTTCCTAACTCACCTTATCACAGATTACTCCAATATTAGACAGTAAGGAATGTTGTGGTTTGTATGCTATGTTATATAGGGTGTATTGAGAGTTTTTCCTAACTCACATTATCACAGATTACTTCAATATTAGACAGTAAGGAATGCTGTAGTTTGTATGCTATGTTATATAGGATGTATTGAGAGTTTTTCCTAACTCACCTTATCACAGATTACTCCAATATTAGACAGTAGAGAATGCTGTAGTTTGTATCCTATGTTATATAGGGTGTATTGAGAGTTTTTCCTAACTCACCTTATCACAGATTACTCCAATATTAGACAGTAAGGAATGTTGTAGTTTATATGCTATTGTATGTAGATAGGCTGTTCCTGTTTGAACACTGAAATGAAAAAAAAAAATCAATTATTTATAATTGTATAACCAACCCTAATGTTTTGTATTCACCACATATGAGAAGAAGTTACCTTTCTGTCCTCTTTCATGACCAGAAACATGATTGGAGTAGAAGCCTTTTACCCTTCTGTATAATCCTCAATCTTTAGGTTGTATGTGTAGTGCTTTATCAAGCATTGATTGTCCTGTTTTTTTGGGGAGGCCATTGGATTGTCTGTCGTTCTTCGATTTACTGTTTCTGATTACAATATTTATATCTTCAAACTTTTCTTAGACTATTGTATACATGTATTAACTTTTCTTAGACTATTGTATACATGTATTAACTTTTCTCTGACTATTGTATACATGTATTAACTTTTCTTAGACTATTGTATACATGTATTAACTTTTCTCTGACTATTGTATACATGTATTAACTTTTCTTAGACTATTGTATACATGTATTAACTTTTCTCTGACTATTGTATTCATGTATTAACTTTTCTTAGACTATTGTATACATGTATTAACTTTTCTTAGACTATTGTATACATGTATTAACTTTTCTTAGACTATTGTATACATGTATTAACTTTTCTTAGACTATTGTATACATGTATTAACTTTTCTCTGACTATTGTATACATGTATTAACTTTTCTTAGACTATTGTATACATGTATTAACTTTTCTTAGACTATTGTATACATGTATTAACTTTTCTTAGACTATTGTATTCATGTATTAACCTTTTCTTAGACTATTGTATACATGTATTAACTTTTCTTAGACTATTGTATACATGTATTAACTTTTCTCTGACTATGGTATACATGTATTAACTTTTCTTAGACTATTGTATACATGTATTAACTTTTCTTAGACTATTGTATTCATGTATTAACTTTTCTCTGACTATTGTATACATGTATTAACTTTTCTTAGACTATTGTATACATGTATTAACTTTTCTTAGACTATTGTATACATGTATTAACTTTTCTCTGACTATTGTATACATGTATTAACTTTTCTTAGACTATTGTATACATGTATTAACTTTTCTTAGACTATTGTATACATGTATTAACTTTTCTCTGACTATTGTATACATGTATTAACTTTTCTTAGACTATTGTATACATGTATTAACTTTTCTTAGACTATTGTATACATGTATTAACTTTTCTTAGACTATTGTATACATGTATTAACTTTTCTCTGACTATTGTATACATGTATTAACTTTTCTTAGACTATTGTATACATGTATTAACTTTTCTTAGACTATTGTATTCATGTATTAACTTTTCTTAGACTATTGTATACATGTATTAACTTTTCTTAGACTATTGTATACATGTATTAACTTTTCTTAGACTATTGTATACATGTATTAACTTTTCTTAGACTATGGTATTCATGTATTAACTTTTCTTAGACTATTGTATACATGTATTAACTTTTCTTAGACTATTGTATACATGTATTAACTTTTCTCTGACTATTGTATACATGTATTAACTTTTCTTAGACTATGGTATTCATGTATTAACTTTTCTTAGACTATTGTATACATGTATTAACTTTTCTTAGACTATTGTATACATGTATTAACTTTTCTCTGACTATTATATACATGTATTAACTTTTCTTAGACTATTGTATTCATGTATTAACTTTTCTTAGACTATTGTATACATGTATTAACTTTTCTTAGACTATTGTATTCATGTATTAACTTTTCTTAGACTATTGTATACATGTATTAACTTTTCTCTGACTATTGTATACATGTATTAACTTTTCTTAGACTATTGTATTCATGTATTAACTTTTCTTAGACTATTGTATACATGTATTAACTTTTCTTAGACTATTGTATACATGTATTAACTTTTCTCTGACTATTGTATACATGTATTAACTTTTCTCTGACTATTGTATACATGTATTAACTTTTCTCTGACTATTGTATACATGTATTAACTTTTCTTAGACTATTGTATACATGTATTAACTTTTCTCTGACTATTGTATACATGTATTAACTTTTCTTAGACTATTGTATTCATGTATTAACTTTTCTTAGACTATTGTATACATGTATTAACTTTTCTTAGACTATTGTATTCATGTATTAACTTTTCTTAGACTATTGTATACATGTATTAACTTTTCTCTGACTATTGTATACATGTATTAACTTTTCTTAGACTATTGTATTCATGTATTAACTTTTCTTAGACTATTGTATACATGTATTAACTTTTCTTAGACTATTGTATACATGTATTAACTTTTCATAAGACTATTGTATTCATGTATTAACTTTTCTCTGACTATTGTATACATGTATTAACTTTTCTTAGACTATTGTATTCATGTATTAACTTTTCTTAGACTATTGTATACATGTATTAACTTTTCTTAGACTATTGTATACATGTATTAACTTTTCTCTGACTATTGTATACATGTATTAACTTTTCTCTGACTATTGTATACATGTATTAACTTTTCTTAGACTATTGTATACATGTATTAACTTTTCTCTGACTACTGTATACATGTATTAACTTTTCTTAGACTATTGTATTCATGTATTAACTTTTCTTAGACTATTGTATACATGTATTAACTTTTCTTAGACTATTGTATACATGTATTAACTTTTCTTAGACTATTGTATACATGTATTAACTTTTCTTAGACTATTGTATACATGTATTAACTTTTCTTAGACTATTGTATACATGTATTAACTTTTCTTAGACTATTGTATACATGTATTAACTTTTCTTAGACTATTGTATACATGTATTAACTTTTCTTAGACTATTGTATACATGTATTAACTTTTCTTAGACTATTGTATACATGTATTAACTTTTCTTAGACTATTGTATACATGTATTAACTTTTCTCTGACTATTGTATACATGTATTAACTTTTCTTAGACTATTGTATACATGTATTAACTTTTCTTAGACTATTGTATACATGTATTAACTTTTCTTAGACTATTGTATACATGTATTAACTTTTCTTAGACTATTGTATACATGTATTAACTTTTCTTAGACTATTGTATACATGTATTAACTTTTCTTAGACTATTGTATACATGTATTAACTTTTCTTAGACTATTGTATTCATGTATTAACTTTTCTTAGACTATTGTATACATGTATTAACTTTTCTTAGACTATTGTATTCATGTATTAACTTTTCTTAGACTATTGTATACATGTATTAACTTTTCTTAGACTATTGTATACATGTATTAACTTTTCTTAGACTATTGTATACATGTATTAACTTTTCTCTGACTATTGTATACATGTATTAACTTTTCTTAGACTATTGTATACATGTATTAACTTTTCTTAGATTATTGTATACATGTATTAACTTTTCTCTGACTATTGTATACATGTATTAACTTTTCTTAGACTATTGTATACATGTATTAACTTTTCTTAGATTATTGTATACATGTATTAACTTTTCTCTGACTATTGTATACATGTATTAACTTTTCTTAGACTATTGTATACATGTATTAACTTTTCTCTGACTATTGTATACATGTATTAACTTTTCTTAGACTATTGTATTCATGTATTAACTTTTCTTAGACTATTGTATTCATGTATTAACTTTTCTTAGACTATTGTATACATGTATTAACTTTTCTCTGACTATTGTATACATGTATTAACTTTTCTTAGACTATTGTATACATGTATTAACTTTTCTTAGACTATTGTATACATGTATTAACTTTTCTCTGACTATTGTATACATGTATTAACTTTTCTTAGACTATTGTATTCATGTATTAACTTTTCTTAGACTATTGTATACATGTATTAACTTTTCTTAGACTATTGTATACATGTATTAACTTTTCTTAGACTATTGTATACATGTATTAACTTTTCTTAGACTATTGTATACATGTATTAACTTTTCTTAGACTATTGTATACATGTATTAACTTTTTTCTGACTATTGTATACATGTATTAACTTTTCTTAGACTATTGTATACATGTATTAACTTTTCTTAGACTATTGTATACATGTATTAACTTTTCTTAGACTATTGTATACATGTATTAACTTTTCTTAGACTATTGTATTCATGTATTAACTTTTCTTAGACTATTGTATACATGTATTAACTTTTCTTAGACTATTGTATACATGTATTAACTTTTCTTAGACTATTGTATTCATGTATTAACTTTTCTTAGACTATTGTATACATGTATTAACTTTTCTTAGACTATTGTATACATGTATTAACTTTTCTTAGACTATTGTATACATGTATTAACTTTTCTCTGACTATTGTATACATGTATTAACTTTTCTTAGACTATTGTATACATGTATTAACTTTTCTTAGACTATTGTATACATGTATTAACTTTTCTTAGACTATTGTATTCATGTATTAACTTTTCTTAGAATATTGTATACATGTATTAACTTTTCTCTGACTATTGTATACATGTATTAACTTTTCTTAGACTATTGTATACATGTATTAACTTTTCTCTGACTATTGTATACATGTATTAACTTTTCTTAGACTATTGTATACATGTATTAACTTTTCTCTGACTATTGTATTCATGTATTAACTTTTCTTAGACTATTGTATACATGTATTAACTTTTCTTAGACTATTGTATACATGTATTAACTTTTCTTAGACTATTGTATACATGTATTAACTTTTCTTAGACTATTGTATACATGTATTAACTTTTCTCTGACTATTGTATACATGTATTAACTTTTCTTAGACTATTGTATACATGTATTAACTTTTCTTAGACTATTGTATACATGTATTAACTTTTCTTAGACTATTGTATTCATGTATTAACCTTTTCTTAGACTATTGTATACATGTATTAACTTTTCTTAGACTATTGTATACATGTATTAACTTTTCTCTGACTATTGTATACATGTATTAACTTTTCTTAGACTATTGTATTCATGTATTAACTTTTCTTAGACTATTGTATACATGTATTAACTTTTCTTAGACTATTGTATACATGTATTAACTTTTCATAAGACTATTGTATTCATGTATTAACTTTTCTCTGACTATTGTATACATGTATTAACTTTTCTTAGACTATTGTATTCATGTATTAACTTTTCTTAGACTATTGTATACATGTATTAACTTTTCTTAGACTATTGTATACATGTATTAACTTTTCTCTGACTATTGTATACATGTATTAACTTTTCTCTGACTATTGTATACATGTATTAACTTTTCTTAGACTATTGTATACATGTATTAACTTTTCTCTGACTACTGTATACATGTATTAACTTTTCTTAGACTATTGTATTCATGTATTAACTTTTCTTAGACTATTGTATACATGTATTAACTTTTCTTAGACTATTGTATACATGTATTAACTTTTCTTAGACTATTGTATACATGTATTAACTTTTCTTAGACTATTGTATACATGTATTAACTTTTCTTAGACTATTGTATACATGTATTAACTTTTCTCTGACTATTGTATTCATGTATTAACTTTTCTCTGACTATTGTATACATGTATTAACTTTTCTTAGACTATTGTATACATGTATTAACTTTTCTCTGACTATTGTATTCATGTATTAACTTTTCTCTGACTATTGTATACATGTATTAACTTTTCTTAGACTATTGTATACATGTATTAACTTTTCTTAGACTATTGTATACATGTATTAACTTTTCTTAGACTATTGTATACATGTATTAACTTTTCTTAGACTATTGTATACATGTATTAACTTTTCTCTGACTATTGTATACATGTATTAACTTTTCTTAGACTATTGTATACATGTATTAACTTTTCTTAGACTATTGTATACATGTATTAACTTTTCTTAGACTATTGTATACATGTATTAACTTTTCTTAGACTATTGTATACATGTATTAACTTTTCTTAGACTATTGTATACATGTATTAACTTTTCTTAGACTATTGTATACATGTATTAACTTTTCTTAGACTATTGTATTCATGTATTAACTTTTCTTAGACTATTGTATACATGTATTAACTTTTCTTAGACTATTGTATTCATGTATTAACTTTTCTTAGACTATTGTATACATGTATTAACTTTTCTTAGACTATTGTATACATGTATTAACTTTTCTTAGACTATTGTATACATGTATTAACTTTTCTTAGATTATTGTATACATGTATTAACTTTTCTCTGACTATTGTATACATGTATTAACTTTTCTTAGACTATTGTATACATGTATTAACTTTTCTCTGACTATTGTATACATGTATTAACTTTTCTTAGACTATTGTATTCATGTATTAACTTTTCTTAGACTATTGTATTCATGTATTAACTTTTCTTAGACTATTGTATACATGTATTAACTTTTCTCTGACTATTGTATACATGTATTAACTTTTCTTAGACTATTGTATACATGTATTAACTTTTCTTAGACTATTGTATACATGTATTAACTTTTCTCTGACTATTGTATACATGTATTAACTTTTCTTAGACTATTGTATTCATGTATTAACTTTTCTTAGACTATTGTATACATGTATTAACTTTTCTTAGACTATTGTATACATGTATTAACTTTTCTTAGACTATTGTATACATGTATTAACTTTTCTTAGACTATTGTATACATGTATTAACTTTTCTCTGACTATTGTATACATGTATTAACTTTTCTTAGACTATTGTATTCATGTATTAACTTTTCTTAGACTATTGTATACATGTATTAACTTTTCTTAGACTATTGTATACATGTATTAACTTTTCTTAGACTATTGTATACATGTATTAACTTTTCTTAGACTATTGTATACATGTATTAACTTTTCTTAGACTATTGTATACATGTATTAACTTTTCTCTGACTATTGTATACATGTATTAACTTTTCTTAGACTATTGTATACATGTATTAACTTTTCTTAGACTATTGTATACATGTATTAACTTTTCTCTGACTATTGTATACATGTATTAACTTTTCTTAGACTATTGTATTCATGTATTAACTTTTCTTAGACTATTGTATACATGTATTAACTTTTCTTAGACTATTGTATACATGTATTAACTTTTCTTAGACTATTGTATACATGTATTAACTTTTCTTAGACTATTGTATACATGTATTAACTTTTCTTAGACTATTGTATACATGTATTAACTTTTCTTAGACTATTGTATACATGTATTAACTTTTCTTAGACTATTGTATACATGTATTAACTTTTCTTAGACTATTGTATTCATGTATTAACTTTTCTTAGACTATTGTATACATGTATTAACTTTTCTTAGACTATTGTATACATGTATTAACTTTTCTTAGACTATTGTATTCATGTATTAACTTTTCTTAGACTATTGTATACATGTATTAACTTTTCTTAGACTATTGTATACATGTATTAACTTTTCTTAGACTATTGTATACATGTATTAACTTTTCTCTGACTATTGTATACATGTATTAACTTTTCTTAGACTATTGTATACATGTATTAACTTTTCTTAGACTATTGTATTCATGTATTAACTTTTCTTAGAATATTGTATACATGTATTAACTTTTCTTAGACTATTGTATACATGTATTAACTTTTCTTAGACTATTGTATACATGTATTAACTTTTCTTAGACTATTGTATACATGTATTAACTTTTCTTAGACTATTGTATACATGTATTAACTTTTCTTAGACTATTGTATACATGTATTAACTTTTCTTAGACTATTGTATACATGTATTAACTTTTCTTAGACTATTGTATACATGTATTAACTTTTCTCTGACTATTGTATACATGTATTAACTTTTCTTAGACTATTGTATTCATGTATTAACTTTTCTTAGACTATTGTATACATGTATTAACTTTTCTCTGTCTATTGTATACATGTATTAACTTTTAGACTATTGTATTCATGTATTAACTTTTCTTAGACTATTGTATACATGTATTAACTTTTCTTAGACTATTGTATACATGTATTAACTTTTCTTAGACTATTGTATACATGTATTAACTTTTCTTAGACTATTGTATACATGTATTAACTTTTCTTAGACTATTGTATACATGTATTAACTTTTCTTAGACTATTGTATACATGTATTAACTTTTCTCTGACTATTGTATACATGTATTAACTTTTCTTAGACTATTGTATTCATGTATTAACTTTTCTTAGACTATTGTATACATGTATTAACTTTTCTCTGTCTATTGTATACATGTATTAACTTTTAGACTATTGTATTCATGTATTAACTTTTCTTAGACTATTGTATACATGTATTAACTTTTCTTAGACTATTGTATACATGTATTAACTTTTAGACTATTGTATTCATGTATTAACTTTTCTTAGACTATTGTATACATGTATTAACTTTTCTTAGACTATTGTATACATGTATTAACTTTTCTTAGACTATGGTATTCATGTATTAACTTTTCTTAGACTATTGTATACATGTATTAACTTTTCTTAGACTATTGTATACATGTATTAACTTTTCTTAGACTATTGTATACATGTATTAACTTTTCTTAGACTATTGTATACATGTATTAACTTTTCTTAGACTATTGTATACATGTATTAACTTTTCTTAGACTATTGTATACATGTATTAACTTTTCTCTGACTATTGTATACATGTATTAACTTTTCTCTGACTATTGTATACATGTATTAACTTTTCTTAGACTATTGCATACATGTATTAACTTTTCTTAGACTATTGTATACATGTATTAACTTTTGCTAGTGAAAAAATTAAATCTTGTTATCTCAAATTAAGCCAAGTTTGAAAAATGTGACACTAAAATCTGGTTAACATTAGTAAATATATTGTTACTTGAAGGCCGTCGTGATCGTGATCATATAGTAGTTGGATTCACAACTACCTATGCAATCAGTTCCTATCATCACTAATGTTGTGAGTTCGAATCCAGTTCATGGCAAGGTGTACTCAATACAACATTATGTGATAAAGTTTGTCAGTGACTTGAGACAGGTCGTGGTTTCCTCTGGATACTCGGATTTCCTCCAACCAATAAATTTGATCGCCATGATATAACTGAAATATTGTTGAAAATGGCGTTAAATACCACAAACCTAAATCTAAACCAAATACAAACTTTCTTGGGAAAGTTAACATTGTAATCAATATAGAAATATAAATACCTAATTTGTCCTTGTTTATCAAGGTAATTGGTCAGTTTAGGAAAAACGTCAGTTAAAGTTCTTCTTTTGATAAAATCACCTGTACACTCAGACATTATAACTAAAGTCTCCACAGCCTGCAAAGAAAGATTAAAAGAATAGACATTATAACTAAAGTCTCCACAGCCTGCAAAGAAAGACTAAAAGAATAGACATTATAACTAAAGTCTCCACAGCCTGCAAAGAAAGACTAAAAGAATAGACATTATAACTAAAGTCTCCACAGCCTGCAAAGAAAGACTAAAAGAATAGACATTATAACTAAAGTCTCCACAGCCTGCAAAGAAAGATTAAAAGAATAGACATTATAACTAAAGTCTCCACAGCCTGCAAAGAAAGACTAAAAGAATATTAAGAAAGGATAGAAATTATAGCACTTGTGTAAATTGATTAATTATTTATAAACAATCAATCACATTTTTTTGTGCTTGTCCCACACCAGGAGGACCTGGATTTCCAACTCCATATGTTGTGAGTTTTTTTGTGTCCATGGTTTGAGGTGAGAGCTGAGTTTTCATTTAGTAGATATTGGTGGAATTGTTGACCATCACTTTCTTTTCATAATAGGGTTAGGTGCTTAACGTCATTTTCAACAATATTTCAGTTATATTGTGGTGGTCAGAGGACCCGGAGTAAACCACCAACCTGCCACAAGTCACTGACAAACTTTATCACATAATGTTGTATCAAGTTCACCTCGCCTGTGCGGAATTCGAACTGACAAACGTTAATGGTGATAGGTACCGATTGCATAGGTAGTTGTAAATCCAACTACCATACGAGCATGACCCTCTTTTCATAATAAAAATAATCATCAGAATGAATTTGAAATTGTTTGTTTGTTGTTGTTTTTTGTGGTCATTTTTGTAAGGCAAAATTTGTAATGCATTAACAAACCAGACTAATATTTATAATATGTTTTGACAGGCAAAAACAAAAACATTCAATAACTGAGAATAACAATGAACAAAAAAGGTAAACCCCTAAAAATAATATTTTCAAACTTCCCAGACAAAACATTTTGCATTTTTCTACAAAAATATTTTTCTTGAGCAATTAATATGTAGCGCAGGTATTTTCAATGTGACAGTAATATTTTGGATGTCAGTTTTATTGTTGGAGAAAGCAGTCTCTTCAGTAAATCACTGACATATTCTCACATCAGGTTGTATTGACTTACATCATGCTCTATGCAAGCATTGAACCCATTAACCTTTGTGGTGATAAGTACTGACTACTTACGTAGACTCAAATATATATACAATATCATAGTGGCCAATGAGGCTTTTGGTTTAGGTTAATTACAGAAACATATTCATATTTGACACTTCCTTATTCTTATGTGTGATTTTATTATAATGATATCATACTTTTCTAATAACCAGCTTTTCTTCGTCTATAAATCTCTGTCTGTATGAAGGCCAAAGTTCATGGACCAAAGGTAATAGTTCATCTGGAAAACAATCAAGAATTTCAGGAATATGTTAAATTTCAAGATTTATGCTTGAAAATTATTGTTTTATTTTTACGACGTCAGCTTACAAGATTGTGGTCGGAAACAATTTCAAGAATGATTAATAAGTATTCTATAAAAAAAAAATGATACTAGTAGATACTAGAAAAGAAGTATGTCCCCGCACTTGATAATAATGGACAAAGTTGTTTTGCTAGGATTGATTTAAAAAAAAAATGAAGTGTGTCTGTATGACACAAATGATGCCCCCGCATGACCATCAAAATCCTGTGGATGTGCACACCTCCATTATGTGTATAAACATCCTACAAAATATTAAAGCTGTAGTTCCAAAACTGTAGGAGGAGATAGCCGGCCAAACCATGTATCTATATCCGGACGGATGAACAAAATGACTAAGTCCAACTACCTGTCATTTTGAGAATATTTGATGAAAATCAAAATCTTGGAGACATGCATACCTTCATTATGTGTATAAACATCCTGCAACATATTAAAGCTGTAGCTCTAAAACTGTAGGAGGAGTTAGCCGGACAAACCATATTCCCTTTATGCAGCTAGTACGAAAAAAATGACTAAGTCCAACTACCTGTCATTTTGAGAATATTTGAAGAAAATCTAAATCCTGTGGACATGCACACCTCCATTATGTGTATAAACATCCTACAAAATATTAAAGCTGTAGCTCCAAAACTGTAGGAGGAGATAGCCGGACAAACCATGTATCTGTATCCGAACGGACGAACGGACGGACAGGGGGTAAATTAATATGCCCCCCCCCCCCCCCCGACTCTTCGTCGCGGGGGCATAAAAAATAATTGTAACTGACAAGTAGCTTATTTAGCATGGTTTAAATTTTTGTTATAATCTGGCAGTTTCTTCAAAATTAATAAGAAAAAAAAAGCCTAGCTGTCAATGTGAATTTAATATATGGATATATGTCAGACCAAGTTCAATAAATATTGCAGAATTTTTCATACATCCTGGTATTCTGGTTTCCTTCACCATTGAAGCTGACAGTGGCGATATAATTGAAATATCTTTGAAAATTGTGTTAAACACTACACTCATAATCATAGTCATTGTGTTTAACACTACACTCATAGTCATAGTCATAATCATAGTCATTGTGTCAAACACTACACTCATAGTCATAGGCATAATCATAGTCATTGTGTTAAACACTACACTCAAGGTCATAGTCATAATCATAGTCAATGTGTCAAACACTACACTCATAGTCATAGTCATAATCATAGTCAATGTGTCAAACACTACACTCATAGTCATAGTCATAATCATAGTCATTGTGTTAAACACTACACTCATAGTCATAGTCATAATCATAGTCAATGTGTCAAACACTACACTCATAGTCATAGTCATAATCATAGTCATTGTGTTAAACACTACACTCATAGTCATAGGCATAATCAGTCATTGTGTTAAACACTACACTCATAGTCATAGTCATAATCATAGTCAATGTGTCAAACACTACACTCATAGTCATAGGCATAATCATAGTCATTGTGTCAAACACTACACTCATAGTCATAGGCATAATCATAGTCATTGTGTCAAACACTACACTCATAGTCAAAGGCATAATCATAGTCATTGTGTCAAACACTACACTCATAGTCATAGCCATAATCATAGTCATTGTGTCAAACACTACACTCATAATCATAGTCATTGTGTTTAACACTACACTCATAGTCATAGCCATAATCATAGTCATTGTGTTAAACACTACACTCATAGTCATAGGCATAATCATAGTCATTGTGTCAAACACTACACTCATAATCATAGTCATTGTGTTTAACACTACACTCATAGTCATAGTCATAATCATAGTCAATGTGTCAAACACTACACTCATAGCCATAGTCATAATCATAGTCATTGTGTTTAACACTACACTCATAGTCATAGCCATAATCATAGTCACTGTGTCAAACACTACACTCATAATCATAGTCATTGTGTCAAACACTACACTCATAGTCATAGTCATAATCATAGTCATTGTGTCAAACACTACACTCATAGTCATAGGCATAATCATAGTCATTGTGTTAAACACTACACTCATAGTCATAGTCATAATCATAGTCAATGTGTCAAACACTACACTCATAGTCATAGGCATAATCATAGTCATTGTGTCAAACACTACACTCATAGTCATAGGCATAATCATAGTCATTGTGTCAAACACTACACTCAGTCATAGTCATAATCATAGTCATTGTGTCAAACACTACACTCAGTCATAGTCATAATCATAGTCATTGTGTCAAACACTATACTCAGTCATAGTCATAGTCATAGTCATTGTGTCAAACACTACACTCTTAGTCATTGTGTCAAACACTACACTCATAGTCATAGCCATAATCATAGTCATTGTGTCAAACACTACACTCATAATCATAGTCATTGTGTTTAACACTACACTCATAGTCATAATCATAGTCATTGTGTCAAAAACTACACTCATAGTCATAGTCATAATCATAGTCATTGTGTTAAACACTACACTCGTAGTCATAGGCATAATCATAGTCAATGTGTTAAACACTACACTCAGTCATAGTCATAATCATAGTCATTGTGTCAAACACTACACTCATAGTCATAGTCATAATCATAGTCATTGTGTCAAACACTACACTCATAACCAGTCATTGTGTCAAACACTACACTCATAATCATAGTCATTGTGTCAAACACTACACTCGTAGTCATAGTCATAATCATAGTCATTGTGTTAAACACTACATTCATAGTCATAGTCATAATCATAGTCATTGTGTTAAACACTACACTCGTAGTCATAGGCATAATCATAGTCAATGTGTTAAACACTACACTCAGTCATAGTCATAATCATAGACATTGTGTCAAACACTACACTCAGTCATAGTCATAATCATAGTCATTGTGTCAAACACTACACTCATAGTCATAGTCATAATCATAGTCATTGTGTCAAACATTACACTCATAATCATAGTCATTGTGTCAAACACTACACTCGTAGTCATAGTCATAATCATAGTCATTGTGTTAAACACTACACTCGTAGTCATAGTCATAATCATAGTCATTGTGTTAAACACTACACTCATAGCCATAGTCATAATCAGTCATTGTGTTAAACACTACACTCGTAGTCATAGGCATAATCATAGTCAATGTGTTAAACACTACACTCATTCATAGTCATAATCATAGTCATTGTGTCAAACACTACACTCAGTCATAGTCATAATCATAGTCATTGTGTCAAACACTACACTCATAGTCATAGTCATAATCATAGTCATTGTGTCAAACACTACACTCATAATCATAGTCATTGTGTCAAACACTACACTCGTAGTCATAGTCATAATCATAGTCATTGTGTTAAACACTACACTCGTAGTCATAGTCATAATCATAGTCATTGTGTTAAACACTACACTCATAGTCATAGTCATAATCATAGTCATTGTGTTAAACACTACACTCGTAGTCATAGTCATAATCATAGTCATTGTGTCAAACACTACACTCGTAGTCATAGTCATAATCATAGTCATTGTGTTAAATACTACACTCGTAGTCATAGTCATAATCATAGTCATTGTGTTAAACACTACACTCATAGTCATAGTCATAATCATAGTCATTGTGTTAAACACTACACTCAGTCAGAGTCATAATCATAGTCATTGTGTCAAACACTACACTCAGTCATAGTCATAATCATAGTCATTGTGTTCAACACTACACTCATAGTCATAGTCATTGTGTCAAACACTACACTCATAGTCATTGTGTCAAACACTACACTCATAATCAGTCATTGTGTCAAACACTACACTCGTAGTCATAGTCATAATCATAGTCATTGTGTTAAACACTACACTCATAGTCATAGTCAGTGTCAAACACTACACTCATAGTCATAGTCATAATCATAGTCATTGTGTTAAACACTACACTCATAATCATAGTCATTGTGTCAAACACTACACTCATAGTCATAGTCATAATCATAGTCATTGTGTTAAACACTACACTCGTAGTCATAGTCATTGTGTCAAACACTACACTCATAATCATAGTCATTGTGTCAAACACTACACTCATAGTCATAATCATAGTCATTGTGTCAAACACTACACTCGTAGTCATAGGCATAATCATAGTCATTGTGTTAAACACTACACTCATAGTCATAGTCATAATCATAGTCATTGTGTTAAACACTACACTCATAGTCATAGTCATTGTGTCAAACACTACACTCATAATCATAGTCATTGTGTCAAACACTACACTCATAGTCATAGTCATAATCATAGTCATTGTGTCAAACACTACACTCATAATCATAGTCATTGTGTCAAACACTACACTCGTAGTCATAGTCATAATCATAGTCATTGTGTCAAACACTACACTCATAATCATAGTCATTGTGTCAAACACTACACTCATAGTCATAATCATAGTCATTGTGTCAAACACTACACTCATAGTCATAGTCATAATCATAGTCATTGTGTCAAACACTACACTCATAATCATAGTCATTGTGTCAAACACTACACTCCTAGTCATAGTCATAATCATAGTCATTGTGTTAAACACTACACTCGTAGTCATAGTCATAATCATAGTCATTGTGTTAAACACTACACTCATAGTCATAGTCATAATCATAGTCATTGTGTTAAACACTACACTCGTAGTCATAGTCATAATCATAGTCATTGTGTCAAACACTACACTCGTAGTCATAGTCATAATCATAGTCATTGTGTTAAACACTACACTCGTAGTCATAGTCATAATCATAGTCATTGTGTTAAACAATACACTCATAGTCATAGTCATTGTGTCAAACACTACACTCATAGTCATAGTCATAATCATAGTCATTGTGTTAAACACTACACTCGTAGTCATAGTCATAATCATAGTCATTGTGTCAAACACTACACTCATAGTCATTGTGTTAAACACTACACTCATAGTCATAGTCATTGTGTCAAACACTACACTCATAATCATAGTCATTGTGTCAAACACTACACTCGTAGTCATAGTCATAATCATAGTCATTGTGTTAAACACTACACTCATAGTCATAGTCATTGTGTCAAACACTACACTCATAATCATAGTCATTGTGTCAAACACTACACTCATAGTCATAATCATAGTCATTGTGTCAAACACTACACTCGTAGTCATAGGCATAATCACAGTCATTGTGTTAAACACTACACTCATAGTCATAGTCATTGTGTTAAACACTACACTCATAGTCATAGTCATTGTGTTAAACACTACACTCGTAGTCATAGTCATAATCATAGTCATTGTGTCAAACACTACACTCATAATCATAGTCATTGTGTTAAACACTACACTCATAGTCATAGTCATTGTGTTAAACACTACACTCATAGTCATAATCATAGTCATTGTGTCAAACACTACACTCATAATCATAGTCATTGTGTTAAACACTACACTCATAATCATAGTCATTGTGTCAAACACTACACTCAGTCATAGTCATAATCATAGTCATTGTGTTAAACACTACACTCGTAGTCATAGTCATTGTGTCAAACACTACACTCATAATCATAGTCATTGTGTCAAACACTACACTCATAGTCATAATCATAGTCATTGTGTCAAACACTACACTCGTAGTCATAGGCATAATCATAGTCATTGTGTTAAACACTACACTCATAGTCAGTCATAATCATAGTCATTGTGTTAAACACTACACTCATAGTCATAGTCATTGTGTCAAACACTACACTCATAATCATAGTCATTGTGTCAAACACTACACTCATAGTCATAGTCATAATCATAGTCATTGTGTCAAACACTACACTCATAATCATAGTCATTGTGTCAAACACTACACTCATAATCATAGTCATTGTGTCAAACACTACACTCATAGTCATAATCATAGTCATTGTGTCAAACACTACACTCATAGTCATAGTCATAATCATAGTCATTGTGTCAAACACTACACTCATAATCATAGTCATTGTGTCAAACACTACACTCATAGTCATAATCATAGTCATTGTGTCAAACACTACACTCGTAGTCATAGGCATAATCATAGTCATTGTGTTAAACACTACACTCATAGTCATAGTCATTGTGTTAAACACTACACTCATAGTCATAGTCATTGTGTTAAACACTACACTCGTAGTCATAGTCATAATCATAGTCATTGTGTCAAACACTACACTCATAATCATAGTCATTGTGTTAAACACTACACTCATAGTCATAGTCATTGTGTTAAACACTACACTCATAGTGATAATCATAGTCATTGTGTCAAACACTACACTCATAATCATAGTCATTGTGTTAAACACTACACTCATAATCATAGTCATTGTGTCAAACACTACACTCAGTCATAGTCATAATCATAGTCATTGTGTTAAACACTACACTCGTAGTCATAGTCATTGTGTCAAACACTACACTCATAATCATAGTCATTGTGTCAAACACTACACTTATAGTCATAATCATAGTCATTGTGTCAAACACTACACTCGTAGTCATAGGCATAATCATAGTCATTGTGTTAAACACTACACTCATAGTCAGTCATAATCATAGTCATTGTGTTAAACACTACACTCATAGTCATAGTCATTGTGTCAAACACTACACTCATAATCATAGTCATTGTGTCAAACACTACACTCATAGTCATAGTCATAATCATAGTCATTGTGTCAAACACTACACTCATAATCATAGTCATTGTGTCAAACACTACACTCGTAGTCATAGTCATAATCATAGTCATTGTGTCAAACACTACACTCATAATCATAGTCATTGTGTCAAACACTACACTCATAGTCATAATCATAGTCACTGTGTCAAACACTACACTCATAGTCATAGTCATAATCATAGTCATTGTGTCAAACACTACACTCATAATCATAGTCATTGTGTCAAATACTACACTCCTAGTCAGTCATAATCATAGTCATTGTGTCAAACACTACACTCCTAGTCATAGTCATAATCATAGTCATTGTGTTAAACACTACACTCATAGTCATAGTCATTGTGTCAAACACTACACTCGTAGTCATAGTCATTGTGTTAAACACTACACTCATAGTCATAGTCATAATCATAGTCATTGTGTTAAACACTACACTCATAGTCATAGTCATTGTGTTAAACACTACAGTCGTAGTCATAGTCATTGTGTTAAACACTACACTCATAGTCATAGTCATTGTGTTAAACACTACACTCATAATCATAGTCATTGTGTCAAACACTACACTCGTAGTCATAGTCATTGTGTTAAACACTACACTCGTAGTCATAGTCATTGTGTCAAACACTACACTCATAATCATAGTCATTGTGTTAAACACTACACTCATAGTCATAGTCATTGTGTTAAACACTACACTTGTAGTCATAGCGATTTAGTACAAATACAAAAATATTAAGTACACAAAAAATACACTGGTTTTGAGCGTACTTGATGAAGGTTATTCCAGTAACATGTCGTGCACACTTAAATTGACATCAACACTTTTATTAGGGTATGACTTATGCTCATTGTTGAAGATCCTGCTGTGACTGAAATGTAGAACAGCAATGAAAGTACTGTTCCTTTTCTTTAATTTGCGTCTATATGTAATGTTTAATAGTCTCTCATGTTCATTTACATCCATATCATTTCTTACTACAGTCAAACTTCAGTCGAACTCAATAAATGGTCCCATCAATAATACAATGACAGATGTATGTTACGATTGAATGTGCTATTACTGCAAGGTGTGATAAATGTCAGATTACCAACAGATAATTGTTTACTTAACAATTACCGGTAGAGGGATAAACTTGTCATCATTTGTGTTAATTAGTCATTGGCTTAATTATCAACCATTAATTTCGATTAATAAAGAACAATTATTGAACCCAAGAGTCGCGTCACTGATTGTACCAAGCCGTGCCTACACTCGACAATAATTAAAACAATCAAATGTTTACAATCGTAATAAAGTTTATCAAAACAATATTTAAAATTAGTATTACATGAATTATTATTATTGAGTGTTTTTTGTTTGTTTGTTTTTTTATTTTCATAGTTGCTGGGATCGAATAATATCAAACTGCGTGGTCTCAAGGTTAATCTAAATACCCCCAAAAAATAGAAATGTACTCGTACTGAAATTCTGATTAACCTGAGTTTTTATGTGTATATAATATCAAAAGAAACAAATATAATTGCTTGAAATTCTAATTAAGAAAAAAGACTAGTATTACTGTGATCACAGCTCACTAAGATATACCCCCCGCTCCCCACATCTGTCCAACCTATGACATAGGGTAAAAATCCTATTTTCTGTCATATCAAGTTCAATAACTCTGGAACGGCAAAAGTGAAAATCGTCAAAAAAGAAAGGGATCCATCCTCTTCTCTTCACCAGTAAGCAGCTGATAAAATTTTAAAAGATTCTAAGAAACACAACTCAAGTTATCGTACGACATAGGATTTGTCTACAGACGGACGGACATACCCCTTACAACGAAACATTCTGAGAAACACTACTCAAGTTATCATACGACATGGGGTAAAAATCCTATTTTCCGTCATATCAAGTCCAATAACTGTTTTAGATACCTAAAACTTATGTCTCCCCTTAATGCGGCCATCTGTACAACAATAAGTTACACATTATGAGTTGAATGATACTATTTAAAAAACAATTATTTGACCTTCAGGTCAAAGGTCACTATGGTACACGACACACTGTCTTATGGTCATGACCCACATACCAAATATAATTGACCTATCTGGAAAAACAAAAAAGTTATGGTCTGGACAAGCTTCGCTGAGAAGAAGCAGAAGAAGCAGAAGAAAACATCAGACTAAAACAATATATGTCTCCCTTCGTTCGAAGAGGAGACATAATAATTATCAAGCAATATACCGATATCGATCCAAGTGTTAATGCCTGACCTCGTATTTCTTGTCTATAAAATAGATCACGAACAAAGTGAAAAAACGTTTCTAAGGAACGTTTGAAGATACCAAAGAGGTATTCAGAAGCCGTAATCTTTGAGAACTTTCTAAAGGATTAAATATTTTTTTATGAGAAAGGTCCACTTTACTGTGCATCAGTTATCATAGCGTAATGAAACTGTCCCGTGTCAGAACTGGATTTTTTTTCTCTCTAAAATTACGGGACCTCGGTGGCTCGAATTTCCGACAGCTCGAACAAATTTTGACAGTCCCTTCAAGTTCGAGCCAGCAAAGTTCTACTGTACGTTGAAAGCACAGGTTCAGAAAGTTTTATTTAAAGTTGGTATATATACAACAATACAACGTAAGCTCTCTGGAACTTTTCAAACCAACATTCTAATAGAAATATCTGACATTGTATAAATGTTATTATTTACATGTTATCTTTCTATCTGCACAAATTCTCAGGTTGAGCACTAGTAAATTGCTACCAATATTTTCAGGTATAGCACTAGTTAATGACTTCCCAAAATTTCAGGTTGGGCACTAGTGAATTGCTGCCCAAAATCTCGGGTAGAGCACTAGTTAATTTCTGCCCAAATTTGCTGGTTGAGCACTATTTAATTGCTTCCCAAAATCTCAGGTTGAGTACTAACTAACTGCTGCTCAAAATCTCAGGTTGAGCACTAGTTATTTGCTGCCCAAAATCTCTGATTGAGCACTAGTTATTTGCTGCCCAAAATCTCTGATTGAGCACATTACCTGCTGTCCAAAATCTCAGGTTGAGCACTAGTTAATTAATGTCCAAATTTTCAGATTGAGCACTAACTGCTGCTCAAAATCTCAGGTTGAGCACTAGTTAATTGCTGCCTAAAATCTCTGATTGAGCACTAACTAGCTAACTGCTGCCCAAAATCTTAGGTTGAGCACTAGTTGTTACCAAGAATGGGAAAAATGTTAAATATCTATTAAAATATATTTCTACCTGAACAATTAATAATTACCTGTATGTGTAGCACCCAAAACTTTACATGAATATCCAACAGTATCAAGTACCATTAAACGTAGACGTGGACTCTTAGACGATAATAAATGTTTACTTCTAGTTAACACCTGTATAAAAATAATATCTAGTTAAGAATTTTATTAACAGTTGAAATTTGAAAGCAACTACCCAAAAAGAATACTAAGAATTCATTTAAATTTGTGTGTACCGGTTTTTGTGGTTTGCGGAAAAATTTGCGTGGATGCATAATTTTGTGGATTCCCTCCCATCTAAAAATAAAAACAATTTACAGAAAAAATGTCTGGTATGATTTTTGCAGGAAATTGTGTGGAATCAAAATTATAGACAAAGAATGGTGACAAATATTTGTTGACTTATATATTTTGTGCCTATGAAATCAAAGAAACAATTGGTACTCCATGAATAATAATGAATTCACAGTAAATTAAATCAAATAAATAAAATTAAAGTCAACTTATCATAGAAACTTTGCATATTAAAGAGAACATTTTTCAATTTGAATCTTTTTCTAAAATGAATGAGTTATTTCCCTTTGACCAAGATTTGCTTAATTTTAAAATCAGATGCAGAGATTTTTCTGAAGATATGTCAATATTGCATCAACATTTTTTTTATTACTTGCCAATAAAATTGGTAATGCAATAACAGTTGTGTGGACCTGAGAAACAAGTACTTAATTATGAAGTGATCAGGGTTATTAAAGACAAATATCAAATTAACCACTGTGCCTAAACAATAATCCAAAACCTTTATTAAAAAACAATCTATGTATTTTATTAAATAACAAATGAGGCCGCCGTGGTCGTGATTATGGTAGTTGGATTTACAACTATCTATGCAATCAGTACTTATCACCATTAACTTTTTGAGTTCGAATCCAGCTCATGGCGAGGTGTACTCGATACAACATTATGTGATAAAGTTTGTCAGTGACTTGTGGTAGGTCTGTGGTTTATTTCCAGGTACTCCGGTTTCCTCCACCAATAAAACTGACTGCCACGATATACCCGAGATATTGCTGAAAGTGGCATTAAACACCATAACTCTCACCCTAACCTTTATTAGATAAAACTGGTGGAGGTTTAAAATGGACACGACTTAAAATGGACACGGCATGCTAACAACATAGTAGCCAATGCAAATAAAAGTCTTGGATTCTTGAAAAGAAACCTTAAAACCTCCAACACAAATATAAAGTCGCAGGCATACCTATCTCTTGTCCGTCCAAAACTAGAGTATGCATGCTCAGTTTGGAACCCTCACACTGCAGAACATTGCAATAAAATTGAGATGGTCCAACGACGGGCAGCTAGGTATGCCTGCAACAGATACCATAATACTAGCAGCATCACAGACATGCTACAAACTCTCACCTGGCCTTCATTACAACGTCGACTCAAAACAAAACTTATCATGTTCTACAAGATTGTTCACCATATAGTTGCAGTTCCTACAATATTAATACCTACAGACCCAAGAATCAGACAATTTCATCCATTTACATACAGACATCTTCATGCATTCAAAGATCCGTACAAGTACTCATTCTTTCCGAACACAATCATTCACTGGAATATACTACCTCAAACTATAGTTCTATGCCCAACAGTCAACACGTTTAGAGAACAGCTAACACCAACTGTTCTCAGCCATCTACAATCACAAATTTAAATAAAAATGAAATTGTAAATAGTTTTAACCACAAAATTTGTTTCTGTTGGCACCACTTGTAAATATGTTATAAACTGACTGAATTTATTATTATTTCTTATTCCCACGCATGTGCAACAGCTAGTGATCATCCAGTGGATGGATAGCTGTATACCAAAAGAAGAAGGCTGACATATTGGACATATTTCTCTGCAAATTGACATGCAATTCTTGACTGTAGACACTGAATGAGAATTTTAAATTAACAAAACACAATATTCAGTTCTGATCACCTTCACACTAGTTTTGTTCAGTATCAAAATAATATTTATTATAAGTACCTCTTTAACAATATCAACATGCTTAGGAAGAGGAGGCTTAATATCTGGTTCTGTGACATTTTCTTCTTCTGGTTCCAGTTGATCATGTGATTCATCTACTTCCTGTTCCTGACCTTCTGATATCCTCAGTGTTTTACAATAATCCAAAAGATCATCCAAAAGAGTTACATTAGAAGATGATGGTGTTTTATAAGTTGAAACATTTACTGTCTTCTTCAACTGAAAAAATACAATATAAACCTTCCATTCATTTGTTCGTTTTTTTTGTTCATTTTTGAGCGAGTGTGTGAGTGAGTGATTCTTGCTTAACGAAAGTGAGCATTTTCCAGCTATATCCTGGAGAAAACAAATTGTTTTTGATGAGATGATGAAGATGCTATCTGCTTTGTACTCAGCCAAAACGCTTAAGACTTTTATAGTATTAGCTCAGTGACTTATGACAGGTCGGTGGTTTTCTCTGGGTAGTCCAACTTCCTCTACCAATAAAACTGACCACCATAATATAACTGAAATATTGTTGAAAGCAATGTTAAACATCATACACCTCACCCTCTGGTAAGCATTATACTATGACCACAATAACACAAAAACCCAAACAACGAATCAAAAAGCAACTAAAACAAAATGTAATGAATGTTTTGTTTACAACGACAGCTGATAAGATAGGATAAAAGAATGTTACTTTCCAGCAGACCATGATCTGATTAGAATTAGATCTCAATTTTCTTCCTCTTTTTCAGATGTGTAGCATATATCTACCTGTCCTATATGTATAGGTGCACCAGGATGTATTGCCGAATAAGTAGTAGTTATCCCATGAAGACACATTTTGTCTATATCAAATACAAACATCCAGAAAAAATTCAGTTACTAAGAAAAAATCCCTATTCTTACTATTACAGTGAAACCTGTTCAAACTAAACCCTGAACCCTACCATAACCTGTATAAATAGAACCCTGAACAAACCATAACCTGTATAAATAGAACCCTGAACCCTACCATAACCTGTATAAATAGAACCCTGAACAAACCATAACCTGTATAAATAGAACCCTGAACCCTACCATAACCTGTATAAATAGAACCCTGAACCCTACCATAACCTGTATAAATAGAACCCTGAACCCTACCATAACCTGTATAAATAGAACCCTGAACCCTACCATAACCTGTATAAATAGAACCCTGAACCCTACCATAACCTGTATAAATAGAACCCTGAACAAACCATAACCTGTATAAATAGAACCCTGAACCCTACCATAACCTGTATAAATAGAACCCTGAACAAACCATAACCTGTATAAATAGAACCCTGAACAAACCATAACCTGTATAAATAGAACCCTGAACCCTACCATAACCTGTATAAATAAAACCCTGAACAAACCATAACCTGTATAAATAGAACCCTGAACCCTACCATAACCTGTATAAATAGAACCCTGAACCCTACCATAACCTGTATAAATAGAACCCTGAACAAACCATAACCTGTATAAATAGAACCCTGAACCCTACCATAACCTGTATAAATAGAACCCTGAACAAACCATAACCTGTATAAATAGAACCCTGAACAAACCATAACCTGTATAAATAGAACCCTGAACCCTACCATAACCTGTATAAATAGAACCCTGAACAAACCATAACCTGTATAAATAGAGCCCTGAACCCTACCATAACCTGTATAAATAGAACCCTGAACAAACCATAACCTGTATAAATAGAACCCTGAACAAACCATAACCTGTATAAATAGAACCCTGAACCCTACCATAACCTGTATAAATAGAACCCTGAACAAACCATAACCTGTATAAATAGAACCCTGAACAAACCATAACCTGTATAAATAGAACCCTGAACCCTACCATAACCTGTATAAATAGAACCCTGAACAAACCATAACCTGTATAAATAGAACCCTGAACAAACCATAACCTGTATAAATAGAACCATGAACCCTACCATAACCTGTATAAATAGAACCCTGAACAAACCATAACCTGTATAAATAGAACCCTGAACCCTACCATAACCTGTATAAATAGAACCCTGAACAAACCATAACCTGTATAAATAGAACCCCGAACCCTACCATAACCTGTATAAACTAAACCCTGAACAAACCATAACCTGTATAAATAGAACCCTGAACCCTACCATAACCTGTATAAACTAAACCCTGAACAAACCATAACCTGTATAAATAGAACCATGAACTCTACCATAACCTGTATAAATAGAACCCTGAACCCTACCATAACCTGTATAAATAGAACTTGAAATAAAGTCCCAATGTAGGAAATCTTTGTTAATTTAATCTGTATAAACTGAACACCTGTCTATTTAGAACACATTTATTCAGTTTAGACAGGTTTCACTGTATTATTCATTAAAATGACTTCCCCCCCCCCCCCCTCCCAAGACTATACTCACATGGCAAGGGAACCATCTGACAACAGCTTTCACCAGCTCATTTAACACACCCATAAATAATGCTGCTTGGTCGTCATAGTAATCGTCTAATGACGATAACACCTAAATATACAAAGGAAAATATTAACAAAGAGCATTATACAATTGATGACTTTCGATGAGGTGAATCCTTGTATTCACTGAAACAGAAAGTCATTAACTGTTTTATTATATATGACATTAAATCAAAATTGAATTAACACCAAACAGCGCCGACTTTGTTCCCCAGACACCACTGTCTCCCCAACGTCTGCCATTATTAATTTAATTGTGTACCGAAAGTAATTAGTAAGAACGCATCTGATTAGTCAATGACAAAACTTAAGCCAATGATAATTGGGAAACACCATTTCTATTTTAAGGTGTCTGGAGAAGCATTGGAATATTATGTTCACCTCTCGTGACTTTTTGCACGTTGAATATAACGTTTTATCAAAGAATGTTACTAGGGACGTCAGCCAATCAGAAATGACATTATCTGAAGTCATATAATAAAGTAAATTGTAAGCATGTACTGACCTCTTTGGGCGAGTTCAAGTAGATAACTCGAGCTTAGTATGATTTAGCTACTTACATAATTTTTCAACCCAGGAATGTTCCAGGGTTGGACTCTAGTAACTCGCGAGAAATGCTAAATCAACCAAAGTTGTAATTTTGACTATGCTGGTTCTGAGCCTAAACACGAGCGTTGATAGAGTCAAACAATTTGATAGAGTTTTTCGTTCAAATTGGACTCTATTCAGTAATCTAGTTCCACCTAAGCTTGCCCTGTATAGTTAAGAATATTAGATAAAAATCAAACGTAGATGTCAAATTAAGTGCACATGACACGTTTCTAGAATAACCTTCATCAGGTACACTCAAAAAGTCAAAATATTTGAAAACCAAATAGTGAGTGAATGATTGTTGTTTTACGTCAAATCAAAAATTTTTAAGCTATGGCAAGAAAAAGTTCATTTTCAATGAGATGATGATGAGGACCGAACTAGACAAACACGCTTAGTTGTATCTTTACAGTGCTAACTGACTGAAACAACAGTCCGCGGATAGACATGTCGCCCCTCTCCGACACATTATCCTGATTCCAAGCCAACCAGTCTTTGTTCTTGTTCCTTAATGCTGCATGTTTAGAGGAGAAGCAACAAATACAGATTGTATATTCTTTGGATTGACCACAACCAAGGTTCAAACACACAATCTACAGCACTCCAGACGAGCATGCTTATTATTACACCTCCGACAAACACACAATCTACAGCACTCCAGACGAGCATGCTTATTATTACACCTCTGACAAACACACAATCTACAGCACTCGAGACGAGCATGCTTATTATTACACCTCCGACAAACACACAATCTACAGCACTCGAGACGAGCATGCTTATTATTACACCTCTGACAAACACACAATCTACAGCACTCAAGACGAGCATCCTGATTGTTACACCTCTGACAAACACACAATCTACAGCCCTCGAGACGAGCATGCTTATTATTACACCTCTGACTAACACACAATCTACAGCACTCCAGACGAGCATGCTTATTATTACACCTCTGACAAACACACAATCTACAGCACTCGAGACGAGCATGCTTATTATTACACCTCTGACTAACACACAATCTACAGCACTCCAGACGAGCATGCTTATTATTACACCTCTGACAAACACACAATCTACAGCACTCGAGACGAGCATGCTTATTATTACACCTCTGACAAACACACAATCTACAGCACTCGAGACGAGCATGCTTATTATTACACCTCTGACAAACACACAATCTACAGCACTCGAGACGAGCATGCTTATTATTACACCTCCGACAAACACACAATATACAGCACTCGAGACGAGCATGCTTATTATTACACCTCTGACAAACACACAATCTACAGCACTCGAGACGAGCATGCTTATTATTACACCTCTGACAAACACACAATCTACAGCACTCGAGACAAGCATGCTTATTATTACACCTCTGACAAACACACAATCTACAGCACTCGAGACGAGCATGCTTATTATTACACCTCTGACAAACACACAATCTACAGCACTCGAGACGAACATGCTTATTATTACACCTCTGACAAACACACAATCTACAGCACTCGAGACGAGCATGCTTATTATTACACTTCTGACAAACACACAATCTACAGCCCTCGAGACGAGCATGCTTATTATTACACCTCCGACAAACACACAATCTACAGCCCTCGAGACGAGCATGCTTATTATTACACCTCTGACAAACACACAATCTACAGCACTCGAGACGAACATGCTTATTATTACACCTCTATTTAAGTTTGTAAATGTTTAAACTTTAGAAAGTTCATAAATTTCTTTAATTTACCATAATTGGTCATGTTTATACACATCCCTGCATTTAACTTTTCAATCACAATTTGAGGGGCTGCCGTGGTCGATCATATGGTAGTTGGATTTACAACTACCTGTGCAATCAGTGCCTATCACCACTAAAGTTGTGAATTTGAATCCCACTCATGGCAAGGTGTACTGGATACAACATTATGTGATAAAGTTTGTCAGTGACTTGCGACAGGTCGGTGGTTTTCTCCACCAATAAAACTGATCGCCACGATATAACTGAAATATTGTTGAAAGTGGCATTAAACACCATAACCCTAACCCCTTACCCTCAAATGTGGAACCCCAGCTATGACCAGTTGAGCTACAATGAGTCACAATGCAGAGGTAGTCGCCAAATACTACCTTAAATTTACAAAAATAGAGGTAAAAACAAAGAAATTTTCCGTTTTACCTCTTGGATGGTGTCATCAATAAGCGGTAATATTTCAACACTACTGT
This sequence comes from Bathymodiolus septemdierum, assembly GCA_963383655.1. Taxonomy (NCBI): domain Eukaryota; kingdom Metazoa; phylum Mollusca; class Bivalvia; order Mytilida; family Modiolidae; genus Bathymodiolus; species Bathymodiolus septemdierum. Next base: position 43,389,460 of record OY726530.1, on the reverse strand, counting down.
ACTGTAATATCACTTTTAACACCAGGGGGCTCTGTTTGTTCTCATTAAAGTATCGCAGACGAAGAGATATAGCATTTACCAAGTAATCTGCATTTCGTTGCAACAATTGATCTATTGAGCTGAAAAAAGGAAAGAAAATATTTGTTAGTACGTTTATTAACTTCATATCACTGGCTTTCTGACTAAAATCTGTACAATAGACCATTTGCACATTTCCGCCTTCATTCTAAAATTATACATTTTTCAACTTTTATATAGAGTTCTTTCCCCAAAATTCAATGAAAGGTCAATATATTTTCCACATAATCCATACAGAATTTTAATGTTGTAACAACTAGTGAATTTTTTATTTGCTATAGAATTATCATATAGAATAAACTGTGTTAGCAGTAGACAAAAAATGTCAATAGCCAAAGTGGCTAATCACCATTTTTTTTCCAAGCCACATTTGCATGTGATTAGCCACACATCTGAAATCGACACTGATCTTAATCTTGATTGGATACGATGTTACGTCCGGAGACATTATTACACGCATTCATCAAGGTTTACATATTACTGGGCCCCCCCTTACTATATCAGCGAATAATTTAACTGGTTCCTCTGCAGATTGAATCTTGTTGATGATGTCTTGCGGTAAAAGGTTCCAATCTTTGACTGTGTTTGGGAGAAAGCTGAATTTCAGTATATCGGTCTTGGCTGGAAGTCTGAGATAATGTTTTCTTCTTTCTTTTAGCGATTCTAATTTTGTCTGCTTAAGTATAGTTGTCATACTGCCTGGTTCATAGTTGTAGTTTGATGTAATAAATCTAGCAGTCCTTTTCTGAACTTTTTCCAGGTTTTCTTGTCGGCAAGATCGATATGGGTCCCAGGCTGTGCTGGCATATTCTGAGACAGGTCGAATGAGTCCTTTATATGGGGCATGATGACAGGTTCCATTTTAATAATCCCAGGGTTCTATAGGATTTGCTACATATTTCCTCTATGTGTTTCCCCCAATGTAAGTTGTTCGTGATGAACAAACACTCATTTGAAATTATGTAACACTTTATTGATTTTGTAAAAAATGACAAAAGTGTCCCTTGCCGTTTTCTAGGATTAGAATCTGTCTCCGATTCATTTGAGACCATAACAAGGTCAGATTCGTCCTTGTTGGCCATATGGTAAACATCAAAAGTAAAAAGAAAATTGATATCGAAAACGGATTTTTGTATCCAGAACTGAAATGCGTTTAACATAAATAATTTTCAGGAAATGACTTAAAAGACGCGTCTTTATGTTCAGTTTTGAATATTACTTTTATTTACATCTTGTCAGCTGAACGTTTTTTCAGATACACGTTACTGGTTTGAAATTGAAATAAAAGATTTTTTCGAGTACCGTAAATATTTCATTCGCCAAAGTGGCGATCGCAACTGAATTTTTATTAGCCACATCTGAAGTTTAATCGCCCATGGCAAGTGTGGCGACCTTTAGCACTAACACAGATAATAAATCATAATTGTCGAAATAAAAACCAGTCTTTTTAATCTTCTGCTAAACCAGAGAGACCATGGTCGTGATCGAATCCCACCCCGGCGAGGTGTACTGGATACAACATGATGTGATAAAGTTTGTCAGTAACTTGCGACAGGTATGTGGTTTTCTCTGGGTACTCCAGTTTCTTCCACCAATAAAGCTGACCACCACGATATAACTGAAATATTGTTGAAAGTGGCATTAAGTACCATAAAAACCACCAAACTGAAAAATATACTCAAATCTGTATGCAACTGTTATTTATAGTATTTTTTCCATTTATTAAAAGCACAAAATATTTTTAATAAATTTCTCATTGTCCACACCTAAAGATATTTTTTATATTTACCTTTTTCGACACTGACTAATAATAAATTGCTACACCCTTTTGTGTACCAAATCAAGACTATTTAAGAAATTAATTTGAAATACAGTTTGACTAAGAAACATCATAATATTATGTTTATAAAAATAAAATGGCAATGTTGCAGAAACAATGATTTTCAAAAAAAAAAAAAAAAAAAAAAAAAAAAAAAAAAAAAAAAATCGAATCTAAAATAGATTCCATTTTACAAAATTTGAAGAAAAAAATTCCAAAAATAAAGTGTTATTTTTGCCAATATTAATTTTGTGAAAAAAACCCATAACATTGCTCAATAAACAGTATTGCTAACCTATAGTTTAAGGCAGAACAGATGTCACACAGACTGATATAAGATGTGCTACTGATAAATGCTGTGTTGTCTCCTAGCTTCTCCAGTAATGGATACAATGTCTGTATTAGGAACGGACAAAACCTCTTTCCAAGAACCTGCAAGAATATACACATAGGTGTTTTATTTCATAGAATATTTTGGTGGCGATTTTAAATTGAACTTGTTTTTGTGCATGCTGGATTTTGAACAATATTCCATATGCATACATAATCTGCTCTTTGTAATTTTTCTTTCAAATTCTTTCATATAAATAACTAAAACCAGACCAGAAGAGAGGGGTTGGTATCCCATTAACTGGTTTAAACCTGCCACATTATTGTGTCTGTCCCAAGCCAACGTCATGTCATGATCTTTTTTTTATATTAAATGAGTTGAGGCGACAGGTAATTGATTGTTTTGTTGATATTGGTGGAATTGTTAACCATCACTGTTTAAACTTTGTTTTCTCATAATGGATGGTTCAAAGTTGTTATATCAAAAAGAACAATGCAATGGCCATGTACATTTCAACTTGTTTGATGAATTAGAATGTTTGAGATAAAAATAACCCAATTATTTTGACGATGTAAATTTCCCATCTTTGGTAAATATTTTTGCTTTCTTGAAATTATTTATTAAACTATTATTTTGATAACTGAGAATTTAACTACAACCTTCCGAAAGTAAAAGTTAATGGTTTGGTTTGGTTTATGGTGCTTAATGCCACTTTCAACAATATTTTAGTTATATCATGGGGGGTCAGTTTTATTGGTGGAGGAAACCGGAGTACCCGAAGAAAACCACTGACATGTCGCAAGTCACTGACAAACTTTATCACATCATGTTGTATCAAGTACACCTCCCATGAACAGGATTCAAACTCACAACGTTAGTGGTGATAGGCACTGATTGCACAGATAGTTATAAAACAAACTACCATACGATCACGACAGCCCCTTAAAAGTTAATGTTTTCAGAAAATAATCAAATGCATTGATCAATTTTTGGTATTAGACAATGAGAAGAGATGAAAACAAGAGATAACTAGTATTACTGTGTTGTGCTCACTAAGATATACCCCCCGCTCCCCACATCTGTCCAACCTATTTCCATAACCAAACCATTACTGATTGTTCCAACCAAAAATGAAAGAGACCCTCCTCTCTTCACCGGTAAGCTGCTGATAAAATTTCAAAACATTCTGAGAAACACTATTCAGTTATCATACGACATAGGGTAAAAATCCTATTTTCTGTCATATCAAGTCCAATAACTCTGGAATGGCAAAAGTGAAAATCGTCAAAAATGAAGGGGATCCTCCTCTCTTCACCAGTAAACAGCTGATAAAATTTTAATTATCGTACGACATAGGATTTGTCTAGACGGATGGACATGGTGAAACCAGAATACCCCCCTACAACTTCGTTGCGGGGGGTATAATAAAGCACTGAAGCATACATACAGCACACTAGTCAACCAATTTGATTGGTTTATGGTTTTTAACACCACTTTCACCAATATTTCAGTTATATTGTGGCGGAGGAAACCAGATTATCCGGAGAAATCCATCGACCTGTTTCAAGTCACTGACAAACTTTATCACATAATGTTGTACTGAGTACACCTCGCCTGAGCAGGATTCGAACTCACAACGTTAGTGGTGATAGGCACCGATTGTACAAATAGTTGTAAATCAAACTACCATACAATCACGAACACAACAGCCCCACCATCCATTTGAAGAAAATTAATGATTTTCATGTCCAAAATAAAAATAATCCTTGTGCATGTACTACACATACCTTGGTAAAGTAATACATGTGTACTGTGTAAATATTACTGTTTATATGTGTGCATGTACTACACATACCATGGCAAAGTAATACATGTGTACTGTGTAAATATTACTGTTTATATGTGTGCATGTACTACACATACCATGGCAAAGTAATACATGTGTACTGTGTAAATATTACTGTTTATATGTGTGCATGTACTACACATACCATGGCAAAGTAATACATGTGTACTGTGTAAATATTACTGTTTATATGTGTGCATGTACTACACATACCATGGTAAAGTAATACATGTGTACTGTGTAAATATTACTGTTTATATGTGTGCATGTACTACACATACCATGGCAAAGTAATACATGTGTACTATGTAAATATTACTGTTTATATGTGTGCATGTACTACACATACCATGGCAAAGTAATACATGTGTACTATGTAAATATTACTGTTTATATGTGTGCATGTACTACACATACCATGGCAAAGTAATACATGTGTACTGTGTAAATATTACTGTTTATATGTGTGCATGTACTACACATACCATGGCAAAGTAATACATGTATACTGTGTAAATATTACTGTTTATATGTGTGCATGTACTACACATACCATGGCAAAGTAATACATGTGTAATGTGTAAATATTACTGTTTATATGTGTGCATGTACTACACATACCATGGCAAAGTAATACATGTGTACTGTGTAAATATTACTGTTTATATGTGTGCATGTACTACACATACCATGGTAAAGTAATACATGTGTACTGTGTAAATATTACTGTTTATATGTGTGCATGTATTACACATACCATGGCAAAGTAATACATGTGTACTGTGTAAATATTACTGTTTATATGTGTGCATGTATTACACATACCATGGCAAAGTAATACATGTGTACTGTGTAAATATTACTGTTTATATGTGTGCATGTACTACACATACCATGGCAAAGTAATACATGTGTACTGTGTAAATATTACTGTTTATATGTGTGCATGTATTACAAATACCATGGCAAAGTAATACATGTGTACTGTGTAAATATTACTGTTTATATGTGTGCATGTATTACACATACCATGGCAAAGTAATACATGTGTACTGTGTAAATATTACTGTTTATATGTGTGCATGTACTACACATACCATGGCAAAGTAATACATGTGTACTGTGTAAATATTACTGTTTATATGTGTGCATGTACTACACATACCATGGTAAAGTAATACATGTGTACTGTGTAAATATTACTGTTTATGTGTGCATGTACTACACATACCATGGCAAAGTAATACATGTGTACTGTGTAAATATTACTGTTTATATGTGTGCATGTATTACACATACCATGGTAAAGTAATATATGTGTACTGTGTAAATATTACTGTTTATATGTGTGCATGTACTTCACATACCTTGGTAAAGTAATACATGTGTACTGTGTAAATATTACTGTTTATATGTGTGCATGTACTACACATACCATGGCAAAGTAATACATGTGCACTGTGTAAATATTACTGTTTATATGTGTGCATGTACTACACATACCATGGCAAAGTAATACATGTGTACTATGTAAATATTACTGTTTATATGTGTGCATGTACTACACATACCTTGGCAAAGTAATACATGTGTAATGTGTAAATATTACTGTTTATATGTGTGCATGTACTACACATACCATGGCAAAGTAATACATGTGTAATGTGTAAATATTACTGTTTATATGTGTGCATGTACTACACATACCTTGGCAAAGTAATAGATGTGTAATGTGTAAATATTACTGTTTATATGTGTGCATGTACTACACATACCTTGGCAAAGTAATAGATGTGTAATGTGTAAATATTACTGTTTATATGTGTGCATGTACTACACATACCATGGCAAAGTAATACATGTCTACTGTGTAAATATTACTGTTTATATGTGTGCATGTACTACACATACCTTGGCAAAGTAACCAATTCCTTCCAGATACAGGCAAGTCTGTATAATATTTCTGTTAAAACTGTTGACAGTGTTGTCATGGGAAACAAGATTAATGGCAAGAAGACGTGTCTCTGGTGTCGACATTGTACTGTCATGTGACGGACTAGTGATGAGGTTAAAGTTCACAGGAGATAAATATTCTTCTATTAACATTCTAAAACATGAAAATAATTTAACAATGTAGTTTATATCAGACAGGATCTACTGTATGGTACAACATTATCCCTATATTAGACAGGGTAATTGTGAATGGAGATATGCAGTGCATTCAAGCATTAATTAATAATTGATGACAGTATCATAGGTATGTTTAACTACGAGGGCAAATCATTTACATCTACAAGCTCTTGTGCAACCATGATGAATGAAATTTGTAGTAATGTAAAATAGAATAGTAGCTTATTCATTTTGATGAGGTTATTCACAATTTGACCATAAATCATTTCTATAACACATCTTTTGTTTTACAGGAGTCAATTCTCCTTCTAACTCAAATACTTGGATATTTAACCAATAAAAACATCTGTAGCCCTTTTCACAATTTTTTTTCCGATAAATATTTAGATCATGAAAAGTTTCAGAAACCAGAGGCTCTCAAGAGCCTGTATCGTTCACCTGGTTATAAAAAGAACCAATTGGTCCTATGTAAAAACTATGTCCTGCAGTGGTAGTCATCTTGGAATTACGATCAACATAAAAAACACAAAGTTTGTAAAGGACCTTCTAATGATTGATGCACAGTTTAGGTTCAATCAGTGCAATAGCTTCAGAGAAGAATATATTTCTGTATTTTCCCCATATGGTCCTGTGTTAATACTATGACCTGTGGTGGCAGCCATCTTGGATTTCCAATCGGCATAAAAAACAGAGGACCTTCCAATGATCATTCCTGGGCAGTTTGGTTTCAACTGTCCAAGTGGTTTCAGAGAAGAAGCGTTTTGAAACATTTTTCCCATAGGGTCCAATGTTAAACTAAGTCCTACCGTAGCTGCCATTTTGAATTTCATATCAGAACAAAAAACGTAAAGTTTGTAGAGGACCATCTAATGAACATTCATGTACAGTTTGGCTTTAATCATGTTTGTAGTTTCTGAGAAGAAGGCATTTGAACATTTTCCCATAGGGTCCAATGTTAATCTATGTATTGCGGTGGTGGCCATCTTGGATTTCCGATCGGCATAAAAAAAACACACTTTGTAGAGGACCATCCAATGATCATTCCTGGGTAGTTTGGTTTCAATTATCCAAGTGGTTTCAGAGAAGAAGCGTTTTGAAACATTTTTCCCATAGGGTCCAATGTTAAACTAAGTCCTCCCGCAGCCGCCATTTTGAATTTCATATCGGAACAAAAAACGTAAAGTTTGTAGAGGACCATCCAATGAACATTCATGTACAGTTTGGCTTTAATCATATTTGTAGTTTCTGAGAAGAAGGCATTTGAACATTTTCCCATAGGGTCCAATGTTAATCTATGTCCTGCGGTGGTGGCCAGCTTTATTTTTCGATCGGCATAAAAAAACAGAAACTTTGTAGAGGACCTTCCAATGATCATTCCTGGGCAGTTTGGTTTCAATTGTCCAAGTGGTTTCAGAGAAGAAGCATTTTGAAACATTTTTCCCATAGGGTCCAATGTTAAACTAAGTCCTGCCGTAGCCGCCATTTTGAATTTCATATCGGAACAAAAAATCTTAAGATTGTAGAGGACCATCCAATGAACATTCATGTACAGTTTGGCTTTAAGCATATTTGTAATTTCTGAGAAGAAGGCATTTGAACATTTTCCCACAGGGTCCAATGTTAATCTATGTCCTGCGGTGGTGGCCATCTTGGATTTCCAATCGGCATAAAAAAGAGTAACTTGGTAAAGGACATTCCAATAATCATTCATTTACAGTTTGGGTTCAGTCAGTTCATTAGTTTCAGAGAAGAAGATCTTTGAAATTTCAGCCAATCATAGCATATTATTGGCCCTGGCAGCCATGTTGAATATCAGACTGGAACGAAAAATAGTAACTTTGTAGAGGACCATCCAAGGAACATTCCTGCTAAGTTTGGTTCCAATTGGCCCAGTGGTTTCGGAGAAGAAGCTTGAAATGTGAAAAGTTTACAGACGACGGACGCCAAGTGATGGCAATAGTTCACCTGGACCTTTGGTCCAGGTGAACTAAAAAGCATATGCAAATAGTAGGTGTAAAAAATGTTGTAACTTTAAGAGTATTACTACCTCCTCGTAAGTGTAAAATGTTGTAACTTTAAGAGTATTACTACCTCCTCGTAAGTGTAAAATGTTGTAACTTTAAGAGTATTACTACCTCCTCGTAAGTGTAAAATGTTGTAACTTTAAGAGTATTACTACCTCCTCGTAAGTGTAAAATGTTGTAACTTTAAGAGTATTACTACCTCCTCGTAAGTGTAAAATGTTGTAATTTTAAGAGTATTACTACCTCCTCGTAAGTGTAAAATGTTGTAACTTTAAGAGTATTACTGCCTCCTCGTAAGTGTAAAATGTTGTAACTTTAAGAGTATTACTACCTCCTCGTAAGTGTAAAATGTTGTAACTTTAAGAGTATTACTACCTCCTCGTAAGTGTAAAATGTTGTAACTTTAAGAGTATTACTACCTCCTCGTAAGTGTAAAATGTTGTAACTTTAAGAGTATTACTACCTCCTCGTAAGTGTAAAATTTTTAACGTAAGAGAAGTATTTCTCTTATCTTTTATCATAAGTGAAAAAATAAACAAACATGGCCGCTGCATTTGTGCTTTTGTTTGAAAATGAGAGAGCAATTTATCGTGGACATTTTCTGTGATCTTATTACACATAAATGTTTATTGACACAAATCTGATTCAATCTACAAGCAGATGTGACAAATGATATTGTTGTTAACTAGCTTTTGATGTGACTAATAACAGTGCATTCCGTAAATTTATTTTAATTCAATTTCAGATCTCAAAATTGGGAATGGCTGACAATCAAAAAGACTACTTCCAAACAACAAGAGAATTCTTTTTCTTTTCCTTTAATTTTTTTATAAAAACACGAGTACAGGATTTTCTGCTAGACATTAGCTTCACATCCAAAAGTTTTGTGCGAATAGCCACTCGGACCGGGAATTTTCTGGATGCAATAATACCGTTCCGATATTGCTACTGTCCCTTAGACTTGACATAATGCAGTTCAACTGTACAATATGAATTATTGCCTATGCCAATATAAATACAGCAGTGTAAATCACTTGTTTACTCTGTAAATAAAGAGGACATAACTACATAAGTTTCTTACAATGATACAAAACTTACTTCACAATTTCTTCAAGGGTATTTATTTTATGTTGTAGTTCTCCATCTTTTTTCTTAGTTATACCAAGGTGTACTGAAAAAGATGTTAACAGTATTAGTTATACCAAGGTGTACTGAAAAAGATGTTAACAGTATTACTTATACCAAGGTGTACTGAAAAAGATGTTAACAGTATTAGTTATACCAAGGTGTACTGAAAAAGATGTTAACAGTATTACTTATACCAAGGTGTACTGAAAAAGATGTTAACAGTATTAGTTATACCAAGGTGTACTGAAAAAGATGTTAACAGTATTAGTTATACCAAGGTGTACTGAAAAAGATGTTAACAGTATTAGTTATACCAAGGTGTACTGAAAAAGATGTTAACAGTATTAGTTATACCAAGGTGTACTGAAAAAGATGTTAACAGTATTAGTTATACCAAGGTGTACTGAAAAAGATGTTAACAGTATTAGTTATACCAAGGTGTACTGAAAAAGATGTTAACAGTATTAGTTATACCAAGGTGTACTGAAAAAGATGTTAACAGTATTAGTTATACCAAGGTGTACTGAAAAAGATGTTAACAGTATTAGTTATACCAAGGTGTACTGAAAAAGATGTTAACAGTATTAGTTATACCAAGGTGTACTGAAAAAGATGTTAACAGTATTAGTTATACCAAGGTGGACTGAAAAAGATGTTAACAGTATTAGTTATACCAAGGTGTACTGAAAAAGATGTTAACAGTATTAGTTATACCAAGGTGTACTGAAAAAGATGTTAACAGTATTAGTTATACCAAGGTGTACTGAAAAAGATGTTAACAGTATTAGTTATACCAAGGTGGACTGAAAAAGATGTTAACAGTATTAGTTATACCAAGGTGGACTGAAAAAGATGTTAACAGTATTAGTTATACCAAGGTGTACTGAAAAAGATGTTAACAGTATTAGTTATACCAAGGTGGACTGAAAAAGATGTTAACAGTATTAGTTATACCAAGGTGGACTGAAAAAGATGTTAACAGTATTAGTTATACCAAGGTGGACTGAAAAAGATGTTAACAGTATTAGTTATACCAAGGTGGACTGAAAAAGATGTTAACAGTATTAGTTATACCAAGGTGGACTGAAAAAGATGTTAACAGTATTAGTTATACCAAGGTGGACTGAAAAAGATGTTAACAGTATTAGTTATACCAAGGTGGACTGAAAAAGATGTTAACAGTATTAGTTATACCAAGGTGGACTGAAAAAGATGTTAACAGTATTAGCTATACCAAGGTGAACTGAAAAAGATGTTAACAGTATTAGCTATACCAAGGTGGACTGAAAAAGATGTTAACAGTATTAGCTATACCAAGGTGGACTGAAAAAGATGTTAACAGTATTAGCTATACCAAGGTGCACTGAAAAAGATGTTAACAGTATTAGCTATACCAAGGTGGACTGAAAAAGATGTTAACAGTATGAGTTATACCAAGGTGGACTGAAAAAGATGTTAACAGTATGAGTTATACCAAGGTGGACTGAAAAAGATGTTAACAGTATGAGTTATACCAAGGTGGACTGAAAAAGATGTTAACAGTATGAGTTATACCAAGGTGGACTGAAAAAGATGTTAACAGTATTAGTTATACCAAGGTGGACTGAAAAAGATGTTAACAGTATTAGTTATACCAAGGTGGACTGAAAAAGATGTTAACAGTATTAGTTATACCAAGGTAAACTGAAAAAGATGTTAACAGTATTAGTTATACCAAGGTGTACTGAAAAAGATGTTAACAGTATTAGTTATACCAAGGTGTACTGAAAAAGATGTTAACAGTATTAGTTATACCAAGGTGTACTGAAAAAGATGTTAACAGTATTACTTATACCAAGGTGTACTGAAAAAGATGTTAACAGTATTACTTATACCAAGGTGTACTGAAAAAGATGTTAACAGTATTACTTATACCAAGGTGTACTGAAAAAGATGTTAACAGTATTAGTTATACCAAGGTGTACTGAAAAAGATGTTAACAGTATTAGTTATACCAAGGTGGACTGAAAAAGATGTTAACAGTATTAGTTATACCAAGGTGTACTGAAAAAGATGTTAACAGTATTAGTTATACCAAGGTGTACTGAAAAAGATGTTAACAGTATTAGTTATACCAAGGTGTACTGAAAAAGATGTTAACAGTATTAGTTATACCAAGGTGTACTGAAAAAGATGTTAACAGTATTAGTTATACCAAGGTGTACTGAAAAAGATGTTAACAGTATTAGTTATACCAAGGTGTACTGAAAAAGATGTTAACAGTATTAGTTATACCAAGGTGTACTGAAAAAGATGTTAACAGTATTAGTTATACCAAGGTGTACTGAAAAAGATGTCAACAGTATTAGTTATACCAAGGTGTACTGAAAAAGATGTCAACAGTATTAGTTATACCAAGGTGTACTGAAAAAGATGTCAACAGTATTAGTTATACCAAGGTGTACTGAAAAAGATGTCAACAGTATTAGTTATACCAAGGTGTACTGAAAAAGATGTCAACAGTATTAGTTATACCAAGGTGTACTGAAAAAGATGTCAACAGTATTAGTTATACCAAGGTGTACTGAAAAAGATGTCAACAGTATTAGCTATACCAAGGTGTACTGAAAAAGATGTCAACAGTATTAGCTATACCAAGGTGTACTGAAAAAGATGTCAACAGTATTAGCTATACCAAGGTGTACTGAAAAAGATGTCAACAGTATTAGCTATACCAAGGTGCACTGAAAAAGATGTCAACAGTATTAGCTATACCAAGGTGTACTGAAAAAGATGTCAACAGTATTAGCTATACCAAGGTGTACTGAAAAAGATGTCAACAGTATTAGCTATACCAAGGTGTACTGAAAAAGATGTCAACAGTATTAGCTATACCAAGGTGTACTGAAAAAGATGTCAACAGTATTAGTTATACCAAGGTGTACTGAAAAAGATGTCAACAGTATTAGTTATACCAAGGTGTACTGAAAAAGATGTCAACAGTATTAGCTATACCAAGGTGTACTGAAAAAGATGTTAACAGTATTAGCTATACCAAGGTGTACTGAAAAAGATGTTAACAGTATTACTTATACCAAGGTGTACTGAAAAAGATGTTAACAGTATTACTTATACCAAGGTGTACTGAAAAAGATGTTAACAGTATTAGTTATACCAAGGTGTACTGAAAAAGATGTTAACAGTATTAGTTATACCAAGGTGTACTGAAAAAGATGTTAACAGTATTAGTTATACCAAGGTGTACTGAAAAAGATGTTAACAGTATTAGTTATACCAAGGTGTACTGAAAAAGATGTTAACAGTATTAGTTATACCAAGGTGTACTGAAAAAGATGTTAACAGTATTAGTTATACCAAGGTGTACTGAAAAAGATGTTAACAGTATTAGTTATACCAAGGTGTACTGAAAAAGATGTTAACAGTATTAGTTATACCAAGGTGTACTGAAAAAGATGTTAACAGTATTAGTTATACCAAGGTGTACTGAAAAAGATGTTAACAGTATTAGTTATACCAAGGTGTACTGAAAAAGATGTTAACAGTATTAGTTATACCAAGGTGTACTGAAAAAGATGTTAACAGTATTAGTTATACCAAGGTGTACTGAAAAAGATGTTAACAGTATTAGTTATACCAAGGTGTACTGAAAAAGATGTTAACAGTATTAGTTATACCAAGGTGTACTGAAAAAGATGTTAACAGTATTAGTTATACCAAGGTGTACTGAAAAAGATGTTAACAGTATTAGTTATACCAAGGTGTACTGAAAAAGATGTTAACAGTATTAGTTATACCAAGGTGTACTGAAAAAGATGTTAACAGTATTACTTATACCAAGGTGTACTGAAAAAGATGTTAACAGTATTAGTTATACCAAGGTGTACTGAAAAAGATGTTAACAGTATTAGTTATACCAAGGTGTACTGAAAAAGATGTTAACAGTATTAGTTATACCAAGGTGGACTGAAAAAGATGTTAACAGTATTAGTTATACCAAGGTGGACTGAAAAAGATGTTAACAGTATTAGTTATACCAAGGTGGACTGAAAAAGATGTTAACAGTATTAGTTATACCAAGGTGGACTGAAAAAGATGTTAACAGTATTAGTTATACCAAGGTGGACTGAAAAAGATGTTAACAGTATTAGTTATACCAAGGTGTACTGAAAAAGATGTTAACAGTATTAGTTATACCAAGGTGTACTGAAAAAGATGTTAACAGTATTAGTTATACCAAGGTGTACTGAAAAAGATATTAACAGTATTAGTTATACCAAGGTGTACTGAAAAAGATATTAACAGTATTAGTTATACCAAGGTGTACTGAAAAAGATATTAACAGTATTAGTTATACCAAGGTGTACTGAAAAAGATATTAACAGTATTAGTTATACCAAGGTGTACTGAAAAAGATATTAACAGTATTAGTTATACCAAGGTGTACTGAAAAAGATATTAACAGTATTAGTTATACCAAGGTGTACTGAAAAAGATATTAACAGTATTAGTTATACCAAGGTGTACTGAAAAAGATGAAGTTAGCATGTTAGTAAATGTGAACGGTGTGAAAAGATATTCTGATGCTGAAAAGTCTATTTATTTTTTGCCAAAAATGAACTATTTTTTTTACCTACCTACTAATGAAGATTGCCCTTACCCACAAAATATTATTTTTACCTTTTTTTTTCAATGAAAAAATGCCTTCAGTGATTGATAAAATGCAAATTATCTAATTTAGACCTTAACATGTTAATGGCACTCAAAATATGAATATGAACAGAGACTTTTTGAATGCATTCCAAACTTTGAAATTTGACCTTTTTCCAATTTATATATCATATCTATCTGGTTAAAATACATATTACTAATAACCTTCAAAATATGTCATAAAAGACAAAACAAACGGAAAACTTTGGAAGTATCAAGGAATCTGGAGGATCCGCAATGATAAGCCCTCATTTTCAATTTTTGATTAAATATGCATTAAATGTTTGCAAATGTTTTCACAAATGAATACCATGGGTGGTGGTTATGTACAGGTACTATATCATAAAGATGAAGATAAATTAAATATTTTGGATCTTTATAGAATCGATAATGTATGTTAGTTGATTTCTAAAATTTTAAACCTTAAAATCGTTAGGATTTGTGCAATTTTCTTTCTACATACAACAAAATTTTATTTGACATTACACTATTAGTCTGTTTTTAACATTTTCACATGATAACATTATTCAGTGTTTCAGCTAGACTTTGAAATCTTCAGGACAATTGCCAGTTTTTTTTTCAAAATTTCTTCAAGTTCTTCAGGACAATTTGAGAAATAAGTGGGCAAATGTCCTGAGACTGGTGCCTAGCTGAATCACTGTCTATTTGTTGTGTAGATATCCCAGAATGCACTACGTTTCTGAAATATTGAATTTAATTAGATATACCTCCATGTCCAGCAGCACCCATCATCATTTCATTAATAATCAACGTAGCCTGCATCTTATGTAGTATAGTATCATGGAAAATGTCCAAGAAATGGTCAGCTAATAAGTTTATGTCACCTAAAAAATGAAAATCTTTACTTCTTAGAACAATGAATCATTAACAAAGCTTAATCTTGAATTTCATATTGTTGACATTTCTATATAATTAGGTTGTGTAAGTCGCTGCCTGGTAAGTCGCTGCCTGGTAAGTCGCTGCATGGTAAGTCACTGCATGGTAAGTCGCTGCCTGGTAAGTCGCTGCCTGGTAAGTCGCTGCATGGGAAGTCACTGCCTGTCATTAGTACCTTCTTTCTAGGAAATAAGTACCTATCACCACTTATGTTAGTAATTTTAATTCTGTGGTGAGCTGTGTTTGACACAACTTTTTTTTTAAACTTGTCAGTTACTTAAGACAGGTCAATAGCAACACTTCAATGCAAAGTGAAAGTAGAACTACTTTGCTTCAATATGTACTACAACATGTACTTTTGACAAAGGCACATCCTGATTGTCTGATTTAATGGAGTGTGACTTTAAACAGAGCACCTGAGTTCACCCCCGATTTTTAGTGGGGTTCGTGTTACTTGATCTTTAGTTTTATGTGTATGTTTTGTAGATTGTTGTTTGTCCTTTTCTTTTGGCCATTGTGTTGTCTGTCCTTCTTCGATTTAGGGATACTGATTACCCCTTTGGTATCTTCAAACTCTTTTACATAGTATCACATCTCAGTAGTCATGCAGCATTTTATTGAGTAGGTATCAAAATAAGGACAAGAACGAATACTTACTGAATTATAATGTTAAGATTATTGATGGGGAATTTTACAGGTAAGTTGAAATTGAGAAGACAGGGTGCATGAAAGATTGCTCGAGATTTAAAGGGAAGCACAACATAATACTGTATGACTCACAGGGGCTAGGTGCGTCTGAAAAAAACAACAACTATATAATACAACAAGGGGGGGAACTGACTTGCTTGCATTTTTTTAAGTGGTCGTGTTAAATTGATCGTAACTTCAGAACGCCTTAATATTTACAAAAAATGTTTTCACCAGTCGAAAGCCAAGTAATTTTCCTTTTCAAAGAGACCCCAATTGTTAGTGTAGGCCTCCGAACTGCTGAGGTACCCTACATGAACCAAAACAAAACGGCGTGAAAATCGGAAGTAGGACAAATGCTGGGACAACCACTTCACATCTGTGTACAGACTTTCCCATGCGTAAAAGAGTCATTTTGACTAGCTAAATACTTTCATCCATTCAAATTACGTTAAAATTTCTTACCTTTCGTCAATTTATATGCCCTTTAAGTCTGTTTTTGAAAGAAATTCCCTTTCCATCCTTCCCAAACATCACAGACTTGAAAATATGAGAGAGTTCTAATGGGCATATTGATTGGCTGTTCAATCTATTCAGCCAATCAAAACGCCCGTTAGAATTCTCTCATATTTTCAAGTCTGTGTATTAAGGCGTTCTGAAGTTACGATCAATTTAACACGACCACTTAAAAAAATGCAAGCAAGTCAGTTCCTCCCTTGTTGTATTATATAGTTGTTGTTTTTTCCGGACGCACCTAGCCCCTGTGGTATGACTTAGGTGATCTATCTTAGTTATTTGATCACATCTTAGTCATTTTTTCACAATAAATTACATAAGTAACAGAATTTTTGTCATTGTTCCAATTTTATCTTATATACATGTATGTCAATATCTTTTTTATGCAGTCATTTTTTCTGAAAATTTTGTGGGTCCTAAATTTTAGTGCAATTAGAAACCACTTAATTGAAACCAGAGGCTCTCGAGAGCCTGTATCGTTCACCTGGTCATAAAAAAAAACAATTGGTCCTATGTAAAAACTATGTCCTGCAGTGGTAGTCATCTTGGAATTACGATGAACATAAAAAACACAAAGTTTGTAAAGGACCATCCAAAGATTGATGCACAGTTTAGGTTCAATCAGTGCAATAGCTTCAGAGAAGAAGATATTTCTGTATTTTCCCGATATGGTTCTGTGTTAATACTATGACCTGTGGTGGCAGCCATCTTGGATTTCCGATCGGCATAAAAAACATAAAATTTGTAGAGGACCTTCCAATGATCATTCCTGGGCAGTTTGGTTTCAACTGTCCAAGTGGTTTCAGAGAAGAAGCGTTTTGAAAAATTTTCCCATAGGGTCCAATGTTAAACTAAGTCCTGCCGTAGCCGCCATTTTGAATTTCATATCGGAACAAAAAACGTCAAGTTTGTAGAGGACCATCCAATGAACACTCATGTACAGTTTGGCTTTAATAATACTTGTAGTTTCTGAGAAGAAGGCATTTGAACATTTTCCCATAGGGTCCAATGTTAATCTATGTATTGCGGTGGTGGCCATCTTGGATTTCCGATCGGCATAAAAAACATAAAATTTGTAGAGGACCTTCCAATGATCATTCCTGGGCAGTTTGGTTTCAACTGTCCTAGTGGTTTCAGAGAAGAAGCGTTTTGAAACATTTTTCCCATAGGGTCCAATGTTAAACTAAGTCCTGCCGTAGCCGCCATTTTGAATTTCATATCGGAACAAAAAACGTAAAATTTGTAGAGGACCATCCAATGAACATTCATGTACAGTTTGGCTTTAATAATATTTGTAGTTTCTGAGAAGAAGGCATTTGAACATTTTCCCATAGGATCCAATGTTAATCTATGTCCTACGGTGGTGGCCATCTTGGATTTCCGATCGGCATAAAAAACACACACCTTGTAGAGGACCTTCCAATGATCATTCTTGGGCAGTTTGGTTTCAATTATCCAAGTGGTTTCAGAGAAGAAGCGTTTTGAAACATTTTTCCCATAGGGTCCAATGTTAAACTAAGTTCTGCCGTAGCCTCCATTTTGAATTTCATATCGGAACAAAAAAACCTAAAGTTTGTAGAAGACCATCTAATGAACATTCATGTACAGTTTGGCTTTAATAATATTTGTAGTTTCTGAGAAGAAGGCATTTGAATATTTTCCCATAGGGTCCAATGTTAATCTATGTCCTGCGGTGGCGGCCATCTTGGATTTCCGATCGGCATAAAAAACATAAAATTTGTAGAGGACCTTCCAATGATCATTCCTGGGCAGTTTGGTTTCAACTGTCGAAGTGGTTTCAGAGAAGAAGCATTTTGAAACATTTTTCCCATAGGGTCCAATGTTAAACTAAGTCCTGCTGTAGCCGCCATTTTGAATTTCATATCGGAACAAAAAACCTTAAGATTGTAGAGGACCATCCAATGAACATTCATGTACAGTTTGGCTTTAATCATATTTGTAGTTTCTGAGAAGAAGGCATTTGAACATTTTCCCATGTTAATCTATGTCCTGCGATGGTGGCCATCTTGGATTTCCGATCAGCATAAAAAACAGTAACTTGGTAAAGGACATTCCAATGATCTTTCATTTACAGTTTGGGTTCAGTCAGTTCATTAGTTTCAGAGAAGAAGATCTTTGAAATTTCAGCCAATCAGAGGATATTATTGGCCCTGGCAGCCATATTGAATATCCGACTGGAACGAAAAACAGTAACTTTGTAGAGGACCATCCAAGGAACATTCCTGCTAAGTTCGGTTCCAATCGGCCAAGTGGTTTCGGAGAAGAAGCTTGAAATGTGAAAAGTTTACAGACGACGGACGCCAAGTGATGGCAATAGTTCACATGGACCTTTGGTCCAGGTGAACTAAAAATATGTTTATGTTGTCATAATTTGAATATGCCAAGTGTTTGCCTTGCCATATGATTTGCACATAAATTACGGAATAATAATAGCAAAATATTACCATAGTAACCCAACAGTCTACAAATATTTCTGAATTCATGGTAAATCTTTTTCTCGTGAAAATGTCGGAAATATTTCTTTGGCTGTAAGATATCTGGAATTTCCTTTGGATTCACTGCACTGGCACCTAAAATTAGATATAAAGACACTTCAATAACTCTAAAATTGGCCTCAAGAAAAATTGTGGCTGTTCAATTTACTGATTTTAAATTGTTTCAGGTCATGTGATTTAATTTAAGCCAATGAGAAGTTAGTGAGGTATAATAATTTCAATTGTTTCATGGTGTAATTGATAAATAGCATGATAATTTCGTTTTTAGCAATATGATTTTAATAAATTACTCAATTTCCTTCTATGTGAAAAATAATAGATCACAAAAAAATAAAATCTTATAAAAAAAACTGTATCTTGTTATTTTTGTTTTACATTGAAAATTTATTGCATTTTCAGGACTTAATTCTGAAAATATGATGACCCCAATTTTGTCTTCTCTTTTTTTCCACACGGTATTTGATAAACTCCTTTCAGACAAAGAAAAGAAGAAATCTTATTATTCACAATGGAAAACAGTCAATGGTCAATATAAAAATAAGTGAAGTTTAGATATCAATATAATCTACTCTACAGTGAGTGATTGATTTTTAACATTTTAAGTTGATTTTTAAAGAGATGATGAGGTCCGGTTTGTACTAGACCAACATGCTTAGCTGGATTTTTATAGTGCTAGCTCACTGAAACAACAGTGTGTATCGACATGTCCCCCCCCCCCCCCCCTCCTCCTCAGACACATTATTCTGATTCCCAGACAACCAGTCTTTACTCTTTCTCTTTAATGCTGCATGCTTAGCGGAGAAGAAACAAATGCCAATTTCATAGTCTTTGGCTTGACCCGATCTGGGTTTGAGCCCACGATCTACCACACGCTAGGCAAGCATGCTGACCATTACACCACCGATGTGGTTCATAACACATAGGATGTGCGCATTCATGTTCTACATGAAACATTCACAATAACCAATGTGAAATGTCATTCATAAGCTATATAGAACCTGCTTAAACTGAACCCTGAATAAACCAATATCCTGTGTAAATCTAATCTCAAATTTCCCTTACCAATGAGATGTGTACATTCCTCCACAATTTTAACGTCACTACAATCTAGTTCTAAGTTTAAATTTACTCACCATGACCAATAAGATGTGTGCGTTCCTCCACAATTTTAACGTCACTACAATCTAGTTCTAAGTTTAAATTTACTCACCATGACCAATGAGATGTGTACGTTCCTCCACAATTTTAACGTCACTACAATCTAGTTCTAAGACCTGAATTAAAGATAATGACAACCTCTTCAGATGGGGCGATGATCGGAGGAGGCTATTGATATTTGGTCCTGAAAATAATAATAATAATAATAAAAATAGTTATTAACATAAGGTTATTATTGTAATAAAATTATATCAATTTATCTAAAAAAAAAATACAGCTGTACATGAAACTAGAGGCTCCCAGGAGCCTGTATAGCTCACCTGGGTATAATAACATCAGTCAATAAAACTTGATAACTTCGGTAAAAAAATTAACAAATGTAGCGTAGCCTTCGTCATTGCAGATCCTTTCTACAAAAAAATTTGGGCAGGGGTTCCCCCTTTAATGCAAGTTATCAAAATTGTTGTAAAAAAACATACATGTCAATGATTCTCAAAATTTAGCTTTTCCTACTTCACATTTTGTAATAGAGTTGCTTCCCTTTGATTATTTGAGTAACCAAAAGAGTGAGTCAACAAAAAAATGCATTTCAAGAAGAATAATTTCATCCCCCTTTTTTTCTATTTTTAGCTTGGCGGCCATCTTGGTTGGAAGTCGGGATCACCGGACACAATTTTGGAAGGGGCCATCCAAGGATCATTCCACAAAAGTTTGGTTGCAATTGGCCCAGTGGTTTCTGAGGAGAAGATTTTTATGTGAATTTCCCATAGGGTCCTATGTTAAGCTAAGTTCGGCTGTGGCGGTCATCTTGATCGAAGGGCCGAACTGCCGTACACATTTTTGGAAGAGAACCATCCAATGACTATTTCATCAAAATTTTGTTCTTATTGAGCAAATGGTTTCAGACAAGAAGATTTTTATGGGAATTTCCCATAGGGTTCTATGTTAAATTAAGTTCGGCTGTGGCAGCCATCTTGGTCGGTGTTCTGAAATGCCGGACACAGTTTTGGAAGAGGACCACCCAAGAATCATTTCAGCAAAGTTTGGTTGAGATTGGCTCAGTAGTTTCAGAGGAGAAGATTTTTTTTTAATTTCATCCCCCCTTTTTTCTAATTTGCATAATCGGTCAAAATTGGCAAAAGTTCAAAATTCATAATAAATCCTGTAATATATGTTAAAAAGCTCATCATTATGCTTATACAGTTCAAATTTGGGCATTTTCTGGCTTAAAATAGAGCAGTTTTGGCCATTTGAAGAAATTTCTATTTTTAGTAATGGTGGCCATCTTGGATACAGGACGGTGCTGAAGGACACAATTTTGAAAGGGGACCACCCAAGGATCATTTCAGCAAAGTTTGGTTGAAATTGGCTCAGTAGTTTCAGAGGAGAAGATTTTTTTTAATTTCATCCCCCCTTTTTTCTAATTTGCATAATCGGTCAAAATGGGTTATGGGATTTACTTCAAAATTGCAGGGTAGGTAGATCTTGACATGCTGCACATTTTTGCAATATAAACTTAACATCTATCTCTAAATAGTTTTTGAAATATAAGACAAAAAGTATTAAAATTAAAAAAAAAAATTGATGAAAAAAGGGCAATAACTCCAAGATGGGTAATCAAATTTACTTCAAAATTGCAGGGTAGGTAGATCTTGACAGTTTCAACTAACCATCTGTCTTATAGTTTTTGAAATAAAGGACGAAAAGTATTAAAATTTGGAAAATTTGATGAAAAAAGGGAAATAACTCCAAAATGGGTAATGGGATTTACTTCAAAATTGCAGGGTGGGTAGATCTTGATATGCCGCACATTTTTGCAATTTAAAGTTAACCTTTATCTCTTATAGTTTTTGAAATATAAGACGAAAAGTATTAAAATTTTACAAATTTGATGAAAAAAGGGCAATAACTCCAAGATGGGTAATCAGATTTACTTCAAAATTGCAGGGTAGGTAGATCTTGATGTGCTGATCATTTTTTATGTCAGATTTTTGATATCATTAACGGTTTTTGAGTTATTACCCAAAACCTGCAATTTTACTATATGTTCTATTTTTAGTAACAGCGGCCATGTTGGTTGGTGCACAGCATCACCGGACACAATTTTGAAACTAGACACCCTAGTGATGATTCAGACCAAGTTTGGTTTCCATTGGTCTAGTACTTTCAGAGGAGAAGATTTTTGAAAAAGTTTACGACGTACGACGGACGACGGACGCCAAGTGATGGCAATAGCTCACATGACCCTTTGGGTCAGGTGAGCTAAAAAGCATTTCCAATCTGATATTCAAATCAGATTTACAAATTATGTATCAAAAACATACTAAAAATTATATAACTTGTAAATTTGTTTATCATTATAGAATATTTAAACCTGATAACAGCATTATAATACATCATTAGACCAGATTTTCAACTGTAAGACTTTGTTTTAACTACTCATGACTCATTTATACATCAACAAGTTTTAAGTCTGAGCCATCAACTACTAGTCGGGAAGCCATGCATAGATTCCATACCTCCAACAATGCAAAGTTAAATCTTGAAATCAAGGGATGTAACTCTATTTTTTAGACAGATGACGCTTTAAAGTGAGCGGCCATGCATTGTTTACGCCGACACCCTATGTGTTTTTACTGAATATCTTCATAAATAAAACTAAAAGAAGTATTCATTTTTATTGAATCCATTTTTTAAATAAAATATTAACGTGACTGACACGTGAATATGTGTATTTATGATATCGTTTGCTTGAAATCAACGTTGGAACTCGGGATATCGCTGCTGATGAAATGTTGACAAAAAAATAGCACTAAAAATCCATTCTTAAAATAAGTGGAACAATTGCATCCCATTGGCTGGTTATTAATAAATTTGGTAAAAATAGCTAGAATCACATATTAGAGTATGGGTGACTTGCATATTTCCCCATCATATGTCACTCGAATTCAATATTTGGATGTCAACAAGAAGCACTATATTTCGAGATTCTAACCAAATATTTCTGGCTTTTTTTTCAGAGATTGATCGATCTATTAGGATGAAAATGTGACTGTTTCTGTTTAAACATGAAAGAACCACTTGACTAATCATAGTCACATATATATAGATTCATTTTATTCCATTTTTAACAACAAATCTTTCATTTTCGTTGACTCGTTCCATGGCATTTATGAACATGTCCAAATATTGACAAAATTAATAAATACATTTTAGAAATAAAAAGGTCTGCATTATAATGTATGATCTTGTCATGCTGAAAATGGTGAAAGATAGGTTAAATTCACATTAGATAATTAACATGGCATAGCATAAGGCTACATATTTAGTTCATGCCAAGCATTTACAACCCACCCACCCCTTTTCGTTTTCAGTCTGTTTTCCTGAAATACTTATTGATGTGTGTACATGCTACTTTTCAGTGCCAATGGTATTGACAACCTTCAGTTTTAGTTAGTTTTAAATCATTGTAGGTAGATATACATATACAGAATGGACATGGGATGTTTATTTTTTTTTTTACAAGTTACAGATTCTATGAGTATAAATGCAAAGTTTCCTGTGATGTTTATTGGTTGAATATTTGAATAAATAAAAATAAGAATTTATGATAAGTCTTATATTTTTCAATAAAAACTGGTTTGTAATATATTCATTCAGGTTTGAAAATTAATATACATGTATGTATATATATATATGGTTTTTTTTCTTCTAAAAAATCCATGAATTAAAAAAATGGACCAGCATTCTAATTATTTGAAAGTACATCATCAAACAAATGTAGGCCCTTGGGTATAATTGTGGGCAGGATATCTCCTCTAACTGATACATTCATTTAATTCAGAAAGTTTCAGATGCTCCTGAATTTAGTTTGCTTGTAAAAAGAAATTTAACATTTCTGAATTGTATTGTATTTGTAAGAAATGTGAAATTAAGTTCAAACTTTGTATTCTATGGCTACTGAAAATAGTCTGCTTGAAAATGATGAGCCAGTTAATAAAAAAGCATTTTCTAATAGAAGTAAGAGTGTTGAAGATGAAAAAAAAACTGTTTTTTAAACCACTTTAATTTATGTAAAAAGAGTGGAGATGACACTACTAATATTGAAATATTATATTTTCAAACAATATTTGATAATTGCATAAGTGACAAATTTTTAGACAAGGATCAGAGTTTTCAAGACACCTTGTGTCATAAACATTATAATATATATAGTCATTCAGAAAAGAACTTTTTGATTGTGTAATTTGTGAAACTTCATCTGAAAGTCAAAAGGTTTCTTTCAATTTCCATTGAAAACCAGGACTTGTTCTTAAATATTTCAAGAATGAATTAAATTTCTGTAAAGAATTTGACTCAGAAGATAAATTATATTGTGGTACATATTGTTATAACAGTTGTAACACATTTTCTAGGTCAGAAAGTGGAGCTGAAACAAGATCTCAAACTTTTCAATTTCTTTTAGATATTGAACAAGAACCAAGTTGTTGAACAAGTTTCTACAGACATTTAGACCTGTATACACTTCAACATGTTGTTGAATTTGTTATTCATGCTTTTTTTTTTTTTAGATGAAAAGGTACTTCTGTTGCCTGTTGTTTATGACAAATATAAATCTCTTTTATCTATGAATATTAATGCTGAATTTTATAAATTTTCTTTTACGGAAAAGAATTTGTCAAAATTTGCCCTTTTATTAACTTTTTTCAAGTCATTGGATCAAATAAAATAGGTTTTTTTAACTTCAATTTTAAACAATATTAACCAATGCTTGGTTATTTTGCCAACAGAAAACATATTCATTTTAGTCATTTTATTTACTTAGTGAAATTTGGAATTCTGGTTTGTCCTTTCATGTGAATGCAAGTCATTCTGTATGTGTCTTTTATGTGAATGTTAGTCATTCAATATGTGTCTTTTATGTGAATGTTAGTCATTTTGTGTGTCTTTTATGTGAATGCTAGTCATTCTGTTTGTGAATGTCATGGGGAACAAATTATTGCAACCTAAGTACCCATATTTGCAAATGCTGGTCATTTTGTGAATGTTCTGGAGAAAGAATTATTGCAAACTAAGTACCCATTTTTGTAAATGCTGGTCATTTTGTGAATGTCCTGGAGAAAGAATTATTGCAACCTAAGTACCCATATTTGTAAATGCTGGTCATTTTGTGAATGTCAATGGGGAAA
The DNA here is from genome assembly GCA_963383655.1 of Bathymodiolus septemdierum. NCBI lineage: Eukaryota > Metazoa > Mollusca > Bivalvia > Mytilida > Modiolidae > Bathymodiolus > Bathymodiolus septemdierum. The sequence goes on along the minus strand of OY726530.1, from coordinate 43,364,434 downwards.
TAATTATTACAACTTAACCATCCATATATGTTATAAAAGTTGGTATGTAGTTGTGTCAAACACATGAATATTTCAAATACATTGATATTTACATTGTGAGATAAACATGGAACTTGGTAGCTTTCATTCAGATAATAAAATTTCCTAATTGCAAGAAAAATATTTGCTTACACTGAATTTTTTTTAATTTGCCTCGATATAATAGGAAGGGTTAAGATATCTGAATACAATTTTGTATGCCCCTTTTTGTCTCAAGGTTTCACTTTTTTTTTCTTTTTTTTTTTTTTTTATAAATTTATTAATTTTTTTTACTTTTTTTCTTTTCTTTTTTATATTTTCATATTTTTTCAATTCACTTAATTTTTGTTTACATGCTTTTATTTTTTCCACACATTTGTTTCTTTCTATTAAATAATTTCACATAATCTTGTACCTGTTGTATTGAAATTACATTAAATTGAAACTAGGAAGAACTGTTTTAGATACCTAAAACTTATGTCTCCCCTTAATGCGGACAATAAGTTACACATCATAAGTTGAATGATACTATTTAAAAAACAATTATTTGACTTTGAGGTCAAAGGTCAAGGTCCCACAAAGGTCATTATGGTATGCAACACACCACCTTATGGTCATGCACCCACATACCAAATATCATTGACCTACCTCAAAAGACAAAAATGTTATGGCCCGGACAAGAAAATACTATTTAAAAAACAATTATTTGACCTTGAGGTCAAAGGTCAAGGTCCCACAAAGGTCATTATGGTATGCGACACACCGCCTTATGGTCATGCACCCACATACCAAATATAATAATCTGAAAAGAAAAAAAAATCTGGACAAGCTTCGCTGAGAAGAAGCAGAGGCGAAAGAAAAAATCAGACTAAAACAATATGTCTCCCTTCGTTTGAAGGGGAGACATAATTATTGATTGTTGTACACAGTGCTTTCAATTCAACAGGTCTAGCTAGTATCATAGATGATTTTTTTTAAAGTGATGATAAATAGTAATTCCCCAGTCTAAATTACAAAATGCACAATGTCTAAAACAATATTGCAATAAAAATAATTCAATTAAAACAGAAAAATACGGTATTAATACAAGAAATTAAAAAAAGACTATAGGATTAAACGCATTTTTTCCGGAGTTTATTTAGGTATAATTCTTATATGATTTACATAATTAGAAATCCTATACTCTGATTGGGTATAAGCGCTTATGGAGGCAGGGTTTTTGTCAGTTTATTTTTCGAGAGACGATGTTCACCGGACTACTTTTTTCGTAATGTAAACAAAATGGCGGCTTGGATTCCCGATAATAAAAAAAGATAAAAGAAACAATGTTTATTGTTAATAATCGACAATTATTGTTAGATATGAAATAAAAAAATAAATGCCAATGAAAAAAAAAGCTTGTATTGCTGACATAAAAAAAAAATTCCAAAAAAAATACTTAAGACAACCATCTATCGACTTTGACTTTTGTAATATATCGTCATCCTGTGACGTTGTTTACAAGGGACGCTGATTGACACAAGCTAGTTACTGATTTATTTTATGATTTTGTGAGCATTTTACTTGTTTGAGTAGCTAAATGCAAAATGCCATCAAATTGGAAAATACCAGTAACTTAATTACATCACCGTCTAGTTAACAATGTAGGAAAACAAGATTAGTGCATTTTGTTATTCATGGCAGACACAGTCACGTCAATGGAATGTATGTGTGCGTACTGGGGATCCCCAAAGGTAAATTTTCAAAATAAATGAAAAAAAAATACTTAGTTACAGAATTATAAGGATTAAGCACATTTTTTTCCGGAGTTTATTGATGTATAACCTGGACCAAGTCACTCACAAACTTACATAAGTCCTTCGGACTTTTATTTGTTTGAGTGAATTGGTCCAGGTTATACATAAATAAACTCCGGAAAAAATGTGTTTAATCCTGTAATAACCTGGACCAATTCACTCACAAACAAATAAAAGTCTGAAGGACTTTATGTAAGTTTGTGAGTGACTTGGTCCAGGTTATACATCAATAAACTCTGGAAAAAATGTGCTTAATCCTTATAATTCTGTAACTAAGTATTTTTTTTTCATTTGTTTTGAAAATTTACCTTTGGGGATCCCCAGTATGCACACATACATTCCATTGATGTGTGTCGGCCATGAATAACAAAATGCACTAACCTTGTTTTCCTACATTGATAACTAGACGGTGATGTAATTAAGCTACTGATATTTTCCAATTTGATGGCATTTTGCATTTAGCTACTCAAACAAGTAAAATGCTCACAAAATCGTAAAATAAATCAGTAACCAGCTTGTGTCAATCAGCATCCCTTGTAAACAACGTGAAAGGATGACGATATATTACAAAAGTCAAAGTCAATAGATGGTTGTCTCAAGTATTTTTTCCGGAATTTTTTTTCTATGTCAACAATACAAGCTTTTTTTTTATTGGCATTTATTTTTTTATTTCATATCTAACAATAATTGTCAATTATTAACAATAAACATTGTTTCTTTTATCTTTTTTCATTATCGGGAATCCAAGCCGCCATTTTGTTTACATTACGAAAAAAGTAGTCCGGTGAACATCGTCTCGAAAAATAAACTGACAAAAACCCTGCCTCCATAAGCGCTTATACCCAATCAGAGTATAGGATTTCTAATTATGTAAATCATATAAGAATTATATAAAAATATACCCCCTTTCCCAAATGAAATAACCTCTTTCGGATGTACGCTTGTGGGTCACTTATTGCTGATGCTAAGAAACACCACTGATGTGTTCTGAAAGACAATAATTTTTTATGTTTTGCAAAATGGTCGATCGATCGAGGTGGGTGTAGAACTAAGTGAAACACTTGCATCCTAAAAGACATTGACACTAGTTGTCAGTATGACAATGATCATTGATGATTTCCTCACGCAATGTATGTTACAGAAAGCCATCATATTGTTTTAATTAAATTTTCTCACTTAAATAGAACCACCTCGACATTTGTTTTGAAACTGAGTCCACTTCAAGTAGCAAAATTCGATGTTTGTACACTATATAAATAAAAACTGAAGTGGTGCAATAAATTTCTATTTATCCATAGATATCTTCTGTATATTTTCATTGATTTCAGGCATACATATTTATTGTAAATTGACGTATTTCAAACGAAGTGTTGAACGTCATTTTTCATCAAAAATGAAGCAAAAGTCACATGACTGAGACTTGAATTTGGAACTCTCCTGTCACGCTGATATTCCTACTGTACCCATAACTCTAATACAAACTAGAACTCTGAGTGACCTCAATGAGTGATACCCCCCGCTTGCAATACTATGATGTTCAAACTTTGGAATACAGGTATATTAGCAAGTTACCTATGAAAAATGAACGGATATGGAGTTATGTCATGGAGACAACATCCCATCTCCAAAATAAACTAACCCAGAACATACATCTAGGGGTCGCCACAAGTACATGACCCCCCTTTTCGCGAAAGTATAAGTTGAATTATCTCCCCTTCTAAATTTTAGACAGCAACGGCATTCCTTCATGCACATCTGCAGGTTGTGTACTACAACTGTGTAAAGTTTCATAAAAATTCAATAAGCAGTTTAGTAGGAGTTGCACTTACAAGGTACATGCACCCCCTTTTCGTGAAAGTATATGTTGAATTATCTCCCCTTTTAAATTTGTACACCAACCATATTCCTTCATGCACATCTGCAGGTAGTGTACTACAAATGTGCAAAGTTTCATAAAAATCCAATAAGCCGGTTAGGAGGAGTTGCACTTACAAGGTACACGACGACCCCCCCTTTTCATGAAAGTATAAGTTGAATTATCTCCCCTTCTGAATTCTAGACAGCAACGGTATTCCTTCATGTACATATGCAGGTTGTGTACTACAACTGTGTAAAGTTTCATAAAAATTCAATAATCAGTTTAGTAGGAGTTGCACTTACCAGGTACATCAACCCCCTTTTCGTGAAAGTATAAGTTGAATTATCTCCCCTTTTAAATTTTGGACAGCAACCATATTCCTTCATGCACATCTGCAGGTAGTGTACTACAAATGTGTAAAGTTTCATAAAAATCCAATAAGCGGTTTAGGAGGAGTTGCGCTTACAAGGTACATGGACGGACGGACGGACGGACAGGGTGATTCCTATATACCCCCCAAACTTTGTTTGCGGGGGGTATAACTAGTATTACTGTGTTGTGCTCACTAAGATATACCCCCCGCTCCCCACATCTGTCCAACCTATTTCCATAACCAAAACATTATTGATTGTTCCGACCAAAAATGAAAGGGACTCTCCTCTCTTCACTGGTAAGCTGCTGATAAAATTTCAAAACATTCTGAGAAACACTACTCAAGTTATCATACGACATAGGGTAAAAATCCTATTTTCCGTCATATCAAGTCTAATAACTCTGGAACGGCAAAAGTGAAAATCGTCAAAAATGAAAGAGATCCTCCTCTCTTCACCGGTAAGCTGCTGATAAAATTACAAAACATTCTGAGAAACACTACTCAAGTTATCATACGACATAGGGTAACAAGAAATGTGTGCATCACAAAATACGCCCGTCAATATAAATTATCAAACGGTATAATGGTAATGACCGCTAAATAAATAGGGTTCTTTCCCTTCCACAGGGGAATCATGTGGCCAAGTTTGGTAAAGATCCAATATACAGAACTAAAGTTATCGTGCGGAAACAACCCTGTTGTCAAAAAATTTATTTATAGTAACAGTAACCTTGACCTTTAACCTAATCACCCCAAAATAAATAGGATTCTTCCCCTTCCACAGGGGAATCATGTGGGCAACATCCAATATACAGAACTAAAATGATCATGTGGAAACAACCCTGTTGTCAAAAATTATATTTATAGTAACAGTGACCTTGACCTTTGACCCCAAAATAAATAGGATTTTTCCCCTTCCACAGGGCAATCATGTGGCCAAGTTTGGTAAAGATCCAATATACAGAACTACAGTTATGTGGAAACGACCCTGTTGTCAAAAATTATATTTATAGTAATGGTGACCGTGACCTTGACCTTTGACCTAATGACCCCAAAATAAATAGGATTCTTCCCCTTCAACAGGGCAATCATGTGGCCAAGATTGGTAAAGATTTGATATACAGAACTAAAGTTATTGTGCGGAAATCTGTGTGGATGCCCGCCCGCCATACCCAATCACATAATACAGACCGTCTCGAGACGGGGGTATAAAAATCCTATTTTCTGTCATATCAAGTCCAATAACTCTGGAACGGCAAAAAGTGAAAATCGTCAAAAATGAAAGGGATCCTCCTCTATTCACTGGTAAACTGCTGATAAAATTTCAAAACATTCTGAGAAATACTACTCAAGTTATCATACGACATAGGGTAAAAATCCTATTTTCCGTCATATCAAGTCCAATAACTCAGGAACGGCAAAAGTGAAAATCCTCAAAAATGAAAGGGATCCTCCTCTCTTCACCAGTAAACAGCTGATAAAATTTTAAGAATCTAAGAAACACAACTCAAGTTATCGTACGACATAGGGCTATTGTCCTGCTCCCAGGATTTGTCTACAGATGGACGGACAGACGGACATGGTGAAACCAGTATACCCTCCTACAACTTTGTTGTGGGGGGTATAATAAACAATCTGTTTTGAGTCTGAGTCATTGAAGCTCTACTGTAATATATTACCTCTAAACATACAGTCTGAATGTAATGTGACTAAGAACCAGAGTAGCTACAAATAGATTTTTTACATAATCCCATTTTGATTAAAACGTTATACGTACAATAACAAAAATGATACCCGTTCTAGCAAGAACAAGAGAAAGGATAAAGGATTTGAATATAGTTTTCTTATAATTTGTAGATATTTGAACCTGGTAAAACAAGATGAACTGTGAGCTAGTGCTCACCTATGATACCCCCGCTCTTCGGCAAACAGGAAGTAGGAATCTGACGGATCAAAATACGCTTCCCACGATATGGGGTACCTATATGAAGCTTGTGACCAAATATCAGATCTCTGCCATCAATAGTTGCTGAGAAAAATGCGACGAAAAATTAGCATATATGTTCAATGTGTATAAAAATCAACAAAGTCGGCAAACAGGAAGTAGGAATCTGATGGGTCAAAAAACGCTTCCCACGATATGAGGTACCTATATGAAGCTTGTGACCAAATATCAGATCTCTGCCATCAATAGTTGCTGAGAAAAATGTGACGAAAAATGTGCATATATGTTCAATGTGTATAGAAACCAACTAAGTCGGCAAACAGGAAGTAGGAATCTGACGGGTCCAAAAACGCTACCCACAATATGGTATACAATATGATGCTTGTGACCAAATATCAGATTTCTACCATCAAAAGTTGCTGAGAAAAATGCGACGAAAAATATCTTGGACGGACGGACAGAGGTAAAACAGTATACCCCTCTCCCCCTTCGGGGAGCGGGGGTATAAAAATCAGAGGATAATTTCATAGCAAATAGTAATTCACAAGTTACTACATCAGTAAAATTTTGTACAGATTCTGGGGAAAATATGTGTTACTTTCATTAAACTTTGCATGAAAGGGGACTTTTTTGCCCACATTAAAGGGATATTATTGGTACAAAAATGAGCAAAAATGCATAATTTTAGAATCAAGTTGGAAATGTGCCAATAATCTATTCACAAGTACACAGTAAAAATCAAACAATTACATACCAAGCAATGCTACATATCCTGCGAGTAGAGAGGCAGCACTGAGCTTTTGACTTTCATCTGAAATTTAAAATAATAGAAATATAATTTATCAATAAATAACAAAAGAAATACTTTTTCTGTGAACCTGTTTAAAACACAAATTGAAGTCTAAACACCTATCCAACTCCCTTCCTTTCATGGAGCCATCAAATGTGTTAAGACAACATGCTTAGATTGTCAAATGTGTTAGACAACATGCTTAGACTGTCAAATGTGTTAGACAACATGCTTAAACTGTCAAATGTGTTAGACAACATGTTTAAACTGTCAAATGTGTTAGATAACATGCTTAAACTGTCAAATGTGTTAGACAACATGCTTAAACTGTCAAATGTGTTAGACAACATGTTTAAACTGTCAAATGTGTTAGATAACATGCTTAAACTGTCAAATGTGTTAGACAACATGCTTAAACTGTCAAATGTGTTAGACAACATGCTTAGACTGTCAAATGTGTTAGACAACATGTTTAAACTGTCAATTGTGTTAGACAACATGCTTAAACTGTCAAATGTGTTAGACAACATGTTTAAACTGTTACATGTGTTAGACAACATGCTTAGACTGTCAAATGTGTTAAGACGTGCTTAGAATGTCAAATGTGTTAGACAACATGTTTAGACTGTCAAATGTGTTAGACAACATGTTTAGACTGTCAAATGTGTTAGACAACATGCTTAGACTGTCAAATGTGTTAGACAACATGTTTAAACTGTTTAAACGTGTTAGACGTGTTTAAACAGTCAAATGTGTTAGACGTGTTTAGACTGTCAAATGTGTTAGGCAACATGTTTAAAATGTCAAATGTGTTAGACAACATGCTTAGACTGTGAAATGTGTTAGACAACATGTTTAAACTGTCAAATGTGTTAGACAACATGTTTAAACTGTCAAATGTGTTAGACAACATGTTTAAACTGTCAAATGTGTTAGACAACATGTTTAAACTGTCAAATGTGTTAAACAACGTGTTTAGACTGTCAAATGCACTAGACAACATGCTTAGACTGTCAAATGTGTTAGACAACATGTTTAAACTGTTAAATGTGTTAGACAACATGCTTAGACTGTCAAATGCGCTAGACAACATGCTTAGACTGTCAAATTTGTGTTTGACAACATGCTTAGACGGTCAAATGTGTTAGACAACATGCTTAAACTGTCAAATGTGTTAAACAACATGTTTAGACTGTCAAATGCGCTAGACAACATGCTTAGACTGTCAAATTTGTGTTTGACAACATGCTTAGACTGTCAAATGTGTTAGACAACATGCTTAAACTGTCAAATGTGTTAGACAACATGCTTAGACTGTCAAATGTGTTAGACAATGTATTTAGACTGTCAAATGTGTTAGACGTGTTTAGACTGTCAAATGTGTTAGACGTGTTTAGACTGTCAAATGTGTTAGACAACGTGCTTAGACTGTCAAATGTGTTAGACGTGCTTAGACTGTCAAATTTGTCTTAGACAATGTGTTTAGACTGTCAAATGTGTTAGACAGCATGCTTAAACTGTCAAATGTGTTAGACAACATGCTTAGACTGTCAAATGTGTTAGACAACGTGTTTAGACTGTCAAATGTGTTAGACAACATGCTTAGACTGTCAAATGTGTTAGACAATGTACTTAGACTGTCAAATGTGTTAGACAACGTGCTTAGACTGTCAAATGTGTTAGACAATGTGCTTAGACTGTCAAATGTGTTAGACGTGTTTAGACTCAAATTTGTCTTAAGACAATGTGCTTAGACTGTCAAATGTGTTAGACAGCATGCTTAAACTGTCGAATGTGTTAGACAACATGCTTAGACTGTCAAATGTGTTAGACAACGTGTTTAGACTGTCAAATGTGTTAGACAACATGCTTAGACTGTCAAATGTGTTAGACAACATGCTTAGACTGTCAAATGTGTTAGACGTGTTTAGACTGTCAAATGTGTTAGACGTGTTTAGACTGTCAAATGTGTTAGACAACCTGCTTAGACTGTCAAATGTGTTAGACAACCTGTTTAGACTGTCAAATGTGTTAGACAACCTGTTTAGACTGTCAAATGTGTTAGACAACCTGTTTAGACTGTCAAATGTGTTAGACAACCTGTTTAGACAGTCAAATGTGTTAGACAGCCTGCTTAGACTGTCAAATGTGTTAGACAACCTGTTTAGACTGTCAAATGTGTTAGACAGTCAAATGTGTTAGACAACCTGCTTAGACTGTCAAATGTGTTAGACAACCTGTTTAGACTGTCAAATGTGTTAGACAGTCAAATGTGTTAGACAACCTGTTTAGACTGTCAAATGTGTTAGACAACCTGTTTAGACTGTCAAATGTGTTAGACAACCTGTTTAGACAGTCAAATGTGTTAGACAACCTGCTTAGACTGTCAAATGTGTTAGACAACCTGTTTAGACTGTCAAATGTGTTAGACAGTCAAATGTGTTAGACAACCTGTTTAGACAGTCAAATGTGTTAGACAACCTGTTTAGACTGTCAAATGTGTTAGACAACCTGTTTAGACAGTCAAATGTGTTAGACAACCTGTTTAGACAGTCAAATGTGTTAGACAGTCAAATGTGTTAGACAACCTGTTTAGACAGTCAAATGTGTTAGACAACCTGTTTAGACAGTCAAATGTGTTAGACAACCTGTTTAGACAGTCAAATGTGTTAGACAACCTGTTTAGACAGTCAAATGTGTTAGACAACCTGTTTAGACAGTCAAATGTGTTAGACAACCTGTTTAGACTGTCAAATGTGTTAGACAACCTATTTTGACTGTCAAATTTGTGTTTGAAACAGATGCACAGGTCAAGCTTGAAGTGAATTTGAAGGAATAATTTGACTGTGTAAAAGCATATCTAATGAAACATACAGACTATTGTCTGAATTTTACATTTATTCTTCTCTTGTAGAACAGTTAAACCAAACTGAATCAAATTTAGCACATATGGTCCTTAGGAAGAGGAGATTCAGCTATGTACAAATGATACTGATAATCCTAGGGGAGGGACCTAAAAGGGAGGGATTAAATAAATCCTTAAAAATGTCCTTCTCAAGAAACAGCAGTAAAAATGGCAATTATGATGAGCTGAAAAAAATTTGTGAGATACAAATCTTACTATAATCGTCCTTGGAACAAACTCGCCACTAGAGAAAGCAAGAGAGAGACTTACCAGATGACCTAATTAACCTGGGTAGTGATACTGTTAGCTGGTGAAGATTTTCCTCTAACATCTCCACTAGAGGGCGACATTCCTGACCAAGATGAGATTTACTGAAAGATTCCAGAACTTTTCTACTGTATAAGGCTACATGGCTATACTCGTCACCAATCAAACCAACCAACACTTCTAGAATGGTTGGGATACAGCCTTTTAATGACCTGAAACCAAAAACAAAATTGTTATACATTTGTACCATTTGTTGACATACATTTATGTGTATCAATAATTTTCATGTTACATTTTTTAATTATTAACATAGCCAATAACTAAGTGAAAGGTTTTTAAGCTGAAATTTACAAAATTTGAGAATATCTGAACAGCACTCACATGTAGAAATCCAATATTTTCATGTGGTCTATCAAAGCACACTTACAACAATAAAGATTTCCATTTTTTGTCCCCCAAAAAATGTATATGATCCTTGATCACAATATAAATACAGTGAAACCTGTCTTAGCCAAACCCTGAATAAACAGGAACCCTGTATAAACAGGAACCCTGAATAAACAGGAACCCTGAATAAACAGGAACCATGAATATACAGGAATCCTGAATAAACAGGAACCCTGAATAAACAGGAACCCTTAATAAACAGGAATCCTGTATAAACAGAAACCCTGAATAAACAGGAACCCTTAATAAACAGGAATCCTGCATAAACAGGAACCCTGAATAAACAGGAACCCTGAATAAACAAGAATCCTAAATAAACAGGAACCCTGAATAAACAGGATTCCTGAATAAACAGGAACCCTGAATAAACAGGAATCCTGTATAAACAGGAACCCTGAATAAACAGGTATCCTGTATAAACAGGAACCCTGAATAAACATGAATCCTGAATAAACAGGAATCCTGAATAAACAGGTATCCTGTATACACAGGAACCCTGAATAAACAGGTATCCTGTATAAACAGGAATCCTGAATAAACAGGTATCCTGTATAAACAGGAACCCTGAATAAACAGGAATCCTGTATAAACAGGAACCCTGAATAAACAGGAATCCTGTATAAACAATACTTTAAATGAAGTTCCAACGTAGGATCTCTTTGTTAATTTATCCTGTATAAACCAAACACCTGTCTATTCCGAACACAAAAGTTGGTCCCTAGCAGATTCGATTTAGACAAATTTCACTCTATAATTTGTATAACATTACTGGAATATTCAATCACCATAACACCCATTTTATTACTTAATTATTCAACCATAGACGTCTGTAACAAAACCCTGAGTAACTGTGGACTGCTAACTGTATAAAAATAAGTCCCTTACCTTGAGCAATGTTCTATTAATCTGGCTCCCCATTCTACTAGTGCTTGTCTGACCTTCCAACTTGAGTGATCTTTGACCTTGGCTATTTGCTTAACAAGTATTGTGAACTTTGACCCTGTTAGCTCCATCCATTCTTTGCCTCTTTTCACAACCAAATTTTGCAGCCTACTGTCCATTGTTGCTGCAATGTAAAAGAAAAGACATGGTTTTTTTTTAAGCTAAGACAGTGTCTTCAGTCCAGAGAGTTCTGGGATGTAAATTTTGCAAAATCTAGGTCAGTTACATTTAATCTGAGAAATTTTCTAGAAAATTCTGTGAAAATAAGATCTTGTTCTTGATCTATTTTGTGTATTTATTGCCATAGAATCTTGTCTATTTTTTTGCATATCAAGTATTCCTTCAATAATTTGCCATATTACAGTTTATGTGACTGACTACTTATAGGTAGAAAAATATAGTATCATTTTGCATACCTTAGTATATTGCTATTAGATATTAACTTTAAATAGATAGGAGTTAGGGTTAAGGTTATGGTGTTTAAAGCCACTTTCAACAATATTTCTGTTTATCGTGGCGGACAGCTCTATTGGTGGAGGAAACCGGAGTACCCGGAGAGAACCACCGAGCTACCCCAAATCATTTTATCACATAAAGTTGCATCGAGTACACCTCACCTGCACAGGTAATTGTAAATCCAACTATCATACAATCACGACCACGACAACTCCTTTTAAGGTAAGCCTGTAGGGCATAGTGAATAAATGAATTCCATGTCTATGAATTGTTTAACAAGATTAGTAGTAGAGATATACATTTGTGGGTATTGACTCCCAACATCTACTCTGTTCTGTCTTTGTTTCGGGAGATAAACATAAAACAAAATGCAATCTGTTTTTTCTCTAAATCTTACAATTTGTAGCAATACGATTTCTAATCTGAGTTTCTTCTATTAATTTGTCATCCATCACCATAGTAACAATGCTTGTCCATGTCTTCAGAGCTGTCTATAAATGTAAAATTTAAAATCACATGTACATGTATTTGTCAACAGAATTCAAAGCTGAAAGGTTTCAATAAAATTATTTAAAAAACATTATTCATTACTGAAATTTACAGTTCCTAAATAATATAGCCATTAATAAAACTACGGTTCTCATCACTCAGGCATAGGTGACCGTAGCCGAGTTTGGCTATCCTGTTACAAAATACTACACATGAACCCCACAAAAAACCAGGGGTGAACTCAGGTGCTCCTGAAGAGTAAGCAGTTCCTGTTCCACTAGTGGTACCTGCCATGTTACTCTAGTTACAAACCTGCTGAATGAGGAAAGAACCAGGTATTTAATTAACTTAAATATGTTTATATCATGTTTGATTGCATCAGAATTATTACTTATAACAAGCTGAACTTTCAGCTTTAATTCTATGGTACATAGAATATGTACATGTATAACAATGTCCTCCTTTGTATCTCCGTCTTCACCTGACATATATACTTACTATAATAACTGTCTGTCCCTGCTTTGTATCACCTGTAATTACCTGACACAAGGTAATAGACACACCAGGTAAAAATGAAGCCAATGTATCTCCTAACATTGTCCTTACTTTGGAACAATCTGAAAGGAAAAAAGGCAAAAACAAACTAGTTAACTACTTGCTTGAGACAATTACTTGAGATATGATATTCAGTTGTGCACATTTCTCATTGTTAGCTTTTTTTTAAAACAGTATGGGCCACAACCTGGAAAATTTGAATGTGACCAGTTTGACTTATTATCACTGTATAAAATATTTTACAAGGTGGTAAAAAATATGGCATTTCCATCATCCCATTCATCTTGCTTATTAAAGCAAAATGCTGTATACAGCTTTACATGCATGAATAAAAGACACAGACACCAGCCTCCAATCACCTTTTAAAAACTTACAACTCTTCTCTTTACTTATAAATGTATGGCAATTGTTTATCAAGGTGGTTACAGTTCATGGCTTGTCTCTACTGTGAATGACTGAATTCTGTCTACAGTTTCGTAAAAACAATAAAATTGGTATATTCTGTATCTCCACTAAGCATGCAGAATTAAGAACTAGGAACACAGACTGGTTGTCTAGGAAACAGGATAATGTGTCAGAATAGAACAACATGTATACCTGTGGACTGTTGTTTAGGGTTAAGGTTAGGGTTATGGCGTTTAACACCCCTTTTAACAATATTTCAGTTATATCATTGTGGCCAGTTTTATTGGTGGAGGAAACCGGAGTACCCGGAGAAAACCACAGACCTGCCGCAAGTCACTGACATATTGTTTCAGTGAGCTAGCACTATAAAAATTTAAGTAAGCATGTATGATGCTGGTCTCATACAAAACAGACATCATAATGATCTCATCAAACAGAAAGTACATTTTTCTTGTCATGCTACAAGCTGGAGAAATTGTTCCTTCAGAGTAAAACAATAACTTTCTCATTGTAACAGCTAAGGCAATAGGTGATCTTAGCTGATTTTGGCAACCCTTTGATTTCTTGCTCCTAAAAACAGTTAAATTGTTTGGTAATCTTTTGAGTGAGTGAGTGATTGTTCCTTAACGCCAACTCAGCAATTTTTCAGCTAAATCATGTCGAGAACACACTTAGTTGGATTTTAATAGTGCTAGCTGACTGAAACAACAGTTCGTGGATAGACATGTTGCCCCACTCCGACACATTATCCCGATTCCAAGCCAACCAGTCTTTGCTCTTTCTCCTTAATGCTGTGTGCTTAGCAGAGATACAGAATATATCAATTTTATTGTTTTTACGAAACTGTAGACAAAATTCAGTTATCAGAAAAGCAACAAATGCCAATATCATAGCAGGGTTCGACATTAACGGTTGTCCGATTGCCCGGGGCAAGTAAAATGCGTCTTCGGGCAAGTGAAAACGGCACCTAACTTGTCCGATCAGGCAAGTGAAAATGATTCTGTGATATGTTCAATTCCTGAAGAGCAAAATGATTAATATTGAATTATTCATATTCAGTGTTGGAAGTCGTGGCGAATTTTACCTAAACATTGCATCATATGTATCATGTATTTTATGCCATTTTGTTTTATTTTGTTGACTACGGAATTCCCTTTTCTCAAATAAAGATCGTGTTATTTATATTAGCCAATCGCGAATGCCTAATTAGGCGGCGGCACTGCATCAACATCGTATTTATTTTTGCCGGCCAATGAAAAGTTATTTGCGGTGTTCTAATTTTAGAAAATTATCCCTGATGTGTATTGCCTTTGCGGTCATAATATTGAAAGCGTGATAGATTACTGGAATAAAAATTCAAACAAACTATGCAGTCGTTGTCAGTCTATGATAAGGAACATTTATACTTAAATTTTCTAACAAAAATATTTCAGAAATCCTCATCAATCACTCGTATTTATAAAACTGTCATATTCCTGCAAACTGATAGGTACGTCTACTCAATATCTCACTCAGTCCCAGAATTTGGTGCTAATATGGCACAAGTAACACTCGGGAAATTCTTCAGTGGGGTTCCTCAGAAAAGGAAATCGGATGGTGAACACATTTCCCTTTGTACACACATTTTTTCACGTGAATGAGAATCTAGAAAGGTTTCCACATGTTGGTAATATATTATCGATCAAAACGTGCTTTTGGGGATCTAGAAACTTTTGTAACAGGTGAACTTTAGTCACGTGCCAAGTCGACAGTAATTGAACATCCGAAGGCTTGGGGCTCGGCTTGGGTGATATAAAGGTTAATGAAATTTCAAAGAAGATCAATTGAAGTGTACAAAATAAATTGGTAAACAAAAACGGCAGTTTAAAAGAATTATGGCTTGTATGAATCTTTTATCGGAACAAGATCGATGAGAAACTAAAATATTTTTGATCTAACCTTACGACGAAAAAACATCCAATGAAACTGACAAGTCATTATTTTGCAAAACATTGAAACACAGACGTTTAAATACACACTCTTTATTTTGTCCTTAGACATCACTTTGTGTTAGACATATTTACACAGGAAATTGTAATCAAAACAAGCATGACTATAATCACAACTTACTGCAATTATGAATATGAGTATTTTAATTATATAGCCAAATGATGCACTAACACTATGCCCACATAAGTTGTAAATAATTAATATGAGGGGTTATTCTACTCTATGAATGGTCATTGTAGATTGCATAGTTCTGCACTACATGCATATATGGCACTTAAGAAGAATTCGGGCTAGTAGTTTACAGTTTCGGGCAAGTAAAATCAATACGGCACTTGCCCGAATGGACAAGTTGGTCAAAAAGTTAATGTCGAACCCTGCATAGTCTTTGGTTTGACCAGATCGGGGTTTGAAGCGAGCACGCTAACCATTACACCACCGTATGTAGTTACAGTAAATTAGATGTCTACATTCTCATACTGATAAAATTGTAGCTATATTTTAGTAATTTTCGTACATTTGCCATCAACTTGACTTAATTCTAACAAACATTCCATGGCACTAATCTTCAATGATCGTGACTTCTCCTTCTCTGCCATGTTCAATAGAATAGAAACAGCATGTCCTAGGAATGGTAAACTCCAAGGTGCAAAAAGGCTTTGTATAATACTGAAATATATACATCAACTTATCAGAGTTCGCGAATACCTCAAATTTTCTATCAGATATAGGACTGACAGAATGCAAATTTCTGCCAGTCCCACAAAAAAGTTGGTGGTCCTACAATTTGTGAAACTTTTAACAACAAAAGATGATTAGGCCATATTCATTATTAGGGTGAAACTGGAACATCAACAGCAATCAGCAAACCTGAAAATAAACAGTTAAAGACATCTTTCATTTGTATAATATTTTATTCTTCTGCAGCATTCTTTCTTTTAGTGTCCTCTCCGTTTAAATCGGGAGCGTGCGACCGTTTCCCTGGCCTTGCACCACAGGCACTTGTTTCTGGTAAAAAAAATGATACCTAGATACTAATAATATCACAAGGTACGTAACCGTTCATTTGTAAAAATTCTATGTCATCGTGATTTTCGTGTTTTTTCAACTCGACGGACGCCAGCATGGAGGAATGGTCTACATCATCTGAAACTACGATAATTTATCTACAAAATGATGTATAAAACACCTATCTTTGCTGAACCTCAACAATACAACAGACCTTTTTCCACGGGTCAGTTATCAGATATTATTCTAACATCTCAGTATTTTATATAGAATTTTTATTACAACTTTTCTTCTTTTTTCTTTCACTGCGGGGTAGCAACATCCCAGTTTCCCGTTTGAATGATGAAAGCTGATAACTGACCCGTGGAAAAAGGTCTGTTGTATTGTTGAGGTTCAGCAAAGGTAGGTGCTTTATACATCATTTTGTAGATAATTATCGTAGTTTCAGATGATGTAGGCCATTCCTCCATGCTGGCGTCCGTCGAGCTTAAAAAACGTGAAAATCACGATGACATAGATTTTTTACAAATGAACGGTTACGTACCTTGTGGTATTATTAGTATCTAGGTATTTTTTTTTTACCAGAAACAAGTGCCTGTGCCTTGCACCAGTCGAGAAACGAATCAGCCACGCTGCCATTAATTGAACTGGTATCTGTTAGGAAGCTACGGTGCTAAAAAACATGGCAGCGAAAGATTGGGAACCAGTTCAATTATGATCTAACCAATTACCAACTATTTCCGAAAGCACCACAATGGACTTTTTCGTGAGACGAACAGTCGGACAATCGGACCGACTCAAGACGCTGTAATACTGGACTTTATGAAATTTTGGCGGTCGGGACAGACAGGACCGATGATATTTGCGAACTCTGACTTATTCAGCAAAATATTAACATTGAATAACAAGTAATTATTATTAAACAATATTTCATAATCCTACAGTCTTTTATGAGTGAGTGAGTGAGTGATTGTTGTTTAATGCCAACTCAGCAATTTTTCAGCTAAATCATGGCGAGAACAAGTTAATTTCCAATGAGATGATGATGAAGTTCACTTTGTACTGGACCAACATTGCTTAGTTGGATTTTTATAGTGCTAGCTCACTCAAACAATAGTCCACATGTAGCCATGTCTCCCCACTCGGACACATTATCAGGATTCCGAGCCAATCAGTCTTAGTTCTTTCTTTTTAATGCTGCGTGCTTAGCGCAAAAGCAAGAAATACTAATTTAATAGTCTTTGGTTTGACCCAGTCAGGGTCTGAACCCACGATCTACCATACTCGAGGCGAGCACACTAACCATTACACCACCATCCGATATGATTGTTTTTTATGAAGTATGAGTGAAATAGCCACCAAATTATTAGTGCATCTCACAGAATAGAATCTGACATTAAAGTACCGGTAGTTATCTTCCCATTCTAAATCTGATATCCATATGACTGGCTTCTTATCATTAAGATTTACTTTGAAGTAATAAATTAAGCATGCCTTAGACTAAGCCATAGTATTTGACAGCAGTTATAGTTTTCTTACCTGTATTCTGATTTTCTTACTAAAACTCTTATAGTTTGTACCACTGCTGTCTTTAGTTCTTCTGATATCACTTTAACTACAAAAACAAGAACACTGTAGAAAACCTACCACAATCTAATTCAAATCACCTCCCCTGATGTTGGTGTGAGGGATCTTAATAATAAAAAGAAAAACAAAAAACAGAACAGTTCCAAATTACAGGTCAAATGGGAGTGACCTTATATCATAAATATCAAATGATTTGATAAATCACATTTTTGGACTACCTTTTTCCAAGCACACCATCTCACCCATTTCACCTTACTATATCTCTACTTGCACTGTAAGTAACCCAGTCAATTATAAGCAGGAGCAAAGGTGCAATAACATAATGTGCCATTCCATGACAGTGTGTAAACATATTGTCTTCCTTTACTTACCTCTTCCATGTTTAAATTAAAAAGAGTTGAACCTACCTTGATTTCCTTCAGCAGGTGAACTGATCGTCAAACAACATGTGTTAAACAAATCCTGAAACATTTCCCACTGACTGACTCTGGTCTGAGACAAAACTTTTTCTACACTGGTAAATATATCAATATACAACTCATCTGGACTACAAAAGATAGAAAAGACAATAGAGTAGTGTGAGATCAGAATGACAGGGCTCCAATTTCCACAGGCCTTTCAATAGACCTTTTTATTCTTAAAAACATGGGCGCGGCCATTATCGACTTTCGAGTGTGTCTGCCATTAGTAATGTGTAAAAATCTTATGTTCTCGGGGTTTATCGATACGCTAATGTATGGTTTCTCTAGTACAGGTGTCACAATATACTGTTATTTCGGCTTGAAATTCAATGATAACACCTGCTGTGAAGTGATTTGTAAACGGAGATATAATGTATGTGAAGATAATGTAAAATTGTTGGGAGTCACTATTGATTCTGATTTGAATTTTGATTAATCATATTTCGGAAGTGTGTAAAAAGGCTTCCAGACAATTAAATATTTTAAAAAGAATTGGTAAATATATGAACAGATTGGGAAGACTGACATCTTACTATTCATTTATCCTTTCAAAAAAAATCCAAGAACGTGCATTATGGTTTATTTATGAAGACTATGATTCTTCTTATGAAGATTTACTTCAAAAATCCAAATTACCATCATTGAAGATTTGGCGAATAAGAACAATTGCAATCAAAACTTTTAAAATAATACATAGAAAGAGTCCACAATATTTACATGATCTTATAGACCTAATTTCAGGTCAAAAAATACTGCAACTGTGCCTAGAGTAAGGACCACAAGGTACGGCTTGAAATCTTTTAGATACAATGCTGCACAAATCTGGAATGAGCTACCAAACCATTGTCGCCAGAAGTCCTCCTTCGATCAATTCAGAAACATTATACAAACATGGGACCCAGTTGGTGGCTCATGCCGGTGCAGTGCATGCTTGTAAATGATTTTTCTTTATGCCTGCTGCATTCTTGCTTGTTCCTTTTAGTTAGCATCCTTTTTATTTTTAGTTCATTATGTTTTAGTTAGCATCCTATATTTTTTAGTTGATGTTTTTACTTTAGCTTTCATTCTGACTTCTAGCTTGATTTTATACTACTTTTCATGTCGACATGTTTGTGTATCAAGTATATGTGCATATGCATGGCTTTTTAAAATATTATGTGCTTTATTTATTTATATGTGCTGTATGTTGTATGCATGTTTGTGTATCAAGTATCAAGTATATATGTGGATATGTATAGCTTGATGATTTTAAATTAGTATGTACTTTTTTATATGTGCTGTATGCATGTTATGTCATGTATGTGTTGTTCAATGTGTAGTCGAATTTAAAAGCTCGTTAGAGCTTGTGTTATGCTTGTTGTACATGCTTCAACTTTCAATAAAACTTATTTATTTATTCATTTATAAAATGACAATGATATAATGACAACAAATAAATTACCTGGTATGTATTTTTTTTTCCTAATTACAGTTATTTTCCACATACAAAATCAGTATAAATCCTACTTGATAAAAAACTGCATGCACTTTTTTATCTTTTTTGTTTTTTTGTTGCTTTTCAAGCATAAGAAAAAAGGGGTAATCAAATTAATATTTTGTCTGAAATTAAAAAGTAAATATATAAATTATAATATACGCTTTTTGAAACGATTACTATACGATTTAAAGTGAAGTAATAATGATAAAAAGTTTGCCTAACTTAAAGAAAGAACTTAACTTTGAATGTGACATCTTAAGGTGCATTTTTTAATTCTGTTTTATTTTATTTATTTTTTGTTTGTTAAATTGTAAAACAAATTAAAACTTTTTGTTGGTCAATTTCTTTATAGGGATATGTAGTGAAGATGAAAAGGAATTAAGTTTGATCAAATTAAAACATCTGAATAGCTGAATTTCTTTATCTGAAAAAAAAGTTTCATGAGGAACCTAATATAGCTATTTGCTCCCAGGTTTCAGATACGTGAACCGGATGGGCATTTTTCACCCCATTTGTCTTCTTTTTTAAATTTCTTTGGTAGGATTTCATAGTTTTATATTGATTTATTCTTTAATTTTATATGTTTTTGAAGATTAATTAAAATTTAATATTGATGTGTTAAGGAAAGTGGTAGCGCTTTCTAGACTTGTAGTCTGCTGAAGGTCGACCGTGTCAACAGCGATGCGATGCTTTCCGGGTTTGGCACTTAGGGGAATAGACAGTCGTGTCATTTTGCAACAAAGGTGTTAAATTCATATTGTAGAAAGATAATTATCATTATAACTGATAGTTAACTGTGTATTGCATAACAAGTTATAGCAAAGACATCACTAAAGCACAAAAATTTAATATGTATTGGGTTGATTCTTAAATGTATTTGATTTCCAATATGACAGTTAAACTCTACCCCCTTCCCACAAAGGGTTAAAAATGATAAAAATATATATAACTGTATTATAATGACAAAAAACTAAAAGATAACAAAAATTGCTGCATTTTGTTGCAGGACATCATGTCATTCATTTTTACTTCTTACAGAATCAAGATTTATTTCAAGATTTATCTACAGAAATGTGATACCTCTTTGTATATTGTAAATTATTTTATGTGGCTTCTACATGAAAAACCAGAGGCTCTCAAGAGCCTGTATCGTTCACCTGATAATAAAAAAAAACAATTGGTCCTATGTAAAAACTATGTCCTGCAGTGGTAGTCATCTTGGAATTACGATCAACATAAAAAACACAAAGTTTGTAAAGGACCTTCCAATGATTGATGCACAGTTTAGGCTCAATCAGTGCAATAGCTTCAGAGAATAATATATTTCTGTATTTTCCCCATATGGTTCTGTGTTAATACTATGACCTGTGGTGGCAGCCATCTTGGATTTCCGATCGGCATAAAAAACAGAGGACCTTCCAATGATCATTCCTGGGCAGTTTGGTTTCAACTGTCCAAGTGGTTTCAGAGAAGAAGCGTTTTGAAACATTTTTCCCATAGGGTCCAATGTTAAACTAAGTCCTGTCGTAGCCGCCATTTTGAATTTCATATCAGAACAAAAAAACGTAGAGTTTGTAGAGGACCATCCAATGAACATTCATGTACAGTTTGGCTTTAATAATATTTGTAGTTTCTGAGAAGAAGGCATTTGAACATTTTCCCATAGGGTCCAATGTTAATCTATGTATTGCGGTGGTGGCCATCTTGGATTTCCGATCGGCATAAAAAACACACACCTTGTAGAGGACCTTCCAATAATCATTCCTGGGTAGTTTGGTTTCAATTATCCAAGTGGTTTCAGAGAAGAAGTGTTTTGAAACATTTTTCCCATAGGGTCCAATGTTAAACTAAGTCCTGCCGTAGCCGCCATTTTGAATTTCATATCGGAACAAAAAACCTTAAGATTGTAGAGGACCATCCAATGAACATTCATGTACAGTTTGGCTTTAATCATATTTGTAGTTTCTGAGAAGAAGGCATTTGAACATTTTCCCATAGGGTCCAATGTTAATCTATGTCCTGCGGTGGCGGCCATCTTGAATTTTCGATCGGCATAAAAAAACAGAAACTTTGTAGAGGACCTTCCAATGATCATTCCTAGGCAGTTTGGTTTCAAATATCCAAGTGGTTTCAGAGAAGAAGCGTTTTGAAACATTTTTCCCATAGGGTTCAATGTTAAACTAAGTCCTGCCGTAGCCGCCATTTTGAATTTCTTATCGGAACAAAAAACGTAAAGTTTGTAGAGGACCATCCAATGAACATTCATGTACAGTTTGGCTTTAATCATATTTGTAGTTTCTGAGAAGAAGGCATTTGAACATTTTCCCATAGGATCCAATGTTAATCTATGTATTGCGGTGGTGGCCATCTTGGATTTCCGATCGGCATAAAAAACATAAAATTTGTAGAGGACCTTCCAATGATCATTCCTGGACAGTTTGGTTTCAACTGTCCAAGTGGTTTCAGAGAAGAAGCGTTTTGAAACATTTTCCCCATAGGGTCCAATGTTAAACTAAGTCCTGCCGTAGCCGCCATTTTGAATTTCATATCGGAACAAAAAACGTACAGTTTATAGAGGACCATCCAATGAACATTCATGTACAGTTTGGCTTTAATCATATTTGTAGTTTCTGAGAAGAAGGCATTTGAACATTTTCCCATAGGGTCCAATGTTAATCTATGTCCTGCGGTGGTGGCCATCTTGGATTTCCGATCGGCTTAAAAAACAGTAACTTGGTAAAGGACATTCCAATGATCATTCCTTTACAGTTTGGGTTCAGTCAGTTCATTAGTTTCAGAGAAGAAGATCTTTGAAATTTCAGCCAATCAGAGCATATTATTGGCCCTGGCAGCCATATTGAATATCCGACTGGAACGAAAAACAGTAACTTTGTAGAGGACCATCCAAGGAACATTCCTGCTAAGTTCGGTTCCAATCGGCCAAGTGGTTTCGGAGAAGAAGCTTGAAATGTGAAAAGTTTACAGACGACGGACGCCAAGTGATAGCAATAGTTCACCTGGACCTTTGGTCCAGGTGAACTAACAATAATTCCTACACTGCTCACTTTGTTCCCGTTTCCTTTGTTTATAGTATTTAAACTTTCATTTAAGACAACATTTAACTCATTTTTTTTCCTTTCTATGTTATCCTCCACATATTTGCTACTCTATCATTGTGCAAATGATTGATTTTTTGGTCAATTGCATAAGTGCTCCCTACATCATAAAAATATGCGACTTTGTGAAGTGAAGACAATATTCGAAGGGAACTTAGTTCTTTTGTACAAAATATATACCGTTAGTAAAAAATGTGTGTTGAGGGTTTCCATACCGACCGGTTTTTTTGTTGTTGCGTACCCTGTTTTGTATTGAAATTCTGCCACATAAGCAAGGTTAAAATCTGAATAGCTACAGATCGATCTGTTAGCCCACATCTGGCAAAATGGCTAATTCTTTAATTTTGATAATATTGATGACCGTATAGATTTGTCCGACCTGGTCCTGAACTTTGTGATTCTGAACAATTTAAACAATAACCGTTTAAGTTCGATTCAATAATCCATATTTCGAAATATTCGGCCAAAATCACGGGAATAAGCCATAAAATATCAACTGAAGCGTGTTTATCTAATCCAATTATGAATACTGATTAATCGTAACTAGTGTAATCAACCGATTGTTACACTTTCTTAATGGCGGACGATAGTAACGCCACATAGCGTCCACGAACGATAACTAGGTAATCACCGATTTCTGAAAACGTCTATAAGGGGCAATATCAGGTACTTTTACATGCCTAAAATGATCTTTGGTACCTCCTGATTTTAAAACTGTTGCATAAAATTTTCATGAATATTATTCAAATTTTAATAAAAAGTACCGCCTGTAAATAGTGAAATACTGGTACACTTGAAAAATATTGAAAGTCCTGATTTCCATTAGGTTTTTGTTGTTATTTCTTTGTTCAGGAGTTTGGGGTTTCCAGCAGGAGTGGTTAGTATTGCTGTGGTTGGTTACACTGCTGAAGAATTACAGGTTAACTTTATTATTTCCAATTTTGAATACAAGCATCATAAAAATTATGTCTGTACCTAAAACTATCAAAATTTGCCTACATGTATTTACAATTAATAATTAAAATACAGTCAAACCTGCCCATGTGATCACCTCCAGTGTTCCAGCTAAAAATTGGAAAAAGGGCACTTCAGCACGTCAAAAACTATGAAAAAGGGCAATATAGTTATTTTCAGTTACTTAATATTAAAAATGTCTTTCAGCACTACATTTTCAGCTCTTTGCATCAAATTCAATGCATCTACATGACTCACTGTTTATATATATGTTATTACATATGTACAGAAATGCAGCTAAAATCTGAAGATCAATAAAAAGACATGTGCTAAAAAGAATATTAGTGTTATGAATGTTCCAGATACAATTTTAATTAAAATAAAAGTCGCACTATGTTTACAAGTCTTCTGTTTTTGTGTTTAAAAAAGGCATGTACACAATGATGGAATTAAAAAAGTGTCTGATCACAGTTGTACTTAATGTTCAAAATTTTGGAAAGTGTCTCAGATTTAATGTTAGCTCTGTGGCTGGTTTTGATTAAGGCAACTTGAGAGAAAATTCTCTCAACTTCTGCAGTGCTCAAAGGCTGTATGACAGCAAATCTGTACAGTTTGGAGACAAGTGGATACATTGAAGAAAGATTCTTGTCTTTGTGATCTACTGACTGAAATAGTTCATTCAAGTGAGTTAAGGATCTGTTGTCAGAGGAGGACAAAATCTGTATAAATTCCTGCCACTGAAATTTTCCATAACTTTATTAATTATACATTATTCTCAAGTGACTGAAGTGTTTTTAGTAGGTCACTAGGTATTTCTACAGAACGTGGATATATTTAAAGGTATGTGCGAGATTTTAATAATTTTTAATAAATGTTTAAATGTTCGTGTTGTCCATCTGTCCATTTCGTAATTTACGCGTTTGTCTGCCAGTCTCGTTCAGCTTGTCTCCCGTGATTTGTCTGTCAATGAATCACGATTTTCGATCTCCGTCATACACATTTTTCTTCCTTGTTTTTTGTTTATTTGTATTTTAGAAATGCCGCTTAGATGCGTAAAAATAGTAACAAAATCGGAATGTACAGAATCATAATTTTAAGTTGTTCATTGCCAGAAAAAAAAGATGAACTTGGTGTTTTGGCAATTTTCTTCTTTTCACCTTCAAGCTGAGCCAACCTTCTCTTCTTGGATGGCATGTTTGCATGTCTACGTTTGTCATAAGAATGAAAAATCTTAATATAATATGAGTTTATTTCATGAAATATTGTTCAGAAAAAAAGAAATTTATGGACCTTAAACCAGAGCTTTGGGGTGAAATTTCTACACGGTCTGGTTTTTTTTCACCAAGGACATATTTCACTGATCAGGATTACCGAAGTCATAAACTGATCACTTGGTCAGGGCAGGAAATTACTAATTAGCTGACAACAGGTGATTCTTGTTAAAAGCATTACACCTGCCACACTCTAACACCTGTACACATTTAATTAGAAATTAATTGGACAAGTTTTGAGACAATGTCATGAGTGGACAACACGTATACGTTTGGGATTCATGTACGGCATGAAAAGGGCAGAGGGGTGCAAGGGAAGGGTAGAAAGGGCAGAGGGGCGCAAGGGATGGCTAAAAAGGGCAGAGGGGCATAAAATTTCGGGGACGGGATGCAGCACCCCTCTATTTTGGTCTAGCTGGAACACTGACCTCTATTAAGCGGTCACCTGTATATAATGGTCACCTTTTCATGTCCCGTCATAGAAAATTTCATATGAATTGAACTTCTTTTAAGAGGTGTTTATAAGGCCACTCTTTCTTTGTCTCAAATGTGACCTCTTAACACAGGTTGAGTGTATAGATATCTAAATTAGTGTACACGGCATGTGACAGTGTAGGCATCAAAATAAAGGACTGTTAAAAAAAACATTAAATATATTCTGTTTTTTCCCAAACCAGAGGCTCTCAAGAGCCTGTATCGTTCACCTGGTAATAAAAAAAACCAATTAGTCCTATGTAAAAACTATGTCCTGCAGTGGTAGTCATCTTGGAATTACGATCAACATAAAAAACACAAAGTTTGTAAAGGACCTTCCAATGATTGATGCACAGTTTAGGTTCAATCAGTGCAATAGCTTCAGAGAAGAATATATTTCTGTATTTTCCCCATATGGTTCTGTGTTAATACTGTGACCTGTGGTGGCAACCATCTTGGATTTCCGATCGGCATAAAAAACAGAGGATCTTCCAATGATCATTCCTGGGCAGTTTGGTTTCAACTGTCCAAGTGGTTTCAGAGAAGAAGCATTTTGAACAAAATTTCCCATAGGGTCCAATGTTAAACTAAGTCCTGTCATAGCTGCCATTTTGAATTTCATATCAGAACAAAAAACGTAAAGTTTGAAGAGGACCATCCAATGAACATTCATGTACAGTTTGGCTTTAATCATATTTGTAGTTTCTTAGAAGAAGGCATTTGAACATTTTCCCATAGGGTCCAATGTTAATCTATGTCCTGCGGTGGTGGCCATCTTGGATTTCCGATCGGCATAAAAAACACACACCTTGTAGAGGACCTTCCAATGATCATTCCTGGGCAGTTTGGTTTCAATTATCCAAGTGGTTTCAGAGAAGAAGCGTTTTGAAACATTTTTCCCATAGGGTCCAATGTTAAACTAAGTTCTGCCGTAGCCGCCATTTTGAATTTCATACCGGAACAAAAAACGTACAGTTTTTAGAGGACCATTTAATGAACATTCTTGTACAGTTTGGCTTTAATCATATTTGTAGTTTCTGAGAAGAAGGCATTTGAATATTTTCTCATAGGGTCCAATGTTAATCTATGTCCTGCGGTGGCGGCCATCTTGGATTTCCGATCGGCATAAAAAACAGAAACTTTGTAGAGAACCTTCCAATGATCATTCCTGGGCAGTTTGGTTTCAACTGTCCAAGTGGTTTCAGAGAAGAAGCATTTTGAAACATTTTTCCCATAGGGTCCAATGTTAAACTAAGTCCTGCCGTAGCCGCCATTTTGAATTTCATATCGGAACAAAAAACCTTAAGGATGTAGAGGACCATCCAATGAACATTCATGTACAGTTTGGCTTTAATAATATTTGTAGTTTCTGAGAAGAAGGCATTTGAACATTTTCCCATAGGGTCCAATGTTAATCTATGTCCTGCGGTGGCGGCCATCTTGAATTTTCGATCGGCATAAAAAACACACACCTTGTAGAGGACCTTCCAATGATCATTCCTGGGCAGTTTGGTTTCAATTATCCAAGTGGTTTCAGAGAAGAAGCATTTTGAAACATTTTTCCCATAGGGTCCAATGTTAAACTAAGTCCTGCCGTAGCCGCCATTTTGAATTTCTTATCGGAACAAAAAACGTAAAGTTTGTAGAGGACCATCCAATGAACATTCATGTACAGTTTGGCTTTAATCATATTTGTAGTTTCTGAGAAGAAGGCATTTGAACAGTTTCCCATAGGGTCCAATGTTAATCTATGTATTGCGTTGGCGGCCATCTTGGATTTCCGATCAGCATAAAAAACATAAAATTTGTAGAGGACCTTCCAATGATCATTCCTGGGCAGTTTGGTTTCAACTGTCCAAGTGGTTTCAGAGAAGAAGCGTTTTGAAACATTTTTCCCCTAGGGTCCAATGTTAAACTAAGTCCTGCCGTAGCCGCCATTTTGAATTTCATATCGGAACAAAAAACGTACAGCTTGTAGAGGACCATCCAATGAACATTCATGTACAGTTTGGCTTTAATCATATTTGCAGTTTCTGAGAAGAAGGCATTTGAACATTTTCCCATAGGGTCCAATGTTAATCTATGTCCTGCGATGGTGGCCATCTTGCATTTCCGATCGGCATAAAAAACACACACCTTGTAGAGGACCTTCCAATGATCATTCCTGGGCAGTTTGGTTTCAATTATCCAAGTGGTTTCAGAGAAGAAGCGTTTTGAAACATTTTTCCCATAGGGTCCAATGTTAAACTAAGTCCCGCCGTAGCCGCCATTTTGAATTTCATACCGGAACAAAAAACGTACAGTTTGTAGAGGACCATCTAATGAACATTCATGTACAGTTTGGCTTTAATCATATTTGTAGTTTCTGAGAAGAAGGCATTTGAATATTTTCTCATAGGGTCCAATGTTAATCTATGTCCTGCGGTGGCGGCCATCTTGGATTTCCGATCGGCATAAAAAACATAAACTTTGTAGAGGACCTTCCAATGATCATTCCTGGACAGTTTGGTTTCAACTGTCCAAGTGGTTTCAGAGAAGAAGCATTTTGAAACATTTTTCCCATAGGTTCCAATGTTAAACTAAGTCCTGCCGTAGCCGCCATTTTGAATTTCATATCGGAACAAAAAACCTTAAGATTGTAGAGGACCATCCAATGAACATTCATGTACAGTTTGGCTTTAATAATATTTGTAGTTTCTGAGAAGAAGGCATTTGAACATTTTCCCATAGGGTCCAATGTTAATCTATGTCCTGCGGTGGTGGCCATCTTGGATTTCCGATCGGCATAAAAAACACACACCTTGTAGAGGACCTTCCAATGATCATTCCTGGGCAGTTTGGTTTCAATTATCCAAGTGGTTTCAGAGAAGAAGCATTTTGAAACATTTTTCCCATAGGGTCCAATGTTAAACTAAGTCCCGCCGTAGCTGCCATTTTGAATTTCATACCGGAACAAAAAACGTACAGTTTGTAGAGGACCATCTAATGAACATTCATGTACAGTTTGGCTTTAATCATATTTGTAGTTTCTGAGAAGAAAGCATTTGAATATTTTCTCATAGGGTCCAATGTTAATCTATGTCCTGCGGTGGTGGCCATCTTGGATTTCCGATCGGCATAAAAAACAGAAAATTTGTAGAGGACCTTCCAATGATCATTCCTGGGCAGTTTGGTTTCAACTGTCCAAGTGGTTTCAGAGAAGAAGCATTTTGAAACATTTTTCCCATAGGGTCCAATGTTAAACTAAGTCCTGCCGTAGCCGCCATTTTGAATTTCATATCGGAACAAAAAACCTTAAGATTGTAGAGGACCATCCAATGAACATTCATGTACAGTTTGGCTTTAATCATATTTGTAGTTTCTGAGAAGAAGGCATTTGAACATTTTCCCATAGGGTCCAATGTTAATCTATGTCCTGCGGTGGTGGCCATCTTGAATTTCCGATCGGCATAAAAAACACACACCTTGTAGAGGACCTTCCAATGATCATTCCTGGGCAGTTTGGTTTCAATTATCCAAGTGGTTTCAGAGAAGAAGCGTTTTGAAACATTTTTCCCATAGGGTCCAATGTTAAACTAAGTCCTGCCGTAGCCGCCATTTTGAATTTCATACCGGAACAAAAAACGTACAGTTTGTAGAGGACCATTTAATGAACATTCTTGTACAGTTTGGCTTTAATCATATTTGTAGTTTCTGAGAAGAAGGCATTTGAATATTTTCTCATAGGGTCCAATGTTAATCTATGTCCTGCGGTGGCGGCCATCTTGGATTTCCGATCGGCATAAAAAACAGAAAATTTGTAGAGGACCTTCCAATGATCATTCCTGGGCAGTTTGGTTTCAACTGTCCAAGTGGTTTCAGAGAAGAAGCATTTTGAAACATTTTTCCCATAGGGTCCAATGTTAAACTAAGTCCTGCCGTAGCCGCCATTTTGAATTTCATATCGGAACAAAAAACCTTAAGGTTGTAGAGGACCATCCAATGAACATTCATATACAGTTTGGCTTTAATGATATTTGTAGTTTCTGAGAAGAAGGCATTTGAACATTTTCCCATAGGGTCCAATGTTAATCTATGTCCTGCGGTGGCGGCCATCTTGAATTTTCGATCGGCATAAAAAAAACAGAAACTTTGTAGAGGACCTTCCAATGAACATTCCTGGGCAGTTTGGTTTCAATTATCCAAGTGGTTTCAGAGAAGAAGCGTTTTGAAACATTTTTCCCATAGGGTCCAATGTTAAACTAAGTCCTGCCGTAGCCGCCATTTTGAATTTCTTATCGGAACAAAAAACGTAAAGTTTGTAGAGGACCATCCAATGAACATTCATGTACAGTTTGGCTTTAATCTTATTTGTAGTTTCTGAGAAGAAGGCATTTGAACATTTTCCCATAGGGTCCAATGTTAATTTATGTATTGCGGTGGCGGCCATCTTGGATTTCCGATCGGCATAAAAAACATAAAATTTGTAGAGGACCTTCCAATGATCATTCCTGGGCAGTTTGGTTTCAACTGTCCAAGTGGTTTCAGAGAAGAAGCGTTTTGAAACATTTTCCCCATAGGGTCCAATGTTAAACTAAGTCCTGCCGTAGCCGCCATTTTGAATTTCATATCGGAACAAAAAACCTACAGTTTGTAGAGGACCATCCAATGAACATTCATGTACAGTTTGGCCTTAATCATATTTGCAGTTTCTGAGAAGAAGACATTTGAACATTTTCCCATAGGGTC
Source organism: Bathymodiolus septemdierum (assembly GCA_963383655.1). NCBI lineage: Eukaryota > Metazoa > Mollusca > Bivalvia > Mytilida > Modiolidae > Bathymodiolus > Bathymodiolus septemdierum. Next base: position 43,334,126 of record OY726530.1, on the reverse strand, counting down.
CAATGTTAATCTATGTCCTGCGGTGGTGGCCATCTTGGATTTCCGATCGGCATAAAAAACACACACCTTGTAGAGGACCTTCCAATGATCATTCCTGGGCAGTTTGGTTTCAACTGTCCAAGTGGTTTCAGAGAAGAAGCATTTTGAAACATTTTTCCCATAGGGTCCAATGTTAAACTAAGTCCTGCCGTAGCCGCCATTTTGAATTTCATATCGGAACAAAAAACCTTAAGATTGTAGAGGACCATCCAATGAACATTCATGTACAGTTTGGCTTTAACCATATTTGTAGTTTCTGAGAAGAAGGCATTTGAACATTTTCCCATAGGGTCCAATGTTAATCTATGTCCTGCGATGGCGGCCATCTTGGATTTCCGATCGGCATAAAAAACAGTAACTTGGTAAAGGACATTCCAATGATCATTCCTTTACAGTTTGGGATCAGTCGGCCCATTAGTTTCAGAGAAGAAGATCTTTGAAATTTCAGCCAATCAGAGCATATTATTGGCCCTGGCAGCCATATTGAATATTCGACTGGAACGAAAAACAGTAACTTTGTAGAGGACCATCCAAGGAACATTCCTGCTAAGTTTGGTTCCAATCGGCCAAGTGGTTTCGGAGAAGAAGCTTGAAATGTGAAAAGTTTACAGACGACAGACGACAGACGACGGACGCCAAGTGATGGCAATAGTTCACCTGGACCTTTGGTCCAGGTGAACTAAAAACTTCTTAAAAATGTACTACCAGTACTCATTTGGCCCTTAACATTGTTTCCGGAGCAAAAACTTTGTGTAACTCTTAAAGGTATAATGTCATTGAGTTTGGTAATCTTTTTGAAAGTTTTTTTTTGCATTGAAAGTTAATATTTACCTTCAAAACATGAGTGGAAACGTCGTTTGGCGAGATTCGACCAAAAAACGTGTAAAATCACCGACATTATACCTTTAATATTTTAAAACCTATTGAGTAATGAAGAACTTACTACTTTTTCTCCTGTTTAAGGATAAGCCTAAATGGAAATAATAGGTATTCTTGTAAGTCCTGCAGTACATTCTTATCAACATTAATTAAAGCTGCATTAATTGCCTGTACATTAATTCTTGTGTGTTCTTTTGTTAGTTGTACACATAATGGTCGTATCTTGTCAAAAACCTTCTTCCTTTCTGCATTCAGACAAGCCCTAATTAAAAATGAGAAACGTAAAATTAAATGTATATGTATAATACCAACTGGGAAGCGTGAGCTTCATGTCTTATTTACTTCGAATCAAAAACTGGTGACAAAGTAGACATGGCTTATAAAACTAGAGGTATCGCTCACCCGACATAAATAAGTCCTTTTAAGAATGTCTGCATGCCGAATACATCTAAGTTTTACTATTCAAATCCCATAGGGTTCTACAATGTATGTTAAAACTATGTCTGCTCATGGCGGCCGACTGGTTTCAGAGGAGAAGACTTTTAAACAATTTTCCCATAGGTCCTATGTTAAAACTATGTCCGCTGACGGCGGCCATTTTGGATCGAGATCGAGGTCACTGAACACAATTTTGGCAGTTGACCCTCAAGGATCATCGATGACATGTTTGCTATATTGGCTGACTGGTTTCAGAGGAGAAGATTTTAAAACATTTTTTCCCCATAGGGTCCTATGTTAAAACTATGTCTGCTGAAGGTGGCCATCTTGGATGGAGGTCAGGGTCACCGGACACAATTTTGAAAATTGACCATGTTTGCATGTTTGCTTTAAATTGGCTTACTGGTTTCAGAGGAGAAGATTTTTAAACATATTTCCCATAGGGTCCTATGTTAAAACTATGTCCGCTGATGGTGGACATCTTGGATGGAGATCTGGGTCACTGGATATAATTTTGAAAGTTGACCATTTAAGGACCATTCATGCCATGTTTGCTTTAAATTGGCTTACTGGTTTCAGAGGGAAAAAAATTTAAACATTTTTCCCATAGGGTCCTATGTTAAAACTATGTCCACTGATGGTGACCATCTTGGATGGAGGTCGAGGTCACAGAACATAATTTTGAAAGTTGACCACCTAAGGACCATTCATGCCATGTTTGCTTTAAATTGACTTACTGGTTTCAGAGGAGAAGACTTTTAAACATTTTTTCCATAGGGTCCAATGTTAAAACTAAGTCGAGTCATGGCGGCCATCTTGAATTTCCGATCGGCAAATGATTCACAAGTTTAGTACAGGACCACCCAATGATCATTCCTGCAAAGTCGCAATTCAATTGGCTTGGTGGTTTCTGACAAGAAGATTTTTAAAATTTCAGCCAATGAGAACACATTATGGACCCTGGCAGCCATGTTGGATTTCAAATCAGCACCAAAAACACAAATCTGGTAGAGGACCATCCAATGAACATTTCTGGCAAGTTTGGATCAATTCTGTTCAGTAGTTTCAGAGAAGAAGATTTAAATGTGAAAAGCTAACGGACGGACGACGGACACTTACCCATGACAAAAGCTCACATGGCCTATGGCCAGGTGAGCTAAAAACTTGTTGATTTTCATGCCACCATTTAGAAACAGAAAGAAAAGACTTGATATCTAAATATGTAAATCAAGCAAAAAGGATAAGTTTTTCATGTTATATATGGTAATATTTTGATTCTAGTAGCAATATTCAGTTAGTGAGTCATTGTTGTTTAAACACCAACTCAGCAATTTTTTAGCTATATCATGGCAAGAACAAGTTAATTTTCAATGAGATGATGATGAGATCCGCTTTGTACTAGAACAACACGCTTAATTGGATTTAAATACATAGTGCTAGCTCACTGAAACAACAATCTGCAGATGGACACGTCACCCTACTCTGACACAATATCCTAATTCCGGTTAGTATCATTATTTAGATACTAATATTTGTGTTAGACCTTTAAAAACCGCCAATGCCAGGATATACAATGTACAATGTATATAAAAGGGATTTGGATCTTCTTCTTCTTCCAAGAACTAGACTCTAAGGATAATGTGTGTAGTGTCCCAGAACTGTGTGCGCCATGTACATGGACAAATTACTTTAAAAGTATAATAAACGAAAATAACTATTTACATCATTCTGTGGGCAGGGGTTAAAAAATCTGCAGGTCAAAGACCGGCGATTTGTGGGTTCGGACCTAACATTTTCTAATCCTGTAAAGACCGACGGACCAGTTGAAACTGTCCAATTACGGACTCAAATTAAATGGGTGGTTAAAAGTCCGAGTGACAGATATTACTGCATAATTTTAATCCAACATTGATTGCCTCTCTTAATATTGTTAACATTGGATTACGTAATCTGAAATAATTGAAGATCATTTTAGTGCTTTACGAAGTCTGTTTTGTTCTGTATGAACCTCCGGTAATTAACGGAGCACACACACCCAGGACGGTTGTAACAGAATAGCTTAAGATCAGTTTTGCGCTTTACGGAAGCGGTAATTCTTTCGATAATACTCAAGCGTATTAATGAAGCAGTTCAACCATAAAAATGGCCCAAGTCATTGACCAGTTTGTTTTTTAATGTTAGCAGAGCGGTTCATGATACTGACAACAATAAACAAGATGAACTGTGAGCTAATGCTCACTTATGATACCCCCGCTCTTCGGTAAACAGGAAGTAGGAATCTGACGGGTCAAAAAACGCTTCCCACGATATGGGGTACCTATATGACGCTTGTGACCAAATATCAGATTTCTGCCATCAATAGTTGCTGAGAAAAATGCGACTAAAAATGGGCATATACAAAATGTATGTTCAATGTGTATAAAAATCAACAAAGTCGGCAAACAGGAAGTAGGAATCTGACGAGTCCAAAAACGCTACCCACAATATGATATACCTATATGACGCTTGTGACCAAATATCAGATTTCTGCCATCAACAGTTACTGAGAAAAATGTGATGAAAAATATCTTGGACGGACGGAAGGACGGACAGAGGTAAAACAGTATACCCCCCTCCCCCTTCGGGGAGCGGGGATATAATTACATAATGAAAAAACACCACAACCAACAAAAGGTCAGATACGACAGGCTAAAATGGAAGAGAATATTTCAAACATCATGGAAGGAAAAAATTCCTTGGGTTGAGGCAAGTGGTAGGCTGATAACTCTGGCGTTCTATTCTCGTTGAAATTAAACTTCCGAAGACATTTTCTGCTGTATCTCCAGAGATTAGACCTCCGAAGATATTTTCTGCTCTGTATCTTTGGAAGTCCAATCTCAACGAGATTACCGGCGATCATGCTAATGAGGATTTTGAAGTAAATATGTGGGGTAAATAGTGTAAAATATCCAAAAAACAAACAAAAAACAGTGCTTTATTAAAAGGTACAACCAATATGCGAAAATTACAAATTGTAACTATTTGATAACCCAAGACAAAATGAAAAGCAGTATTTGATCAGGTATTAAGTTGCCAACCTAAAATAGTTATTTTAAATAATATAATTATGTCACTCAGTTACTACTACCGGAAAGGAGAGGGGAATTTATTTTGTGTTCAACAAATTTTATTTCCTCCATTCCGATATTCAGGACCAGTAGACAATTTTTCAGGACCAGTAGATTCCTGGTGCTCACTGCACTTTTGGAAAAATGTTTAACCCCTGCTGTGGGTACCTGGTCAAATGGCCCCAACATTTTTTAAATATTAAGTTATTATTATTATTACTATTATTATTGGTTTTGGCTAAGTTGGAGTCTGCGGGATAGACATGTCGCCCCGCACGGACACATTATCCTGATTCAGAGCCAACCAGTCTTGGCTCTTTCTCCTTAATGCTACATGCTTGACAGAGAAGCAACAAATACCAATTTTATAGTCTTTGACTTTGGTTTTACCCGATCGGGGCTCAAACCCACGATCTATCGCACTCAAGGGGAGCACCCTAAACCATTACATCACAGATGCGGTTAATATTTCAATTAAAACACCACAAAATATGAAAGATATTAATATGCATTAAGATTATCACTGATTTACAAACAATAATGTATCATATAAAAATATTGATCTCAAGCTTTTAATGAAAACATATGCATAAACATAAAGAGGGCAAAATTATTGCACATAATTCGATTTTATAATCGAATTAATTTCTTCATTACATTAATTAATGGGGACGATTTTGATAAATGTGGGGGCAATATTGACGGGGGCGATTTAGCAGTGGGGCGAGTTGACTTGCATTCTAGAGCATTCATTCTGTGCAATGATGATTGTAATTTGTTATCAGCCCCTGTGGTACATTTTTGTAATCTCGTCAAGATTAGGATTCCGAAGAAATTTTCTGTCTGTATCTTCATCCTAATCTCGTTTCAAGTCCTATCAAAGGTATTCTGGAAATTTATAAAAAATTAATCAAATTTGACCCCCGGTGCATTCTGATGGATATTTTGGCATGGACGGATTGTGTCAGATCAAGTGCAGGCAAGATTTCATATACAGACATATTTTCTAGTTCAAATCTGCAAAATATTGAAATTTCTTTACCTTTTACAGCGTCTATCAGATAAAATAATCCAACATCCACTTCAAATTGTCCGCCATTTTAGTGAACTCATGAACTACACCATGTGATCAAAATCGTCACAGATTTTGCTACAGCCTGTTTCTAGATTCAAGATGTTGATGTAAAATATTTTATTATAATTCAAAAACCTCATATACACGGCTTGAACTTTTTTTATGCTGTTATAAATATTTTATTAAAACCAATCAGCAGCCCATAAAGGATAAATACTTGGTGTAGTTCATGAGTTCACTAAAATGGCAGACAGTTCGAAGTGGATGTTGGATTATTTTATCTGAAATGCTGTAAAAGGCAAGGAAATATCAATATTTTTGCAGATTTGAACTAGAAAATATGTCTATATATGAAATCTTACCTGTACTTGATCTGACACAATTTGTCCATGCCAAAATATCCACCGGAATGCACCGGGGGGTCAAATATTAAATTTCCAGAATACCTCTGATAGGGTTTGAAACGAGATTAGGATGAAAATACAGACAGAAAATTTCTTCGGAATCCTAATCTCAACGAGATTACCTCTGTGGTAGTCCCAGATTCCTCTGCCGTCCGACGGCTTTTTGTTCATCTTGCTGGAGCCGTGGGACATTAGAGCACTCTCCATAAGGAAAACAGCAGATTTGCCGCTGCAACTCTGCGACGGCACATTTCCACGTTTCGTGGCTATCAGATTTTATTTTCTATCTGAAACCCTTATATAAATCGCTTCACCAATCATTTTTCTATTCATTCATAACCATCTTACCCTCAGAAAGTGGTGTTACACTCGATTACTGCACGATTTTCCCTTACACCCTCTCATTTAGCCATTTCACTTTCACTTTCGAACCTACAAACGTGATCTCGCAATACTAACTGAATGATGACAGCAACACATTGCATGATGGGAGCTACTTAATGCAGCGCGTCAAATTATTTGCGTAAGTAAACAACATACAAATCACATGGAAGACAATATAAAACGTATTCTGCAGGACAAACAGTTCCATCTACAGCTCAAATCAGAGTAGTCAGAGATCCCTCTGCCATCCGACGGCTTTTTGTTCCACTTGCTGGAGCCATGGGACGTTAGAGCGCTCTTCATAAGGAAAACAGCGGATTTACCACTGCAACGGCACATTTCCACGTTTCGTGGCTATCGGATTTTATTTTCTATCCAAAACTCTTGTATAAATCGCTTCATCAATTTTTTTTCTATTCATTCATAACCATCTTACCCTAAGAAAGTGATGCTACACTCCATTTTAGCACGATTTTGCCTTAGATCCTATGATTTCGTCATTTCACTTCCATTTTGACTTTTTTTCAAACATTTGTCACATGACTTCGAGAAAACTACGATTACCGCAATGTATCATGGGAGATGATTTGCATATAAACAAACAAATATTTTTATTGCCAATCATAGGCACCTGTACATGTTAAGGCAGAACAATTAACATAAAATTTAATACAGTTGATTACATTGATTGGTAATGATTTTAACTGCAATAGTGAATTACAGATAACCATAAGAAAAAAAAAATATGATCTTATCTTGTCCAAAAAGGGAGGAGAACGTAATACATGCTCTTTCCGAAGCCCGTGGGTAACACTGCCATTGAATCTTTTCTTTCCAACACATTTTGTATTATTTCCTTCTGCTCTGATCTGAGCTGTAGATGGAACTGTTTGTCCTGCAGAATACGCTTAAATATATCGTGTTCCATGTGATTTGTATGTTGTTTACGTATATGTAGTATATGCAAATAATTTGGCGCGCAGAGTTGCAGATAAAAAAAAAATCCTGTCAGACATTGGGTCCTGCAAGTAAGAGAGTTTTGCCAGACCTATCAACTTTTTGCCAGACCTACTTTTTTTTAGAAATTTTTTAATATTTCACTTTCAATGCAGTATGATTAAAGGGACAATCTTAAAGCCTTGACACAGCTAACGACTACTACGACCAGAATCAGATTAAGGATATTGCCAAAGGGGGGGTTAGTGACTGAGATCACATTCAATTTAGATAGCCCTGCAACGTCGAATAATCAATACTTCATACTAGTAAGATTTTATTATTCCTCTAATGAGAGACATATTGTTTTTGTCCTGTCCATCACAGTTTGTCAGCGCAACTCCTCTGAAACTACTGAAAAGAATTTCATGAAACTTGGTAGGTAGTAAGGACACCATATGTAGTTGTGCATATTACCAGGAAATTTTGATCCCCTAAATTTTGTGGGAGTTATGCCCCTTTGAACTTAAAAATTTCCCCAAATATACTTCTGAAGCAGCTTGTCAGTGCAACTCCTCTGAAACTATTAAACAGAATTTCATAAAACTTGGTAGGTAGTAAGGACACCATATGTAGTTGTCAGTGTTCTCGCTAGCCCGTTTTTACAGGGCGCAGTGCCCGCCCTTGTCCGAGTGACGCCCTGCCTTTTTTCTCTATTTGTAGCAGCGCCCTGCCCTTTGTGACTAGCGTGGATGTTTTTTTCCATACCTGTTACTAGTTCATAATAATAGATTTTTTCATATTAAATGCATCAAGTCACGATTAGCGTTATTGTGTAAGCTCGCCATTTTTTTTTACAGGTAAGTTGTTCACGTGATGATTTATTATTGTTGTTTTGGTTTATTTGGGTTTATTTCTTATTTATATTAAATATTTTAAATTGCTTACTATAGAAAATACTGGTTCCCAGCATATATTTCTTTCAACATTCGTTTAACGCGCGGTAACAGATCAAGGTAAACACATGCTGATTGTGTGATTAGGCTATTTATAGCTTTCGGTGAATGATTAAAGTTGAAATTTAACTTTTTGTCAGGAAATTTCATTCTTCTAATCATAATGATTAATTCTAATTACGATGACAATTAAGATAACAATAGCTGTTGAAAGAAAGTAAAAAACTCGATCATTTAATATAATTATTATTTTTTTTAATAATTTCACCCACAAAGGACGGAAATATTTAAGGGATATTAAAGCTCATTTTAACATATATTTTTTCAACTCGTGACGAAGGTTGTTTCTTTTCAATTTAATTGTAAAAACAATCCAAAAATAAAGTTCCTTTTTAAGCCAACGTTTACGCTTAAAAGTGTCCTTTTCAGAAGTAGCGCCCTGCCTTTTTGAAATCCTAGCTAGAACACTGGTTGTGCATATTACCAGGAAATGTTGATCCCCTAAATTTTGTGGAAGTTATTTGCAAACACTGAAACTTGTATATATATATATGTACAAGAGTCTATCATAATGTCACTATTTCCCTGAAAAAGTTTTCATCACCAATCCATTGATTTTATAGAAGAACAAAACTCCTTTAAAATCATTGGAACATGGGCTGAGCAATTTTCTGGAATGGGGAACTTTGCCATGACAATATGGAATAGTACCTGTAACCCTTGCTTTAGCACTTTTGATCAAATTTTTTTTGTGTTTCATGGATTAAAAACATTTTTTTTGTTATTCATTGAAGCTTAATTTTATTTGTTACCCAAATAGATTTTTTACCTATGACTACAGTTTGTGGGACGGGGGGTAGACATACGTTTTTGCGGGCAAAAACAAACTTTAATTCTGATATCAAGTCGTCATTTGTTTGTTCATTTTGTCCTTCCATTTTCGATTAAAGGACCGCCCCGGTTGCCTCTCCTTTTCATATGCCGACCTTTTGGCTTTTTTATTCTCTGTAGATAAATCGATAGGTAGTGGGTGCTTTTTTCCAGATTTAGACCCCTCCGTAAACTTAATTGGCCATGCAGCCATAACGGAAATGATCAAATTACAATTTACAACGATTACCAATAGGATACGAAATAAAATCCGGAATGGGAACTGGTTCCCGAAAATTTAGCATAAACAAAAAGGAACAGAAATGTTTACCAATTTGTTTACGACTTTTGACTTAGGGGTCTAAGAGGTAACCAGGACAGACAGAAATTTGATTTTTGACAGCCCCAAGCAGTAAAAACGTTTGCCGGTCATTAGGTCTGACACAAAGACGTCATTTGCTGGACCCTCTAAAATTCTGCCCCCTAGGTCCGACAGGGCCGACGGTTAGCTGCATCTCTGGGCACGTTGCATTAAGTAGCTCCCATCATGCAATTGTTGCTGTCATCATTCAGTTAGTATCACGAGATCACGTTTGTAGATTCCAAAATGGAAGTGATAGGACGAAATCATAGGATCTAAGGCAAAATCATGCTGTAATGGAGTGTAACACCACTTTCTGAGGTTATGAATGAATAGAAAAATGTTTGGTGAAGCGATTTATATAAGGGTTTCGGATAGAAAATAAAATCTGATAGCCACAAAACATGGAAATGTGCCGACGCAGAGTTGCAGCGACAAATCCGCTGTTTTCCTTATGGAGAGCGCTCTGACGTCCCACGGCTCCAGCAAGATGAACAAAAAGCCGTCGGACGGCAGAGGGATCTCGGACTAAATTCAAAGCAGAAGGAAATAATACAAAATGTGTTGGAAAGAAAAGATTCAATGGCAGTGTTACCCAGGCCACTGGCTTTGGAAAGAGCATGTGTTACGTTCTCTCCCCTCTCATTTTGGACAACGTAAGATCATATATGCAAATCATCTCCCATGATACATTGCGGTAATCGTAGTTTTCTCGAAGTCACGTGACAAATGTTTGAAAGTGAAAGTGAAATGGCGAAATGAGAGGGTATAAGGGAAAATCGTGCAGTAATCGAGTGTAACACCACTTTCTGAGGGTAAAATGGTTATGAATGAATAGAAAAATGATTGGTGAAGCAATTTATATAAGGGTTTCAGATAGAAAATAAAATCTGATAGCCACAAAACATGGAAATGTGCCGACGCAGAGTTGCAGCGACAAATACGCTGTTTTCCTTATGGAGAGCCCTCTGACGTCCCACGGCTCCAGCAAGATGAACAAAAAGCCGTCGGACGGCAGAGGGATCTCGGACTAAATTCAAAGCAGAAGGAAATAATACAAAATGTGTTGGAAAGAAAAGATTCAATGGCAGTGTTACCCAAGCCACTGGCTTTGGAAAGAGCATGTGTTACGTTCTCCCCCCTCTCATTTTGGACAACGTAAGATCATATATGCAAATCATCTCCCATGATACATTGCGGTAATCGTAGTTTTCTCGAAGTCACGTGACAAATGTTTGAAAGTGAAAGTGAAATGGCGAAATGAGAGGGTATAAGGGGAAAATCGTGCAGTAATCGAGTGTAACACCACTTTCTAAGGGTAAAATGGTTATGAATGAATAGAAAAATGATTGGTGAAGCAATTTATATAAGGGTTTTGAATAGAAAATAAAATCTGAGTCACGAAACATGGAAATGTGCCGACCCGGAGTTGGAGTGGCAAATACACTGTTTTTCTTATGGAGAGCGCTCTGACTTCCCACGGTTCCAGCAAGTCGAACAAAAATCCGTCGGACGGCAGAGGAATCTCAGACTACCACTGTGGCTGTTGAAAAAAATTGTTCAGAAAATCAAATTAAATTTAATTAATGTTCCGTGCCATGCTATTTATAGACAAAACCTTCTAATATTATGATAGGGTTCACAGTATAAAATATAGCCTGCTGCTGTCGCCCGTAATAACATATTTGACAGTAAATTACTGAGTAATATCACAGGAGTCGGAAGTTCTATCAATAATAAGGTATAGGGGCACCTGCACTTCCGCATCATGGATCTGGGGATGGTGGTGTAGAAGGGTAAAATGTACGAAACTGCTACAAAACCGTGTGGTAAGTACAAGAAAACATGATATTTATTTAGTTTAAACATCCAAGAGTAGGATTCAACCTTTTATTCCATACTGATCTACCTGTACTACAGGCTGTAGGTATAGATTTAGGCCAACCCCCAAAAAATGCGTTGCACTCCTGGTGTTTTTTTCATAGTTGCCCAGCGATCTTCGAGGTGCCCCATACTTTATTATTGATAGAACTTCCGACTCCTGTGGTAATATTGAAATTTCGAAATTCGTGTATTTTTAGCAGTAAACTCAATGGAGAGAGTTTATCTCAAACGATGTTTTTTGTTTTGCAGAAATATGCATCATATGTTTGCTTATCTAACTGTCATGGTAAGAAACTATTGCTTTACATTATTAATGTGATATTTTGATGAATTGTGACTTCCCGCTGCAGCAAGCACTGGGGGCCGACATGTTGAATATTTGAGTAAATTTAGAAATCTTCGGAGGAGACACGAATTTCACTCCGGATTACATTTATCAGGATATCGTACAATTGCAACACCCTCGAAATTGAGCATGTAAACGTCTTATTTTAGTAGCCGAATATCGCTGGGACCAGTTTTATTCATGGTGGCCGAAACCGGACAGTACACAGAGAAAGGAACTGATCGGTTGAAAGTCACTGTCATACTTTAGTACGCCTCGTCAGAAGCGGGAATCGGACTCACAACATGCTTGTACAAGTTAAGTTGTGTTTGCAGTAAATCCAGATGTGTCTTCATCATCACTATGAAAAGATACACAAAGATACCGTAACTCGAAGAAGAACAGACAAAAAAAAGAACAAAAAGACAAAGAATAGCCGATAAAACAGCACTCAGAAAACAAAAAAAAAACAGAGTGAAATCAGGTGCTCCGGAAGGAAAAAAGCAGTTCCTGCTCCACTAGTGGCACCCCATGTGTTACTATTAAACGAAACAAACATCATATGATATGAAAAGCTGCACATTGCCTCATCAGTATGTAAATAACATACAAAATGTAGATAAAATTAGATACTCGGAGAAAAGTGACTCAAGAAGTCGCATCAAGAGTAAACTTCAAAAATAGGTAGGAATATATCATACTTATGAATGAAAATGAAGAAAAGGAATATATCATACTTAAAGAACAAAATGTGGTGTTTACAAAGTAACGGCAAAAGTGAAAGTGAAATTCTTAACGAACAAATCACTATAATAGAACAATAAAATACAATAAGCTTTATTTAGAGTCGGAAAGAATCAAACAATTATAACACAAGCTCTAGTGCGTGGGCTTTTAAATCCAACATAAGAATATACATGTACAAATGATAAACAAAGCATGCACACAATAAATTTAAAAAGCACTGTCAAATTTTAAAAATCCTCCATGAAGTTTAAAACCAAGATAAAAATATGAAAACAATAAAACATAATAGTTCTAGCACTAGTATAATTTAAAAGTACATATATTGATGTGAGTAAACAGAACGTGTGGATATATATAAGACACATAGAAACTAGCAAAATTTAATAGAAAAATTAAAAGTCTTTCCGAAAGGAAACTATCAGTATTCCATTATGACTGACATATATAATTAACATCAAAATTTTAAACCACCAACTACTGAACTGTAACACAAGGATACTGCATGGCTAATTGCAATCTAATTAAAATTAGACTGATTTTTTTCTTGGCATACTATCAAATTTTATTTAGTGGGCTGCATGGGCCATCTGTTCGCATGTAATCTTTTATACAAAAATTTCTGAAGACCGCCGAGACAGATTCTGACAGATCAATACCAGGAATCACTTAAACCGCGACCGAAGAAACACCACAAGAGTGGAAAGATGCTAATGTAATTCTCTTATTCAAGAAATACAGAAGACTGTTAGTTGTAAATAATAGACCTGCATCATTAACTTGTATCACATGCATGGTCTTGAAACACATATCCCTGAAATAGTAGACAACTGAAAACATCAACGAATTACACGGATTCCACAAAAGAAGATCCTTTCAATCCTCATCATATCCATATCATATCAAAATTAACCAAAAACGCTCCAAAGTCGATATCATCCTCCCAGACTTGTCGTTCGACAATTAAGATACAACACCACAACATACCATAGGTAAGCCACTACGGTGTCAACCTCCCAGACTTGTCAAAGGCGTTCGACAAGATACAACACCACAACATACCATAGGTAAGCCACTACGGTGTCATCCTCCCGAACTTGTCAAAGGCGTTCGACAAGATACAACACCACAACATATCATAGGTAAGTCACTACGGTGTCATCCTCCCAGACTTGTCAAAGGCGTTTGACAAGATACAACACCACAACATATCATAGGTAAGTCACTACGGTGTCATCCTCCCAGACTTGTCAAAGGCGTTTGACAAGATACAACACCACAACATATCATAGGTAAGTCACTACGGTGTCATCCTCCCAGACTTGTCAAAGGCGTTTGACAAGATACAACACCACAACATATCATAGGTAAGTCACTACGGTGTCATCCTCCCAGACTTGTTAAAGGCGTTCGACAAGATACAACACCACAACATATCATAGGTAAGTCACTACGGTGTCATCCTCCCAGACTTGTTAAAGGCGTTCGACAAGATACAACACCACAACATACCATAGGTAAGCCACTACGGTGTCAACCTCCCAGACTTGTCAAAGGCGTTCGACAAGATACAACACCACAACATACCATAGGTAAGCCACTACGGTGTCAACCTCCCAGACTTGTTAAAGGCGTTCGACAAGATACAACACCACAACATACCATAGGTAAGCCACTACGGTGTCATCCTCTCATACTTGTTAAAGGCGTTCGACAATTAAGATACAACACCACAACATACCATAGGTAAGTCACTACGGTGTCAACCTCTCATATTTGTTAAAGGCGTTCGACAAGATACAACACCACAACATACCATAGATAAGCCACTACGGTGTCAACCTCCCAGACTTGTCAAAGGCGTTCGACAAGATACAACACCACAACATACCATAGGTAAGTCACTACGGTGTCATCCTCCCAGACTTGTTAAAGGCGTTCGACAAGATACAACACCACAACATACCATAGGTAAGTCACTACGGTGTCATCCTCCCAGACTTGTTAAAGGCGTTCGACAAGATACAACACCACAACATACCATAGGTAAGTCACTACGGTGTCATCCTCCCAGACTTGTTAAAGGCGTTCGACAAGATACAACACCACAACATACCATAGGTAAGTCACTACGGTGTCATCCTCCCAGACTTGTTAAAGGCGTTCGACAAGATACAACACCACAACATACCATAGGTAAGTCACTACGGTGTCATCCTCCCAGACTTGTCAAAGGCGTTTGACAAGATACAACACCACAACATACCATAGGTAAGCCACTACGGCGTCAACCTCCCAGACTTGTAAAAGGCGTTCGACAAGATACAACACCACAACATACCATAGGTAAGCCACTACGGTGTCAACCTCCAAGACTTGTCAAAGGCGTTCGACAAGATACAACATACCATAGGTAAGCCACTACGGTGTCATCCTCCCAGACTTGTTAAAGGCGTTCGACAAGATACAACACCACAACATACCATAGGTAAGTCACTACGGTGTCATCCTCCCAGACTTGTTAAAGGCGTTCGACAAGATACAACACCACAACATACCATAGGTAAGTCACTACGGTGTCATCCTCCCAGACTTGTTAAAGGCGTTCGACAAGATACAACACCACAACATACCATAGGTAAGTCACTACGGTGTCATCCTCCCAGACTTGTTAAAGGCGTTCGACAAGATACAACACCACAACATACCATAGGTAAGTCACTACGGTGTCATCCTCCCAGACTTGTTAAAGGCGTTCGACAAGATACAACACCACAACATACCATAGGTAAGTCACTACGGTGTCATCCTCCCAGACTTGTCAAAGGCGTTTGACAAGATACAACACCACAACATACCATAGGTAAGCCACTACGGTGTCAACCTCCCAGACTTGTAAAAGGCGTTCGACAAGATACAACACCACAACATACCATAGGTAAGCCACTACGGTGTCAACCTCCAAGACTAGTTAAAGGCGTTCGACAAGATACAACATACCATAGGTAAGCCACTACGGTGTCATCCTCCCAGACTTGTTAAAGGCGTTCGACAAGATACAACACCACAACATACCATAGGTAAGTCACTACGGTGTCAACCTCTCATACTTGTTAAAGACGTTCGACAAGATACAACACCACAACATACCATAGGTAAGCCACTACGGTGTCATCCTCCCAGATTTGTCAAAGGCGTTCGACAAGATACAACACCACAACATACCATAGGTAAGTCACTACGGTGTCAACCTCCCAGACTTGTTAAAGGCGTTCGACAAGATACAACACCACAACATATCATAGGTAAGTCACTACGGTGTCATCCTCCCAGACTTGTTAAAGGCGTTCGACAAGATACAACACCACAACATATCATAGGTAAGTCACTACGGTGTCAACCTCCCAGACTTGTTAAAGGCGTTCGACAAGATACAACACCACAACATACCATAGGTAAGTCACTACGGTGTCAACCTCCCAGACTTGTCAAAGGCGTTCGACAAGATACAACACCACAACATACCATAGGTAAGTCACTACGGTGTCATCCTCCCAGACTTGTTAAAGGCGTTCGACAAGATACAACACCACAGCATATCATAGGTAAGTCACTACGGTGTCATCCTCCCAGACTTGTTAAAGGCGTTCGACAAGATACAACACCACAACATACCATAGGTAAGCCACTACGGTGTCAACCTCCCAGACTTGTTAAAGGCGTTTGACAAGATACAACACCACAACATACCATAGGTAATTCACCACGGTGTCATCTTCCCAGACTTGTTAAAGGCGTTCGACAAGATACAACACCACAACATACCATAGGTAATTCACCACGGTGTCATCTTCCCAGACTTGTTAAAGGCGTTCGACAAGATACAACACCACAACATACCATAGGTAAGTCACTACGGTGTCAACCTCTCATACTTGTTAAAGGCGTTCGACAAGATACAACACAACAACATACCATAGGTAAGTCACTACGGTGTCAACCTCTCATACTTGTTAAAGGCGTTCGACAAGATACAACACCACAACATACCATAGGTAAGTCACTACGGTGTCAACCTCTCAGACTTGTTAAAGGCGTTCGACAAGATACAACACAACAACATACCATAGGTAAGTCACTACGGTGTCAACCTCTCATACTTGTTAAAGGCGTTCGACAAGATACAACACCACAACATACCATAGGTAAGTCACTACGGTGTCAACTTCCCAGACTTGTTAAAGGCGTTCGACAAGATACAACACCACAACATACCATAGGTAAGTCACTACGGTGTCATCCTCCCAGACTTGTTAAAGGCGTTCGACAAGATACAACACCACAACATACCATAGGTAAGTCACTACGGTGTCATCCTCCCAGACTTGTTAAAGGCGTTCGACAAGATACAACACCACAACATACCATAGGTAATTCACCACGGTGTCATCTTCCCAGACTTGTTAAAGGCGTTCGACAAGATACAACACCACAACATACCATAGGTAAGTCACTACGGTGTCATCCTCCCAGACTTGTTAAAGGCGTTCGACAAGATACAACATACCATAGGTAAGTCACTACGGTGTCATCCTCTCAGACTTGTTAAAGGCGTTCGACAAGATACAACACCACAACATACCATAGGTAAGCCACTACGGTGTCATCCTCCCAGACTTGTCTAAGCCGTTCGACAAGATACAACACCACAACATACCATAGGTAAGCCACTACGGTGTCATCCTCCCAGACTTGTCAAAGGCGTTCGACAAGATACAACACCACAACATACCATAGGTAAGTCACTACGGTGTCATCCTCCCAGACTTGTCAAAGGCGTTCGACAAGATACAACACCACAACATACCATAGGTAAGCCACTACGGTGTCATCCTCCCAGACTTGTCAAAAGCGTTCGACAAGATACAACACCACAACATACCATAGGTAAGTCACTACGGTGTCAACCTCCCATACTTGTTAAAGGCGTTCGACAAGATGCAACACCACAACATACCATAGGTAAGTCACTACGGTGTCAACCTCCCAGACTTGTTAAAGGCGTTCGACAAGATACAACACCACAACATACCATAGGTAAGCCACTACGGTGTCATCCTCCCAGATTTGTCAAAGGCGTTCGACAAGATACAACACCACAACATACCATAGGTAAGTCACTACGGTGTCAACCTCTCAGACTTGTTAAAGGCGTTCGACAAGATACAACACCACAACATACCATAGGTAAGTCACTACGGTGTCATCCTCCCAGACTTGTCAAAGGCGTTCGACAAGATACAACACCACAACATACCATAGGTAAGTCACTACGGTGTCAACCTCCCAGACTTGTTAAAGGCGTTCGACAAGATACAACACCAAAACATACCATAGGTAAGTCACTACGGTGTCATCCTCCCAGACTTGTCAAAGGCGTTCGACAAGATACAACACCACAACATACCATAGGTTAGTCACTACGGTGTCAACCTCCCAGACTTGTTAAAGGCGTTCGACAAGATACAACACCACAACATACCATAGGTAAGTCACTACGGTGTCATCCTCCCAGACTTGTCAAAGGCGTTCGACAAGATACAACACCACAACATACCATAGGTAAGTCACTATGGTGTCAACATCCCAGACTTGTTAAAGGCGTTCGACAAGATACAACACCACAACATACCATAGGTAAGTCACTACGGTGTCAACCTCCCAGACTTGTTAAAGGCGTTCGACAAGATACAACACCACAACATACCATAGGTAAGTCACTACGGTGTCATCCTCTCATACTTGTTAAAGGCGTTCGACAATATACAACACCACAACATATCATAGGTAAGTCACTACGGTGTCATCCTCCCAGACTTGTTAAAGGCGTTCGACAAGATACAACACCACAACATATCATAGGTAAGTCACTACGGTGTCAACCTCCCAGACTTGTTAAAGGCGTTTGACAAGATACAACACCACAACATATCATAGGTAAGTCACTACGGTGTCAACCTCCCAGACTTGTTAAAGGCGTTCGACAAGATACAACACCACAACATACCATAGGTAAGCCACTACGGTGTCATCCTCCCAGACTTGTCAAAGGCGTTCGACAAGATACAACACCACAACATATCATAGGTAAGTCACTACGGTGTCATCCTCCCAGACTTGTCAAAGGCGTTCGACAAGATACAACACCACAACATACCATAGGTAAGTCACTACGGTGTCATCCTCCCAGACTTGTTAAAGGCGTTCGACAAGATACAACACCACAACATACCATAGGTAAGCCACTACGGTGTCAACCTCCCATACTTGTTAAAGGCGTTCGACAAGATACAACACCACAACATACCATAGGTAAGCCACAACGGTGTCAACCTCCCAGACTTGTCAAAGGCGTTCGACAAGATACAACACCACAACATACCATAGGTAAATCACTACGGTGTCATCCTCCCAGACTTGTCAAAGGCGTTCGACAAGATACAACACCACAACATACCATAGGTAAGTCACTACGGTGTCATCCTCCCAGACTTGTTAAAGGCGTTCGACAAGATACAACACCACAACATACCATAGGTAAGCCACTACGGTGTCAACCTCCCATACTTGTTAAAGGCGTTCGACAAGATACAACACCACAACATACCATAGGTAAGTCACTACGGTGTCAACAGCCAAACAGTGGGGGTCGCCTATAAAATGCAGATCATTCATACTCGAAGGTATTGTTTGGATATAACCAATACTTCCTGGTGTACCCCATCCTATTTCGAACAATCAAATACCAAGATGACAGAGACAGTAACCTACTGCAGAGAGATCTAACAACACTGAAAGATCGGTAAAACTAGTGGTACGTGAGCTTTTAACACACAAACAAAAATGTATCGTAAACAGAAAAACATCACAGAAAACAGCTGATATAGTAGTCTCCCTCTTATAAGGCCCCTCTCACAGCCACCCTCTTATCAGTCTAGATTTCAGATGCACATAGATAGTAAAATAAAACAAATTCTAGGCAGAAAGCAGCTAGATTTGTGTACAACACACACAAACTGACCGAATACATGTATTGGTTCTATAAATACAACTACCATACGATCACGACAACAACTGCTCCTCTCATGTGGTAAGAAAGATCGGTTAGATCTCGAATGCCAGAAAACAAATGAAACCAATGTTCAAACAATTTGCAAATAAATACTTCGAATATTTACATACCTTTTATAATACTCTTGTATACAAAAAGCATGTGAAAAAGCAACGATTGAAAAACAGAGTGAGTAATGTTTGGTAATATCTGGGGAATAAATCAATATATTTGCTATAAGAATCCTTCCTCTCAAAGAAAAAATATTTGAAAAAGCAAACGTTAAATCGAATAATATGTTGACCCCTAAACTTATCTCTTATAGAAATACTATAAAATGGTCACTTCTCAAAAAAGACTGTCTCGACAGCTGATAATAAAATAATGTTTAACTGACCACATTATTTCCTCATACAAAGAGTCAGATTGATACACTTTATCTGTATAAAACAGACTCCCGTCAAGGAGTGAAATAATGGTATATGTACATGTATGATATATACAATGATCAGACTCTCCCATCGAATTCATTTGGAAGGCGGTCAGCTGTCAACCCCAAAAAGGTTCCATCGGTGCGTTTTGACATTTTAAACAATAGCTTTTTCAAAAGGTTATACATGTACATATAAGTGTTAGTGTTTTACTGATAAAAAAATCCAATGCAAAACAAAAACCGAATGTTCAGACAGTGGTGTCTATATCGCCCACCTGCCACATTTTCTTTCTGATTGGAATAAATCAAGCTATATGATCGGACACAAGTTATTGCAACTTATATTAATCAAGTCCTCTCTTTACATGTACAATACACATAATATGTATAATGTCAGCAAAACAGTTGGACATGGTACATGTGCCGCTAAATAATCAGGTTTCTAGAGATAATATGTTTAAGAAATGACCTTTATTGTCATATAAGTTATGTAAGTTTGTAACAAAACATACAAGCAGGATTTTTTTTTCTTTCTTAGTTTTACAAAAATACAAGACCGTTTTACAAAAATACAAGACCGTTTTACAAAAATACAACACCGTTTTACAAAAATACAACACCGTTTTACAAAAATACAACACCGTTTTACAAAAATACAACACCGTTTTACAAAAATACAAGACCGTTTTAATAAAAAGTTGTCCTCCTATATACTGTTTAAAGAAGAAACTTGTTCTTTGTCCTTGATCAAAGTTTGATCTGCTCGTTAGCTTTTCCCGATTAGAGTAATATTTAAAGTCATGATTTACTTTTACAATATGTTTTAAAAGAATCTCTCTACAAGAGAGTAATAAATGCTCATCATCTTCCACGACTTTACAATGTTTAGTCATGTGGAGTTTTTGCGTTTCTACCCGTTTCGATTTAAAATTTGTGTTCATTTATTGTTAATTTAGTAATAGTTGTATTGTGTTTATGTTTATTTAAGTTATTCTTACGACCAGTGTAAAAGTTGAGCTCAGTCCAGAGTTTGAGTGTTTTTTACTTGTTTCAAGGAGTTTGGGTCTATTATGACGAATTTAGGTAACAATGTATGCTGAAGGTACCTAAAATAACTAGATAATTATGCGTACATTGTCGGCAAATATAAACTTTATTTGTACAAACTTTAGAAACAGGAAAAATCGCGAGCATTGTATGAGCTTTTTTCCGGTTTCGAGGCGAGTACAAATTAATTTTATGTTTACCGATAATGTACATGTATATTGTGTCAGGTTCGTACTCAGATTTCCTCTGAGGGTGTGAGTATTCAGGAGGCCGACTAGACCGCAATCATGTACAGGGTGGAGCCCAGAGAGGAATACAATTAATGTTTAATGGTTATCAAAGGGTTTGCCAATGCACCCTGTACACACCCCTATATACGGGCATGTGTGTTTATACTGGAAAGTTATGTAGACAAAAACAGTGAAGATTTTGGTTGTTTCCTATATTAGGTGCATGTTGCGCGATCAGTGTTCAACTAGTTTTTATTGCGCCTGGCCCCACACAAAGAAGCAGGGTAGCGCCTCGCCCCACACAGCGCTTCTCCACACACAAAGAAGATACCAGGAAACTGTATACAGGTCAAATAACTGCATATGTAGACCGACTGCGTATACGACAAAATTAACATAGTATATAAAGAAAGGTACTCCCGTATAACAATATATCTGATTTGTATAAAGTCAACTGCACGGCGAATAACCAACTATCTACCTTTTACTTATCACAGCCACTAGACACCATATCTACCTTTTACTTATCACAGCCACTAGACACCATATCTACCTTTTACTTATCATAGCCACTAGACACCATATCAATAAAAAATCATAGTCAATGGGAAAAATACAGTCTATTGCGTAATAATAGTATAAAAACAGTTCCTTTTCTAAGATTACCTATGGCTAAGGGGGGAGAACCTTAGCTGTGGTAATAAAACCAGTAATTATTTCTTAGACTATTAAGATTATTCTTATGATAGCATTATTACTTGCATCATCCGATATAATCTTCATTTTTTTCAATCCAATGCAAGCTAACGTTGTGTAACAAGATCCCCACAATCACTGATTCTCTTGTTTTTAAAGTTCTTCTAACCTAGGGCATGTGTATCATATATGATACGTCTGGTATCTAAGCGTATGATATCATTTTCAACCAGTTTTGTCTTACTATATTAAGAACTACTCATGCATACTTATTTGTTTATTGCTCAAAACTACAAACGTGAAAAAGGTCAGTCACCAACAAAGTCTATATCTTGTCACAAACAGGAGCCGTCCTGGTCGTGATCATATGGTAGTTGGATGTACAACTACCTATGCAATCAGTGTCTATCACCACTACAGTTGTGAGTTCAAATCCCGCTCAAGCGAGGTGTACTCGATATAGCATTATGTGATAAAGTTTGTCAGTGACTTGTGGCAGGTCGGTGCTTTTCTCCGGGTACTCTGGTTTCATCCACCAATAAAACTTACCCTTGTCACAAACGTTAATTATACGTTTTCATGGCGAGAGTTAGTTATATTATCATGACGAGAGTTAGTTATATTATCATGGCGAGAGTTAGTTATATTATCATGGCGAGAGTTAGTTATATTATCATGGCGAGAATTAATTATATTATCATGGCGAGAGTTAGTTATATTATCATGACGAGAGTTAGTTATATTATCATGGCGAGAGTTAGTTATATTATCATGACAAGAGTTAGTTATATTATCATGGCGAGAGTTAGTTATATTATCATGGCGAGAGTTAGTTATATTATCATGGCAAGAGTTAGTTATATTATCATGGCGAGAGTTAATTATATTATCATGGCGATAGTTAGCTATATTATCATGGGGAGAGTTAGTTATATTATCATGGCGAAAGTTAGTTATATTATCATAGCGAGAGTTAGTTATATTATCATGGCGAGAGTTAGTTATATTATCATGGCGAGAGTTAGCTATATTATCATGGCGAGAGTTAATTATATTATCATGGCGAGAGTTAGTTATATTATCAAGGCGAGAGTTAGTTATATTATCATGGCGAGAGTTAGTTATATTATCATGGCGAGAGTTAGTTATATTATCATGGCGAGAGTTAGTTATATTATCATGGCGAGAGTTAGTTACATTATCATGGCGAGAGTTAGTTATATTATCATGGCGATAGTTAGTTATATTATCATGGCGAGAGTTAGTTATATTCGATGGGATGACGATGATGAAGATGATGTCATCTTTGTTCTAGACCAACACGCTGAGCTGAATTTTTATAGTGTTATCTCACTGAAACAACAGTCCGCGGGTAGACATGTCGCTCCACTCTGACACGTTATCCTCATTCCGAGAAAACCCGTCTTTCCACATACTCCTTAATTCTGCGTGCTTATCGTAATTTTAACAGCAAATACCAATTGTATTGTCTTTAGTTTGACCCGATCTGGGCTCGAACCCACGACAGACCGCACTCGATGCGAGCACGTTAACCATAACACTACGAATGCGATTTAGTATTCATGGTAATCAATGCCAGATTTACCAATAGGCTCGACAGGCTTCCGGCCACGGTGTATAATATTTTTAACACTGTTATTGGACTTTCACACTTATGCTGTCATAACGTACTGTACTTTCTAAACAACTCTTATAAGATAAGATATTCTTCAGTATTCTTACACAGCTGCACCCCATTTCAGAATATTGCAGAATTTCAAACACCCCTCATCATCTTCGCCTTTATTGAAATTGATTAAACACACTTCCATCTTCCTCCAATCGTGAAGGTAGGAAATTGAGAGGGGCCTCAGAAGTGGAATAGCCTAGGGCCTCTCTTTATCTAAATCCGGCGCTGATGGTAATTGTGAAATATAACAAACAAATCAGTCACGTGTTCCATCCAGTCCATAATCAATCTTCATTAATATTATTTGTGTCGTTTAATTGCATGTTTATTTCATTTCTGTGATATATCGAAACCAGCGACCGTCGGTACCTCACGACCGATCACATTTGCGAGTGGATGAGATCGGAGTATGATCAGCCGTGGGGTACCGACGACGGAAATCATTGAGTTGAGAGGCTATTGTAATATACATTATGCTTGCGGATTGTCGCCTTGAGTTTTTGATGAGTGTCCTTTATCGTTAAGCGTCAAACGCTCTTTTCCCGCCAGCGTTGGCGTCATATGGGTTTGCAAATTTTGTTGTAATCCATCAAAACCGGTTTTTTTTTAAGGTATAAGAATTTTTATTTTTTCATCTAATTTTGATGCTCTTTTGTTCGTTGAATTGGTTGTGCTCAGAGCTTCCGGTAGTCACGGCTGGTAATCGGCACAAGCAGAACAGTTGGTTCTGCAAAGAAATTCGTGAGGATAACTTCCGGTTTTGGTGGAGGAGAGTTCACGAAGACGCTTCGCAAGGTATGTATGTACATGTCAAAAATTGAAATTTTCTTTTTTACTGCTCGAATATTGCAAAATCAGAGAATGCTATGCTGTGGCGAATGCTTTCACGATTAGAAACATGCATAGTTTATTCTTGTATATGAAGTGTAACTCTCGCAAAATCAATCGTCCCACGAAAAACATGACGAAAATTGTGACACTCTTACATTTCTAAGTTGTTCTTGACAAAGATGCAAGTTAAATTTTCAATATGTTTTCATCATGGGAGTCTAAATGTAATCGGGGATAAATTCCGATTCGTCAGAAGTAAATTGAAGTCTAGATAAATCTACAAGCTGTCAATTTTCTCGTTTTCCTGCTTGAGGAGATCGGTTCTGATAGAGCACATTGCGAATGCATGAGGAGATTTGCTAGTTTTGGTAGGACACATGTAATCCACTGTATAATCACAAATTTTGCATGTCTGTCTGGTAATAAATTCACGAACTGATGACCTTCTTCCCGTCGGGTTTTTAAATGTATAAAAGTAATATTTCATTGTTCATGGGCTGCCCACCTAGAAAGAAACATTCCATTTAAGGAATCAATTCATAATTGTAACTGCGGTTTCCCATGATTTAACTTGTCATTATTGATCATTTGTTGTTTGTGACAACTTCCATTGTGTATTGGATACACAAGATTAACTTCCCTTACATTGGAAAAAATTGAAAATGCACTGTAAGATAATTTTATAATCAAGAATATTTAAACTTAATGTGAATCATATCTTTATAATTTCTAATACAAATGATACTCTAAATTAAATATCATACAGTTGAGAATAATATTAATTTGTGGTTTGTTTTTCTATTATGTAGTGTGTTATGTGTACACACTTGTAAATAAAAAAGATCTCTGTTAGTAGTGGTTACAAGATGTAAAGCGCTATACCGATTTTAAGGATATGTCCACAGTTTAATTGACATCTTGTGTTTAATTTATTCATGACTACTAGCACTAAGTGAATGTTTATTTACGTTAGACCTATGTATGTGCTGAAATCATGTAATATCATAACTTGTGTAGATCTGCGGTGAAGTTTCCGTCATCATTAGTAAAAAGGTTGCGCCGAATAGATGTGGAAACCCGTTTGACAGGATATAAATATTTTGAAATTGAAAGAGATTTTTTTAATAAACTTGGTGTCCTGATTGATGGGGATTTTAAATTTGGTGTACTGCTACTTGTTTTTGTTCGTTTCCTTGGCGGTGATACAGGCAATCTATATCGAAATGGGTTTTTGTAAAGAGTCAATGTCAGTCCCCTTTTCCTCTTTCCCTTGAATCCTGGCATCTCCTGAAAGTGGACAGATAAGTTTATTTTGATTAGAGTATTTATCAGTTTTGTGTTTAAAAGGGTCAATTTATCAATTTTGCAGAAAACAATTAACAAAACTAGCAAATCTCCTCATGCATTCGCAATGTGCTCTTATCAGAACCGATCTCCTCAAGCAGGAAAACGAGAAAATTGACAGTTTGTAGATTTATCTAGACTTCAATTTACTTCTGACGAATCGGGATTTATCCCCGATTACATTTAAGACTCCCATGATGAAAAAATATTGAAAATTTAACTTGCATCTTTGTCAAGAACAACTTAGAAATGTAAGAGTGTCACAATTTTCGTCATGTTTTTCGTGGGACGATTGATTTTTCGAGAGTTACACTTCATATACAAGAATAAACTGTACATGTTTCTAATCGTGAAAGCATTCGCCACAGCATAGCATTCTCTGATTTTGCAATATTCGAGCAGTAAAAAAGAAAATTTCAATTTTTGACATGTACATACCTTGCGAAGCGTCTTCGTGAACTCTCCTCCACCAAAACCGGAAGTTATCCTCGCGAATTTCTTTGCAGAACCACCTGTTCTGCTTGTGCCGATTACCAGCCGTGGTAGTATGAATACGGATTTCCTCTATTTCTTACGATTTCTGAAATGAACTCGATCGAAATGCTCCAAAAGGTCCCAATTTCCAAATTTGAATGTTTATATTTTTCATCCAGTTAACATGCAGTTGGTTAATGCTCGTCTTAACGAGTTATTTATGAGTCAATAAAGCAAATGACCTATTTTATTTTGAAAAAAGGACCCAAATTCCGAAATGTCACATATTTGGAAGACATGTATGCAGTTTTTATTTTGCATCCAATTTTGATGTGTTTTTCCCTTCTTTTAATCTATTAAGTTGAGACCTCGCAGTAATATGTCGACGGATTTTCTATACCTCGTATGGTCAGGAAGATAAACTTGACCAAAAGATGCCAAACTCAAAAATTTGAACTGTCTTATTTTTCATCATGCTTTGAAGTTTGTTCGATTGTTTCGATTTTTGTTGTTTTGTTGTTGTTTATTTTTTTTTCTTGCAAAATGCTCTTCATAATGTGTTACTTGTGTGTCAATATAGATAATAATAAGAGATTATTACACGACATTTTCCATATCGGCCCTGGTATTAGCCCGAGACTCCCATATCAAGCCCGACAGCGAAGATATGGGTCGAGAGTTGATACCACAATCTTTTTATCACATATTTTACATTGACCTTTTCCAAGCATTTTAAATGTTCTCGTCCTGAATATAGCTGAAAAATTGCTCGCTGGACGTTAAACACCAATCAATCAATCAATCAACCAAGCATTGACTGGTTTCAAAAATATACCAAACAATGTCGATCTGTACAAGGACGTTAGAAACTGTTTGCAAAATCTACCCAAGACGTTGACATTTCAATGGAAATTCCTATTCGACAGGACGTATACATTTGAGCTAATTATTCCGTTTCAAGTTAAACTTTATTCCAATATGTTGAAATTTGTTAATTTTATTGAAATACGATCTTAGGCATATCTTTATGCATCATCTTTCCTTGTACTTTGACAGCAAAGTATATAATCTTTGAGACCATTGCGTAGATACCGGAAGTTGAATACGGGTACAAATACGCAATCGTAACTACTCGGCCATTCTCGCTACCCTGCAAATAACCTCGTATGCATTAGGCGTATAAATCGCACTACTTTTCACATGTCAGTTACATGAAAGTTTGATAAAGTTATATTTTAAACAATTTTCTATATTTCAATTAAAGTTTTAATTAGTTTTGCATGATTAGATTTTCGTGGACTATATTTTTGTGCGACTTAACTTAACTTCCGGCAAACAATTTAAGAAGAATTTCTACTATGTACGTACGAGGTTATTTGCAGGGTAGCGAGAATGGCCGAGTAGTTACGATTGACAAATACGGACATATCAGGGCAAATACGGAAATTTGAGGGCAAATACGGATATTTGCCCCGTATTTGCCCTGAGGACAAATAACCAAACACTGACTTTTAGCTATTATTGAACATGCAAAAACGAACATATTGCAACGAAATATGTGATAAGAGATATTATTTTATGGACACAAATTTTAGCTAATTTGGTGGAAGCGTAGTTTACACAATATTTATTTTTCATCTTATTTTGATCCTTTTTATTTCTTTGATTTGAATGTGAAAAGGTTATGGGCTTCAGTTAGTATTTTCTCACTTTTGAGACAGACCAGTTCCTATTTTTAGCGATGCGAGATTTTCTTATCCTGCACTAGTGCAAGACAAAAAAAATCACGTGCGTTTTACCGGCAAATGCATGCTGTACAGTTTATGTCAACTGCCCCCAATTCTCCATGCTTTTCCTTTTTAAAATAAACAATTAACCACGATTCTACTACATAAGTATTTTTAAATTCATTTATGTATTATATTCTGCTAGCTAACGTGCACCTTTCACGGTGTTTGATTCTTTTTTCAGGCTCTCTTCCAGTCAATGTTTGTTTACTTTGAGTAAATACTAGAGTGCTCTCCCTTGTTAGTAACTAACGTAAAGAAAGAAATTATCTCCCTTTGACCAAATTCAAATATTGTTTACATGTATTTATCTCTGTTGTAGTAACATTTATAATATTATATTCTGCTAGCTAACGTGCACCTTTCGCGGTGTTTGATTCTTTTTTCAGGCTCTCTTCCAGTCAATGTTTGTTTACTTTGAGTAAATACTAGAGTGCTCTCCCTTGTTAGTAACTAACGTAAAGAAAGAAATTATCTCCCTTTGACCAAATTCAAATATTGTTTACATGTATTTATCTCTGTTGTAGTAACATTTATAATATATTTATTAAATACATTGTACTTTATGATGAAATACATTTGAAATACTGCCGAGATACGGTTGCATATGGATAATTCGAATATTTACTTCAGCAATGGAAAAATAAATTGCGGGAAAACGCTCGATGATGAAATGTAAACAAAAACAATTAGGTGTTTAGTGAGAAATAAAATCAAACACCGGAAAAAGTACAAGATAAGGAAATATCCGACACCCTTGGGTAAGAATACAATCGTTCTCTAACTCGGCAAGCCTCGTAAAGAGAACGATTGAAATCTTACCCTCGGGTGTCGGAGATTTCCCTATCTTGTACTCTCCCCGGTGTTAGATTCTATATATCTCAGTAGATTTCCTCTATCAGTATTGGTTTTCGACATTAACATGACTTTTTTGTTGTTGTAGTAAAATTGATGCACGCAGGAGGCCCTTGCAGTGGTCGTATCATGCTTGCTCGGTTTAGCCCTTTATTGATCAAGTACATATATACCAGAGATGTTCATCAATTGTATAACATAATATTTATACATGTTGTCATGGTTTTAGAAGTGTTATATTTTCAATTAATATAATTTATGCTCAGAATAAATGTCATGACTGGTGTTTTATCATGACGGTTTAACTCTCACTAAACGGTGTCAGTTACATACCATTGTCACGACAATATACATGTACATGTATGTCAACGCTATATACTAAAAAAAGTCAGTTGTTTCTTTAAATAAAATAATGACCGTTCTATCCACAGGTATTCGGTACAGGATATGTCCGTCCCTACATGTATATCGTTCTATACATAATCGAAAGGATTTTTTTAAAACGACCGTTTGAGACACAAATGGGCATTTCGTAACAATATATATCAGATTACCGTATAACTAAACTGAAAATAATAAGATAATAATACGATACTTTTTTTTCGTAGTTTGGATAAAGGGGACGTAAGGAAGCGATACAATTTTTTCGTAGTTTGGAAAAAAAATGGCGCATATCCTGTTCACCGAGTACTTGTGGTCCAATCGACCCCCTGGCTCTTTTTTATTTCACGTTACTATAACAATGGACAATTATTCCAGAACAAACAACACACGAATTTCAGGAATTATATACGTTAAATTATTTTATACAGATCATATAAAATTGGTCCAATTTCAAAATCTCCTTAATTTAATTACTTTATAACCACCATAATAATGATAAGGTCAACTTGATCTCAACTTTATTCCGGGTATAAAATCAATTCCTCAAGTTATAAAACAGATTATGTTAGGAGGCGGATTTGCGATTTCCTTGTAGAAACGGGAAAGTGTTCAGCCACTGGAATTACACGCTAATCAAATAGGATACGTGGCTACCAGTAAAATAAGTCCTGGTGTAAAATTGGTCCGGGCGGATTAAAGTTACTATTAAAATAAGTCCATGGATCATATTTACTAAAGGGAGTAATGGTGTTTAACGCCACTTTCAACAATATTTCAGTTACATCGTGGCGATCAGTTTTATTGGTGGAGGAAACTGGAGTGCCCGGGGATGTTGTATCAGGTACACCTCGCCTGAGCGGAATTCGAACACACAACTTCAGTGGTGATAGGAACGGATTGTCCTCCATATTTACTAAGAAGAAAGCTCCCAAGAACTATTCCAACTATGAAGAATTTTCCCAAAGAACTTTCAATATTGGAAATTTAAAAAACTGGGATTTATTTTATTAGAAATATTGGTCCATCAGGACTTATTTAATTGGGACGAATTTATGCTTACACATGTATCATTATCACAACATCTTCTAAATCTATATATCCTGCATAAATGCGGTATAAATGTGTACATCTGTATATTGTTGTTAAACGTCAAGCGAGCATTATTTCAGCTATAATTCATGACGACAAAAAGTTCACAAACAAATAATCATATATGCAATGTAGGTAAAAGGTCTATAAATGGGCGGGTGGTTTGACTGTTAAAAAAGGGAGTATAACGATGATTGATAAAAAAAAATGATTGTTTTGCAGCAAGTCACCAACTACCATTAAAAACAAAATATTGTTTTAGCAGCTGCTGTAAGTATAGTATTTTACGAGGAATGAGCGTGCCACACCATAAAGACGTAATTAAGCACTCAGTTATCAAAAACAAACGAAGCAGAGAATATCTAAGAACACGAAGGCATTGGTGATGTAAGGTTAGCGTGTTCACCTTGGGTGTGAAACATCGTGGTTCGAGTCACAGTCGGTCAATGAAAAGACTATGAAACTGGTATTTTGTGCTTCCCCGCTAAGTACGCAGCATTAAGAAGTAAGAGCTAAGACTGGTTAGCTCGAAGTCAGGATAGATTTGTCTCGAATTAAGCGACATGTCTATTCGCGGCCATCATTATCATCTGATTAAAATGTAACTTGTTCTTGCCATGAAATAGCTGACAAATTGCTCAGTTGACGTTAAACAACAATCACTCACTTCTAAGCAACATCTACCTGTAACGCCATGGACAGGTAAATAACTATCTTGGGTAGAAATAATAGATAAAAATAGTTTGTCAATGAGGACATCGTCGATTTGAGGAGGGGGGGTTATGGTGTTTAACGCCACTTTCAACAATATTTCAGCTATATCATGGCGGTTAGATGTATTTGTTGGAGGAAACCGGAGTACACGAATACCATCATCGACCTGCTCAAGTCACTGACAATCTTTGTCACATAATGTTGTATCGAGTACACCTCGCTTTGAGCGGGATTTAAACACTCAACGCTAGTGGTGAAAGACAGTGATTGCATAGGTAGTTGTAAATCCAAATACCATACAATCACGACAGTCCCTTTTGAGTAGATTGGTGTTTATCGTCACCTGCAGCAATAATTAAGCAGCACTTATGAAGGAAAGTTCAGACTGGTTAGTTAAATCTCCAACCTCGATTATGTGTCTTGGAATCCTTCCACTAGATTTGTATGTTGTTGGAATTCAAGTGTGGGACCCTAGTCCATCTTAACATATGTTATGAAACGTTTGACCGAAAGTAATATTGAAATATTCGGTGTTGTTGTAGTCACAAGCACTCGTGGCAGGAAATTACCACCCCCTTTTTAACTTTCTGTTTACATATTTATTTTCAATAACATTTCTTTATTTTTTTATTATTTTATCTCTTTTTTTCATATTTTAACTTGTTCGTGTCCATATTTATACAATCTTATGTTAACAACAATTTACATATGTCGACCCTATATAGAAAAAGAGATGACAAAGAAATAAAGAAATTTTATTGAAAATGAATATGTAAACAGATAGTTAAAAAAGATAACATGAATAGAAATATCTACTTCACTGACAAGAAATGACATGAATAGAAATATCTACTTCACTGACAAGAAATGACATGAATAGAAATATCTACTTCAATGACAAAAAATGACATGAATAGAAATATCTACTTCACTGACAAAAAATGACATGAATAGAAATATATACTTCACTGACAAGAAATGACATGAATAGAAATATCTACTTCACTGGGGAAAAAATGACATGAATAAAACTATCTACTTTACTGACAAAAAATGACATGAATAGAAATATCTACTTCACTGACGAAAAATGACATGAATAGAAATATTTACTTCACTGACAAAAAAATAACATGAATAGAAATATCTACTTCACTGACAAAAAATAACATGAATAGAAATATCTACTTCACTGACAAGAAATGACATGAATAGAAATATCTACTTCACTGACAAAAAAAGACATGAATAGAAATATCTACTTCAGACAAAAAATGACATGAATAGAAATATCTACTTCACTGACAAAAAATGACGTGAATAGAAATATCTACTTCATTGACAAAAATGACATGAATAGAAATATCTACTTCATTGACAAAAAAATGACATGAATAGAAATATCTACTTCACTGACAAAAAATGACATGAATAGAAATATCTACTTCACTGACAAAAAATGACATGAAAAGAAATATCTACTTCACTGACAAAAAATGACATGAATAGAAATATCTACTTCACTGACAAAAAATGACATGAATAGAAATATCTACTTCACTGACAAAAAATGACGTGAATAGAAATATCTACTTCACTGACAAAAAATGACATGAATAGAAATATCTACTTCACTGAAAAAAATGACATGAATAGAAATATCTACTTCATTGACAAAAAATTACATGAATAGAAATATCTACTTCAATGACAAAAAATGACATGAATAGAAATATCTACTTCACTGACAACAAATAACATGAATAGAAATATCTACTTCAGACAAAAAATGACATGAATAGAAATATCTACTTCACTGACAAAAAATGACGTGAATAGAAATATCTACTTCACTGACAAAAAATGACATGAATAGAAATATCTACTTCACTGACAAAAAATGACGTGAATAGAAATATCTACTTCACTGACAAAAATGACATGAATAGAAATATCTACTTCATTGACAAAAAATGACATGAATAGAAATATCTACTTCACTGACAAAAAATGACATGAATAGAAATATCTACTTCACTGACAAAAAATGACATGAATAGAAATATCTACTTCACTGACAAAAAATGACATGAATAGAAATATCTACTTCACTGACAAAAAAATGACGTGAATAGAAATATCTACTTCACTGAAAAAAAAGACATGAATAGATATATCTACTTCATTGACAAAAAATGACATGAATAGAAATATCTACTTCACTGACAAAAAATGACATGAATAGAAATATCTACTTCACTGACAAAAAATGACGTGAATAGAAATATCTACTTCACTGACAAAAAATGACATGAATAGAAATATCTACTTCACTGACAAAAATGACGTGAATAGAAATATATACTTCACTGGAAAAAAATGACATGAATAGAAATATCTACTTCATTGACAAAAATGACATGAATAGAAATATCTACTTCACTGACAAAAAATGACATGAATAAAAATATCTACTTCACTGACAAAAATGACATGAATAGAAATATCTACTTCACTGTCAAGAAATGACATGAATAGAAATATCTACTTCACTGAAAAAAATGACATGAATAGAAATATATACTTCACTGACAAAACATGACATGAATAGAAATATTTACTTCATTGACAAAAAATGACATGAATAGAAATATCTACTTCACTGACAAAAAATGACATGAATAGAAATATCTACTTCACTGGCAAAAAATGACATAAATAGAAATATCTACTTCACTGACAAAAAATGACATGAATAGAAATATCTACTTCACTGACAAAAAATGACATGAATAGAAATATCTACTTCACTGACAAAAAAATGACATGAATAAAAATATCTACTTCACTGACAAAAAATAACATGAATAGAAATATCTACTTCACTGACAAAAAATGACATGAATAGAAACTACTTCACTGACAAGAAATGACATGAATAGAAATATCCACTTCACTAACAAGAAATGACATGCATAGAAATATCTACTTCACTGAAAAAAAAATGACATGAATAGAAATATCTACTTCACTGTCAAGAAATGACATGAATAGAAATATCTACTTCATTGAAAAAAATGACATGAATAGAAATATCTACTTCACTGACAAAAAATGACATGAATAGAAATATCTACTTCACTGACAAAACATGACATGAATAGAAATATTTACTTCACTGACAAAAAATGACATGAATAAAAATATCTACTTCACTGACAAAAAATGACATGAATAGAAATATCTACTTCACTGACAAAAAATGACATGAATAGAAATATCTACTTCACTGACAAAAAAATGACATGAATAAAAATATCTACTTCACTGACAAAAAATAACATGAATAGAAACTACTTCACTGACAAGAAATGACATGAATAGAAATATCCACTTCACTAACAAGAAATGACATGAATAGAAATATCTACTTCACTGACAAAAAATGACATGAATAAAAATATCTACTTCACTGACAAAAAATGTCATGAATAGAAATATCTACTTCACTGACAAAAAATGACATGCATAGGCTATGATGCACTTCCTGTTACCGTCCATGTATTGTATATCATCAATTTAGGGGGGGGGTAGATTTGGATTTTGGGGGAGAGTGAAAATCAGGAAGGTCAACATTTAATCATTCATTGGATTGATACATTAATAAAATCTTATCTTCAATTTTTAAGCATACTTCCTCCTTGGGCACCATATGACGGTCTGCATGAAAGTATAAAATATGATCTACTATACAGTCTAGTTGTAAATAATAAATTGAAAAAAAAGATAATGGTATATATTTTTATATTTAATTAA
The DNA here is from genome assembly GCA_963383655.1 of Bathymodiolus septemdierum. NCBI lineage: Eukaryota > Metazoa > Mollusca > Bivalvia > Mytilida > Modiolidae > Bathymodiolus > Bathymodiolus septemdierum. The sequence continues at coordinate 43,299,223 of OY726530.1, read as the reverse complement.
AAAAAATATGCATGTCAGTTAGCCGTTCTAAATCCAGAAGAAAGTGAAAATTAAAAAAAAAAGTTATAATAATAAAGTTGCAAATGTTTATTTCTATACCTAACAAATTAAGGTCCATATAGGGGGATTTCTAAACAAAAAGAAAATTTGTAAATTTCTCACAGGTCATTGGTATAAAACAGTGGGGGTATTATATGCATGTGTATAAGTATCAAATTAACTATTATTGTTACATTTTCAAGTTATCATATATAAATGATGGGTTTAGGACAAAAGCCCCCCGGACAAAAGCCATCCCCCCCCCCCCCGAAAAAACCTCCCCAATAATAAAGAATATAAGTTAATGTTTTTGTTTCATATATATTTATTTTCTGTGTTCGACTGTTTGGATATGTAATATTTTCTTTATATTTTATAACATGATTCAATACTTTTTTACCTCTGTATATTAATTCATTTATTTTTGGAACATGAAGATATCATAAACAATTGAAGAATTTGCTTAAGAATTATAATAATCATAATAAAGAAAGTAATAACAAAAAATCAAGTTATATACTTTAAAAAAATCATAGTATAAAAAAACAGTCAGCCATTAACTCACTCATTACTTTTAAGAACTTCAAAGGTTGAAAAGGTAATTATTGTTTATCAATAAAAACAATTCCTGATTAACTTTACCTGATTGATTTCAATTTAAGGAATTAAGTAGTGGTTTACACTTTATAAATGAACATAGCAATGAACAAAATGTGGAAAAATATGTTTTTAAAGTGTTGTATTTTTTGTATTAATTCTTTAAGATATCTTTTAATATCAACTATCAATATAAAACAAATGTAATAAGATTATATGATCATTTCATTATTGGGGGTCTTTTTGTCCTAGGGGGGCTTTTGTCCGGTTGAGGCTTTTGTCCTGTTCCCTGTTTAGAACATCAATAATTGTTAACCTGGAGGCCATAACCTTTTGTTAAAATGAAGGTCACATCCAGAAATTTACAGCTACGCATTCACCCCTAATTTGTCAACGAAAGAAAACATTAAAATTACTGAGGTCATTCGTCTGTTACACGGATCATGTCCTCCCGACACAAGACACATGTCACGGTAACTACAAGGATTTTTCTGTTTAAGTGTTCAGTGTTTTTTTAGTCGTTTACTCGTCTTGTCCCTCATCACACATTTCATTTTCAGAAGACCATAATGTGAGATTGTCCCTTAGCAACTGCATAATAAGCATACTGTCTTTCATTGCATCTTCACTTGATGTCTCTAAACTTTCAATGGCTTCGTCGAATGCCCCTTTAGCTAACTCACACGCTTTATTAGAATCATTCTTTATTTCATAATAAAATACGGAATAATTCAACGCTAGTCCAAGCCGTATTGGATTTGTTGGAACCATGGATTCCTTGGCTTTTTGGGAGGCTTTTTCATACGCACTTCGCGATGACTCGGCATATTCATCTCGTGACCCCTGGGATGCTACCTCCACTTTATACCGGAAGTAGTCACCTTTCATTTTCTGATAGAACACTTCCGATTCATTGGAATCATCGGCAGAAATGAGATTATTATCTAACAATTGTATCACTTCATCGCAAATGTCGTTTAGTTCTTTTTCAATTTTCTCACGGTAGACTTTTGATAATTTTTGCTTCACTGAATCTTCGTTCTTGTCGACTGTTTTTTGTTCTAAGAACGAAATCACTCTCCATGCTGAGCGCCGAGTTCCAACCACATTTTTATAGGCGACAGAGAGTAAATTTCGTTCTTCGTCTGTCAATGGTTTACCGTCATTTTGGACAATAGCTTTCATTTCTCTTGACATATCATCATACCGTTCACTCTGTTCCGCAATCTTAGCTAGAAACAACCTTTCTTCTTTTGTACTCATTTTAATTCCGTCGTCTATTTGCGTAGAAACTTGTATGAATTCAACAACAACAAAAAACAACAGTAAAGTCTAGTTATTTTAAAACTATTCCAAAATGGCCGCAATCCTCGAGGAAATTCTTCACTAGGTTTAGTACATACACACACACAAGGAACAATATTAGTATTTCTTTACACTAAATACGTAATCAAGCAAATCAAATTCCTTTACCATGACTGTTACGAATTGTAACCGGTTTGCTGGGGTAATTGAAAGCATAATAATATCCTTTACCATGACTGGGACGAATTGTAACCGGTTTGCTGGGGTAATTTAAAGCATAATAGAATCGGTTACTCTGGTTGAACCACTGAGAGTCCGCTGCGAGGTGTTGTAAATATTTGTGGAATGTTTAATACAGGTAAACGAGGGGCGTCACGGGATTGTCTGTCACTTAAATACTTATTTAAGAAATAAATCACGGAAGCCAGAATGTGTTTTGAGTTTAAACATGGGTTGGCGGATATTAGTAAATTTTATCCCTCGCCCCTGGCTCGGGATAAAATTTACTAATATCTGCCAACCCATGTTAAAACTCAAAACATATTCTGGCTTCCATGATTTATTTCGATTCTGATATGTCTAAAAGTACAAATACGGTAATATACTTTGATTGGAAGACGGTAATTTATATTTACGTTTGCGGAAAATGTCGCACACAATTAATGCTGCCAAATTCGAGCAGACGATAATTCATCGACATGTACATTTACGACGGAAAAGTCAGTCACATGCACCGGCGCATGTGCTAATGAGATTATACTAATCGATAAATCGGTCATTTGTCTACAAAGCGAAAGAAGGACGTTATGTTAGAATTAATGATATCTTACATAGTAATATATTATATTTTATAAGATGTGAAAAAATATGAAATATGAATTGTAACCGGTTTGCTGGGGTAATAGAAATCGACAACTGAAATTAACACTTTTTTATTCTATGTGTGGCAACATGAAATGTGTTAAAAGATGAGAATTCTTTTTTTCTCTCCTGGCAAATAGAATGTGTAGCAATAATTGTGAAAAAATTTCAAAAATGAAGGAACAAAAAGAAAGCGTCAACAGCAAAAGCGTTTCATTTTAGTTCTATTGTGGACAATTAAATGATGATAACTGTAATTCTAATAATTGTACAAGGAGCCGACGCGGTCGTCCGTGAGAGCTTTATTTTAGATTGGCAGTCAGCTGATTTGTACAGAATTGCATTACAAAAATTATGTTTAATTACTATGCTTTCCCCTAAACGGACACCATGTAACAATGATATACTTAGTTATATATGTAACAGTTGGAACAGCAGACTAATATAGATTAATAGGAAACGTACCTCCGTTTCACAAAATGTCGTAAATCATACGATTTCCGACTTATCTTACGACCACTTACCGACTAAGTTTGCGATCGTTTCACAAAACTTGTCGAAATGTTTTTTACGATTTCCGATTTACGACTTGTGGCTGTGACGTCTTCTTTGTGCGGAGTTACGATAATCGATCAATTTACCCGGGCCGCGCACCTGTCATTAAATTCATATATTCGTTCAAACAAAATATTAAATATACAAATGTAGTTATTTTATTGGTCTATGTAGATACAAATCACATGTATAAATACTTTGGGAAATGCATTTTTATTCTTAATCAAACCACTGTCACTGACAATAATTTTACCAAACTTTGCATCAAATCACCGAACAGTTTTCAATGCTCGTGGCCTTTACTGGGACTCGATATACCAAACGAAATGTTCTATCATATTAATATATGATATGGTTCAATATCATCGGCGAAATAAACAATTACGAGAAATTCTAATTACAAAATTTGACAAATATAATGAATTTAATTCTAAAATAGGAAACAAAAAATGCTTACCATTCTCAGCCCATGAACACCCGATGATATGAAACCAGCTGTCTCTAAGACCTGAATTAAAACAGGGAGGGGGCATTAACTGGTTTATTATCTTTTTTCCTGTTCATGTTTATCTTTATTGATGCACCTTTTGAACATCTTATTCATTTGTATAAATGTTCTTGTATTGGTATTACCCAAAGGGGTCTTTTGTATGTAGTAAATATATGGTCAATATCCATATAACTTTGTAGAGTTGATATTTTGATTTGTTTCTGATTTTGTAGATCGTTTTTTCGTGTATATTTATTTCACATCTCAGTATATTCCATGAATGTCTATAAATAGTTTCAACTTAAACTAATGTAATATCCCGTTAAAATTTGACGATATATCGACTTTCCGCTTTTGTCATTTTGATGCCAAATACTGTCAAGAAATTGAATATTGAACATTGTAACACGAATTCCGGGGATGTTGTATCGGGTACACCTCGTCTGAGCGGAATTCGAACACACAACTTCAGTGGTGATAGGAACGGATTGCCCCTCTTATTTACAAAGAAGAAAGCTCCCAAGAACTATTCCAACAATGCAAAATTTCCCAAATAACTTTCAATATTGGAATTGGATTTATTTTACTAGAAATATTGGTCCATCCGGACTTATGGTCCTTGGCCAGTTTTCTGATATTTGCGGACCATAGGGCTACGGATTTCACCCTATCAAAAACTTTCGAAATGTTGCGCCGCTTTTTTGCCAATTTTTGTCATGAAATCGGGTGCGAGAACGATCAAACATATATATTTCGTTTCGTTAAATATTTATCTACATTCTTCTATACTTACTTACATGTTAATATTCATTTCCAGCCCATTATCATAACAAATGTCTCGATATTAACAGATCCCGCCTACTTCGTTCCGCCATCTTGTCATTGTGGTATTCTCGCTTTGAGGTCACGTGACTTTTGAGAGATCACTCTAAGAGAAAAACATGTGTTCGGTTTGTTTACGTTTTACCGGAGGTTTTGTACGGCGATTTTTTTATCTGAAATAAAATATTTAGTCAACCTAGAGTGAAATATTTTACAAATAATAACCAGAAATGTTATTTTCTTCTATCATTATTCCAATTGAGGTGAACTCTCATTCAACATTTTCAAGTTTTTCATGTAATCAAACCGAACACATGTTTTGCTGTTAAAGTGATCTCTCAAAAGTCACGTGACCTCAAAGCGAAAATACCACAATGACAAGATGGCGGAACGAAGTAGGCGGGATCAGTTAATATATATCGAGACATTTGTTATGATAATGAGCTGGAAATGAATATTAACAGGTAAGTAAGTATAGAAGAATGTAGATAAATATTTAACGAAACAAAATATATATGTTTGATCGTTCTCGCACCCGATTTCATGACAAAAATTTGCAAAAAGGCGGCGCAACATTTTCACTGCGCAGTTTCGAAAGTTTTTGATAGGGTGAAATCCGCAAATATCAGAAAACTGGCCAAGGACCATAAGGGTTACGGTTCCCCAGCTAATGCATGTATTACTATTATAACATCTTCTAAATCTAGGCACTATGCAGATGCATCATGCGGTATAAATGTGTACATTTGTATAAGTGTTGTTAAAGTTTTACGTCAAGCGAGCATTATTTCAGCTATAATTCATGACGACAAAAGTTTACAAACAAATAATCATATATGCAATGTAGGTAAAAGGCTTATGGACTGGTGTTTGACTGTTATAAGGCCAAAATGAGAAATGGTTGATAAACAATTATTGTATTGCAACAAGTCACCAACGACCATTCAAAACAAAAGAGGGTTTTAGCAGCTGCTGCAAGTATAGTCTTTTACGATCAGGGAGTGTGGCACTCCCCAATGACGTAATAACAAACGAAGCCGATAATATCTAAGAACACGAAGCGCATCGGTGGTGTAATGGTTAGAACACGAACCGCATCTGTGGTTAGCGTCTTCACCTTGTGTGTGATAAACTGTGTATTAGAGTCCCAGTCGGGTCAAAGAAAAAGACTATGAAATTGGTATTTTCTCCTTACCCGCTAAGCACGCAGTATTAAGGAGTAAGAGCTAAGACTTGGTAGCTCGTAGTTGGGATGATTGTTGAGCCACATGTCTACTCATTGTCTATTGTCTCAGTTAACTGACATCTAGAATCCAACTAAGTGGGTCTAGTACAAAGCAGTCATCATCATCCTCATCTCATTGTAACTTGTTCTTGCCATGAAATAGCTGACAAATTGCTCAGTTGATGTTAAACAACAATTACTCACTTCTCTCTATGCCATGAACAGGTAAATAACTATCTTGGTGGAAATAATAGAGAAAAAATAGCTTGACAATGAGGTCATTTAGTAGATTTGGAGGGGGGGGGGGGGGGGTTATGGTGTTTAACGCCACTTTCAACAATATTTTAGTTATATCGTTGCGGTCAGTTTTATTGGTGCAAGAAACCGGAGTACCCAGAAAAAACCACTGACCTGTCGCAAGTCACTGACAAACTTTATTCGAACTCACGTTAGTGGTTATAGGCACTGATTGCATAGGTAGTTGTAAATCCAACTACCATACGATCACGACCACGACGGTCCCTTTAATTTTAGTCGAATTGGTGCCTATCGTCACTTTCAGTAATAGTTTAGCAGCACTTACTGGGGGAAGGAACATTCAGACTGATCAGTTAAATCTCCAACCTCGAGTGTGTGTCTGGAAGTCCTTACAATAGATTGGTATCGTTGTCAAAACCCTAGCCCCTCTTAACTTGAATGTTATCAAACGATTGACCAAAGGTAATATTGAAATATTCGGTGTTGTTGTATTCACAGGCGCTATTGGCACGGAGTTAACCCCGCCCCTTTTTTTAAACTTACTGCTTACATATTTACTTTCAATAAAAATTTCTCTTTATTTCTTAATTAGTCCATCTCTTTTTCCTTATTTTAACTTGTTCGTGTCCATATTCATACAATCTTATGTTAACAGCACCTTACATTATAATATACAACAATTGCTGGTAACATAAGATCGTATGGATATGGAAAAAAGGTGACATAATTAAGAAATAAAGAAATTTTATTGAAAATAAATATGCAAACAGAAAGCTAAAAAAAGGGGGCAATTCCGTGCCACGAGCCCCTGTGGTTGTAGTGTGCCAAGTAATTGTCCCAGTCTTCAGACAGTAATTGTTTGTTAGAAGGCTAATCTATAGCTGCTGGTATCCATGAAACTGTCACTGGAAACCGTTGACATTTCCTGAAAATTGTTTTCAATGTTTATAGAATATATGGGAATTATAAAATGGTCTGTATTTCTGGTCCGAAAATATATGAAAAGGGAGATGTCATGGAATTTTCATCATCACACCATTATCAATTTAATATGGAAGTTACCCCCTGCCCTTTGAGTAGTGTGTAACCTGTAAAAATATGCTACATTTAATTTGAGGCTGCATTGATATAACCGAAGACCAGCACTTAATAAAGGTGTGCCTGTTCTCTTAGGGGGCAGGTATGGTTGAACATAGATCCAGAATTTGGACAAGCAAAATTTCCATTACAGTTACTAGTCCTGGGTTAATTCTGTAATATTTACAGCATGACTAAAAAGGGGACAGATATATTCTTCACCGACAAAAAATGACCTGTATAGGTTATGACACATTTCTTGTTACCATGTATTGTATTTCCTATATCATCAATCAATGGGGGGGGGGGGGGGGGGGGGAATCAGATTTTGTGAAAGAGTGAAAATCAGGGAGCTCCATGTGATTGTCTGCATGAAAGTATATAATACGATCTACTGACTTAGCAAGACATCAAATATCTACATTTATTACATAATGATTTTATTTAAACAATTTTATTGGCTATCATGCTGTCACCTGACATTCCGTAAAATTTGATGTTGTTTGATTAAAACTCGTATTGACTTGGTTTCACTTTCACTTTTCATTTTAATGTAATAAAACAATTGCAGTCTTTTGTATCGGTCAATACCAAGTTTTTATGGACCTTAGAAATCAATATTCACCTCAGCCTAAAGGCTTCGGTGAATATCGTTTTTAAGGCCCATACAAACTCGCATTGACCTCAACAAAATACTATAATTGTATAGTATACTATAGTCTAGTTGTAAAAAATAAATTAAAAAAAAAAAGATAATGGTATATATTTTTATATTAAATTAAAAAAAATATGCATGTCAGTTAGCCGTTCTAAATCCAGAATAAAGTGAAAATTAAAAAAAAAAATAATAAAGTTACAAATGTTTACCATTTCTATACCTAACAAACTGAGGTCCATATAGGGGGATTTCTAAACAAAAAGAAAATTTCTAAAATTTCTAACAGGTCATTGGTATACAACAGTGGGGGTATTAAATTTATAACATTAATGACAATAAAGAAAATGGATTTGAGGGGAAGGGAGATATCCGACCTATATGGACCTATAAATTCTATCAAAATATTAGGTTTTAAAGCGAATATACATGTGTATAAGTATCAAAATAACTATCATTGTTACATTTTCAAGTTATCATATAAAAATGATAAGTTTGGAACATCAATAATTGTTAATCTTGTACCTTGTATATGTAAAAACCTGGAGGCCATAACCTTTTGTTAAAATGAAGGTTACATCCAGAAATTTACAGCTACGCACGCATAATTTGTCAACGAAAGAAAACATTAAAATTACTGAGGTCATTCGTCTGTTACACGGATCATGTCCTTCCGTTATGACACAAGACACATGTCACGGTAACTACAAAGATTTTTGTCTTCAAGTGTTTATTGTTTTCTAGTCTTGCGTTTGCTCGTCTTGTCCCTCATCATCCATTTCAGAAGACCATAGTGTGAGATTGTCCCTTAGCAACTGCATAATAAGCATACTGTCTTTCATTGTATCTTCACTTGATGTTTCTATTACTCCAATGGCTTCGTCGAATGCTCCTTTAGCTAACTCGCACGCTTTATTCGAATCATTCTTTATTTCATAATAAAATACGGAATAATTCAACGCTAGTCCAAGCCGTATTGGATTTGTTGGACCCATGGATTCCTTGGCTTTTTGGAAGGCTTTTTCATACGCACTTCGCGATGACTCGGCATATTCATCTCGTGACCCCTGGGATGCTACCTCCACTTTATACCGGAAGTAGTCACCTTTCATTTTCTGATAGAACACTTCCGATTCACTGGAATCAGCGGCAGAAATGAGATTATTATCTAACAATTGTATCACTTCATCGCAAATGTCGTTTAGTTCCTTTTCAATTTTCTCACGGTAGACTTTTGATAATTTTTGCTTCACTGGATCTTCGTTCTTGTCGACTGCTTTTTGTTCTAAGGACGCGATCACTCTCCATGCTGAGCGCCGAGTTCCAACCACATTTTTATAGGCGACAGAGAGTAAATTTCGTTCTTCGTCTGTCAATGGTTTATCGTCATTTTCGACAATAGCTTTCATTTCTCTTGACATATCATCATACCGTTCAATTTGTTCCGCAATCTTAGCTTGCAACAACCTTTCTTCTTTTGTACTCATGTTAATTCCGCCGTCTATTTGCGTAGAAACTTGTATGAAATCCAAAAAAAGTCCAGTAAAGTCTAGTTATTTTAAAACTATTCCAAAATGGCCGCAATCCTCGAGGAAATCCTTCACTAGGTTTAGTACACACACACAAAAGGAACAATATTAGTATTTCTTTACACTAAATACGTAATCAAGCAAATCCAAATCCTTTACAATGACTGGGACGAATTGTAACCGGTTTGCTGGGGTAATTTAAAGCATAATAGATTCGGTCACCCTGGTTGAACCACTGAGAGTCGACAGGCGGGGTCTTGTCTTTCGTTTTACACTAGTCCGCTGCGAGGTGTTGTAAATATTTGTGGAATGTTTAATACAGGTAAACGAGGGACGTCACGGGATTGTCTGTCACATACATACTTATTTAATGATATCCTACATACGTAGATATTGATTTTTCGCCCGTATTACTAATAATCTATAACAACACATACTAATCATCGCTTAAATCGTCGATATATTTATACCATTACTAAAAGGTATATATTTGACATATTTATAACATGTTGTCATCATGTTTATATAATATTTATTTATTATATTTTAAAAGATGTGAAAAAATATGAAATATGAAATAATAAGGTAGAAATCGACAACTGAAATTAACACCTTTTTATACTATGTGTATAGCCACGTGAAAGGTGATAAAATATTAGAATTCTTTCTATCTTCTGGCAAATAGAATACTTAGCAATAATTGTGTTTGTTTGATGGTGTTTAACGCCACTTTCAGCAATATTCCAGTTATATCGTGGCTGTCCGTTTTATTGGTGGAGGAAATCGGAGGTCGCAGCAATAATTGTGAAAAAATTTCAGAAATAAAGAAAAAAAGATTAACACGAAAGCGTCAACAGCAAAAGCGTTTCATTTTAGTTCTATTGTGGACAATTAAAAGATGATATCTATAATTCTATTAATTGTACAAGGAGCCGATGCGGACGCCCGCGAGAGCTTTATTTCAAATTGGCAGTCAGCTGATCTGTATAGAATTGCATTTCAAAAAATATGTTTAATTACTATACTTCCCCCCTAACGCACACCATGTAACAATGATATATATATATATATATTATATGTAACAGTTGGAACAGCAGACACAAATAGATCAATAGGAAACTGGAGTCTGAAAAATATTACCACGTTTTTAATATACACATGGAAAGATTACATGTAACACTAAAATCATATATTGCCTGATAGGTAAAAAATATAATAATTTAGAACATGGATTTTGGCATAGTGAGGACATGCATAAAGAGACAACATCCTTTATTTCCCCTGTGGTAACCACCAATATTATTGCTGCCTGTTGATAAAAAAAACACCAACAGGATAATTACCAAATATTTCGAAAAAAAAATAAGATTAAATTACTTTCCAGAGAATGAAGCCCCTCATGAAACTTTCTAACGAACTTACTTAAATTGCATAGCATGGACTGCCCCCTTTTTTTACACTGAAATTGCTATTTTAAGTTACACTGATTTTTTTTTATATATGCAATAATTCAAACAACTTAAGCATTGTGTTCATTAGTCTGTAGTGTGTCTAATTTATTAGGATTACAGTAATCAAATAGTTCTCTTTTATTCAAATAAATAAAAAGTTATTTTCATTTTCATTTTTTCATTTTTTTTTTTGCCATGAATTAAAACACCAAAATATAAACTACAAAAACAATGTATATGTGAAAAATATACACACATCACTGGAAATGGACGTTTGTACATATTTCCTTATGACTTCCTATTACATACATTTTTCAAGGGCGAAATGGACATGACGAAAGTAAGTAGACATTTAGGTGAGAAATTGACGACAAAATGACGACCCTCGAGATTCCCCTTTGTGGTTACCATACTACGTACGTCTCGCTTGAGTAAGAAACATGTCTAAACGAGGCTATGTACGCTTCATTCATACCTGCGGATATGGCGGGCTTTTAAATGATATGCTATCTTGTTTATTCGAGAGCTACTTTGATATTTTTATATGTGTAAGGATTTAAATGTGTACTTACGTGTGTTGATTTACATATTTAATAAAGCATATCTTTGTGTATATAACTGGGATACGACTCCATAGAAATACGAGGCGGTCACGTTTGGGCCTTTAATCTGGTCGATAAAATTACAAACTTGATCGGATCAGACTAAAGAAAAGACGAATTTGAAATATAATATATGAAATTCATTTTTTCATAGTATTACAATTTTATACTATTATTTTGTTTTTGTATTGGCATGACTACCCAGCTAGAATCGAGAGACCCGATACACACACATAACAACAGATGAAAGATCGGTTGCCGTGGACCTGGTCTAATCCCGGATAATAAAAATCCTGATTAATATAAAGAGACATATTAAGTTCATATGAGCCAAAGGGTCATGTGAGGTATTGTCATCACTTTGCGTCTGTCGTCGTTGTCCGTAAACTATTACATTTTTTTTATATTCTTCACTGAAACCACTAGGTCAAATTGAACTTGAACCAGACTTGGTCACAGGTGCTTGTGGCATGGAAACACCCCCTTTTAGACTTTCTGTTTACATATTTGTTTTCAATAATAAAAAAAGAATAGTTCATCTCTCTTTTCCCTTTATTTAACGTATTCGTGTCCATATATTCATACAATCTTTTTGCAACAATACGGCTTGTATGTTCCGAGGCCCTCTACTCGTATTATCTGATATATCTGCAAGCTGTTGTTACCATAAAATTGTATGGCTATATGTACACGAACACGTTAAATATGGAAATAGAGATGAAATAATAAAGAAATATTACCGAAAACAAATATGTGAACAGAAAATTAAAAAAGGGGGAGTTGTTAGAAATATTAATTAGATGGTTATCGACACAATTTGTTTCTCAATCGGAAGTCCACCACAGGAAAAGAAACAAATTGGATCCAAATACGATGTTTCCATATATGTGAGTATATATAATCATTTGTTCATCGGAGTTTGGTGATGTTCTTCCATATAAAGTTTATGTTTTTAGAGCATTTTAAAATGGTATTTTAATGAAATCCTTAGAAAAGCCCCTTTCAGAAATATAGTAATAAATAACTATTATCGTTCTACATGTAGACATGAAAAAGGGGGGATGTTCAAAATTTGAACTGTTTTATTTTTCATTTAATTTTAAAGTATTTTTTTTTCAATTCCTGGTGGTTTACATTTTTTTTATATTGTTCACTTGCCTTGGTACAATAATTGTCATCGGAGGACCCAAGTGGTTTCAAGAACTTTTTGAGGATGGATATGGCTACCTTCAATGAACTACTTGAAATGGTCACACCAATAATTAAGAGAAGAGATATCTTGATGAGGGATTCAATTTCTCCTGCAGAGAGGCTGGCGCTCACTCTACGTTTTTTAGCTACAGGTTAGCATATCTATCATTTTATCTGTGGGATAATGTGACTTATTAATGGGATCCCATCTTTCTCCCATTTTACACCCTTTCTTCTATCTCCTTTTTTAGCTGTCCACCCTACCTCTTCATTAAATGAAAACCGTTCAGGAAATACTTCATATAATACAAATGAAATATATAAAATGAAATGTTTATCTTGTTAAATTGATAATTTGCTCAGACTTTTTCTTATGTTTGATTTGTTTTATGTTTTATCAATATGGGTGTGCTTATTATCCCCTCGCCAACGAAGTTGCCAAGGGGTATAGTAACGATACCGTCCGTCCGTCCTTCCGTAACATCCTTGTGAACATTCTAGAATCAACATCCTTCAATGGATTTTGACCAAACCTGGTACATACTTAGTCCTTAGGAGAGTCTGGAACCCTATTGATTTTCAATGTCAAAGGTCAAGGTCACAGGGTCTAATTTGTACCCTGTAACATCCTTGTGAACACTCTAGAATCAACATCCTTTAATGGATTTTGAACAAACTTGGTACATACTTAGTCTTTAGGAGAGTCTGGAACCCTATTAATTTTCAAGGTCATATGTCAAAGGTCAAGGTCACAGGGTCAAATCTTTAGGCGAGGTGACAGCTACCAGTCATTAGAGTATTTGTATCGAATTCCTCGATGTACAGTGTCAACCATAATACCATAAACATGTGAAGCCATTTATAATGTTTTAAAGGACAAATATCTGAAGGTATATTTTTAAAATATTTTTAAAAGCTGAATAAATGTAAATAAGCAATCTAAATAAAACAAAATAAATAAATTAAATGTATGACTTTAATAGCATATTTTGAAGAGTTTCACTTTATGTCAAATATACTAGTAATGCATATAATGTAGGGTAATGATACTTCATTAATTGCTACAATCGTAAGCAATTTGCAAAATTAAAAAAGGTTCACATTTGTGTCATGGTAAAAGTATTTGAATATGGGCTTTTGACCAAATAACATCGTTATTTTTTTCACCTTTTCAGTCATGTTTTATTTACCATGTGCTGACCATGTGCTTTTATTTGTTGATAATGTTGTAACCTCCTGACCTCAAACCAAGATCTCTGATTGGTCAGAGATAAAATGTATCGCGATCCTTGCTGTACAGAATAGAACATGTTCTATCCCAAAGTGTGTATCCTAAAAGTTGCATGATACAGAGTAATAGCACTGTTTACACTGTATTTTTTGGATTATGATACAAGTATCGCGATACTTGCTTTACCGTGTAACAGGGCCTTAAGGCTATTATGAAGAGATGAGAAGTGACTTGATATATTGAAATACTTATTCAAGGGTTAGAGTTAGAGTGTTTAACGCCACTTTAAATAATATTTCAGTTTTATCATGACGGTCAGTTTTAGTGGTGGAGGAAAACGGAGTACCCGGAGAAATCCACCGACCAATCGTAAGACACATGAGTGGGATTCTAACTCTCAACTTCAGTGGTGATAGGCATTGATATGCACAGTTAGTTGTAAATTCAACTACCACACGATCACGACCATGACGGTCCTGATATTGAAAGATACATCGCCGAATAGACAAAAACAAGCTCCAACAATCATACATTTTATTTTATTTAGTTTGATAAAATATTTGTTTACAAATCTTGAATGATACTTTTTTTAAATCTTTTTTGAGAATACATACAATGTAATTGTCAACTGTTTGTACCTTAACTGATTTCGGCTATCCTGTTTAGGCCCTTTGGTTCGGCTATCCTGTTTAGGCCCTTTGGTTCGGTTATCCTGTTTAGGCCCTTTGGTTCGGCTATCCTGTTTAGGCCCTTTGGTTCGGCTATCCTGTTTAGGCCCTTTGGTTCGGCTATCCTGTTTAAGCCCTTTGGTTCGGCTATCCTGTTTAGGCCCTTTGGTTCGGCTATCCTGTTTAGGCCCTTTGGTTCGGCTATCCTGTTTAGGCCCTTTGGTTCGGCTATCCTGTTTAAGCCCTTTGGTTCGGCTATCCTGTTTAGGCCCTTTGGTTCGGCTATCCTGTTTAGGCCCTTTGGTTCGGCTATCCTGTTTAGGCCCTTTGGTTCGGTTATCCTGTTTAGGCCCTTTGGTTCGGCTATCCTGTTTAAGCCCTTTGGTTCGGCTATCCTGTTTAGGCCCTTTGGTTCGGCTATCCTGCTTAGGCCCTTTGGTTCGGCTATTCTGTTTAAGCCCTTTGGTTCGGCTATCCTGTTTAGGCCCTTTGGTTCTGCTATCCTGCTTAGGCCCTTTGGTTCGGCTATCCTGTTTAGGCCCTTTGGTTCGGCTATCCTGTTTAGATCCTTTGGTTCGGCTATCCTGTTTAGGCCCTTTGGTTCGGCTATCCTGTTTAGGCCCTTTGGTTCTGCTATCCTGTTTAGGCCCTTTGGTTAGGCTATCCTGTTTAGACCCTTTGGTTCGGCTATCCTGTTTAGGCCATTTGGTTCGACTATCCTGTTTAGGCCCTTTGGTTCGGCTATCCTGTTTAAGCCCTTTGGTTCGGCTATCCTGTTTAGGCCCTTTGGTTCGGCTATCCTGTTTAGGCCCTTTGGTTCGGCTATCCTGTTTAGGCCCTTTGGTTCGGTTATCCTGTTTAGGCCCTTTGGTTCGGCTATCCTGTTTAGGCCCTTTGGTTCGGCTATCCTGTTTAGGCCCTTTGGTTCGGTTATCCTGTTTAGGCCCTTTGGTTCGGCTATCCTGTTTAGGCCCTTTGGTTCGGCTATCCTGTTTAGGCCCTTTGGTTCGGCTATCCTGTTTAAGCCCTTTGGTTCGGCTATCCTGTTTAAGCCCTTTGGTTCGGCTATCCTGTTTAGGCCCTTTGGTTCGGCTATCCTGTTTAGGCCCTTTGGTTCGGCTATTCTGTTTAAGCCCTTTGGTTCGGCTATCCTGTTTAGGCCCTTTGGTTCTGCTATCCTGCTTAGGCCCTTTGGTTCGGCTATCCTGTTTAGGCCCTTTGGTTCGGCTATCCTGTTTAGATCCTTTGGTTCGGCTATCCTGTTTAGGCCCTTTGGTTCGGCTATCCTGTTTAGGCCCTTTGGTTCTGTTATCCTGTTTAGGCCCTTTGGTTAGGCTATCCTGTTTAGACCCTTTGGTTCGGCTATCCTGTTTAGGCCCTTTGATTTTCATGGTTTTATTGCTCCTAAGATTTGCTAAATTATTTGTCTTTCCAATCTTTCGACTTTGAGAGCGTGTCTGACAAGATTTGTTCCAGAAACACGTCGTGCGCACTAAATTTGATATCATTTTTTTTTTACTCCAGTTGTGTATGCAGGTGAGGTTTCCGACCG
This sequence comes from Bathymodiolus septemdierum, assembly GCA_963383655.1. Classification (NCBI taxonomy): domain Eukaryota; kingdom Metazoa; phylum Mollusca; class Bivalvia; order Mytilida; family Modiolidae; genus Bathymodiolus; species Bathymodiolus septemdierum. The sequence goes on along the minus strand of OY726530.1, from coordinate 43,283,115 downwards.
TTGGAACACTTCATTTTCTCTGATAATTTTTCTTTTAAATATATTACATGGAAAATTTTAAAACATATATAAAAATTAAATAAAATAGTAATCACTTTTTCTCTCTCACAAGCACTTGTCCCCTTTTGAAAAAATCAGGTCATATCTTTAAAAGAGTTGTGGAATAGCACTAAAATGTGCAAACTTCGATCCATTTTTATAAAAGTCCAGAAAATATGAAACCCTCATTTATTTGAAATATGATATTTAGTTCTTAAAAAGAAATAGTTCCATTATTGACCCCCTCATTATCGCAATTTGAGATGAGGATCAATAAATGATGAGGGGGTGTCTTTGTTTTCAATACGGAAATCGATTGATTTAATTACAGAATTGACGTTATCTATAATTATACAAGAGATTAACAGCTAATCAATGTACACATGCTGAAGTCAATTCCTGCTTGATAATTCACATGCACGTTGTTGTATTATTGTGTTATAGATGTTCACTGTCTCTTTCAGCTATATATTAACTAGCTACAAGGAGATGAAAGTCTGGCAGATATAACACACAGTCGCTTGTGGCATGGATTACCCCTTTTCAACTTTCTGATGTATATTTATTTTCCACATTTTTTTTATTATGTTCATCTCTTGTTCCCCTATTTAACATATTCGTGTCCATATCTAAACAATCTTATAAAAGGCGTCTACATCTATTTACTCTTATTATCCAAGACTGCGAGGATCAGGAATAAAAAAAAAATCCCATTTCTAACATTTTAATTTTTACTTAATTTTCAGATGTATTTCCTTCATGTTTAATTGCAACTATATACTGTTAGAACAAACAAAATATAATCCCATAATAAAAATGATTCTTTTCTTTCTTCAACATGTTTCTTTCCCTTCGTTCGTAACTCATTTCAAAGCGGAAACATTTTTGAAGCAAAATATTTTATTTATAAATATCATTTTAGAATAATTAGCTAAAAAAAAATTCAATGTCAATAAGAATGAGATATTTTTATTAATATAAGTAGATCATGATATTTCTATCAAGCGTCAAAATGTTTCCAATGTATTGCTAAAAGTGGCGTTAAACACCATAAACCAAACCAATCAAAATGTTCAATCAAACACGCCGAATTTCCGACGTTACAGTCAATTTGTACCCATAATAAACGTCTATGGAATTTTATCGTCGCATTAAGGGACTGCCAATGTTAACATAAAGTATCCCAAAAATAAAGGGCTACGTCGAGCGAAGTATGATTCGAACGCAGCATGTCGACAATATACATAAATTGTTTGTGTGTATCGGGAATCTAAGTTGGCTGACTTCAGTTATGATTTTTTTGTCCTGAGGGTAATGATCTTTTACCAGCAGATTATACCTTCTAGCTAGTAGTAAGTTAACTACGAGTTAGGAGATAACTGTATTGTATTTGAAAATTTCACGGCATCAATTGAAGATTTGATGGTCGCAAAGTCGCCAGTAAACGGATATTTGCGACCGTTAAATCGACAATTGATACCGTGGAATTTTCAAATACATACAGTTATCTCCATTCTAATGTAATCATGTGTATAGATGTGTATTGCAACATTATTGACAAGATGACGTAAGCGAATACAATTCTAAAAAATATCTTATGCTATTTCGACCGTGGAAATGATACCGTGAAAATTACAGCATTGTCCAATCACTAACCAGGAACATTAAACAATCACATTAGAATATTCATTGGTCCTGCCATTGTACTGCCATGTTTATGTTGTCATTCATTTTTGTGTTAGTATGTGGTTTTTTTTTGTGTTTTTTTTTAGTGGAATCGAATATGTGCAAGGTTTTTTTTAACCGTTTGTATATATACCTATATGTACACTCTGCAAAAAAAGAAACGCATAAGGAGATTTTAGGTATTTTAATACATGTATTTTAAATCTAAATTTTTCAGTTACACTTTTAGATATCGACTTAGAATGATTATTGTTGAAAAATTAACAGTCCATACTTCAGAGGATAAGTAAAGAAAAAGTCAGTTTACCACAGTTCAGCACACTTCCGGTCACGTTAAAGTTAGTACCGTGCATGACCACCACGCGCGGCCAACACTGCTCTGCACCTCCTCGGCATAGACTCAATCAAATTTCTCACATTGTTTTTTGGTATTGTTCGCCATTCCTGTTGCAACATTTGGCGGAGTTGATCGAGAGTCTGAGGTGGAGGTTGTCGCTGGCGCACACGTTTATCCAGCTGATCCCATAGGTGTTCAAGTCCGGCCATGGAAGCACATTGATGCTGTTCTGCTCAAGGTAGTCCATTGTTACACGCACCGTGTGTGGCCTAGCGTTGTCCTGTTGGAATAACTCTCTCTGTCGGTCAATTACGTGCATGAGGTGAGGTTGGAGAATTTCGTCTCTGTACCTTACAGCCGTTAAATTGTCCGGGACATGCACTAGGTCTGTTGTTTCGGTCATTTGAGATAGCCGTCCACATCATGACACTACCTCCACCGAAGCTATCCACTTTCTGAACACATGAGGAAGAGAAACGTTCATTCCGGCGCCTATATACACGTATTCTGCCATCACGTTTCTGCAGCAGAAAACGAGACTCGTCGCTGAACCAAATTCTTCGCCAGTTTCGGAATGTCCAACCCCTTTATCTGTTGCACCAACGGACTCTTTCACGTCTGTGTAACGGCGTCAATACCGCTCCGAAATACGGTCTTCTGGGTCTAATGCCATGCCATCGAAGCCGGTTGCGGACTGTTTGTGAACTGATTCTTCGCAATCCAGGTATTCCAGCTGCAGTGGTTGATGCGACAGCGGTTCGATTCCGTAGATGAAAGACCCGGATGTACCGATCTTGCCCAGGAGTATCTATGCGAGGTCTTCCACTCCTTTGGGGGTCATTCGTTGAACCAGTTTGTTGGAATCCCATAGCCTGGAAATGGTGCTCTGATTAACATTCGTGCTACCTCATTTTGGGACTCTCCGGCTGGAGACGACCGATAGCGATATTTCGAGTGGCAGGGTCTAACCTTGGCATGGCAGCAGTCCGAGATTCCTCTGCCGTCCGACGGCTTTTTTTTTGCTAGAGCCGTGGGACGTCAGAGAGCTCTACATAAGGAAAACAGCGGATTTGCCTCTCCAACTCTTGGTTGGCACATTTCCACGTTTTGTGGCTATCGGATTTTATTTTCTATCAGAAACCATTATATAAATCGCTTCACCAATCATTTTTCTATTCATTCATAACCATCTTACCCTCAGAAAGTGGTGTTACACTCCATTACAGCACGATTTTGCCTTAGATCCTATTATTCCGCCATTTGACTTCCATTTTGAAATCTACAAACGTAATCTCGCGATACTAACTGAATAATGACAGCATCGCATTGTATGATGGGAGCTACTTAATGCAGCGCGCCAAATTATTTGAAGCATTATTTGCATACGTAAACAACATTCAAATCACATGGAAGACGACACATTTAAGCGTATTCTGCAGGACAAACAGTTCCATCTACAGCTCAAATCAGAGCAGAAGGAAATTAAAAAAAAAAATACAAAATGTGTTGGAAAGAAAAGATTCAATGGCAGTGTTACCCACGGGTTTCGGAAAGAGCATGTGTTTTCTCCCCCCTTTTTGGACAAGGCAATGATTTATTATAAATCTTTGGATAAGGTAAGATCATATTGTTTCTTTTCCTATGGTTATCTGTAATTCACTATTACTGTTAAAATCATTACCAATCAATGTAATCAACTGTATTAAAATTTATGTTAATTGTTCTGCATTAACAGGCGCCTATGATTGGCAAAACAAATATTTGTTTGTTTGTTTATATGCAAATCATCTCCCATGATACATTGCGGTAATCGTAGTTTTCTCGAAGTCACGTGACAAATGTTTGAAAAAAAGTCAAAATGGAAGTCAAATGGCGAATTAATAGGATCCAAGACAAAATCGTGCTGTAATGGAGTGTAACACCACTTTCTGAGGGTAAGATGGTTATGAATGAATAGAAAAATGATTCGTGAAGGATTTCTGATAGAAAATAAAATCCGAAATGTGCCGACCAACAGTTGGAGAGGCAAATCCGCTGTTTTCCTTATATAGAGCTCTCTGACGTCCCACGGCTCTAGCAAAAAAAAAGCCGTCGTACGGCAGAGGAATCTCGGACTAATCAACTTAGACCGTGTTCACATATAGATCGATTGCGATCGGTTTAGGTTGGTTCGATTCAGTTTGGAACCGCTTTGTGTTCAGATTGAATCGATCTCAAACCGATTGCAATCGTTTCCGGTAATAACCACTGTTCACACTGCTTATCTGATTCGATCTCGAATAGATTAAATTTTCTGTTGTCTTCCGGGCACGTGCCATCAGCAGACCGTTGCTTGGCTGATCTTGCAAACAGAGTGTTGTTTATGCTTATTTGCATTTTAAATGCAATGATAGTTGACTTTATGACCAGAAGACTGCTTCAAAAGATGATCTACAGACTTTTTATTCAACGCATGCCTAATGAACACGTTTTGAACCGATCTCGAATTGATTTAGTTGTTCTCATCTAACTGTGAAGCGCTCTAGTTTAGAGCGATCTAATTTAGACCACATATTTTATGGATCTCAAATTTGACCGATTTCGATCGATCTTTCTTTGGTGTGAACACTGTAAGATAGACAGTTACTACAAATGTTGTATCAAAGATTTATAAAATTTATTTTAAGAAATGAATAATAAAAAATAATGTAATAGATAATTAAAACATAGGTACTGTTAATACATTTTAATATGAAACAGGCACTGCCATGAATGCTCCCGAATCTGAAAATTATCTGGCAATTTCACGCTCATCCAGTGCATCAAAAAGTGTCGAGATTTTTTGGGCCGAGATATATCGGGGACGACTTTTTTTAGGGCCGAATCTAGTCTCATTCAATCGAACTGTCGTTCCTTACGAAATCTCAAAAGTTAGCTTCCGCGTAGAAACAAAAATTCTTGTCAGTATGTCAGAAGAGATTTAATAAATTACAAAATATCAATACAAGTAAAACAAGCTAACAAAATGACTTTTATTACTTTAATTATTTTATGTCTACGCGACGAAGAGTCGGGGGCATATTAATTTACCCCGTCCGTCCGTCCAGATATAGATACATGGTTTGTTCGGCTATCTCCTCCTACAGTTTTGGAGCTACAGCTTTAATATTGTGTAGGATGTTTATACACATAATGGAGGTGTACATGTCCACTGGATTTTGATTTTCTTCTAATATTCTCAAAATGACAGGTAGTTGGACTTAGTCATTTTGTTCGTCCGTCCGGATATAGATACATGGTTTGTCCGGCTATCTCCTCCTACAGTTTTGGAGCTACAGCTTTAATATTTTTTAGGATGCTTATACACATAATGGAAGTGTGCATGTTCACAGGATTTTGATTTTCTTCAAATATTCTCAAAATGACAGGTAGTTGGACTTAGTCATTTTTTTTTCATACTAGCTGCATAAAGGGAACATGGTTTGTCCGGCTAACTCCTCCTGCAGTTTTAGAGCTACAGCTTTAATAAAGGACGAAGTCCTTATAATTGTAGGCTGTCCGATTTTTCCTCCTTTCTATATTGATAGCCAAATTTCTGTTCACCGGAAGTTTAAAAAATAGATCAATTGATATTTAGAAACGCAAAAGAAATATATTTCAATGAAAAATTCCCAATTCTTTAATTATTTACTCTATGCAAAATCGAAATAAACTTGAATTAAAATTCTAATCAAAAAATCTTTCTACGAAACTCTCGACGGAAGAGCGGCGTAGGTAAAATGAACGGAACAGCCATAAGTCAAAGAGAGATAACTCCAGCCTAATAATTTAAAAAAAACTTTAAAAAAGTACTTGAAAAAAAAAATGATACATTCCCTTCTCACGCCTCCCTCTTAAAATTGTAGGACTTCGTCCTTCGAACAGGTTCTGCCTGTCTCATATTATTTTGCAGGATGTTTATACACATCATGGAGGTGTGCATGTCCACAGGATTTTGATTTTCTTCAAATATTCTCAAAATGACAGGTAGTTGGACTTACTCATTTTTTTCATCCGTCCGGATATAGATACATGGTTTTAGAGCTACAGCTTTAATATTTTGTAGGATGTTTATACACAAAATGGAGATGTGCATGTCCACAGGATTTGGATGGTCAGGCGGGGGCATCATTTGTGTCTTACAGACACACTTCATTTTTTTTTAAATCACTCCAAACAAAACAACTTTGTCCATAATTATCAAGTGCGGGGGCATACTTCTTTTCTAGTTTTTGTTTTAAAATGGAAATTTAGTTTATCAGGAGAGAACATGTGACACTGGGAACATGTTTTTATTTGGGGAGGGAGTATATATATCAATATTTATGTATTCATGTTTATGTTTATTTGTAATCTTTTTATATTTCAAATGCAAATTTAGTTTATCAGAAGAGGACACAGGATTTTTTTTCTTTTTTTAGGTTTTATTTAAATCTGTAGAATGGACCTAGGAAACAAATAATTCTATAACTATTAAGATAATCTGCGCAAGGCACGGGATACCTGTCATAGTCCGCGAAAAGCAAATTATTTAAGTTTTATATGAAAAATTATAACTATTAAGATAACCTGCACAAGGCACGGGATATCTGTCATAGTCCGCCATCAATGCACCCTTCATTGCAAATAACACATGGATATAGCATTTTTGGATATGGTAAAGGGACGTGAAATTTGTCCATATTTAAACATATCACAGAAAAAACAGAAAGCCAAGGAGCTTTGAAGATTATTTTTGAGAAAATTTATTGTACAAATTTTTTTTTAAATAAACACCTCATTATCCAAATATTTTAATCTATTAAGATTAATTTTTAATATAAACAATAATATATATATCAATCTTTTTGAAGACTAATTAAACAATCAATTTTAATTACTGAAATCACTTTTTACACAATTCACAATTGGAAGTTTGAATATAAATTATTTCATGTTCATTTCCATTACAATAAGCACATTTTTTTAATTCTTTGAATCAACAATACTTTAATAAGTAATTTTATAACAGAGTTATCTTTCTTGACGAAGCAGCAGCTTTTTTTTTGGGAGTTGGTCCCTTCAACCCCTTTTATCTCGCGATCGAAAACCACAAGAGCAAGGTTAAACCGGATTGAAAAATATGCAGACAGGGAATTTCATAAGGAATCTAAAGAAGAAGAAAAAAAAAAGAAGCAAAATCGGACTTGAAATAAGAATTCTAAATTTTGTGTGTTGGCCCCCTTATATTTTGGAAATGGTAAAAGCCAAAAAATATGTAAGTATACTATGTAAAGTTAATTCTATAAGGAACATATAAAAAGATGGCTTGAAAAATAAACACCCCACATACAAAAACAGACGCTCTTTTTGACACCTTTCGACCTCTTGTTTCTTTCGTGTATTTCTGATCAGCATAAAAACATGAATCTTTCATAGGACCATCCAATAAACATTGTTATCAAGTTTGGTTCTAATGGTCTCTTTTTGTATTTTCAACGTTTTAGAGGACCATCCAGTAAACATTCCTACCAAGTTTGGTTCCATTTGGCCCAGCAGTTTCAGTGAAGAAGATTAAAATGTAAACGTTTACGAACGACAACGGACACCAAGTGATAGCAATACCTCACACGACCCTTTGGATCAGTTGAGCTAAAAAAGAATGGCCAAAGTAGATACAGATAGCTTGTTTTAGGAAGGGACAAATTTTATTTTGTAATAAACCACTGATTCTACCCAAATTTCTCTGAAACTGATGTCATCAAAATGCTCTGATTTGTGAAAAATATACTGAAATGTTAAAGGCTAACGGACGCAGACAGTACATCACATGGATCTTTGCTCCAGATGAGCTGAAAAACAAAAGGTGAAGGAAAAGGGGTCATAGTATTGGTCTCGCATGTCCTATAGTCTTTCAATAAATCTCTCTACAACATAGCCCCGCCCACTGGGATCGGTAAGTTTATCGAACCAATATATATACGTCTGAAAATTAAACCAAACAGTTAGAATTAGATTTTAGAGCTGTCAAATTTTTGTTCTTCCCTCGACGGGATTTGAACTCACACCATTGATACACTGCAGCATGATTGTAAACAGTCTTTGTGGCCCTGTTCCTTCCAAGTGGTGGTAATTGTAAATTTCAGGTGTTTTTCACGAATCAGAAACTACTATGTCTAGTCATGGTCATGTGTACCTGTTGTCGGACTAGAATTAAACCAAGACATATTTTGGTCCATAGACAATTCCTACAAAGTTATTGTTCAACTAATCTTGTGGCTTTTGCGAGAAAAATAATTCAGCCAATAAATAAATGGGTGTGCAAATTTTGAATTAGACCACCCAAACAGTATTTGGACCACATTTAGTTTCATTCCATCCAGTGGTTCAATTTCCCCAAAAAAAATTCAGCCAATCGGGAGCCATGGCAGCAATCTTGAATGTAGCGAGAGGTCACTAGACACAATTTTGAAAGAGGACCATCCAATGGTTCTTAAACAGTTAAGGTCAAGATTCCGGAAGCCAACTGTGGGAAAATCTCACCTGAATTTTTGGATCTGAAGAGCTAAAGATATGGTACTTTTTGTAAATTGTGTAGTTTGAAAAAAAACTCTTCAACATGACTTTTTGATCTGTACAATTTACAGAGACTGTAATCTTATTAGGATTGGTCTAGCTCAAGTCAATGTTCAATCAAATCCCATGAAGTGAACTTAAATATTTATCTTTTATATGCCACTTTCAACAATATTTCAGATATCGTGGACAAAACCGGAATACCCAGGGAAATCCACCGACCTGCCGTAAGTCACTGACAAACTATAACATCACGACTGGTAATCGGCACAAGCAGAACAGTCGGTTCTGCAAAGAAATTCGTGAGGATAACTTCCGGTTTTGGTGGAGGAGAGTTCCTGAAGACGCTTCGCAAGGTATGTACATGTCAAAAATTGAAATTTGCTTTTTACTGCTCGAATATTGCAAAATCAGAGAATGCTATGCTGTGGCGAATGCTTTCACGATTAAAAACATGTATAGTTTATTGTTGTATATGAAGTGTAACTCTCGCAAAATCAATGGTCCCACGAAAAACATGACGAAAATTGTGACACTCTTACATTTCTAAGTTGTTCTTGACAAAGATGCAAGTTAAATTTTCAATATTTTTTCATCATGGGAGTCTAAATGTAATCGGGGATAAATTCCGATTCGTCAGAAGTAAATTGAAGTCTAGATGAATCTACAAACTGTCAATTTTCTCGTTTTCCTGCTTGAGGAGATCGGTTCTGATAGAGCACATTGCGAATGCATGAGGAGATTTACTAGTTTTGTTAATTGTTTTCTGCAAAATTGATAAATTGACACTTTTAAACAAAAAACTGATAATACTCTAATCAAAATAAACTATTCTCTGTCCACTTTCAGGAGATGCTAGGATTCAAGGGAAAGAGGAAAGGGGAACTGACATTGACTTTTTACAACAACAAAAAATTTCGATATAGATTACCTGTATCACCGCCAAGGAAACGAACAAAAACAAGTAGCAGTACACCAAATTTAAAATCCCCATCAATCAGGACACCAAGTTTATTAAAAAAATCTCTTTCAATTTCAAAATATTTATATCCTTTCAAACGGGTTTCCACACCTATTCTGAGGAATCTTTTTTACTAAAGATTACGGAAGCTTCACCGCAGATCTACAAAATATTTCCTTTATGAGATCTTGATGAAAGTATAGGCAAGATAGAAGTTGACCCGAAGGAAGAAGCTTCAGTAGTTGAAGATTTTCAAGATGTTCTTGACAAACTTTCTGATGTTGGGAAAAAGGACCAACTATTGAAATTCTTTAAATTAGTACAAGATGGAAAATTCCCTTTCAATAACATTGCATTTGAGTTGTTTTTGTACATTGTAGAATGGTTTGACAAAGATGAATCACGTCAAATGAGATATTCGCCATCAACTCTCCAATTTTTTTGGTTAGGGAGAAAGTTATTTGGTGGTCGCTTCATTCAGTTTATGTCTGGCCCAAAAAATGAAAGTTCCATTTTAACAGGATCTTCAACGCCGAATAGGTGTGGAAACCCGTTTGAAAGGATATAAATATTTTGAAATTGAAAGAGATTTTTTTAATAAACTTGGTGTCCTGATTGATGGGGATTTTAAATTTGGTGTACTGCTACTTGTTTTTGTTCGTTTCCTTGGCGGTGATACCGGCAATCTATATCGAAATGGTTTTTTGTAGAGTCAATGTCAGTCCCCCTTTCCTCTTTCCCTTGAATCCTGGCATCTCCTGAAAGTGGACAGAGTATTTATCAGTTTTATGTTTAAAAGTGTCAATTTATCAATTTTGCAGAAAACAATTAACAAAACTAGCAAATCTCCTCATGCATTCGCAATGTCCTCTATCAGAACCGATCTCCTCAAGCAGGAAAACGAGAAAATTGACAGTTTGTAGATTTATCTAGACTTCAATTTACTTCTGACGAATCGGAATTTATCCCCGATTACATTTAGACTCCCATGATGAAAAAATATTGAAAATTTAACTTGCATCTTTGTCAAGAACAACTTAGAAATGCAAGTGTCACAATTTTCGTCATGTTTTTCGTGGGACCATTGATTTTGCGAGAGTTCCACTTCATATACAACAATAAACTATACATGTTTCGAATCGTGAAAGCATTCGCCACAGCATAGCATTCTCTGATTTTGCAATATTCGAGCAGTAAAACAACAAATTTCAATTGTTGACATGTACATACCTTGCGAAGCGTCTTCAGGAACTCTCCTCCACCAAAACCGGAAGTTATCCTCACGAATTTCTTTGCAGAACCGACTGTTCTGCTTGCGCCGATTACCAGCCGTGACATATAAAGTTGCATCGAGTACATCGTCACGAGCGGGATTCGAACTCACAATTGTTGTGGTGATAGGCACCGACATATGCAATTCCAAATCAGGGGCGGCACACCCGGCGCATGCCCCTCCCCCCTAAAATTGGAAAAAATAAGATTTTTTGGCATAAAATTGTGATTTTCACATGAAATACCTCAAAAATTATCGCGCCTCCCTCCGCTCGGCACAATTTTTTTAAGTGTGCTCCCCCCCCCCCCCTCACTTTAAATCCTGGATCCACACCTTCAAATACCATAGATCACGATGACCCCCATGTGTCTTGTTTAACTATTTCAAATGGTTGAATATGGCTTCCAAATATGCACATTTCAGATTTTGGGATCTTTTAGACCCTTTTTGGAAATAAAATACCACAATAGACAGGACATCCATCAACATACTATCCAAAGATCAATTCAAAGAATAAAACAACAAAATTTGATAAAAAAAATTCTATATACCTCCCAAATATACAAAATTTCAGAATTTGGGCACCTTTTTGAAAAAAAATTGGGTGATCTATTAAAAAAAAACACATAAAAGATAATTTTGCAAAAAAAATATGCATTAAAATGAAAAATAAGAAAGTAACAATTTTGGAATTCAGTATTTGTTGGGTTGATTGATCTTTAACTGCAAGACAGAAAAAAATCTTTCAACATACTAACAGTAATTCTCAGCCCAACCAATTCAAAGAAAAACTAGTTTCAGTGGGCCGAGCCTGTATAGCACACCTGTCATTTTGTTTCGAGGAAACTTTATACAGAACCTCCCTACCAAATTTCAAGTATTTATTATAGATTGTTTTAAATTGGCCAATCACAAACAAGAACTGCCTATGGTGGCCACGTTAGTTGTACGATCGGCACAAAAATGGAAATTTTGGACAGGATCTCCCATACATCATTCCTACAAAGTAACAATTCATTGTGCCTCCTAGTTTCAGACGAGATTTTTTTAATTTCAGCCAATCAGAAACAAGATATTTTGTAAACGGATTGGGACGAAATGAGCAATCTTTATAGAGAACCTTCCATAGATGTTTCCTACCAAGTTTCGGTTCATTTGGCCAAGCGGTTTCAAAGGAAAAAACTTTTAGAAATTGACAAACCAGGAACAAGAATTGCCTATGACGGCCATGTTTGTCCAACAGATAGGGACAAAATGAGCAAACTGGATAGAGGACCTTCCATAGATGCTTCCTACCATGTTACGGTTCATTTGGCCAAGCAGTTTCAGAGAAGATTTTTTAGAAATCAACCAATCAGAAACAAGTATTGCCTATAGTGGCCACGTTTGTTCACAGATCAGGACGAAATGAGCAAACTGAACAGAGGACCTTCCATAGATGCTTCATACCATGTTTCAGTTCACTTGGCCAAGTGGTTTCAGAGGAGAAGATTCAAATTGAAAAGTTAACAAGATGAACCACAGACGCCAACTGATAGCAAAAGCTCTCACGTCCTTTTGAGAGTCGAGCTAAAAACTGTATGAAAATAAGAATTCTATACAGCTTCCAAATATGTGAAATATCGGCCCATTTTCGAACTAAAATACCAAATGGCCTACCAATAACTCGTTAAGATGATCATTTTTGCCAAAAACTGCATTAAAATGAAATGAAAATAAAAAAGTAAAATATTTGAATTTTCCCCCTTTTTTACACAGGCACTTGTTTCATTAAAAAAAATATATGCCCCCTCCTCTTCCTTACTTCAAGGTAAACATCTGCCCTTTTCCCCTTCCCTACTTCGCCTCAATATTTTTCGCTTATTTGCGATCCTTTCGCTGACCCAATTATATCGTTACACTCCCAAGATATTTCTCTTTACGACTGCCACATTTAAATATACCTACCGGGCCCCCCTCAGACAAATTGGACAAGAATATTCAGCGAACGTAGCTTGTTTTATTTAGAAGTCATTGAAACAGATACAGCCACTTCCGGTCCGGTTTAAATTGATTTAAAAAATTTAAAAAAGGATGCTTTAAAAATCAAATGTCAGTAATTTGGTGTTGAACATATTTTTATAATCTGCATTGGAACAATTATCTGTATTAGAGAAGATTTTTTTTAATTGCTCAATCACATTAAACAAAAACTGCTTATGGCGGCCTTGGCAATTTTGTACAGGCCAAGCAGTTTCAGAGAAGATATTTTAGAAATGGATCAACAAGAAAAAAGATTTGCCTATGGCAGCCATGTTTGTTAACGGATAAAGACAAAAGAAGCAATCTTTATAGATGACCTTCCATAGATGCTTCCTACCAAGTTTCGGTTCATTTGGTTAAGTGGTTTCAGAGAAGATTAAAATGTGAAAAGTTAACGGACGACAAACGGCAAAAGCTCACATTGCCATTGGATGAAAAATAATTAGCTCTCCATGTACAAATAACAGAAACATCTATTTTTGCACCTTAGGGTGTCTTGTTTGAAAACGGGTAGTTAAATTACCAACCTTTATTCATTGCCAAGGATCACTGTGTTAAAAATTCAGAATGATCTGTCAACTACAACTTAAAAGTATTGCACGAAACCATTGTCTAGATGGACGACAGCACCACAACATAATACTACTGCAAAATTTTGCTGTCGGATAAAAAGATTTTTTATTTATAAAAACGACTGGTTTGTATGATGGTGTTTAATGCCACTTTCAACAATATTTCAGTTATATCGTGGCAGTCATTTTTATTGGTGGATTAAACCAGAGGATCCAGAGAAAACCACCAGCCTGTCACAAGTCACTGACAAACTTTATCACATGAGATTCGAACTCACAACATTAGTGGTGATAGACACTGATTGCAATGGTAGTTATAAATCCAACTACCATACAATCATGGCCACGACATACCCAGAAAATGATTGGAAATATAGTCATATAGTGTAGGACTATCAAGAAGACTAGTTTTAAGTTATTAAATGGTTTCTTCACCTTCAGTAGGAATCCTTTCCATGATTAAAGGTCGAGTATGCTTCATTTTCATTCCTGTTAAACTAACTAAAACATACGTAAAATTTGTAGGAAATCCAGAGGCTTCATTATTAATCGTATTCATACAGAAAATTCAAATCTGTGTTATAATAAGTATGTACTCCTAGATTTTGAATACCTCAAACAGACTTGTTTCATCAAAACTGTTATTTTTTAAGTAAGCATGTCAAGTAAATTATAATTCATTGACATGTGCTGCATGGTTTGCACGACTTGCTAAATGAAAAGTTCTTGCTTCTTTAAATAACTATATAACATGTCTTTTCTGTAATAAATAAAGCCTAGAATTGCATACATATACACCTACCAGTGGATTAATCAAAATAAATAATTGAACTTTGCTGCAATAAAACCTCAGGACTTTCTACAAGTTTTACATATGTTTAACATTGAAATAACAAGGATCACTGTTCAAAATTCAGAAAGATCCATCAAGTAATACTCAAGTTATCACAGAAACCATTCTTTCTTCAGACGGCCAACAACAGCTCTATAACATAATCGCAAACTTGTTTGCAGTCGCATAAAAAGGGGCACACAATTAATCACTTTATGGATAAAATGCACCTTTAAACATGTAAAACAGGATTAAAAAGTTGGCAGTTATTCACCATTTAAAAAAATATAACTTGTACAAGTCATATCATATGTGTGTTTCGGATTTCTTGTCCCAAAAAATAGTGAGGTAGGTTTGGATTTGTTTTTGTTCAAATGACAGAAACCACTGGTATTTATAAATAACATTTACAAAGGTTGCTTGTTGTGTTTCATCTAGAAATGTCAAATTCTTTCCAAGCAATGTCAGTACAGGTAGTAAGGCTAAGGTTACGTGTATAACGCCACTTTCAACAATATTTCAGCTATATCGTGACGTTTTTTTTTTTATGGTGAAGGAAACTGGAATACACTGGGAAAACTACCGACCTATCGCAAGTCACTGACAAACTTTATCACATAATGTTGTATCAAGTACACCTCACTATGAGCAGGATTCGAACTCACAGCTTTTATGGTGTACAACACCACTTTCAACAATATTTAATTTTTGGTGGAGGAAACCCGAGTACCCGGACAAAACCACTGAACTTCATCACGTAATGTTGTATCGGGTACATCTCGTCATGAACAAGGGTTGAACTCACAACTTTAGTGGTGATATGCACAGGTAGTTGTAAATCCAACTACCATCTGATCATGATCACGACAGCACCCCGAAAATTTGAATTTACTGGTCTGAACAAAGTTTTACTGCTCTTGGGCTCATCGTGAGGACCGGTTACCTGGGGTTGGGGAAAAAATTAGTCAGTCAGAAGCATACATATATTATTTCGGCAGAATTACCCAAAAAGTGATAGATTTTCAAAATAAACAACTGCAATACAATATACATAATTGATAACCGTTTCCTTTAGCTCTTGAAAAACCTCTTTATTTTCTTAATGGTATGTTGTTTGCTAAGACTTCATGGCAAGGCATCCTAACTGGTTTCATGCTTCGTAATTTGCATTTCTGAAGCCACAAATCATTGCCAATTTAGTTTTGAAACAATGAAGAAATAAATTAAATTATCTTGATTTTTTTTAATGGCAGGTACAAATTTTTTTGGTATAACAAAAAATTGCTTCTTGACTGACCAAAGCTAGTAAACTATATTTAATTAAGTTACATAAAAGGCATAAATAAAGAATTGTTGACTAACGATACAACAGAAACTGCCATAAATTATGAAACCTACAAAATTCAATAACTTTCCAGTAGACACGGTTCGTAAGGATATGTGTTCATAAATAAAAAATATATAGTCAAGACGACACAAAAATATCTGGATTCGAACAATAAGGCATGTCTGCTGCACTTATGTCAATGATCACGCTTATATGTGGCAGTATGTCTAACAGCTGATTTGAGAACATTAAACTATAAATATACGCATTTTATGATACGCAACTTATGACAATTACACTATGTACGTAAATAATTCTTCTGAATCTTCAACCTGAATATTGCTTTCATCTCGAGTCAAATTTTAATTCAGTTTGAGCAGCACTGTTCACTTAAAAGTAGCCCTATTTGAGTTAACGTTAGTTGTCACATTCTTGTTCTTGCTGGGCATCGGATGTCCATAGTGTTAAGTTGTCGCGCAACAACTGCATTATTAGAGTACTGTCTTTATAAGATTCCTGATCCAAACTGTCTAATTCTGCTATAGCAGCATCGAATGCCTCTTTTGCTAGATGGCAAGCTCTTTCTGGTGCATTTAAGATTTCATAGTAGAAAACTGAGAAATTTAAGGCAAGACCTAGTCTGCTGGGATGAGTTGATGCCATTTTCTCTTTAGCCAGATCCATTGCTTTCATGTATGCCTTCTGAGAATCTTCAACAATGTCCTTCTTTTTCTCTTCTGGAGAATATTCAGCCATATATCGATAATAATCCCCCATCATTTTCAAGTAAAACACCATGCTTTCATCAGAAGTGACATTTTTTGTAAGATTATCATCTAAAAGACTGAGTACCTCTTTGCAAATTTTATCGAGTTCTTCTTCAAGCTTTACGCGAAACTGTTGGGCTAATTTGTGTCTAGTTTGATTGCTCTCCGCTTTGTTTTCGATCAATGATACCATTCGCCATGATGATCTGCGTGCACCAACGACATTTTTATATGCAACCGATAACAAATTTCTTTCTTCAACTGACAATTCCTTCTTTTCCTCGTTTTCCAAATTTTCGGTTACTTTCTTCATGGCTTCCGCCATATCATCAAATCTCTCCGCCTGTTCGGCAATTTTAGCCCATTGTACTAATTCTTCTCTGTTGTTATCTGCCATTTCTAAGACTTACTTTCTTCAAGATTCTATAAAATAGACACGGCAACAGGCCGTCCTCGTTCGAAATGGAATATAAATGGCGGCTGTAATTCAAGATGGTGGAAAGGTCACAGTGTTCACGTGACTTAATACCATGACGTATACCCAGCTACATTTCTTCCATAAACAGTGACACACACGCGAACGTGTTTAAATAAAATCATGAACTTGTTAAAAGACAACAGTTGTGACAGTCATAAAAATCTGATAAAAGCATATAGAATCAATAAAAATTACGCATACGCATAATCAATGAGGTCGTGTACAAACTACTAATCCAGAGTGCATTTTCATCACGAGGAGCAAAAAAAAAAAGGGGGGGGGGGGGGGGGGGGGGGGTAAATTAGGTACGCCTAGAGAAGAACGTCTATGTTCACAATGTTGCCCCCCCCCCCCCCCCCAAAAAAAAAAGAAGAAAAACAAAGAGTTTTTATCTTGAGTAAAGAAAAATGGATCCCAGATTTTAGCATTATTCTTGACTGAGAAAATTAATATCATGTTTTTAAACCCGCAGTCAACCCCAAAACGGTGAGTTACTGTGAGTAATAAACACGTTATTCTTTACATATTACTCCCATGCAGACCAAGACAAGTAGAATAAAGCTAGGTTCCTTATGAAACAAACAGGCAATCGGAACTGAGGACAGGGGATTCCGATTGACTATGTCTTACTTATAATATGCTTCCGTGTCATGACACGGTAAATTTTTGTTTGTTATTTGGCACAAACTTGCATTAGTTTAAAGAAAATAAATATTTGAGTTGAGTTGAGTTGTCACTCAGTGGAGTTTGAAAAAAACCCACCACATTCATAAATATTTTCTGCAAGAAAACCATATACCTATTCATGGCCGTAGCGCAATGGAGGCAAATGAGGCAAATGCCTCACTTTTGAAACGGCAAGTGTAACCTTTTGAAAGCAAATAAAATCTTTTTTTTCTTCAATATTTGTCTAAATTCACCCCCTTTGCCTCACTTTATTCAGACCCGGCCTACGGCCGTGCTATTCATGCGTGTTCAAAGTACAAAAACCATACTCAATAAATTTGGTTATTGTGCTGTATGTCCTTCTTCGATTTACGGATTCTGATTACGCTTTGGTTGGTTGGTTTGGTTTGATGGTGTTTCTTCAAACTCTTCTTATCAGTTATACATGTTAAACTTTCAAGAATAAAAAAAAAGTATATCAATTTTGCACCTCATTATATATGTTAAATTATTGCATAATTGTAGCCGAATTTGACTTTCCAATAACGGGCTTGAAGAAAAGGCCGCATTGATGCACAGGCGCTAGTGGCACGGAATTAACCCGTTTTTTTTATATCCCTATCCACAAGGGAGGATCAATGTATAACCTCGATAATTATAGAGGTATTACATTAGCCTCGAATGTGTACAAAGTATATTATGCTAGCTATTAAGATCATAGAACAATCCGTTATGAGTTATATGGAAGACAATGGTATTTTAGGTGAGGTTCCGGGGGCTTTCAGACGGGACAGACGAACGGAGGACAACATTTTTACTCTACAAGGGATATGTGCAATTAGAAAATTAAAAAAGAGTAAGACATTCCTCGCTTTTTTTAAACCTTTCTAAAGCTTTTGACAGAGTTTGGCGGGATGGTTTATTTGACCTATTATGGAAAAATGGTGAATAGGGTAAACGTTGGAAACTCTTAATGTCCCTTTTTGTAACGTTAGTAACAAAGTTCTCTTTGGAGATTTTGAATCTGACTGGTTTGATCAGGAATTTGGGCTAAAACAGGGATGTGTCCTGTCACCAAGCCTTTTCTCTATTCTGATGAACGATTTAGTCAGTATGCTATCAGAACAGAATTTAGGAGTTAACTTAGCCTCTGATATTATAAACTGTCTTCTCTTTGCAGAAGATATTGTCTTAATGGGCAAATCGGAGCAGGAACTGCAAACTCTTCTAAATATTACAGCTAGGTTTGCAAGTAAGTGGAACCTAAAATTTAATTTCAAAAAGTCAAAGGTAATGGTACGGTAATAGGCAAGAAGATTGAGGAAACAAATGTCTATAAGTATCTAGGGGTGTACTTTTCACGTTCCCTAAAATTTACTTATCATATAGAAACATTCATACGGGAAAATGTCCAGAAAAAACTAAATTATATGATACGAATTTTAGGCGAACTTGGTAAATTTAACCGAATTTCGTTTGAAGACTCATTATGGATATCTATTATACGCCCTTCTATTGCGCACGATTGTGCCGTATGGTTCCCTTCCACAATTTCAAGTGCTCAAAACATTGAAAGTGTGCAGTACCAAGCTGGAAAAATTATTTTGAAAACGGAAATGAGCTTTCCAGAATCTGCTCTCCTATCAGAATTCTAATATTATTGTTATATTTTGTTATTTTTGTTATTTTTATTGTTAGATTGTATTGTGTGTATACATTACACATTGTATCCATATACTTAATCATTGTAATGATCTTGTCCTTAATGGGTCCTTGATTGGAAATAAACCCATTTGTATAATTTGTATTTCTATAGTTGTGTTTATCTCCCTTTGAATGTAAATGTGATTTCTTGCCAATTTGTGAAAATCGGGTGACAACAAACATGAAAAATTTGGCTATAAACCATTTTTCACTGTTTAATTATTTTACAATTATTTAAAATAATGAAACAAGTATTTATGTTTAAGTTAGAAGATAAGATATCAGAATAATTTTTTTATAATTTGATAAGTTTATTCACAATATGAAATATTGCGATTGGAGAAATTCTCTCGACATACATACTTAATACCATCGAGATTTCGAGTTCTAAAAAGTGGTTATTTCGAGATATAAAAATTCGGAATTTTGAAATCTTAAAGGTAGAATTTTTGCTTCCATGAATGTCCCTGATTACGCTTCTGTGGGAAGATATAAAATGTAGGTAGCCAAAAGGTTTTTTTATTTGATGAGCAATAAACTTATACATGCCAAATATTAAAAATAAAAACAATAATAAGTGTAAAATCAGAGACAAGAGGCACGTCTCTGGCCAAACCTTGCTTTTATTCTTTTTGAAAACAAATCTGAGAGCTGAGAAATTATATTCAGTGGTTGGACTGACATACAGTTTTAACGAAATTGGGTGGGTGTGGTGTGTTATGGTGCTTAACGCCACTTTCAACAAAATTTCAGTTATATCGTGGTGGTCAGTTTTATTGGTGGAGGAAACCGAAATACCCGGAGAAAACTGCCGAAAGTCACTGACAAATTTTATCACACAATATTGTAACGAGTACACCTCCCCATGAGCGGGATTCGAACTCACAACGTTAGTGGTGATCGGCACTGATTGCACAGGTAGTTGTAAATCCAACTACCATACGATCACAACCTGACGAAATTGGCGATACACCTGTATCTCAATAAATGGGCTCGTTCATGTTATATAGTCACATAGACCACAGAATCAGGAAAAGTCAGTAGTGTAGCAAGGGATTAAAATGAAGTGTACGAATAAAGCAATTGGTAGTAAAGGGTCTGAATGAGGGGCTCCGGAAGCATTGCCCCTTCTCTGAAAGCTCACGCTTTTTTTAGATTTGAGATTATGAATTTTACATGAGAATTCATACTTTGCACGATTGGACTTCAATCGCATGAGGCAGACTTCATACAGGGGCTTCTCAAGAAAAACGAAAAGAAGCTAGCCCGATCCTTTAATTTCACGTTCCGCTATATAGATGATGTCCTTTCACTAAATAATTCTAGGTTTGGTGATTTTGTTGAACTTTAACTAAAGGATACCACAGATACAGATAGGTCTGCTCCATACCTTGACCTACACCTCGAAATCGACAGTGAGGGTCGGTTAAGAGCGAAACTTTACGACAAAATGGATGATTTCAATTTTCCCATTGTGAACTTTCCATTTATATGTAGCAACATTCCAGCAGCAACTGCATTTGGAGTATATAACTCTCAGATGATACGATATTCCAGAGCTTGTGGTTCCTATCAGGATTTCCTTGATAGAGGTTTGCTGCTAACAAGGAAGTTACTGAACCAAGGGTTCCTTTTGGTAAAGTTGTAGTCATCACTTCGAAATGTTGCAGTCGCCATCCTTGGTTGACCGTTATGGAATATCTGTGTCACAAATGACCACCGATATGTTCCACTTGTCGTAAACACTTCCTGCGATCCTGTTCTCATTCACGACTTATTACCGGGTTTGTAACTAGATTAACACGACGGGTGCCACTAGTGGAACAGGAACTGCTCACCCTTCCGGGACACCTGAGTTCACCCCCGGTTTTTAGTGGGATTCGTGTTACTCGATCTTTAGTTTTATATGTATGTTTTGTAGTTCGTTGTTTGTCCTTCAATAATAAATTCACTATTTTGTGTATTTCTTTACCATATCACTGAACATTGCTTATTACATTTTCAATATCAACAATTGAAATTTCTAAATGTCACGAGTGATTGATAATGCGGTTGTTGATTTCTGGAAACAACTTGAGTGCCTCCATGGTGTGTTGTACCGCACACGACGAGGTAGGTGTAGTCGATACAACATTATGTGATAAGGTTTGTCAGTGACTTGCGGCAGGCCGGTGGTTTTTTCCGGGTACTCTGGTTGCCTCCATCAATAAAACTGACCCCACGAGATAGCTGAAATATTGCTGAATGTGGCTTTAAACATCATAACCCTAACCTCTGGTGCGTTGCTAGGTTACAACTCGGACGAATTTGTCAAAATCGCGGATCGATCATTGGAATAAGCACATTGTTCCCGAGTGCATGGAAACAAGGTGTTTCTTCAAAAATCATAAAGCTCCATTCGAAATTATTTTGTGCGTATATATAAAGTATAAGTACAAGCTGATATTCTCATGCTCATCCCGGGGGTCCAAAACCATAACCAAGAAAGCTGACAGAAACAACGGTCTCATAACCAAGAAAGCTGACAGAAACAACGGTCTATTTCCATTGGTCAGCTATGTCTCTTTGTGTCAATCAACAATTTTATTTAACCACACTTCTTTGTTTATTCTAGAATGAATATAGTGTAGCACTACTGTAGTCTAAATATTGTTAAACAACATTATTAAGAAAAAACTGCTGGAACGTGCTAATCTGGGTCACGTGTCACTGTAATCGGGCAGCTGTATCGAGAAACAGATACGGTGTTGAAAAAACTGTTGATATTCATAAAATATTGATAAATGCAATAAAATTGTATGTTTGTCTTCAAGAAATATGATAGACAAAACCATGTGTGAAGTTTTATGACGAAATGTCTCCAATTTCTCTGTAAATTTACGAGTTGAAGTTGCGGCTGTATCGAGAAACAGATACGGTGTTGAAAAAACTGTTGATACTCATAAAATATTGATAAATGCAATAAAATTGTATGCTTGTCTTCAAGAAATATGATAGACAAAAATGTTATGTTTGTCTTCAAGAAATATGATAGACAAAACCATGTGTGAAGTTATATGACGAAATATCTCCGATTTCTATGTAAATTTACGAGTTGAAGTGGGGAAACATCCACAGGTAATTTTAGCGATGTATTTTTATCTTGGACAAGAATAATGGGCGTCCTGATTGGATGACCGATTTAAAACACACTGACTCCGCATGGTAAAAAGATGCATGTAAAAGAAATCTATGCTATATTTATTCATTTGTTTGATTCTGGAATATTGTTGATCATTGATTTAAACAAGAAAAAAGGGAAAAAAGGGTGGGGGTGAATTTTATTTGTGAATTTTACAGTTAAATAAATGTTATGTTTCGACAGTTTAAAGAGAAAAATATAAATTTGCTGCGACTAAAGCTTAAATTTGCGTTAAAAATTGAACAAATATCAGTGGTTTTGTAAATGAGATTTATTTTAAATAGAAAATCTGAATTTATTATTTATTAATTTATTATTAATGATACAATTGTATATCCCTTGGGAGCGGGAGGGAGGCTATGATGAAAATTTGAAATAAAAACACAGGACCGGACTTTAAGCAAAAATAATAATCCAGGATTAGTTTTATATTAAAAAAATCCAGGACCCCTGTGTCCATGATTTTTTTTTTTTAAGTTAATAATATGAAATATTGACATCCACACTTGCCTTTTGGATAGCACATTTCTGTGTCCACACTTGTTAAATATAAGAATAAATATATTTAAGAAATGTGCAGAACGTGGACCCCCACAAATAAACAAATAAACAAACAAGCAAAAAAACACCTCAAGATACACAATAACTTCCAATATGGTATTTCCTACATCTCCAAAACCAGTCAATGCCAATGGCTTGAACATCCACAGCATTTCAACAAAACAAAACTTCCTAACAGATTTCTATAGAATTATTATGAACAAAGAAAGATAACTATATTAAGAAAAGCTGTGAATGTAAAAGATCATGAGAGACTATTTAACACTACATATGTTAGTCACAGTACGGTCTTATAGTATCGGTAAATTGTACTAATGTTTAGATATAGAAGAGAACCTATTGTTTCAGCTAGGATAAACATGAAAGCCAACCTGGCCAGATGATGTACACAATACATTATTTTCTATATCACAGCAAAGGGAGTCATAATTTGTGTCAACTTGTATGATGAAGACATCCTTATATACATGTACATTTTTGTATTTACATGTGTATATTCAATTTTGTTTAAATGAAGACTGCCCTTCCAAAGATAGGACCAGAGTTTGAATATGTGTGTAGATAAATATGTTAAAAACATTGATCAGACATTTCAATAAAGGTTTCATAAAGCATTGTTGTGAATATTCAAATGTGTTTAATTAACTTTTTGTTTGTGCTTTGATGGTGTTTAACGCCACTTTCAACAATATTTCAGTTATATTGTGGGTGTCAGTTTTATTGGTGGAGGAAACAGGAGGACCCGTAAAAAACTACCGACCTGTCGCAATTCACTGACAAATTTTATCACATAATGTTGTACACCTTGCCCTGATCGAGATTCGAACTCACAACATCAGTGGTGATAGGCACTGATTGCATAGGTAGTAAATCCAACCACCACACGATCACGGTCACGATGTCACCCCAAATGTGTTTAATTAAAGACCTAAAGTGTACGACTAAATATAAAACATCTGTCATTTGTTCTCTCATAAAGAATGTATGGAACTGACTACATTTTTTGGGGTATATTTTTCAGGCGAGCATAGTAGCCCATGGACCCTTGTTATGAAAATTCTTTCATCTGGAATTGGGTGCTGGAATTAAGAAGCATACAATGTCTTGTCTTGGGGTTTCTTTGGTCAACATTGATCACTTTGTATAACAAACTATATTCTTCGTTTGCCATTTTGCACTTGAATACTAGTTCTTGGTTATATGTTCACCACAGATAAATAGAAAATGTCTTTTTCAATTGCTAGACCGTTTTTGATATGTGCTGATTTCCATTCAGTTTGTCCATTTGTAATTTAATATTTTACCCATGGTTGTCTTCTCTTAGGTTTGGTAGGATAGGCTTATGGTGTTTAACGCAGCTTTCAACAATATTTCAGTTATATCATGGCGGTCAATTTTATTGGTGAAGGAAACCGGAGTACCCGGAGAAAACCACTGACATATAGTAAGTTACTGACAAACTTTATCAAATAATGTTGTATCGAAAACACCTCGCCTGAGTGAGTTTCGAACTCACAACGTTATTGGTGATATGCACTGATTGCATAGGTAGTTATAAATCCAACTACGATAGGATCACAACCACGACGGTTCCTCTCTTCTCTTGTTTAAGGAACTACATCTTGACGTATTTGATTATTATGATGGTCTCGTTCCAGCATCTTTGCTGCACGTTCACATTGTACCACCACAGAACGTTAGGTACAATGATTAAGATGTCTGACGTCACAATGCAGTCCTCGAAATGAACATTTTAATTTACTGATCAGAATTTTGAATTTATTTTAATATAGTTTTAAATAAAAGCTGAAAAATTTACTGGTCTGAATAAAGTCGGACTGGTCTCTGGCCGGAGGACCGGTGCTCATCGTGAGGACTGCAATTCGGTTCTCTTTATTATGGAAGTGTAAGCATTCATTAACCAAATTAAAACTAAAATTTCAGTCTTTTAAACCTCGAAAATTTCCCCTCTTTTTTTTTTTTTTTTTTTTTTAGCTCATCTGGCCAAAGGCCATGTGAGCTATTACGATCATTTGGCGTCTGGCATCAGTCGTTAATATTTAAATCTCTGATTGCTAATAAATTACAATTTGTACAATTTAGCATTCGAAAATTCTGTATATGAATTATAAGCAGATTCTTTCAACTCACACGATTACAC
Source organism: Bathymodiolus septemdierum (assembly GCA_963383655.1). Classification (NCBI taxonomy): domain Eukaryota; kingdom Metazoa; phylum Mollusca; class Bivalvia; order Mytilida; family Modiolidae; genus Bathymodiolus; species Bathymodiolus septemdierum. Next base: position 43,257,975 of record OY726530.1, on the reverse strand, counting down.
TGTTATAAATTATAAATTCAAATATAAAAATTCAAATGCAAAATTTTATTGACATTAATCCAATTAAATAAACAAATAAGTAAACAAGAAAATGCCAATACACATTAATAATGTATATATAATAAATATATTATGGTTTTCCTGTCCTCAGTTCTGATGACTTCTTAATAAAGGAAAAGCATTTTTTCTAACTTTTATGGGCGTTGATGGACTCATATATATTTATTGTTTTTCATTTTCAACTAAATTATTTTAGTTACTAGGAAAATCTTCGAATATTAATGGAATAATATTATTTCTTAGATCAGCATTGCTAGCAGAGAAAAGAAGTAAATGTTTTCATCTTCAATTGTATTACAGAATGGAAAGGGCGTTCGTTAACTATTTACATTTTGATCTTCTTCTCAAGAACCACTGTACCGTGTGCCAAACGTGGATGTGATACTCATTGGATGTTCCTCTTCCAATATCAGTTGTGTCTGGTGACCTTACCCTACACCCAAGATGACTACCATTGCTTCGGATTGGTTGAAAAATTTGATATCTTTGAAAATATTGTTCTTCAGAATCACTGGATGGAATGAAAGCAAATTTGATCCAAATACCGGTACTCCTTTGGTGATCCCCTTTCAAAATTATGTTTGTTGACACCGTCAATTATTCAAGATGACCACCACCACTGATTATGCAACTTTTGCTTTTTTTCCCCAGCATTATAATATCAGATTGATAAAAAAAAAACAATATTATAAATAAGTGTGACTGTCTCGTGAAAAAAGGGCACCAAGGTTTCTCTGCATTTTGTAAAATGACATGAAAGAAAGGGGACCTCCACGAAGACACCTCTGCATAATAATCCACAATCTCTACCCAGAGTTATCGGTCCTTACACTATCCAATCTCTGTCAACGCCTAAAAAGTAGTCTACCCTTGTATTAAACTGGATTCCTTTTTATAAAATATTACCAGTGTAATGTTCAGCAACAATAGAAGCTAATATGGATTAGGCATAGCCTACAGGCGAGCATCGCATCTACGCATAGACATGTACATGTATTTTACTAGTCTATGATTATGAGTCCACAGTCTCTTGAAGTTCCAAACCGGCAGAACAGCGCTGTATGACTGATCACCGTATAAAAAATAATCCCTTATCTTCGTTTGAAAATAAACAAAGAAACTTCTCAAATATTAGTTATATATATATATATGGTATTCTTTACATATTTTACAATATATGGGGTCATTATAACCGGTTTATATCAAGTTACCCTTTAGAAACAGTCTGATACAAGAAATTGAAAACTATTATCCTGATTTCAATCAGCTTGACTCAATCGCTAAGCTTAAAATTATTTTAAATCCCAGTCAAGATATCTTGTTCAACGTTGTCGACTATATAAAGCAATCTATGGAGTTGCGAAAATAGGGTCTACGTTGGTCAGTTATCTGTATATGTTGTTAACATGTTATATAAATTTAAACTTGATTTGAATTCTTACTGTATGTTGTATGTCTTATGTTGTTGTCAACTTGTCATTATTTGTTGTAATTTGCACAGCCCGTCAGGGTTTCCTGTTTTGCAATAAAATTATTAATAAACGGATTTGGCCAAGATTCTTGGAATTTGGGCGTTGACAGAGATTGGAGAGAGTGTATAAGGACCGATAACTCTGGGTAGAGATTGATTAATCCAAAGTACATTTTATTTGGAAATACCATATATATCATTTCTATATGGATGTTATTTTGGTGAATAGTACTCAAGACGATACCAGAACACACCTTTTCAAATTGCATGCGAAAAAATGCCAGCTAGAGGGAATTTCCTTCAAGACTGAATTACAGGCCAGCTTCGCACTGGTTGAATATTTCTATTACAATATATTGGCGATAGCACGTCTGTGTGAGAAAACACATCTCAGTTCATTAACAATTTACTGTAAATATAATATTATGGTAGTTATATAACACATCGCAATAATTTAAGCCCCGTCGATGGTGTAATGATTAGTGTGATCGCTTCGAGCATCTGTCGAGTGTGGTAGATTGTGGGTTCGAGTCTCAGTTGGATCAAACCAAAAACGTAAAATGGTATTATCTGCTTCTCCGTTAATCACATAAAATTAAGGAGTAAAGAAAAGACTGGTTGGCTCGGAATCGGGCTATAATGTGTCCGAGTGGAGCGACATGTCTAGCTATATAAGGATTGCTGTATCGGTGAATTAACACTATAAAAATCAATCTAAACGTGTTGGTCTAGTGCAAAGCAAACATGATCTCATCAAAATTTTAACTTGTTCTCGCCATGATATAAAAGTAACTTAATTGTTCTCGCCATGATATAAAAGTAAATTGTTCTCGGCATGATATACATGTAAGTTGTTCTCGCCATGATATACATGTAACTTGTTCTCGCCATGATATACATGTAGCTTGTTCTCGTCATGATATACATGTAGCTTGTTCTCGCCATGATATACATGTAGCTTGTTCTCGCCATGATATACATGTAACTTGCTGTCGCCATGATATACATGTAGCTTGTTCTCGCCATGATATACATGTAACTTGTTCTCGCCATGATATACATGTAGCTTGTTCTCGCCATGATATACATGTAGCTTGTTCTCGCCATGATATACATGCAGCTTGTTCTCGCCATGATATACATGTAACTTGCTGTCGCCATGATATACATGTACCTTGTTCTCGCCATGATATACATGTAGCTTGTTCTCGCCATGATATACATGTAGATTGTTCTCGCCATGATATACATATAGCTTGTTCTCGCCATGATATACATGTAGCTTGTTCTCGCCATGATATACATGTACCTTGTTCTCGGCATGATATACATGTAACTTGTTCTCACCATGATATACATGTAGCTTGTTCTCGCCATGATATACATGTACCTTGTTCTCGCCATGATATACATGTAGCTTGTTCTCGCCATGATATACATGTACCTTGTTCTCGCCATGATATACATGTAACTTGTTCTCGCCATGATATACATGTAGCTTGTTCTCGCCATGATATACATGTAACTTGTTCTCGCCATGATATACATGTAGCTTGCTCTCGCCATGATATACATGTAGCTTGTTCTCGCCATTATATACATGTAGCTTGTTCTCGCCATGATATACATGTAGCTTGTTCTCGCCATTATATACATGTAACTTGTTCTCGCCATGATATACATGTAGCTTGTTCTCGCCATGATATACATGTAGCTTGTTCTCGCCATGATATACATGTAGCTTGTTCTCGCCATGATATACATGCAGCTTGTTCTCGCCATGATATACATGTAACTTGCTGTCGCCATGATATACATGTACCTTGTTCTCGCCATGATATACATGTAGCTTGTTCTCGCCATGATATACATGTATATTGTTCTCGCCATGATATACATATAGCTTGTTCTCGCCATGATATACATGTAGCTTGTTCTCGCCATGATATACATGTACCTTGTTCTCGGCATGATATACATGTAGCTTGTTCTCACCATGATATACATGTAGCTTGTTCTCGCCATGATATACATGTACCTTGTTCTCGCCATGATATACATGTAGCTTGTTCTCGCCATGATATACATGTACCTTGTTCTCGCCATGATATACATGTAACTTGTTCTCGCCATGATATACATGTAGCTTGTTCTCGCCATGATATACATGTAACTTGTTCTCGCCATGATATACATGTAGCTTGCTCTCGCCATGATATACATGTAGCTTGTTCTCGCCATGATATACATGTAGCTTGTTCTCGCCATGATATACATGTAGCTTGTTCTCGCCATTATATACATGTAACTTGTTCTCGCCATGATATACATGTAGCTTGTTCTCGCCATGATATACATGTAGCTTGTTCTCGCCATGATATACATGTAGCTTGTTCTCGCCATGATATACATGTAGCTTGTTCTCGCCATGATATACATGTAGCTTGTTCTCGCCATGATATACATGTAGCTGAACAATTGCTCACTTGGCATTAAACAACAATCACTCACTCCAATAATTTAATACATTTAAAAAAAGAAGTAAAAATAAACACATTTCTTATGGAGTGATTGTCATTGTATATTTATAAAACATAATGGTTTTTCAACTATCCAGTGCCCAAATTCACAGAGCGGCTTAGCGCGTCCCCAGGTGGCAGACAGGGCTTGTCGGGTTAGGGACGGACCATTTAACTACCAGAGAGGGAGGGGGGTTATGGTTTTTTTTCTAAAAAAATATTCTGATTCCCAATGTTGCTGAAAAAAATATTCTGATTTTGGTGGAGGAAAAAAAAAATAATCTGATTCAGAGTTTTTGTCACATAAGCTAAATTCTGGAATTTTTTTCGCGCAAAAATAAATATTCTAACTCGTGTTGTCCGAAAAAAAAATTCTGAGCGAAACAAAAAACCATAATCCCCCCCCTCCCCCCTGCAAGTTAAATGGTCGGTCCCTTATTGAATGGAAAACATGACTGTAATCTGATTGAAAGCCGATCCTCACGGCACACTTCTCCTCGACCAAACCTTGATTTAAAGCTTTAATACCTATACAAATAAATGATGGATTAATCTTTCAAAACAATCAAAACATCCCAACCCTTTTAGCCTTGTGTTGTATGTATATTGTGGAGAAGTTTATTTACATATCGTTTTTGTTTTGTTTCCATCACATTGTGCTTGAAAAAATGAATACCGCAGATATAACTAGTTCAGCTTCATACCTTGACCTACACCTCGAAACTGACAATGAGGACCGATTAAGGATTAAACTTTAGGACAAACAAGACAATTCAATTTTCTCATTGTGAAATTTCCATTTATATGTAGAAACATTCCACCAGCACCTGCATATGGAGTTTATCTCTCTCTCAATTGATCAGATATTCCAGAGATCGTGGTTTCTATCATGATTACCTTGATAGAGTGTTGCTGCTAACAAGGAAGTTACTGAACCAAGGGCTCCTAGTAGTTAAGTTGAAGTCATCACTTCAAAAGTTTTACGGTCGCCACCATGACTTGGCTAGCCGTTACGGAGTGTCTGTGTCATAAATGATCACGGATATGTTCCGTTTGTTGTAATCATAATCCGGTCATACAGGGTAGTCCCGGTAGTCCGTAATGGTGAAGGTTCACAGGGCTCGAACCCACAGAACCGATTAGTGCGTCACCGATTGATGGATAGGAGAGGTCCTCTTGATGGGATTGTTACAGAAAGCCCGACCGTGAACCATAATGGGTAACCTGTTTAGAGAGTGCCACGCTCCCTACACGTTAAATACCTCTTTTCTAGATTTAGAAAAAGAGTAGGTTCATTGTAGCCACAACAAAAGACTAACTTTTTCATTCCTTTCCTACTCTTCACACTTTTGCAATGGCAATCAAAATTAGTTGACCTGGTTGACCCCATCCCTCATTTCTATATATACATATAGTTTTTATATATTATTGACATTATTCTCGTCCTGAATATAGCTGCAATACTGCTCGTTGTACGTTGAACAATAATCAATCAAGCAAGTAATAAGTCATACACACATTTAAAGGGCTCCCACAAACAAATTTAAAAATGAAATAAAAATGTGATCAATTTAACAGTTCTGTGAGTTTGTTTTACGTATTTGTTGTTTGTATCCAAGTTGTTTTTTTCTATTTTCTATGATACATTTTCTCCTCTAATTTATTGTTAACATTATTATGTCTATATCAACAAGAATTTATGAAAGCGAAAGATTATAATATTTACAATATTTACATAGACATTCAGGCCAACGAACCATCGTCGGACCAATGAACCTTCGGGCCAACGAACCATCGCCGGACCAATGAACCTTCGGGGCCATTGAACTTTCGAACTACTGAACATTCGGATTATCGATACGCCGGGGAGGACTATTTATGAAAATTTAAGACTGTAGTAAATGGACTCTGATGCCATTTTGGACGGACTTTAAATGTTAGCGGTCTTGCCAATTTTCCTTTTTTTGCAGGCAAAAATTGGTTAATAAATTTTGTTTGAATTTCATGGTAAATTCTTTACTCAATTTGTCATAAATTAAACCCAATCATGTCATGATTTATCCCGCAGATATATTATGGATCAGTATGCAGTATACCTGCCTTTTCCTGTTCTGTTGTCGCCAATCCAGACACTAACGCCTTGAAGACTCGCATTTTTGTTTTGACGAATGAAAAACTTTTCGACTGTTTCAAAGTAACGACAAGAAAAAAAAAAATTAACTCAGTGGTTTTAATCAACTAAAGTATCCCTATTTAATTGCCAACATATTTGTCCAGACAGTCTGTTATGCGGTATGTACAGAATAGACGCAGACGTTTACTCGAAACGATCCGTGAACGCAAAAGCTTTATGCATAGTCGGTATAAATATTACATGTGCTTCTTTAATTTTATATGTTTTTGAAGATTAATTAAAATTTAATATTGACGTGCTAAGGAAGTGGTAGCGCTTTCTAGACGTTGTAGTCTGCTGAAGGTCGACCGTTTCAACAGCGATGCGATGCTTCCCGGGTTTGGCACTTAGGGGAATAGACAATCGTGTCATTTTGCAACAAAGGTGTTAAATTCATGTAGAAAGATAACTATCATTATAACTGATATTTAACTGTGTATTGCATAACAAGTTATAGCAAAGACAGCACTAAAACACAAATTTTTTATTTATGTATTGGGTTGATTCTTACATGTATTTGATTTGCAGTATGACAGTTAAACTCTACCCCCTTCCCACAAAGGGTTAAAAATGAAAAAAAATATATATAGCTGAATTATAATGACAAAAAACTAAAAGAAAAAAAAATCTCCGAATTTTGTTGCAGGACATCATGTCGTTCATTTTTACCTCTTACAGAATCAAGATTTATTTCAAGATTTATCTACAGAAATGTGATACCTCTTTGTAAATTGTTAAATTATTTTATGCGGCTTCTACATGAAAAACAATAATTCCTACACTGCTCACTTTGTTCCCGTTTCCTTTGTTTATAGTATTTAAGCTTTCATTTAAGACAACATTTAACTCCGGTTTTTTTCCTTTCTATGTTATCCTCTACCGCATACGGAAGGAACATTATTCCTCCACATATTTGCTACTCTATCATTGTGCAAATGATTGATTTTTCGGTCAATTGCATAAGTGCTCCCTACATCATAAAAATATGCGACTTTGTGGCTTTGTGAAGTGAAGACAATATTCGAAGGGAACTTAGTTTTTTTTGTACAAAATATATACCGTTAGTAAAAAATGTGTGTTGAGGGTTTCCATACCGACCGTTTTTTGTTGTTGCGTACCCAGTTTTGTATTGAAATTCTGCCACATAAGCAAGGTTAAAATCTGAATAGCTACAGATCGATCTGTTAGCCCACATCTGGCAAAATGACTAGCTAATTCTTTTTTTAATTTTGATAATATTGATGACCGTATAGATTTGTCCGACTTGATTCTGAACTTTGTGATTCTGAGCAATTTAAACAATAACCATTTAAGTTCAATTCAATAATCCATATTTCGAAATATTCGGCCAAAATCACGGGAATAAGCCATAAAATATTAACTGAAGCGTGTTTATCTAATCCAATTATGAATACTGATTAATCGTAACTAGTGTCAACAACCGATTGTTACACTTTCGTAATGGCGGACGATAGTAACACCACCTAGCGTCCACGAACGATAACTAGGTAATCACCGATTTCTGAAAACATCTATAAGTAGAGTACTTTGTGGTCATGAAAAGCGACAAAGCTAGGTTCCTTCATGCTGGTGAAGAAAATTTAAACAAAATTTCATAGACTATTTGAAATTAAAAATATTTGATGATGATAATAAAGTTAATGGTAATAAGTTAAGAACATATAGAAAGTTAAAAATTGAGAATGAAACTGAATTTTTTTTATTTCTAGATGTTAACACAAGTGCAATTTCTTGTTTTGCCAAAATTCGTATCAGCAATAGTATTCTCAATATAGAAAAAGGTAGACATTTAAAAATACCAGTTGAACAAAGAATTTGTCCACTATGTAAGCAAGAAATCGAGGATGAATATAATTTTATCATGAAATTTAGATGAACTGAGAAACAAATTTTTTGACGAAATTATTTCAGTTGTTCCTCATTTTTCAGCCATGAACAACACAGAAAAATTCAATTTTATTTTAACCAGTCAAGATCTAGACATAAGTAAAATTCTTGTGATCAGCGTATTTAATATGTACAATTTAAATAAATCCCTGAAAGGAATGTAAAGGAATATATACCCATTAGTATTATATGATAGATACATTATGTACGACGGGAGATAACTCCTGCTTGTCTCCTCAGCTGTGATGCTTTATATGTTTGTATTGTATTTTGTATTGTTTTTGATGATAATCCATTTACTGGATTTTATATCAATAAATAATTTTAATTTGAATTTGTATATATTTTGAATGAAGCAACTAAAAAGGGGGACGTGTATGCGACATATCCTGCTTGAAATACAAAAAAGTATCAAAGACAGTCTTTATCGTCATAAAATGCAATTATTATAAGCAGTTCTCTTTCATCTGAGGCCGAATGACAGTGGTATGTCTACAATTCCGTTGTTCTCTTCATTATTACTTCCCCTCGCCCCTAGATTGACCAGGAGTTCAGTGGCAACCGGTAGCAAAATTAAATTTCATAATTCCCGCGGTGTGTCGTCAGTTCTGGTGACCTCAATAAACAATGGAATAATCCATCACGCTGACTTGTTCTGATGGATAAATGGAAATACCAGTAATTTATTTAGAGCCATTATGAAGATGAGAAAACTGAAATTTACACAATAATGCACATAAATAAAATATACTATAATAAAAACAATTTATAACAGATTCGGCCAAAAAAAATTGTTTTTTCTTTACGCATGACTGCACCTTATTTTTCAGACGTTCTGATTGGTCAATCACTAGTATAAATTTAATGTATTTCTCTCATTCAGTCTCTTCTAAGTCTGTTAGTTAAATAATAGGAACGTACGCGTACGCTCAGATATTGTCGGATTTGTTTGACTGAAAACAGCTGATAGTGTGAGGTAATTCAATGAAAAAATGGTTATAAACAATGAAACACACCTACACTTCAACATTTGCATGATATATGAATCCGACTTCAACATGTATATTTTAATTTTGTAAATTTTCATTATTTATTGAGAGAAATCAGCGAAATAATTGATTTGTTTACATTTTAAAAAACATTGTTTACATTTTCACGGAAGTTAAAAAAAAACAAAATATGCATGTAGTCAGAAAATAAGAGTTGAGGCTGCATAAAATATTTATTAATTTTAAATTGTAAATGTTTTAATTTAATTCATTATTTAATAAAAAGCCACAAAATTATGCTAGTTCCTTTTATGATTTCATTGACATTTGGATTTTTGTGATTATTAATATTTTTGTTATAGAAATCTAAATAGATTCCAAAAGGACAAAAATATTATTTTACATTGTATTATGACCCCAAAATATATTTTATAAAAAAATAAAAGTTGGAGAAAACATTTTGGCTACGGAAATTCAGTGTGCTCCAAAAACCACTAGCCCTATCCCCCAGTCTAGTAAAAATTGGTTTGGGCTAGTAAAAATATGCATTATCAAATAGTGAAAAATTCTTCTAAAATGCTGTTCGGGCTAGTTTGTATTTTTGGCTCAGACTAGAAATTGCAGCAGTTTTTTGGTGTATTATTTTTTCCCCAATAATTGACTAAATTGAGTCGAAGGTAAAAAAACAGGCCTTGGGTCAACCGCGAAACTGAAACATGCACACTTTATTTTGGTCGTTGTGAATGTTAAAAAAAGTACAAGATATAGGTAAGTAATAAGTGGAGTCACTTCTTAAAAGTCCAGTTTTATATACCTCAGAATATAGTATTCACAGTACAACATATTATAATCAAAAACAGTTCTTTATTATGGTACTTTGAATGCAGAAAGATACAAGTATGCAGGGGAAAAAATCACATCTAAAACTAGGGTCAGGATAATGTAAAAAAAAAACTGTTGAATAGAGTCCTTGCAATTTGCTGTTTTCAAGATATTAGGGGTTAGAATAGGACCAACACCTAATTTTTTTGTTTTTTTATTTCAAAATGTAAGTCTGATCTGCTAAGTGGTTTTTTTAATAGAATCCTTAAGAAATTACCTGCCTCAGGCTGCCTGCAATATCAAACAGCTTTAACCATGCTCTTATAATTTCTTAGGGCTCAAGGTCCAAATTGATAACTTTAAAAAAAAGTTTTTATTGAGGGAATCAAACGGGGAAAACGGTCAATTTATAGCTCACGTGACCCAAAAGGTCTGTTTTAAATCTTATCTGAAACCAATGGGTTGTCTATTGCCATCACTTGTCATCCGTCCGTAAACATTTCAATCTTCTTCTAGAGAACCACTGAAGCAAATGGGACCAAACGTGGCAGGAATGTTCATTTGCATGATCTAACCAAGTGTTGTTACTTTCGTTACGATTGGTTATCCAACATGGCTGCCAGGGGCCATAAAAGCCTCTGATTGGCTGAAATTTTTAATGATCTTCTTCCCCGATACTACATGGAGGATGGAATTGAAAATTGTCATGAATGATCATTGCAAGCTGCTAACCAAGTGTTGTTACTTTTTGGACCGATTGAAAATCCAAGATGGCCACCAGCGGGAGACATAATTTAACATAACGAACCTATGGGAAATATGTAAAACAAACTTCTTCTCTAGAACCACTGAATGGATTGGAACCATACTTGGCAGAAATGTTCCTGACAAGGTTCTGATCAATTGTTGTTACTTTTTGTTCCGATCGGTTATCCAATATGGCTGCCAGAGGCCATAATAGCCTCTGATTGGCTGAAATTTCAAAGATCTTCTTCTCCGATACTACATGGAGGATGGAATTGAAAATTGTCATGATTGATCATTGCAAGCTGCTAACCAAGTGTTGTTACTTTTTGGACCGATTGAAAATCCAAGATGGCAACCAGCGGGGGACATAAGTTAAGATAACAACCCTATGGGAAATATGTAAAACAAACTTCTTCTCAAGAACCACTGAATGGATTGGAACCATACTTGGCAGAAATGTTCCTTGCAAGGTCCTTATCAAGTGTTGTTACTTTTTGTTCTGACCGTCCTCCGTTCAAGATGGCTGCTGTTACTAAAAATAGAAATGTCTTCAATTGTCCATTGCTGCTTTGATATAAGTCAAAATGAGCTCAAATTTTAACTGCAGCTACATGGCAAGGAATAGTTTAACATATATTCCGGGTTTTTCTATGAAATTTTTCTTTCAGCTGATTTATACCGATTATGCAAATTAGGCATATTTTGATAAAAGATCGCATTTAAATCTTCTCCTCAGAAACCGCTGAACCAAAATAAACCAAACTTGGCAAGGATGGTCCCCTGGTGGGTCCCTGTCAAATTTGTGTCCGACAGCCTGCCCTCCATTCAAGATGGCTACTGTTACTAAAAATAGAAATTTCTTCAATTGTCCATTGCTGCTTTAGTATAAGTCAAAATGACCTCAAATTTTAACTGCAGCTACATGGCAATATATTCCAGGTTTTTCTGTGAGATTTTTCTTTCAGCTGATTTATACCGATTATGCAAATTAGGCATATTTTGATAAAAGATCGCATTTAAATCTTCTACTCTGAAACCGCTGAACCAAATTAAAGCAAATTTGGCTGGGATGGTCGTTGGGTCACTGGTCCCTTTTCAATATTGTGTCTGACAGCGCCACCCTCCATTCAAAATGGCTGTTGTTACCAAAAATAGAAATTTTAACTGCAGCTACAATGAGTAGTTTAACATATATTCTGGGTTTTTTTGTGAGATTTTTTCAGCCAGTTTATTCCGTTTAGGAATATTATGAGATAAAAATCACATCAAAATCTTTTGCTTAGAAATTTGAGTTAAAATGATCTTTGGATGGCCCACTTTCAAAATTATGTGTAACACCCCCATTTTCTATCAACTTTCGATGTCAAATTGAAAACCAGGTGAGCGATTACAGACTCCTGGGAGCCTCTAGTTCTTGTCCTGTCATAGAAACTCAGAGTTGAACCTTTTCTAAGAGGTCACCTGTCTTAAAAGACCACTTTTTCTTTGTCTTAAAGGTGACTTCTTAATACATGTTTGCCTATATATATATGGAATATTTGTAATGAATCCGTTAGGGTCCTATTTCCAGTGAGGGCATCGTGATCGCATGGTAGTTGGATTTACAACTACATATGCAATCAGTGCCTGTCGCCACTAACGTTGTGAGTTCAAATTCCGCTCATGGCGAGGTGTACTCGATGCAAAATTACAGCATTATGTGATAAAGTTTGTCAGTGACTTGCGGCAAGTCAGTAGTTTTCTCTGGGTACTTCAGTCCTCCACCAATAAAACGAACTCACACAATATTACTGAAATATTGTTGAACGTGGCGTTAGACGCCCTAACCCTCTATTTCCACTTGTTTCTTCATTTACTTGAACCTTTCTTTGGTCGCCACGATATTACGGAATATTCTTTGAAAGTTACATTTAGCAATCAACTGATCATTTAAAACAATTTTTTCTTACAGATTTAAGTCTTGAAATGCCTGAACAAATTCAGAACGGGGTGGAGGAAAATGGCTGCTGTACCAAGCAGTCGTGTAGACCACCATCACCAATGACGGAATACAGACCCTTGAATGAACGCATTAATAAACGAATACAGTCAAAGGATCCATGGTTTTCGCTTGAATTTTTCCCTCCAAGAACAGAAAATGGAGCTGTTAATCTTATTAGCAGGTATGTATATGTAAATATACAGTCAAACCTGTATTAAGAGGTCACCTTTGGGACAAAGAAAAAGTGGCCTCATAAGACAGGTGACATCTTAAAAAGAGGTTCAATTCTTATGGATTTTTCTATTACAGGACAAGGAAAAGGTGACCTTTTAATACAGGTGGCTGCTTAATAGAGGTGACAACATGGACAGGTTTGTCTGTATATTCACAGGGTTATTTGTGTTTTCAGAGCAGCAGTTGCAGACAATCGTACAACATCTAGCATATTACTGAACAAAAAAGTAATACATTCAATCTTTGCCATAAAAAAATATAGAAATCAATGATAAATGTGTAATGGGACAACATTTACTTGACCGATGGGTCACATGATTGTCTGCTACTAGTAGAAAGGATCATCTAAGCTATTGTCATCACTTTGTGTTTGTTGTCGTCTGCATCTGTTAGCTTTCTACATTTCAAACATCAAGGTGAATCAACATAACACCACATAGATTGCTGACAGCTGTTCTTCATGTTTCCATTGTCGCCAATATAAGCATGGAGTGTCGGTAGGAGAATAGACAGCAATTTATGAAATGTTTGTTTTATTACCATGGTTACCTTCATCAGTGTTGTCATGGGAAGAAGGTTTTATACATGTAGTGCTGCCAGATTGAAGTGTCATTACATTAACTAGAGAAAACAGCTGAGTATTAGTTAATTCTCATGAATTAGATAGGTTCAAACCTACAGGTATAAATCACTGTAGATAGGATAGCTAAGTACAGGTCATTTTTGTAGACAATTGTTTTAAAGGCTAGACCGATAAATGATTTTTGTAACTGAACATGATGGTTTCATTGTTATGGCAACAGATTGTCTATGACTGAGGTAAAGGTTTGTGTCAATGCATGACCTGTGCTGTGTTTTGAAATACATATATGACGTCTCAAGGATGTGTTGACGGAAGTTAATAATAAGTAGATGTATGTTATTGCAACTCAAAGAATTTTATGGTATTTAATGTATTATTGTAGATCTTTTGAAATATAATGGTTATTTTTAGAATTGAAAGAATGAACCAAGGGGGACCACTCTTCTGTGACATTACTTGGCATCCAGCAGGAGATCCTGGAAATACCATGAAACCAACTAGTTCCACGTGTATGGCAGGATCAATGTTAAACTTTTGTGGTGTTGATACGATGCTTCACATAACATGCGGTAACCAAGACATCGGCGAAATCAAAGAAAATCTGAAGAAATCTCGTGATCTGGGAATTAAAAATTTATTGGTGTTACGAGGTGGTATGTACAATTTAATTTGTTACTATGCGTTATGTCATAGGCATAATTTCTAAATTGTTTGTCTGCCCAAGCACAACCTACCAGAAAGAAAAGGTGCCTTCTCAATTTTTTTATTTTATTTTTTTATTAAAAAACATTTTTTTTCATTTCTCCCAGGATATTTCCAAGTTCCATAGTGATGAGATATCTTATTCCAAATCAAATCATTTATTGATTATAGCATTCAAGGCTGCTAAGTGCAGATGTATTTGAAAGAATTAATAATAAATAATAACGAGTTGCCTAAATATTTATTTTTTATAAAAAATTTCATTCATTTAGTCACTTTATACATGTATTAAGACTTTGTTGCTACAAAGCCAAAGAGGATATATTAAATGGGAGTTAACTCTTTCTTACTTTTTTTGCAGATCCCCCAGATGGTGGTGAATCATGGACTTTCCAGACAGGACGTTTGAATTTTGCCACAGATCTGGTGAAACTAATACGACAAGAACATGGAGATTACTTTAGTATATGTGTAGCAGGTATTACTTTATAGTTAGACTTGAAATATCTAAATTTACTTCGATATTTTCAAGTCGTCTATTGTCGACATACATGGACAAATTTGCTGGGGATTTTTTTGCCTCGAGACTTATTCATGCCAAATTTTAACCCTAAAAGATCCTTCTTATAATTTTGTTTTGGTTAAGGTTTATGGTGTTGAACGCCACTTTCAACAATATTTCAGTTATATCGCGGTGGTCAGTTTTATTGGTGGAGGATACCAGAGATAAAATTTCAAGTGTTTGCAAAAAAAATTAGCAACAGCAAGAAATAATAGGAATTTGAAATGTTTGATAAAGTTCTATTAAAATTCTATCTATGCAGAAAAACTTGACAACAGTTTAAGAAAATGAGAAAATGGACACGTAGAATATCAGCTTTTTACCAAATCTGAAATACCTTGATGCATTTTAAAATTAAATTTAAATTCATTTATTAGTAATTATTATTATTTTTTTAATTAAAGGGAAGCAACTCCTGTTATATTTAATTTCAGGTTACCCAACAGGCCACCCAGAATGCAGTACATATGAAGACGACTTGAAATACCTAAAGGACAAAGTAGATGCTGGAGCTGATTTTATTATTACTCAGTTGTTTTTCAAATCAGAGACTTTTCTGAAATATGTAAAAGATTGTAGGAAAATTGGCATAAATTGTCCAATCATACCTGGAATTTTACCAATACAGGTAAGTTTAATTAAAAACGTAGATATCAAATTTAGTGCACACAACACGTTTCTGGAATAACCTTCATCAGGTATGCTCTCAATCGAAAGATTGGAAAGCCAAATAATTTAAATTTTGGGAGCAATAAAACCAAAGGGCCTTAAAAGGATAGCCAAAAAGGTCACAAATGCCTGAGAGAGGAGAACCTTAGTTTTATTAATAATTACATTATTTAGCAACTGTAAAATTCAGTAATAATTCAATAAAATATCTAATAAACCATGTCAGTGACGAAACTTTAAATTGTCCTTTTATGCCTGGAATTTTACCTATACTGTTAAATTTAAATTGTCCATTTATGCCCTGGGGCCTTTGTGGTTGTGATCGTATGGTAGTTGTGAGTTCGAATCTCGCTCATGGTGAAGTGTGCTTAATGCAAAATTGTGTGATAAAGTTTGTTGGTGACTTACGGCAGGTGTGTGGCTTTTTGGAGTTTCTGCAGATACTCCACTTTCCTCCACCGATACACTGATCGCCATGATATAGCTGAAATATTGTTGAAAGTGGTGTTAAATACCATAATCCAAACCCTAACCTTATCCATTTATACCTTTTAATTTTGCTTTTATATATCATTATTTCTGATAAACCTTTGCAGTAACATTGGTATACAGAATGACAGAAAACAAAATACAAAGTAAGGTACAAAGCAATTTACAATACACAATAAAATATATACAAATGTACAACAGGAAAAAGGGAAAGGTTAGAATTTTGCCTATACAGGTAGTTTTAAATTGCCAAGTTATTCCTGGATAAACTCCTTATAAGAGGAATGGCCTCTCTTGAGGGGACAATTAAATAGTATTTTACTATATAAGTGTAATTGAAATTTGGCCTGATAAGAGGGGTGGCATTGGGCAGGAGTGTCATTGTACTTTAATTTGAAAGATCCACATTAACTTTTCAAGACAATAGATAAAATGGAATGTATATATATGTCGAGATTGCATTTTTACTTTAGAACTATTTAGATCATGGAGACTCAACTCGCTTCATTTAAAAATTACTAGTAAGTCACAAATCCTTATGGGTGCTCATACTAAATTAGCACTAGTAATTTTACATTTGCAAAAGTCCTTTGGAATACCTGTTAAGAAATTTAATTTCTAACCCTGAAATATACAAATAATGCAAATACTAATTTTTCATAGTAAAAGAACATAGTTTAGTTTATGGTGTTTAATGCCACTTTCAACAATATTTCAGTTATATCGTGGTGTTCAGTTTTATTGGTGGAGGAAACCAGAGTATCCGGAGAAGACCACCGACCTGCCACAAGTCACTGACAAACTTTATCACATAAAGTTGTATCGAATACACCTTGCCATGAACAAGTTTAGTGGTGATAGGCACTGATTGCACAGGTAGTTGTAAATCCAACTACCATACGATCTCGACCACTAAGGCCCCAAAAAAGAATATAAGTTGTACAACATGTTAGTCATCTTAGTGTTTGTTAATTTGACAAATGTTATTGTTACATTTTACTTTCAATCAAAGAATTATATAATCATTGTGTTGTTTCTTCACTGAAAAAAATAACTTCTTGTTTGTTTTACAGGCGTATCAGTCATTACGTCACATAGTGAAACTGTCTCGATTAGAAGTGCCGCAGGAGATTATTGACGCCATCAACCCAATCAAAGACAATGATGAGGCCATCAGAAACTTTGGCATAGATCAATCTGTGGCTATGTGCAAGGATTTGTTGAATAGTGAAATTTATGGCTTACATTTTTACACCCTCAATCGAGAGGTGGCTACAATTGAAATTCTCACAAGACTTGGCATGTGGGTTGTGGAACCCCCAAAGCCACTACCATTTAAATTAACAGCCCATCACAACCGATCTAAAGAAGATGTCCGACCAATATTTTGGAGGTTACGACCAAACAGTTATATTCATCGTACAACGAGCTGGGACGAGTTTCCAAATGGACGATGGGGAAATTCTTCTGCAGCCGCTTTTGGGGATATTTCAGACTATTATTTATTTTATTTGAAGCATAAATCACCAAAAGAAGAAATGCTAAAAATGTGGGGATCTGAATTGACTAGTAAACAAGATGTGTGGAAAGTCTTCTATTCCTATATCACCGGTGAACCAAACACAGCTGGAACCAAGGTACAAACTAAATTTAAAAAGATTTAAAAAAATCATAATAATGCATCTGGTATAGTGAACCCCTCTATGGTCACATATCCTGTTAAAATCACGGGGCTTAAAAGTCATTACAGAAAACCTTTTTTTTCTACAATTATTTCAAATTTTGCATAAAAAGAAAATACAGTCAAACCTGTATTAAGAGGTCTTCTGTGGGACAAAGAAAAGGTGACCTTATAAGATAGGTGATCTCTTAAAAGAAATTAAATTCATATGAAACTTCTATGACAGGACAAGAAAAGGGTGACCTTTTAATACAGGTGACTGCTTAATAGAAGTGACCGCATGGGCAGGTTTGACTGTCAACATATATTTTTGCATAAATTTGTTATTTTATTTAAGGATTGATCGCAATTTTTGTTCGGTTCATGAAGAAATAACCTCAATCAGGTTGTACACACTGTGTAACATTATGCAAGGGTGTGTACAACCTGATTGAGGTTATTTCGAATGAACCGAACAAATAATTTCGATCAATCCTTATAAATTAATTCAAACTTTTTTTGTTATGATATTGAAAAATATATTTATTTTTTCAAAATAAGGCAAATAATCGGAAATAAATTTCCCCAAAGGTGCCTCATTTAAAGAAAATCACCTGATGACAACGGCACGTGACACCTTGAGAACGACATCTATTTTTAGATTCCGTTCATTGACAATTAACCTCAACTTTTTAAACCAATAAAAACACGCATAATATGACTCTAAAATTAATTTATTCGTTGAAATTAGTCAGAGGTATAGATTTCTTGATAAAATTATTAACTTACTTGTTATTTTTATTGGTCAGACCTCGTAGTATTTTGAAGCTGAAGAGAACAATGAATTGACTTCAAAATCACAGTATATTTTAGTGATCCAGAGGTTAGATTACACTAAGAGATATGTATACTATGAACCAACCAAATTTGTTACCTTCAAGTTATCATACTTGACAGAGGGGGCAGTCATGGCTGTGATCGTATGGTAGTTAGATTAACAATTACCTGTGCAATCAGTGCCTATCTCCACTAGAAGTTGTGAGTTTGAACCCCGTTCGTGGCGAGGTGTACTCTATGCAACATAATGATAAAGATTGTCAGTGACTTGCAACAGGTCAGTGGGTTTCTCCGATTTCCTCCACCAATAAAACTGTCCATCACGATATAACTGATATATTATTGAAAGTGGCGTTAAATACCCTAACCCCTAGGAAACCGCTTGTCTGGGTTTAACCTAACAAGGTTTTATGATATTTCTTATTGTTTGCATCCATATTCTTGCTTTTAAGTCTAAAACAAATATCTTGAATATCTTGAAGGTTAAATACATTCCATGGGTGGATGAAGAATTGAACCCTGAAACATCCATGATTCAAGAAAAACTTGCTGCTGTAAACAAACGTGGAGTTATGACCATCAACTCTCAACCCAATGTTAACGGAGCGCCATCTACTGACCCTAGAGTAGGATGGGGTAGTCCTGGTGGTTATATTTATCAAAAGGTAATGGAAAGTTTAAAAATAGATTAGTTATATTAGTATACAGTTTAAAGTGATAAAAGCTGACAAAATCATAATTTTCGTTACTTATTAATTTTGTTGAAAATAAAACCTTATGATTAATAAAACTCAAAGTTACAATTTTTTGTTGATAAAGATGAGTGTAAAGTTATCATGCAATTGCTATTTGTTGATGTCAATGATGCCTAATAAATATAGTCAACACATCCAATAAAAAATAGACGAATTAAGATACAATGTACCCGGGTAGCAATAAATGTTCCATTTACATAAGTTTTTTTCTGTTAGATAGGGACTGGTTTATAATATACATGCATCATCGAATATATATCCTTTTCTATTCTAGGTGTAAATAATATACACATATCGTTGTATATATATCCTTTTCTATTCTAGGCATACTTGGAATTTTTTGCTTCAGCAGACAATGTAGACGAGTTGAAAAAAATTCTGGAAGATTATCCTCATGTTAACTACCATATCCTGAATCATAATGTATGTATAAATATTTTATTTTAATTTTTCTAACCACTGCAAATGTAAAAATGATAAAGATCTCCAGTTCTCTCCAGTGTTTTATCTGGTTCAGTTACCATGGTTACAATTTCCACACTTAAAACAGTATTTATAAACAGTACTTGTTAAGACTTTATTTCACAGTTAACACTCAAATTGAAGTCACAGTGATATTTTATGAAGAATTAGAAGAAAATATTTGATTCCATTTTATGACTTTTGTCTTGAGAAAATGGCAAAAATATTTCTGATAAACTAATTAAAACAAAAATAAAATCCATATTGTATTGTTGATTTCATATATCATTTTATTTTTAGGGTCAAAATGATTACACGAACTGTGATCTGGCATGTCCTATAGCAGTCACATGGGGTGTGTTTCCTGGTAAAGAAATTATACAACCAACCGTTGTAGATCCAATAGCATTTCAATCTTGGAAGGTAAATAAAGTCAAGATGAACTTTGTGAGATTTGAAGTGAAAATTAGGTTCATCATTTGCTTGATTTTCAATGAATAACAAATACATATATGTATCAAAGTGTTCTTCAAAAAGTGCCTGAGAACAAAGGAGTTCATTAAAAAGAAAGTCATTTAGAATTAGAAATCCCATGATTTAATATTGAAAATGAACTACTACAATTCTGAAATACTGTAGGGCTATGTCATGTCGATTTATCTACCAATATAAATTGTAACACCTCCAATGATGAGTTTATACTGAGCATATTATAATTCATAAATATACAAATATGAATCTCTATTACATTTGTATAATACAGAGGACGACATCAGTAGTGTAATGGTTATCAGATAGCCTTCAGTGAGGTAGATTGTGGGTTCAAGCACAGGTTGGGTTCAACAAGACTATAAAATATATATTTACTGCTTCTCTGCTAAGCATGCAGCATTAAGGGAAGTTAATCCAGACTGGTTGGCTCAGAATCAGGATAATGTGTTGGGAGTTGAGTAACATGTCTACCTGCAGACTGTTGTTTCAGTGAGCTAACACTATAAAAATCCAACTAAATGTGTTTGTCTAGTACAAAGATGACATCATCTCATCAAATGTAACTTGTTCTTGCCATGATATTGCTCATTCTCACTCATATACAGGGGCAACATTTGTGCAAAATTTTATAGAGGTTATTTCCCTTTGATTGTAGCTCGTAACCTGTTCGAATGACACTCGGAACTCTTGTATCGCATATGAGCATGCACAATTTTGTTCACACTTGTAGCCTTTTCAAACGTCTAGTACATTAGAGCAGAAATGCTTCTTTCCTATCTTCAGTACAGATTATTTATAAATGCAAAAAAAAAGAAAAGAAATGCTGAAGACTGACCACTACTCATAACCTATGATACAGGGCTTTCAATATTTTTCAAGTCTAGCAGTACTTCACTCTCCGAGTTAAACACCAAAAATCAATCAATCAATCAATCAACCAATCATTCAAATTTTGATTGTAAATAGTGAATCACTATTTACAATCAAAATGTAAATTTGATTGATTGATTTTTGGTGTTTAACCCGGAGAGAACCTCCGACCATGGGCAAGCAACTGGTAGACATTATCACTTGTGGCTGTGAGTCGAGTGCACCATTTTTTGTAATATACAAAGCCGGGTGCGAACCCATGCCATATTGGTGATAGGCTTGTATGAGTTGTTAGATAATCCAAGTACCTAACTCATTGAGCCATCCGGGCTCAAAATTTGAACAAATCTCATGAATATCTTATACAAAGCTCTTTAAAAGGCCATTTTAGGTGGGTAAGAGTACCTGGTACCACCCCTTATTGAAAGGTCTGATGATATATCAATTTGTATGTTATAAATTTCAGGATGAAGCTTTTGGATTGTGGAAGGAGACTTGGGGTAAATTGTACCCTGAAGATTCCGACTCAAGAAAAATTTTAAACCAAATACATGACAGTCATTACCTTGTTAACTTGGTAGACAATGATTTCCCGAAGGAATCATGTTTGTGGGAAATTGTAGAGAAAATGTTAGAACAGACAGAAAGTAAAATGGACTTGCACTGAAATTAAGGTTTGTTATTTAGTTATCAAATGTTTTTTTTTTAAATTTATTAATAAATTCAGTAATCAAAATGTTATAGTGTGAGAATTAATTCCTTAAATGATTAAATGGGAAAATGATTTGGTAGGCTCGTTGATGATTAGTCGATTGAAGATAAAGAGCCGAAAAAACTTCTAATTTTAATTAGATTTTTATCCTATGTGTATTACATCAACAAATTATAGTATCTGTTGTTTTACTATTTACTCTCTGTATATTTGCATATAACATTGAGAATTACATCTTTTTCTCTCTCGTCTGCAGCGACTGTCGCTGAAAGTGAAAACGAGACATGTCTATTAGGTCACCTGATCTTGACCTCATATTCATGGTCAACTAACTTAATTTTACGTCATACAACCTAGGTTTACCATTAAATCTTCTAACCATTTGACAACAAACTTGGCTGACATGGTCCTTTACTAAAGGCATTTTTTGTGTAGATCAGAAATGCAAGATGGTTCCCATTGCAGTCAGTTTTAACATCAGACCTTAAATGGGAAAATGAAAAAAAACAAATTTTAAGCAGAAGCTAGAAATTTGATTGAATCCAAAATGTACATGTACTTAAGAATTGAATGCATTTTTTTGTGGTTTTATTGGCGTGTAAAAGCGTGGACCGAAGCACATTTTGTATGAATCGCAGCTCAGCTATGCTTCATACAAAAAATAAGCACCATAACCCTAGCCTAACCCAAACAATTATGAATAAATTAGCAACAGTCGGATTTTATAAATCCATCTAGATTTTTAGCTCACCTGACCCGAAGGTCTGAAACATCATGATCACTAGGGTGTCTAGTTTCAAAATTGTGTCTGGTGATGCTGTGCACTAACCAACATGGCCACTGTTACTAAAAATAGAACATATGGTAAATTGTAGGTTTTGGGTAATAACTCAAAAACCGTTAATAATATCAAAAATCTGACATGTGGTAAAAATGATCAGCACAGCAAATTCTACCTACCCTGCAATTTTGAAGTAAATCCCAATACCCATTTTGGAATTATTGCCCTTTTTTCATCAAAATGTTCTAAATTTTAATACTTTCATCTTATATCTCAAAAACTATTAGAGATAGAGGGAAAGTTTAAACTGCAAAAATGTTCAGCATGTCAAGATCTACAAAAAATGTCCCACAGTTGAAAATGTGCAACAACTATGTGAAGAGTTATTCCTCTTGAAATGCTTTTTTTTTGTTGACTCGCTGCTTTTGGTTACTCAAATAATCAAAGGGAAGCAACTCTTACAAAACGTGAAGTAGCAAAATCTAAATTTTGAGAATCATTGACCTATATGTTTTTTAACAGCAATTTTGATAACTTAAATTAAAGGGGGAACCCCTGCCCAAATTTTTTTTTGTAGAAGGGGTCTGCAATGACGAGGGCTGCTACATTTGTTAATTTTTTGTACCGAAGATATCAAGTTTTATTGACGAATGTTATTATACCCAGGTGAGCTATATAGGCTCCTGGGAGCCTCTAGTATTTTTGTCATATTAACATGTTATTACGGGAAACACTTGTATCATGTCAACATTTCTTTCTTTACAGGTAGTTTTAACAGAGAAGATAAGACTATTGACCTGGTGTATTGTGGTTGTTTTGTAAATGTGTTATTAATCAGCTTGATATGAGGCCATCCTAAAAAATATTTTGGTTCAAATAGTGTAACCAATATTTTTTAAAGAAGGCCTAATGAGATTATATATCTATATATATATATATTATTTATATTATACAGTACAGAGTCATTCATTGGTAGTCATATCTATTGTAACTTTATATCAGAATTGTTGCACAATGCATTGTGGGAATTTTTAGCTATCATCTTAACTTACTTGTACGTTTGAATGGACAAGATTGAAACAATGAACTTTTTGTTTTTTTAAATAGTTTTTTTGTTGTTATTTTTGACTTTTATTATGATTCTACAATACAGTTGCATAATTACGGTAAATGAGATTTACTCATAAGACAAAATTTGATTGTGACTTGGCTATTTATTACTGATTTAAAGACGTAACATTTTAAGTATGAAAATTTAGAAATCTAATTTTATGTGTTTGATGTTGTATTTATATATTCACGTAAGAGTCCTCATCCATGTCATTGTGCTTATGTTTACCATTATCAGCTGTTGTTTTATCAGTAACTCCCAGCCCGCTTTACCGCATGTCTCTCGATCAGGCTGATCGGATGTTTCTGGTTTATTCAGTAATACTAATAGCGAAATCAGTAATCAAATTTTTTCTCGATGCTATTATAAATTTAAATATTCTAAATTTCATCAGAAGTAATTGTTTGAACAAAACATATAAATGAATTCCTTAATCCAGAAAAGACTAGTCCTTCCACTGAGGAAAACTACATTTCCCATTTCACACAGTGGAATACTATACAATAATACATGATCAGATATGTATTTCTATGGGATGTCCAAGTAAGGTTGATGTTTTGTAAAATTTATTTGATAATTGTTACCAGGGAAAAATTAAAAACATAATTTTTCCCCCTCATTTTCTGAAAAGGTGTTTTGTTTTGCCTGTGATGAAAATCACTGAAGGCAAGACATAGGTATTGCCTCTATGATTGGTTAACATTTAATGATTTTCATTATTTCTATCAAAATGTTCTGAATTGTTTAGCTGACATATTGGAGGTAAATGGCAGTTGTTAACTGGCTATAATAATGATTTCATGTCATCAAAAGTATTCACATTTATTTATGCATAATGTTGTATCGTATTAGCATTGTATAAAACAACAGCTTATGTTGCCTTTACTTATATAATCAACACTTTAACAAGCAACATCAGATCAGTGTTATCATGATGCTTGCACAATAAGATTTTAAAAGCTGTTAACTTCAGTATTTAAACACTTGATTATTACAAAGCAGTAATTAAAATTTTTATAGAATTATAATATATAACTTTCTTTGTAGTAAAGATTTTTTTGGGGATAATATATACTGTGTTATGTAAAAAAAAATCTTTCCTTGATTGAAACTGTCAATTTATTTTGTATTTTTTATTAAATCAAGGGAAGCGACCCGATTGTACCAATGTTGCTGTTTTATTTACTTTTCATCATATAGTCTAGTCAAAGGTCATGATTTTTTAAAACTGGGATTACTTTTATTATGAGCAAATATCATAATTTTTACTTTTAATTGTAAATACCTATTAACTTTATTGACATGATAATAACAATGGCTTCTTATAATTTACTGAAGTATTAAAAATTTTGAAATCCAACTGTCCAAGTAGAGTGAAACCTGTTTTATGTGACCTACCAAGAGAATTTTTTTTTAAATGGTCGCATAAGACAGGTTAGTTATTATGAAATGCACTGCATAGAGAAATAAAAATTAAGGTCATGTAATACAAGTTATTGCTTAATAGAGGTGGTCACTAAAGCAAGTTTTACTGTACCAATTAAGCCAAACTTGAGTAAGAGTGGCATAAGAATTGTCTGTCTGAAGCCATGATGTGTCTTTGTTAACTTTGTATTCAATATATTTAGATTTTTATTAATAATTGGACAAATCAAAATAAAAATTTAAATAAAAAAGATTTCTGTGATTGTTACCTAAATACATATTTGTTTATCAAAAAACTGCCTCAGAGATGTAATTGATACATTGACATTTCAATAAAATCCAACTATTGAGTACAGGCTTATTTCAAACCAAGGAATAAAATGGGGAAAAAAAAATAAAAAAATACCACTGTCAGGAACAATTCAAAAATCCTGGAAGTAATTTTAATATCTATTCTTAGTACTAATATTAACAATGCTTACCACTTTCTGTTCAACGTATGTAAAATTGTCCGTGCCATATAATTCATGATATATGTAGGTAATTTCCTGTTCAATAATATACTAAATGTATTGTCGTGAGGGTGCTAACTAAAACAATATTGAATAGAGTAGATTTTATTGAAATAGTTAATCAACGCTTCATGAGTTGCTTGGTGTTTATTCTTTAGATTTACATGTTTCAGTGTCTAAGACACTTCATCAAGATAATGATATTGTGATAAATATTCCTTAAAGAACAAATTCAGGAACATTTACACTTGGCATCATATTATACAAAATACATGAAACGAATTTCATGAGTGAAAAATATTGTCTAATATTGTTATTATAATTGAATTATAGATGTTGTTCTGTCTAAATTTAGTTTACACATATTTTATTAATTAATAAATAATATTGTACAATAAGTTCAATTTCATCATGATATAATGCATATAATTAAAGAGATTCGATAACAAGTTTAAAAAATTTATTTTAATTTGTTTCCTTGGTATATCTCTTTACAATAATAAAACTAGGATCTCTAGATTTTTTTGGATAATATTTTGCTGTTTTTCCATTCAAATGCCACCAACATATCTTGACCCCCACCCCCTCTCTTATATGCTAGGTGCTTTCAAATTGATGTGATATATTTTCTAATAATAAATGGCAGTAATCTTTAAAAATGTTACATATATGTTGTATATTTGTTTAATTATTAAATTTTGAAAATTTTAAAACAGATAATGAATAATTTTGTTATTAAAATCAGACCAACCAAAGGAAAAGGATGCAAGCAAGTGGCAATTTTTGTCTTTTATTGAAGAAAAATGACGTGGGATCAAGTCTTTTTGTGGTGTCCTTGATACAATATTGCTTTTGTTTAGGAGTATACTTGTTTAAGAAATAAGACTTGAGAGGACTTTGAAAAAGTATTATGTAAAGATCAAAATATGAACTTGATTTGATCGGTGTGATTTCATTTCAATAATCTCTGTAATGTACCTTATTTGTAATGGAAATATATAAGCGGTGAATAAATCTAAGTTCATTTATCATAGAAACACGATACATCAAGGAGATCTCTTCTGAATCTATTGCATTTTTTGTCGGGATCTATTTTAATAGCTTTATTTTCCAAACATCAGAGCCAAGTAACAGTTATTTCCCTTTGACTAAGATCTGCTCAATAAAGAATTTCTGATGCTGAGATTTTATGATATTACTTGAGAACAAATATATTTATACTTATGAATGCAATTATATAAGGCAGTTTACAAACTAATACATTTTAAAATTCTGTCGTAATGTCTGACAAATCATACTAGATGTTAGCTTAATATAATTAGCTAATTTGGGAGAAATATTGTTTGTTCCATCAACTTCGAAACAATATTTGACTGTATTATGCATTTAAAATAACCCCAACAGAGCCTCCCAAATCTGATTTAAAACAATGATTATAAAATATTTTACTTATTTTAATGTTTTAATGTGTTTTATTATGGGTTTTGAAATGTTATGTAAAATGTGGAAGTACAGGTTTCTTAGTAATTTCACCCAAAAAAAGTTTTTGTTCGCAAAAATTTTGATGCAGTTATCGCTAAATCAAATAGTCTCATCTATTATGGAATATAAGAACTGAGCGCGTACTCAAATTTTACGGCAAAAATTTAATTGGATCAAATCAAACGAGTTATATGGTAAATGCTGTCTCCGATTGTTTAGTATTAATAGCAGAAAAAAGCTGTGCGTCCATATTTAGTATTTATAGAATTGTTAGATGAATTATATTTTTAATACATGTACATGTATGTATTATGTTGTTTGTTGAAGAATTAAATGTTTTAGATATATATATGTTATTACCATTTTGTTGTAATACTACTTATTAAAGCCCGTTCTTCTAGTATTAAATCAAATCCATATCATTTCTTACTATTTCCTCTGTTATTAAATCCATTTCTCTTCTTCCTAGTTTTAAAACCACCTCAGTGCAATCTTATTAAAAGATATGTCACGGCATGGGAGATCTGAAGAAATCCTATTACGGGAAACATGTGAGTGACCTTACGTGCCAGCCAATAAAAAGGTGATTGCAAAAATATGAAAATGTAATTAAGCTGGGCGAAACACGTATTTATGATATCATTATATATTCATGACATAAGGTCCCTCACATGTGACCCATAATGAGGTTTCTTCAGATCTGTGGTAAATTGTGGGTTCTATCCCATGTCAGATCCATCTTCTGATATCTGTGACATTTGTATTGGCTGCTTCTCCACTTATTTAGCATTAATGAGTAAGAACATAGACTGGTTCGCTCAGAGTTGTGATAATATGTCCAAGCAGAGAAATAAGCATTAGAAATCTACTGGACACCTGGGGATTACTTAAGTCTAAATTATAACATGAAAAGGGAGGCAACTCCTGATAAGTTATTGTTGATGATATAATGATAGTAGACGTCGTAATGTGTCCTGAGTAATGACATGGATTTTAATGTGTAGACAAAAGGTCCATGTGAGGTATTATCATCACTTTGTGTCGTCCATTGTTCTTTATAAACTAGTCAAACTTGTATTAAAAGGTCACATTTTGGACAAAGAATAAGTGGCCTTACAAGAGAAAAGAAGTTAAATTCATAATGAAATTTTCTATGGTGCAATGATTAGCCTGCTCGCAGTGCATGCTGTAGATCTTGGGTTTGAGCCCCAGTTGCGTCAAACTAAAGATTATAAAAATGGTATTTGTTGCTTCTCTGCTACTAAGCATGCAACACTAATGAGTAAGAGCAAAGACTGGTTTGCTCGGAACTGGCATAATGTGTCAATAGAGCAAAGTGTCTACCTGCAGACTGTTGCTAGTGAGCTAGCACTATTAAAAACCTGATCAAGTGTGTTGGTCTAGTACACAATGGACATCATTTCATGGAATATAACTTGTTCTCTCCATGATGTAGATGTAAAATTGCTCATTTGGCATAAACAATCACTCACTCTATACATTTGTATGTATAATTCCTGCACAAAACCCATATTTAATGAACACATGTGTAATCTGATCACCTAATCTAAACATAAACGTTGGTACTACAGATAATGTTTTACTGTATATCAATCCAATATAAAACTAACAATAATAAATTTAGAGGAATGTTTGTATGGGAGGCTACAGCGATTCTCTTATATTTGATGAGGGGCTGTTGTGGTCATATGGTAGTTACATTTACAACTACCTACGCAATCAGTGCCTAACACCATTAACGTTGCGAGTTCTAAACCCGCTCACTCATGGTGAGGTGTACTCAATACAACATTATGTGATAAAGTTTGTCAGCGACTTGCAGCAGTTTTCTCCGAGCAGTCCGGTTTCCTCCGCCAAGATATAACAGAAATATTATTGAAGGTGGTGTTAAACACCATAAACCTAACCCTATATTTGATGATCGGCATAAAAAGCAACAAAGAACATTTATATATTTTATTCATAAAACATAACAAAAATATCACAGATACAAGATGAACACGGATGACATTTTGATTTGATAACAACAAAAATATCACAGATACAAGATGAACACAGATGACATTTTGATTTGATAACATAACAAAAATATCACAGATACAAGATGAACACAGATGATATTTTGATTTGATAACAACAAAAATATCACAGATACAAGATGAACACAGATGATATTTTGATTTGATAACATAACAAAAATATCACAGATACAAGATGAACACAGATGATATTTTGATTTGATAACAACAAAAATATCACAGATACAAGATGAACATGGATGACATTTTGATTTGATAACAACAAAAATATCACAGATACAAGATGAACACAGATGATATTTTGATTTGATAACATGATAACATAACAAAAATATCACAGATACAAGATGAACACGAATGACATTTTGATTTGATAACATAACAAAAATATCACAGATACAAGATGAACACAGATGATATTTTGATTTGATAACATGATAACATAACAAAAATATCACAGATACAAGATGAACACGAATGACATTTTGATTTGATAACATAACAAAAATATCACAGATACAAGATGAACACAGATGATATTTTGATTTGTGTTGGTCGTTTATAATTCAAGAACAAGAAAAAGTTTACATGAAGAAAGATAACAATAGAGAAATAAATTTTAAAATTAGCTTTTAATACCAAGCATTTTTCTAATTAAAAAAATTATTCTTTTCAATTGACTTAAACTATTAAACAATTTTATCTAAAGAGAATATTGACACAAGATAACGAAACATATTAAAAAACCCCCAAACATTTCCATTATTAATGGTAGAAGCTCCATCAATGTCCTAGTTAGAGAAATAGAGGAGTACAGCACCCTGACTTCCAGTTCGTGTCCATCTTGCCCCCCCCTGCCCTTCTGAGCACCCTGTGTCCATATTCATACTTTCAGTGTTCTCTTATTGGCCAAGAATATTTCATATTTTCAATGATATAAATGAGAATGTACACTCTATATACATAAAAACAACAGTAAACAGTTATTCTGTTAACAATAATGATCCATAATTAACATGTTATAAATCCTCTCTGTTTATACTAGTACTTAATGTACACAATACTTAATACAAATCCTATTACACTAGAATAGGTTAGGGTTATGGTGTTCAACGCCACTTTCAACAATATTTCAGTTACATCGTGGCGGTCAGTTTTATTGGTGGAGGAAACCAGAGAAAACCACAGACAAACTTGATCACATAATGTTGTATGGGGTACACCACACCAGAGTGGGATTCACTAGAATGGAAGTCCTAACTCTTAAATGTCGGCTTAATACAATATTAATTTAATAGATGCCAAATGTCTCCGATAACAATCTATAATGCACAACATACCTCTAGTCCACAATAGACTTATAGTCCAAAACAGACTTATAGTCCACAATATATTTCTAGTCCACAGTAAACTTCTAGTCCACAATAGACCAATAGTCCACAATAAATTTCTAGTCCACAATAAACTTCTAGTCCACAATAAATTTCTAGTCCACAATAAATTTCTAGTCCACAATAAACTTCTAGTCCACAATAAATTTCTAGTCCACAATAAACTGCTACTCCACACCATACTTAAAGTCCACAGTAGACCAAGAGTCCACAATAAATTTCTATTCCACAATAGACTTCAAGTCCACAATAAACTTAATAGTCTACAACAGATTTAAAGTCCACAATAAATTTCTAGACCATAATAAACTTCTAGTCCAGAATAGACTTCTAGTCCAGAATAGACTTCTAGTCCACAATAAACTTCTAGTCCACAACAGACTTCTAGTCCACAATAGACCACAATAAACTTCTAGTCCACAATAGACTTCTAGTCCACAACAGACTTCTAGTCCACAACAGATTTAAAAGTCCACAATAGACCAATAGTCCACAATAAATTTCTAGTCCACAATAGACTTCCTAGTCCACAAGAGACTTCTAGTTCACAAGAGACTTAAAAGTCCACAATAGACCAATAGTACACGATAAATTTCTAGTCCACAATTGACTTCTAGTCCACAGTAAGCTTCTAGTCCACAATAAACATATAGTCCACAATAAGCTTATAGTCCACAATAAACTTCTAGTTCACAATAGACTTCTAGTCCACAGTAAGCTTCTAGTCCACAATAAACTTTATAGTCCACAATAGACTTCAAGTCCACAGTAAAATTTCTAGTCCACAACAGACTAGAAGTTTACTGTCCACAATAAACTTACAAGTCCATAATAAATTTCTAGACCACAATAAACTTCTGACTTCTAGTCCACAGTAAACTTATAGTTTAGAAGTCCACAATAGACTTCTAGTCCACAATAGACTTCTAGTTCTCCACAGTAAACTTCTAGTCCACAGTAAATTTCTAGTCCACAATAAACTTATAATCCACAACAGACCAATAGTCCACAATAAATTTCTAGTCCACAATAAACTTATAGTCCACAACAGACTTATAGTCCACAATAAGCTTATAGTCTGCAATAGACTTTTAAATATGCTATTTTGCAGCAAGCATCAATCATTTACCTGTATCTTAAATGATATTTTCACCCACAAAAACACTATACAAAATGTTTGATCTACAAAGGGCATAAATCAGTAATAGTGTCAGTCCTATCAAAATAGACCCTGATCATGTATTAGTTACAAGTATATATAAAAGAGAAGAAAGATTTTAAGTAAAACTCATAAGACATCATGACAGATCAATGCATGGATGGACAAACTAACAACTACATGGATCTACTCTCCTTAAAAATGTATTGTAGCTTAAATAAAACATATGTTGTTATAATATACATCACAATATATGTCTTTTCCCTGAGTATATCCCATAAGTAATTTAATAATTCATAAAAGAACAAATAAATGTACATTGTAACGCTAAATTACTGGACAATGCTGTTCTTACAACTATTGGATGATTTTCAAACCAGATTTAAGACCATCAAGAAATGTCTTTTAACACAGTTTTCATATTGACTAGATTTGAATGAATATATATTTAAAGATTTCTGCTCTAATTATAGAAATTTAATAATTCTTGCGATAAGGAAGATTGACAAATTCTTAAAATAGTAATTCCCATTACAAAGCAATTTCTTTTGTCCATTATTACAAAATCATGAGAAAAATTTGATTTAATTTTTTTTTACAGCTGTTGAGTGAAAAAACATTTTATGGAAAAATACATAAATTCATTAAAATTTCACTTTTGAAAACAATTTTGAAAATAAACTAAAGGTTCACTTGAGCCTGAATCTCTCACCTAAACAACCTTTATCTAAAGATAACAATTGTATATTCCATTATGGCTTTGTCTGAGAACCATCTCTTAATTATGTTCTTTAAACAGATTCTGACTTGAAATAAGGCAAATTTAAGTCAATTTAAGAATTTTCTATATATTAGTAACAATGTTGGTTTTGGATGAAGTTAGAACCAATCAGATATATTTCAGAATGAGGACCACCAAAGGACTATCCTTGTCTAGTTTGGTTCAAATTGGTTGAGTATTTTCTGAGTAGATGATTTTTTATCAATTTTTTTGGCTTAAATACCAGTACACCTTAATCTGCAAAAATCAACAAAAGTGTAAAGTTGACAAAACAAAACATGAAATAAATCTTAAAGAGCTCCTAATTATGCCCTTACAGATACAATTTGAGATAATTCTGGCTTCAAATAAACCTGTTGGCCCATTTATGAATTATCTGTTTTAGTAATGTTGGCCATCTTGGATGGAATTATGGCCTCTATAATGCCATCATTTAGAATGGGAACAACTCAAGGACCATTCCTGCTAAAATTGGTATATATTCTCCCAGTGGTTTCTGAGGACAAGATCAAAATGCAAAGAGTAAATTCCAGAAGACAGACAGACACCAAGTAATACCAAAACCCCATCCTGACTTTTAGTCAGGTAACATACAAATATAAATAAAAGATAAAATACTGTATTTTTTTTTCAAACAATGACACCTGAAAGACTGATATGGTGAAACAAACCTTATTACATAGAGTATGTTTGCTAGATGGTGTATAACGCCACTTTCAACAATATTTCAGTTATATCGTGGCGGTCAGTTTTATTGGAGGAGGAAACCGGAGAGCCTGGAGAAAACCACTGACCAACTTTATCACATAATGTTGTACACCTCGCCCTGATCGAGATTCGAACTCACAACATCAGTGATGACAGGCACTGATTGCATAGGTAGTTGTAAATCCAACTACCATACGATCATGGCCACGATGGCCCTTAAATAATACAGAGTACAAAACAAATTTAAACTAGGATGAACTGTTTTAGATACCTAAAACTTATGTCTCCTCTTAATGCGGCCATCTGTACAACAACCTATCTCGAGAGACAAAAATGTTATGGCCCAGACAAGAAAATACTATTTAAAAAACAATTATTTGATCTTGAGGTCAAAGTCCCACGAAGGTCATTACAGTACGCGACACACCGCCTTATGGTCATGCACCCACATACCAAATATCATTGATCTATCTCAAAAGACAAAAATGTTATGGCCCGGACAAGAAATTACCATTTAAAAAACAATAATTTAACATTGAGGTCAAAGTCCAACGAAGGTCATTACGGTATGCGACACACCGTCTTATGGTCATGCACCCACATACCAAATATTATTGACCTATCTCGAAAGAAACAATTATTTGACCTTGAGGTCAAAGGTCAAGGTCCCACGAAGGTCATTATGGTACGCGACACACCGCCTTATGGTCATGCACCCACATGTCAATTATCATTGACTTACCTCGAAAGACAAAAATGTTATGGCCCAGACAAGAAAATACTATTTAAAAAACAATTATTTGACCTTGAGGTCAAAGTCCCACGAAGGTCATTACGGTATGCAACACACACCCTTATGGTCATGCACCCACATACGAAATATCATTGACCCATCTCGAAAGACAAAAAAGTTATGGTCCGGACAAGCTTCGCTGAGAAGAAGGCTAAAGCGGAAAAAAAAATCAGACTAAAACAATATGTCTCCCTTCGCTCGAAGGGGAGACATAATTATTAGTAGGAAGATATACAAAAGTTTAATGTATGGTAACCCAGTATATTTTTACATAAGACTTAGATATATGGTCCATTATATAATGCTATTATCATTCCTACTCTATATATATTAGAAGTGTATTGGCAGGTTGAACATTTTGCTACCTCACTTGTCTTGTTAAAATGCAAACTACAACAAACAAATAGATTAATATTGACAAAATGGTTAAAAAAAATATTATGCAAACAACATCGGTTTGAAATGATAATGTATTATTATGCTTAAAAAAAAAATTGAAAAAAACCCTATTGAGACTAAATAATTATTTTTCGAGAAATAACATGCTGATTGCAGAAGATGTATTACAATTTGTGAGAATTCAAATTAAGTATCGGTATGTATATTCTTAGATTTACAAATTAACCTAAAACATGCTGATTGCAGAAAATGTATTACAATTTGTGTGGATACAAATTAAGCATCGGTATGTATATTCTTAGAATTACAAATTTACCACTGTGAAGATAAAATAGACATTATTTCTTTCAGGTATATGAATTATTAGCTGTGAAACCGTAGCTCTAAATAGACATTTATTTTTTTATAGTCTACAAAAATTAAAAATAACAAAGGCAACGCAAAGCATGGCATATCCCCCCGCCTAAAAATTAGATCCTGTGACCTTGACCTTTGACCTTGAAAATCAATAGGGTTCCAGATTCTCTTAAGGTCTAAGTATGTACCAAGTTTGGTCAAAATCCATTGAAGGATGTTGATTCTAGTGTTCACAAGGATGTTACACAGTAAAAATTTGACCTGGTGACATTGACCTTTGACCTAGAAAATCAATAGAGTTCCAGACTCTCCTAAGGACTACGTATGTACCAAGTTTGGTCAAAATCCATTGAAGGATCTTAATTCTAGAGTGTTCACAAGGATGTTATGCGGTAAAAATTTGACCCTGTGACCTTGACCTTTGACCTTGAAAATCAATAGGGTTCCAGACTCTCGTAAGGACTAAGTATGTATCAAGTTTGGTCAAAATCCATTGAAGGATGTTGATTCTAGAGTGTTCACAAGAATGTTAACACGTTAAAAAATTTACCCAGTGACCTTGACCTTTGACCTTGAAAATCAATAGGGTTCCAGACTCTCCTAAGGACTAAATATGTACCAAGTTTAGTCAAAATCCATTGAAGGATGTTGATTCTAGAGTGTTCACAAGGATGTTATGCGGTAAAAATTTGATCCTGTGACCTTGAAAATCAATAGGGTTCCAGATTCTCTTAAGGACTAAATATGTACCAAGTTTGGTCAAAATCCATTGAAGGATGTTGATCCTAGAGTGTTCACAAGGATTGTGACGGACGGACGGAAGCGTTACTATATCCCCTCGCAACTTTGTTGGTGAGGGGGATAATAAGGACAATTTAGACCTACGGTTACGGAGCTAATGAATTACATGACATAGAGAGTAAAACAAAGTCCAGTACACTCTCAAATAGTACTGGGAACTTAAAGACTTTGTCTGGTTATATCCGAGATATTGTTTAATTGAAAAAACTTTGCACAATCCCCATAACCTCATTAAAAAAATTACCTTTATATTCACCATATTTCACTAACAAATTGTGGTCAATGACTTTCCTGGAGATTATTGGTTTGAAAATATTCTAAAAAATACAACTGATAATTAAAAAGATTAGTTATCATACAACATTATTTCCTTTATCGATTAGAGAGTGCATACCGTATATGTATGAACTTTTATAGACGATGTAATGCTTGGATAAAATCAT
This sequence comes from Bathymodiolus septemdierum, assembly GCA_963383655.1. Classification (NCBI taxonomy): domain Eukaryota; kingdom Metazoa; phylum Mollusca; class Bivalvia; order Mytilida; family Modiolidae; genus Bathymodiolus; species Bathymodiolus septemdierum. The sequence continues at coordinate 43,222,075 of OY726530.1, read as the reverse complement.
TGGACTTGAAATTAAAAATGTCATAAAACAGATTGTTTTTAATTACAACATTCGCCAAAAAATTGGTAAAAGCTAATCTATAATAAAAATGAGGTACAGTAAATTTTTCATTTAAATATTCTTCAATCTCTCATTCGGCATTTAGTTAATTGCTTCCACTCAAAATTATATACTATATGTAACCATTTATGCACACACCTAGAGGATTTAAATACAGTTCATACTTGTATGAAGGTCCGTCGTGGCCGTGATTGTATGGTAGTTGGATTTACAATGACCTGTGCAATCAGTGCCTCATGAATCCCGCTCATGGTGATGTGTACTCGATACAACATTATGTTATAAAGTTTGTCAGTGACTTGCAGCAGGATGGTGGTTTTCTTCGGGTACTGCGGTTTTCTCCATCAATAAAAATTATCGCCACGATATAATTGAAATATTGTTGAAAGTGGCTTTAAACACTATAACCCTAACCCATTCTCGTATGTAATAAGTCAACACTATCAACTACCCTTCTTGCTCCTTCTATTCTTGATATTCTAAAGAAACATATATCTTGAAAAATCCTAATGAACACCAGGTTCACTAAAAAAAATCATTAAATTGTTCAAAAGTTACAACTATCATTTAAAAAACAAGGTTCAATAAATACATTTATAATTCAACATATATACCACAAATAAAACTGATAACTTGCTATAACAATTACAGTAGTTGCTTTCTTATAAGGCCAGATTTCAGATGCACTGAGATAGTAAAATACATTTGTATTACTAAATTGTCCCCCTCAAGCGAAGCCATCCCTCTTATAAAGTCCTCTCTCTTATCAGGTCAGATTTCAGATGAAAGGAGACAGTAAAATACCACAGGCACTTGGGTCCAGGATATTTTCTTCTTCCTTAATTTTATCAATAAAATGTGCATCTATAATGTATATGAACCCGTTTGACATGCTTAGTTGTGAAATAAATGCCTTTATGAACTATGCCCCATTTTCCTAATACCTACTCTATACAAGGCCAGAATGTCAAGCTCGTTCTAAAAATAGCAGCAAATGTACTTACCGGTATCCCCGCTGTCATCCGCTAGAAAAAATCGTTTCTGATGACTCGTGGCATATTCCCGGTTTCCTTTCAACCTTATCTAACTGTTGAACACAAAAGTCTCTTGTGGCGGAGCTCTTAAACGGTTACAGTCGGGTTTGTTTCTCTCAAGCGAGCTGAATTTTCATCCGGGACGGAAGTGCTTTCAATTTTCCAAGGGATGCAACTTTTCTCACAAATCTGAGGATTTTCGAGTCGACTGAAACAAGGTAAAATCTTAATGAGTTACGAACATCAATTATTGGCACAAAAAACAAAAACTTGGAAAACTGAAAAAATACTTTTTCATACAAAGAATGGAAGAAGAAAAGCATTTAGCCACAGTTGAAACAAATGAAAACATGGAAAAAGATAAAATAATTGATAATGGAAACATTATTTCATGGTACAAATGTCATTTTAATTGCTCTGGTGAATTATCATAAAAAAAAAAATGAGGGGAAAAGGGGGAGCTTTAATAGGCAGAATTTCAGAGATGTGTTCAAAAATTTGAATCCTACAATACAAGATGTCATTTGATTTAAGTCTACAAATATAAAAAAATAATTGAAATTTCACACTTATGGATCCAGGGCTTTTGAAATGTTTGGAAAGGGGGGCTGACTGGGAGCTCAATTCCAGTCATATTACAGTGATTTCCTATTATTTCAATGTTTTTCCTTCTGTAAAGGGGGTGGCACTCATGGTGACTTGCTTAATTAAAATCTGCCACTCTCAGTCTTCGAAATTAGACACACCCTGGCCTAGGCCAGTAAAAATAGCCAAATAAACAGTTTTTAAAAGCCCTAAAATTGTATATAAATTCAATGAAAAATTGATTTTCGGGTAAGTAAGCCAAAAAGTGAAGGTGTCTTGCAAAATGAGGACCCGACCCATGCTTCCAAATTTTACAAGTACATGTATTAGAATCTTAATAAAATCTAGAGAATGGGAGGACGGAGGGGGGCAACCTAGTCCCTATTAGATCTGCCCCTGAGTATGTTACTGTATATTCAGAATACTAGTTACTTCAAATAAGCATGTCTCCAATAAAATTGGAAAGTTATGAGTTTATAGGGATTGATCATTTAACTTGCAGGAGGGGGGCTATGGTTTTTCATAAAAACTAATAATTTGATTTTCAAAAATACGACTGGAATATTCAACAGGGTACCAATTTTGATGCACTAGATATGCATATTACGTAAGGGGGAAACGATTCACAGTATATACCGAAATCACGATTATTTTGGGGACGGTTCGGTTCATGATACGTGGAGGCCGCTTACGATACAAACGATATGATGCTCATTTTTTGAAAAAAAATAGTGTTGAACTTCCGTTTTCTTCTTTTGGTGATCATTTAATTAATATTTTGAGAAAAGTGAATCGATTAATTTACACTTTTAAAATTAATTAATCAAATATTTATAATTTCCGCTAGTACGTAAGTGACCTCATATAAAAAAAAAACATGGCAGCGCCAATGTCGACCAGCATGGACTTCAAGGAATAATTAGTTTCCTATAAAACGTATTGTGATACGAATCATAATACATATCAAATATCGTGATACGTATCGCTTGTGGAAAAAGTGTATCGTTACATCCCTAATATTACGAATAATAAATTCTCGTCAGACTTGAAGTCGAAAGAGGGAACAAATAATCTGGTAATACGGAAGAAAAAACATATTGAAATAATAGGAAATCACTGTAATATGACTGGAATTGAGTTCCTCTTAGCCAGTCAGCCCCCCTTTCCAAACATTTCAAAAGCCCTGGACCCATAAGTGAGAAATTTCAATCAATTTTGTTTATTTGTAGCTTAAATCAAATGACATCTTGCATTGTAGGATTCTAATTTAACACATCTCTGAAATTCTGCCTATTAAAGCTCTCCCTCCCTTTTCCCCTCATCTTTTTTAATAATAATTCACCAGAGCAATTAAAATGACATTTGTACCATGAAATAATGTTTCCATTATCAATTATTTTATCTTTTTCCATGTTTTCATTTGTTTCATCCATTAAACGCTTATCTTCTTCCATTCTTTGGATAAAAAAGTATTTTTCAGTTTTCCAAGTTTTTGTTTTTTGTGCCAATTATTGATGTTTGTAACTCAGGAAGATTTTACCTTGTTTCAGTCCACTCGGAAATCCTCAGATTGCGAGAAAAGTTGCGTCCCTTGGAAAATTGAAAGCACTTCCGTCCGGGTTGAAAATTCAGCTCGCTTGAGAGAAACAAACCCGACTGTAACCGTTTAAACGCTCCGCCACAAGAGACTTTTGTGTTCAACAGTTAGATAAGGTTGAAAGGAAACCGGGAATATGCCACGAGTCATCAGAAACGATTTTTTCTAGCGGATGACAGCGGGGATACCGGTAAGTACATTTGTTGCTATTTTTAGAACAAACTTGACATTCTGGCCTTGCATAGAGTAGGTATTAGGAAAATGGTGCATAGTTCATAAAGGCATTTATTTCACAACGAAGCATGTCAAACGGGTTCATATACGTTGTAGATGCACATTTTATTGATAAAATTGAAAAAAAATAAACATCCTGGACCTGTGTAAAATACTACTAAATTATCCCCTCTCTCAAGAGAGACCACTCTTCTAATAAGATCACTTTTCAGATGCATCGAGATAAAATACTATTAAATCATCCCCTCTCTCAAGAGAGACCACTCTTCTAATAAGATCACTTTTCAGATGCATCGAGATAAAATACTACTAAATCATCCCCTCTCAAGAGAAGACCACTCTTCTAATAAGATCACTTTTCAGATGCATCGAGATAAAATACTACTAAATCATCCCCTCTCAAGAGAGACCACTCTTCTAATAAGATCACTTTTCAGATGCATCAAGATAAAATACTACTAAATCATCCCACCTCCAATAAGAGGTAAAATACAATATTAATAAATTAATAGCTGTAACCTAATAGATCCTAACTTTTCTAAACTATCTTTCATAATAATCCAGATTTTATGGTTCGTTTGGAATAATACACTGTATTATAATTGTAGCAAAGTCCACTATATCTTCTAATGGTATCTTGGTAATGTCATGTAAACACTGGATCACCTAAAACGATAAATATTTATTCAATCAAGATTTTGAATATTGCAAGACTCTTGATAAAAATTCATTAGTCCCTAAACAGCAGTCATTCATACCATGTCTATACTGCTGCCTAAAAAAAACAAAAAACAAAAACAAACCTAACTATGTTACAACAAAACATATAAGTGATAAGAAAAGAATTAATACCTCAATCCGCATGTTTAAAAAAAGTTATAAAGTATGGAAACCTATTTTCAAAAACAGTTGCAGCTAGCAAAGAATTGAATTTCTTTCTCATCTTAACAGCGACCTTTAAACTTTGTATGCTTTGCGGTCTGTAGAGCATACAAAGGTTAAAGGTTGCTGTTAAGTCATTTCATAACACAAGCAAACAGACTGACACTTCTGGAATTCATAAATAATATGATATTCAAACAGTAGCCAAGTCTTTCTTTATGATTTTCTTTGCTAAAACCATAAATAAAATTGATTGCTAAACTAAGAAGTGCATTTTGCAATTAAATTTTAGAGTCCTGTACATATACAGTTGATTGTTGTTATAGGCACAAATTATTTCCAACAATCTGATGACATATTTAAATCGGGTTTCTCTTTCATACAATCGAGGGGCCATCGTCATTGTGGTCATGATCGTATGATAGTTGGGCTGTTTAAAAAAAAAAAAGGCTAATTTTTAATAATTTACCCTGTGGTAATATTCTTGTGTTATTAGTTTATAGAATTTGTGATCAAAAAGGTTTGTAGTGTGTATATTTTACTTCTGTAAAATATTGTGGAAATATATTGTACGGAAAAAAAATAATTGCCAAAAATGACCTCAAATTTGTCAGGACTGCAACACCTTTTTGTGACACTTAAAAAATCCTTCAATTTTAAGGTATTAGTTAAATTTTATTTTTTGATGTCCATTATTCAAAGTTGTCATATCAGAAACTTTGAGATCTTGGCTTAATTTTGAACAACACAAAATATGGTCACACAGTAGCTGATGTTCTGTTCCTTGGCTTTGAAAAAAAGATGTACCATGTCAGGAGTGCAACAAATATTTTAGTAGGTTTGTATTTATAAATCAAAATAAACTTTATTAATAAACTATTAAATTTCAATTTCCATTTAAGTAACAAGTACAATATCTTAGCTTTCAATATGATAAGAAAGTTGAATTCTAGAAGCAATTATTAAACTGCAAATGCATTATAAACAAGGGCACTGCCAAATGTCAGGAGTGCAACATTGGTCTTTTTCAATGCCACAACTCTGTCAAACTGCAATTGATTTACATTTCTATTTTATATTTCATGTAGAACAGCCAGTAGAGCAGTTTATAGTCATATATATGTTTGGAAGACATAATACAATTCTCACAACACCTATTATTTAATGTCAGGAGTAGCAACACATTTTTGAATGTTTTTCAGTAACTGTTATATGCAAGATTAAAGTTAAACATAAACATAAATAGTTCTGTTAAGTTTAGAGGTACAGTGAGGAAATGTACAGTCAAACTTGTCTTAGCGACCCCCTCTATATAACGACTTCCTTTGTTAGCCGACCGTATTTATTCCTTCCCTGCGTTTTCCTGTGCATTCGACCTTTATATAACGACCCCTGTCTAACGCGACTAACGACCGTGTTCTTTGGGTAAAAATCCGTCATATAACGACTATTAGAGGATTATTATCAAACCGGAAGTTAGATAATAAATAAACATACACAGTCCCGACTTTGGAAAAATGTCCGTTTTGCTCAGCTGATGCAGCGATTGTTTCCAATATCCCTCTAGCTGATATTTGCATGATCTACTGACAACATCTCACTGCCAAAGTCCATACCTGTTACTAGTTCATAATAATAGATTTTTCATATTAAATGAAGTCACGATTACCGTTATTGTGTAAGACCGCCATTTTTTTTTTACAGGTAAGTTGTTCACGTGATGATTTATTATTGTTGTTTTGGTTTATTTGGGTTTATTTATTATTTATAATTAAATATTTAAAATTACTTATTATAGAAAATACCGTTTTAATCTTTCAGTTTTATAAATAAATAATCGTGATTTTGAAAATTATTGTATGAAGTACTGGTTCCCAGCATATATTTCTTGTCAACATTCGCTTAACGTGCTGTAACAGATCAAGGTAAACACATGCTGATTGTGTGATTAGGCTATTTATAGTTTTTGGCAAGTGATTGAAGTTTGAAAACGTTTTGTCAGGAAATCTCATTCTTCTAATCATAATGATTAATTCTAATTACGATAATAATTAAGATAACAATAGCTGTTGAAAGAAAGTAAAAAACTTGATCATTTAATATTCTTTTTTTTTTAATTTCACCCACAAAGGACGGAAATATTTAACGATAATTGAACATATTTTTTATTTCATTATACCTTTTTCTTGCCAGAATTTAAGCTCTATTCATGCATTTGTCCTCCACACGAACGGGTTACAAGTTGATGCGGATTATATACCCGAACAAGGTTTTTCCTCTCGAGATTTTGTGAACAAATATCATAACCTCTATTTAACGACCTATTTTCAGAACTCCCTTCAATGGTCGCTATAGACAAGTTTGACTGTATCATCAACAAATGCATATAATTATACTATAACTATTATTTGTCTATACATAACTACAAAAAAGAGGTTACACTCAATCTTCTTGTGTTTTATTCTAACCTTTTCAGACTGGAAATCAGTAACATACACTGCAGCAGCTATCACAGACACTGCCAACAAAAACTTGTCTGATTTTACTTGACATAGTGATCTTCTGAAATACAAAATAAATCATACAATACCTTTAGCTTTATAATGGTAGTCATGGGAACAGTAAATACTAAATAAAAATAGAGTACCAAACTATTTACAGTAGACAACAAATGTTACTATTATATCTCACTGTGTACAAATGTTTTCTATTGGATCATTTATAGTCACCTGACCGTAGACAATTATTGATGTGCACAGAAACAACACTCAAATTTCCACTGCACTGGTATGCTATTACCTTTAAGACCCTACTGGGATTGAAAATGTAGAACAGCAATAAAATCAGTTCTTTCACTTTAATTTGTGTCTAAGTGTAAGTTGTATAGTCTCTCATGTTCATTTACATCCATATCCTTTCTTACAACGATAACCCTATTGTTTACCAAAACTACCTCTAATTTGTTTCAACGGAGGTGTAACAATACTACTGTCACCTTTGACAATCCCTATTTTGTTGTGTTTCAACACAGATGTGACAATAGCATTGTCACACTCGCCAACCTGTCTTGTTTTTTTTTAATTTTTACCGACAATGTAAATATATTGAGTTTATCCAACCATGTAAAAAACTCCAAAAACAATTGCTAAATTTACTGAAAAGAGCTGAAACAATTATCGTTCCAATCAATTTATACTGTTTATTATTGTTCCCTCTACTTAATCAGGTACCAGGAGACTGTTTTTTGTGTACAAGACAATCAGGGTCAACTAAAGAGATAGACATCAATAATGGACACTCTGATAAAAGTTGTTTTCCCGATGACAAAAGCCCTTGGATAACAACCTTCTTAGGTCGACAACTATTGATGTCATTAGTGTTATTATTGCATTATGCATTGCTTGATGATTCTTTTCCTTTTAATACTCGAACAAACGAATGAAACCACATTTCCTGATGCCATCGTTGTAGATGTTTTTCAACCACCTGGTGCGTTGACAAATGCTTGACAAAAAATTATTAATTTGTCTTCCATAAAAAGTCACAAAATTGAGCCCTGAATTATTATAAAAAACTTAAACTCACACTTCTTCCTGTGATGGAGTTTGATGCTGTACTGTAATCTGGAACAAGTTCTTATAAATCTGAGAGAACTTTAGGTACACCACCTTCAACACTTTTAGTGATATGTCATGATAGACTTTAATCTCTGTATCAGGTTCATTGTGACCTGAAACCAAAAATTTTGTTATTAATGATTTCATTTTAACTTTATTTTTAAATGGTTGGTTGGTTGGTTGGTGCTTAACGTCCAGCGAGCAATCAATTTTTCAGCTATATTCAGGACGAGAACATCTAAAAATTTAAACGCCACAGGACTCAAAACGGGGAAAGGTGATGGGTAGGGACGGATATTATGATTAAAATTAAGGTTTCCTTAGCTGATTTTGGTTATCCAGTTAATAAAGGCCCTTCGGTTTTCTTGCTGCCAAAGACTTTTAAGTTATTTGAATTTAAATCTTTCAATATAACTGATTTTTCATCACAAGTGCACTGAACTGTATTTGAGAAAAATAAAATAAAGAAAAGTTCAATCTTTTAGCAGAAACAAAACATGCTTAGTTGGCTCTATTGAAACTTCAAACTAGAGGCTCAGCCCACTGAGCCTGTATCGCTCACCTGACAATAGAATGATACTGAAGCAAATTACAAAGGGAGATAATCATTACCTTAAAAAACAGCAGCCATCTTGAATGCCAGGTTTGGACACCTTACATAGATGCTTCTTTCCAAGTTTGGCTCCATTTGGCCAAGCTGTTTCAGAGGAGAAGATTTTTTTAACATTAGCCAATCAGAAAAAAGAATTAATCTTGGTGGCCATGTTTGTTGGCCGAATGGAACCAAATGAAAAAACTTTATAGAGGATCTTGCATAGATGCTTCCTGCCAAGTTTGGCTCCATTTTGCCAAGCAGTTTCAGAGGAGAAGATTTTTTTAAACAGTAGCCAATCAGAAACAAGAATTGCCCTTGGCGGCCATATTTGTTGGTGGAACGGAACAAAATGGAGACACTTTATAGAGGACCTTACATAGATGCTTACTGCCAAGTTTGGTTCCATCTGGCCAAGTTGTTTCAGAGGAGAAGATTAAAATATGAAAAAGTTAACGGACGGATGCCAAGTGATGGCAATACCTCACATCTGGGCCAGGTGAGCTAAAAAATAACTCCTAGACGGGTAATCAGATTTACTTCAAAATTGCAGGGCATGTAGATCTTGACAAGCGGAACATGTTTTCAGTTTACACTTAACATCTATCTCTTATAGTTTTTGAAATAAAAAACGAAAAGTATTAAAATTTTCAAAATTTGATGAAAAAAGGGCAATAACTCCAAGATAGGTAATCAGATTTTCTTCAAAATGTCAGGGTAGTTAGATCTTGCTGTGCTGATCATTTTAACCCTGTCAGATTTCTGATATTATTAACGTTTTTTGAGTTATTACCAAAAACGTGCAATTTTACCATATGTTCTATTATTAGTTACAGCGGTCCTGCTTGTTGGTTGAATGGAACCAAATGAAGAAGTTTTATAGAGGATCTTACATAGATGCTTCCTGCCAAGTTTGGCTCCATTTGGCCAAGCAGTTTCAGAGGAGAAGATTTTTTTAACATTAGCCAATCAGAAACAAGAATTGCCCTTGGCGGCCATATTTGTTGGCGGAATGGGAGGAAATGAAGAAACTTTATAGAGGACCTTATATAGATGCTTTCTGCCAAGATTGGTTCCATTTGGCCCAGTTGTTTCAGAGGAGTAGGTTAAAATATGAAAAAGTTAACGGACGGACGACGGACGCCAAGGGATGGCAATACCTCACATGACCCTTTGGGTCAGGTGAGCTAAAAAGTGAGCAATATGGTAAGGAAATTTAATTTGCTTTGCCAATTTACCAAGTATTTCTAGGAATTTAATTTGTTTTGCCAATTTACCAAGTATTTCTAGAATTGTTTCTATATAAACCAATGTAGATGGATCAGTGACATGAAAATTTAAAGTTTTCAAAATCCTCAACTCTGACTGAAGTATACTATCCTGTGTGTAGTGATGTCCTCCTTCATTCAGAAACCTCCTTGCTTTGGATATTGTAACAATCTGCAATCAAACAAAATATTGCTTTAAATAAATAAATAATTGAAATTTTACTTATTTCAATAATACATTTTTATAAGATATCTTTCAAATCCAGGTTAGGGTTATGGTGTTTAATGCCACTTTAAACAATATTTCAGTTATATCGTGGCGATTAGTTTTATTGATGGAGGAAACCGGAGTACCCTGAGAAAACCACCGACCTGTCGCAAGTCACTAACAAACTGTATTACATAATGTTGTATTGAGTACACCTTATCATGAACGTGGTTCAAACTCACGACTTTAGTAGTAGTGATAGACACTGATTGCACAGGTAGTTGTAAATCGAACTACATGTATCATACGATCACGACCACGACCACCCCTTCCTACACATATAGCAGTGAAGGAAGACAAAATAGGTTATATAAAGTCAAAATTTTGTTTTCTTCCATAAACATTTGAATGACAAACTAAATAACATTTCTGAACCATTTTATCAAATAAAAGGGTACATTTCAAGCCTGTCCAGTGGATAAATAAATTTAACAAATACATGTATTCTGAATGTTGTATTATATGCAATTTCACAAAAAATATGACCTTTCAGTATTGAAAAATGCATTTTTTTCTGGAATAGTCCTCATCATAATTCAAGTTTTGTCTACAGATAAACTATTTAAAGGTTTATTTTATCAGAAATATAATGTAAGTCAGCTTTTATATATTTATTTTTAATATCAAATTTAAGTGTCATGACAACGTTAAAATTATTCAGCTTTCTAATTCTAATTTAACCATTCCATATATGTTTGCATAGAGTAGTAAAATTAGTGATGTGTTCAACTGACCACAGTTACACCACAAATTGCTTGAAATTACATGTTGCATATTTCTATCATTATGACAGATTTATATTTTGAGTTGTCTCCCATTATATGGTTTAAGATAGGAAGAGTTATCTCCCATATATCATAATATTTTTTTTTTCTTCAAATAATGCAGTTATTCAAATAGTCAAACCTGCCTATGTGGTCACCTCTTTTAAGCAGTCCTAAAGGTGACCTCTTAATACAGGTTTGACTGTATTATGAATATGTTGCCCTGACACACTCTTTAAAACATTTGCAAATGTTCAACCCACATTATTTCATAAATATCATAGATATTTGCTTCCTGTTCTGTATCTTGTTTGTATATATACAATATATCCTTATGGAAAGCATCTTAACCTTGCTAAATAACAAAAAAATTGGTTTGGTTTTATTACATTTCAAATACAGGAAATATTACAATGTTTTTTAATACAATAATTCAAGAGAATTTGTTTTCACATAAAATATTTCAATAAACCCACCATATTAATTTCAATATGAACCAGCAAATGGTAGTTTAAACCTCATACAATAATATATGATTGGTTTGGTTGATTTATGGTGTTTAACACCACTTTCAACTGTATTTCAGCTATATCATGGTGGTACCTGGAGAAAACCAGACCTAGTACCAGTCACTGAACTTACAACTTTAGTGATGATAAGCACTGATTGCACAAGTAGTTGTAAATCCAACTACCATACCATCACGACCATGACAGCCCCCCAATAGTATTTGAGCCATTTTGGCTGAGCCAGAAGTAAATTCATTAAGAGTTAGAGGATACAGTGTTAAATGAAATGTTACACATGTAACAGACACCTTATTGCTAATGATAAAATATTGTTAAAACTTACCTTATAATGTGAGGTCAGTTTACTGGCAATCTGACAACAAGATACCAATCGTAACGTCACTTGATTCTTTATTCTACCTAGGATCAGATTCCAGTCCTTTAGCTTGTGCTTGCTTCTTGATTTTAGAACGTGTGAATATAAGTCATTAACATGCTTCAACATAAATCTAAAAATAATGACAGCTCATTCAGTATAATGAACTAATTTTGTATACAACATGGATGATCCTGATATAAAAAATAAAACAACTGAAAATAATGAAAAATAGCTGAAACCATCTACTCCCTCTTTCAAATTGGTCATTTTTAACCTGTTCTGACTGTGTCAGCAACTTTCGGAAAACACCTTTCAGAGGAAAATAGCTGAAATCAGTTAAATAACTGAAAAAATCATACCAGATAAAATTTCTACATTTTTTCTCAATTCAATATACTATCATTTCCTGATTTCAGCTTTAATATCACTAATAGATTTATCTAACATAATGATGTATAACCTTAAAATCAAGGTATAAAATAAGTGTGATATAAAGTCACAAAATATTCACTTTATTATATCTAAGTTTTTATTACTATACACCTCTGCTGGTGGACTATTAGTTCCCGAGGGTACCATCCACCCACTAGTCAGTGCTGCTTCGACACAGACAAGGTTTATTAAATATATTTAGGCTTGAAATTTATTGTTTCTAAATAACATAACTTATTGAACCTTAGGTAAATCTCCTGCAAGCATAGGTATACTTAGCCGATTTTTGCTATACTGTTTAGTCCTTTTACAATCTTTGACTTTGAGCATATACGTACCTGATGAAGGTTATTCCAGAAATATGTCATGCACCCTAAATTATATATCTCCATTTTTATTTGCATGATGTTAATACAGAATCGATAGGGATGATATTAATAAGACATTATATGAAAAATGTAGGTTGTACTCTTGGTAATGTTTGTTTGCTTGTTAATACCTTGAATAATTGAAGTAAAACATTTGTTTTTCTTTCATCAAGACCTGAAGTGATTGTTAAAATCCTTGTATTAGGCCTTGTACATCTGAATCACAACACTTATCATTGTTTAACATCAAGTGAACAGTATTTCAGCTATATTCATGACAATAATATGCTTACAAACAATAAATCGTGGAGGTAAAAAGTGTCTCTTGGGTGGGCTAATAGACTCGTTGCCACACGAAAATGAGAGATGATGAATATATAGAGTTAGGAAATATTGCCTTTCAATGTCTACCAATTACAACTCCTAACAAGCTTGTTCATTATGAGCAGGTTGTTCTTAATATACAAGGAGTATAAAATTATCTAAACAAAAGCCGAAAAGGCACTCATTAATAGTTGTGTGCTTGATTTAACTCACACAACAAGGGAACACCCCTTTCAGAGTGGTTGACCTTGCAAGATCACAAGTTCCCTCAGGAGACATTTATACAGGTTGTACACTAATAAAAAAAAAATGTAGTATGGTACTATGAATCATACCTGCCAACCCTCCCGTTTTGTGCGGGAATCTCCCACGCAAACGACGAAATTCCAGAAATCTCCCACTTGCCGGTCCGCTCCCGCGCAGGAGTATAGAATCTTCCGCATTCAGATATTTTAACCTGCAATGACCCGCATTCGTATTTCTCAGGACTTTTCATTACTGTCAATAGAAGTAAACAAACAATGGGAGATCATTTGAAAACTTTGGCGAGTAGTTTTGATGTTCGATTTATAAGTAATCGAAAATCATTTCTGCCATGTCAACTCTAACAAGAAAGAGGTTTTTGTCTGGATCAAGCGGCAGTGTAAAAAAGAAGAAATATAACTGCAAATTTCAAGCAGATTGGATGAAGGATTTTCAATTTTTACGACCAAGTTCATTTGGCAATGAATCTTCATTTTGCACATTATGCTCAGTCAACTTTTCAGAATTGGCAAATGACACTATATGCTCACTTATTTGTGCCAAACAAAATCAAAATATGGAATATTATGAGTATTGAAAAAGGCAAAAACAGCTTGTATAGATTATAACAATGAATTGAAGAAATAGAGTATATTTATTAACTCTTATTGGTGTTTTGTAGATGTATATAGTGTACAGGTCATATATTTAGGCTGAAAATGTCGTTCGTGCAAAATCTCCCCCTTAGCTGTCATAGTTGAGGGGGAGATCTCTCTCATTGAAGGTTTCAGAGGTTGGCAGGTATGCTATGAATATAATATCATTATGCTCATATGTAGATTTGTGTAAATGTAATCTGTGTAAATAATCATACATGGATGCAATAAGGCCAATAACAATACTTGTGTTTCTGCTAATCATTGCGACCCTAATCTTAACCTAATGTTTTATTGCCATTTTACATCATGCACTCTCAAGTTTTCGACAAGATGTCTCTGTTATATAACAGATCACACACTATAACATAAACATATATAACAGTATATGCTGTGTCTTATTGATCTATACAGCAACATTAATTTTCAACACATTATTTTGGGATCCCATACAATTAAATTACTTGACAAACCTATCAAATAGTTCAACAGCTGCAAACTGTGCTTCTGCAGATAACTTGAGTCTCTCACATGTCAGGAAAACAAACTCAGCTGATCTACCTGCTTTAAACAAACCCTGGAAACAAATAAAACCAACAAAAGTAGATTACATTAAATACAGAATATCAGATAGCACTGAATGTATATCAGAATCATTGGATAAATCATATTTACACATTCACCAATTTTATGGAAACTTGACCAGAAATAAATCATGTAAAATATTATCATATTAATTTATTGGCAAATTGGACATTTTCCCTTATATGTGTGGCGTTGATAAAGTCTGGATCACTGAATTGACCTTGATCCACAAAAACATTAGGTGAGTTCGTAACTTGCATGAGCAAGAACTGACTCTGATATTGAAAATTTGCAGTCAGCTCGACGTCAAAATGTTTGACGTCACCGATAAAAACAATAAGGCCAGTTTTGAAGATCTCGACATACATTATTACTAGTATCACAGCTCGTTCTTTCGGACTTGCTGCGATACCAGGGTGTCAAGCCAGTTTTGACCAAAATTATATAGGAAAATAGAATTTGTTGGATGAAAATATAGGATAAATATAGGGTAAATTTAAAGCATAATATTAGCAAAAATACATGGCCTCTACATCCATACTGCACCTCCTTTTTATTGACAAATGAAAAAGACAGTATCATTAAATTATAGTCTCTTATTGCTCTTTTAAAAATAAATAAAAATCAGAGAGTGAAAAAAAATCAACATTTGTCTTATTCAAAGGATTGAACATTACAGAAACATGACAACTGAACACTTTAAAGGACCAATTTAAATATAATATCTTCGAAATTATATATAATATTTTTGTGAAGAAAAGGGTACCTATTTAACTTTACAAAGTTTGTTGGAACAAATGCTCTGTAGCAAGACTTAAGGTTTACATTTTTTTTCAATGGCTCCTTCAAAAGATACATACGAGGGCTGTCCGTAAAGTTCGTGGACTATCTCAATAAAATCTGACTGACATGTCCGAAATAATTGAAACTAGGATATAATTAACTACATGATTTACTGATTAATTGTACAAAATTTTATCACAGTACATGCTTAAATAATCGTATTTCCGTCAATTTAAAAATCAATAGAAACTCACACCCGGAGCATGGAAAAAATTCCTGACGTTCAACGACGTCAACAGCAGTAAAAGTTAACTTTTCTCGAAGTAGTCCCCGTTCAACTCAACACATTTCTTACATCTCTTTAACCAGTCATCAAATATTTTCTCAAATTGTTCCGTTTTCATATTTAGAATTATATTCATCACTTCCTGTCTTAGTTCTGGTAAATCATCGAACCTCTGTCCACGGAGAAATGATTTAATGTACGGAAATACTGCAAAATCCATTGGCGCTAAGTCAGGGCTGTATGGAGGATGCTTCAGACACTCGAATCCAAGTAAATCTAATTCTAGTTGAGTTTTTTGGGAAGTATGTGCCGGTGCATTATCTTGGTGTAGTATCACTTGGTCTAGATTGGCAGCTAAATAAGAACGTTTCTTTCTCAGAGCTTGTACCAAATCTCGCCTCAGTACCTAACAAGATAAACAGACTTTTTACCGTATTGCATCTATAAAATAAAATCGAATTGATAATATAAAATTAACTCTTTCAGATGAACACATTTTTTTATTATGTTTATTATATTAGTTTAAATTTACAGGGAAAATAATTAATTCATTAATTTCAAAAGTAATTATTATGTTTATTACCTTGGAGTAGTATTCAGAATTGACAGTCTGGCCATGGGGAACAGCGTGTGTCAGTAGCATTCCTTTCCTGTCCATAAAGAGAATAAACATATTCTTTCCCAGTGATTTGGTTATTTTTGCCTTTTTTGGTGGAGGAGAGTTGCAGTTTTTCCACTGACTTGACTGTTGTTTAGTTTCCGGATCATAGTAGTGGAACCAGCTTTCGTCGGTTGTAATTATTCGGTCTAGAAATCTTATGCCACCACGATTAACTTTTTTGATAAATAGTTTTGACAATTCCACTCTTTTTGTTAAATGTTCAGGTGTAAGAATTCGCGGTACCCATCTAGCACATACTCGGTTCATATTTAGATCACTTCCTAAAATTTGGTGCGCTGTAGTCTTAGAAATTCCACATTTGTCTGCAACTTCACGGACTGTTAGCCGCCGATCACCGTTAATAACCTCCCGAACTTCATTTTTTACAGCATCGGATTCTCTAAACGATGGTCTGCCTTCCCGCTCATCGTCTGCTAAACTGTCTCTTCCGTCCGCAAACCTTTTGTGCCACTTGAATATCAATGAACGACTTACTTTACTATGTTTCTCAGACTGTTTTAAGAACTTGTGCGTATCTGTTAGCGTTTTTCCGATGTCCATGCAAAACTTTATCACAGCCCGCTGCTCCACCTTTTCCGCAAACGTCCTTTTTTTTAGTAATGCCGATCCTGTCTTCAGCGCTTCAAATCCATATTTCTGAGCCATTTCGAAACTTTGACTTTTCAAATTTAGCAGGTGTAACGTCAAGAGTATTGTCGACGTCATAGTGTAAGTTTCAGGTGAATTTTCGCGGAGTTTGATATTTAGAATAACAAAAATTAAAAACAGCGACTCGCATGTTATGTGGTATTTTTGCCGTGCTCCGGGTGCGAGTTACTATTGATTTTTAAATTGACGGAATACAATTATTTAAGCATGTACTATGATAAAATTTTGTACAATTAATCAGCAAATCATGTAATTAATTATATCCTAGTTTCAATTATTTCGGACATGTCAGTCAGATTTTATTGAGATAGTCCACGAACTTTACGGACAACCCTCGTACATGTAGTAATTAACTGGGGTTGTCCAAAAGCCCTGAAAGTTAACTTGGTATTTTTTATTTGATAGAACATTAAACATATTGTATTCAAGATGCATTATCCTAAACCAAGGAACCAGTACTGGGTTGC
Source organism: Bathymodiolus septemdierum (assembly GCA_963383655.1). Classification (NCBI taxonomy): domain Eukaryota; kingdom Metazoa; phylum Mollusca; class Bivalvia; order Mytilida; family Modiolidae; genus Bathymodiolus; species Bathymodiolus septemdierum. The sequence continues at coordinate 43,204,812 of OY726530.1, read as the reverse complement.
AGACCACTATAAAAATGGACATGTACCACAAAAAAACTACAATACTGAAATAAATATGCAATCATCTGAATTTAAACCCCAAGTCTTAAGAAAATTCAACAATAAAAAAGTCATATGAATGTATAAGATCAGCTAAAAACTATAAAAGTATCAGAATTAATATCTTGTATAGCCTCTATTTGTCATGTTTATATGAAATCTCCACTCAAAATTAAAGCTTCAACTTTTTTTTCTTAATAGTTTTGAAAAAGATATAGGATTTTGGGATGTAATATAGGAAGTTTTAGGCAAATATTGGAAATATAGCAAAATCTTGAAAATATAGGATCACTTGACATCCTGCGATACTAGCGATAATGTCTGTCTCGGCCTTCAAAACTGATGTTATTCTATATATATTAAACGGAAAAAAATACTATTATCTTGTTTAATTATTTCTTGCAATGATCGTTCCTATGTGCTCTATGATCAATCTAAATATGAAACATTGAAAAGCGTGCTTGCCTCGAGTGCATTAGATTGTAGGTTCGAGTCCCGGTCAGGTCAAATTCAAACTATAACGTAACTTGCTCTCTCCATGATATAGCTGAAAAATTGCTCATTTGGCAAGAAACAATAATCACTCACTCACTGAATCATTAAATACATAATATACCTCATGTTGAGGTGATGAATCAACATTCTGGGAGTTCAACAAGGCCAATGCTATTAACCATTCTTGTAAAATTTCTGGTGAGATGCCATTGCTTTTTTCATTAAAAATGGGTTCTTCTGGAGTTCCAAATATCTTGTCCATATAAAGATGTTGCAGCTGGCGTCACCTTAAAAATAAATTAATATAAACTTATATTCTGGTTAAAATGTCAAAAAGCAATGTTTCCACAAGGTTTTAGAAACCATAGCAAATCCAGAACTGCCTCCAGCTAGCCTAGGTGTAGTTGTTTTAAAACAAGTTCTGAAGGTGTCAGTTCATATTTTGCTATGTTACAGTTTATTAAGAATATTTAATTACAAGAATAGTTATTTTTTTTAGAGACAAATTTATAAATCCAATTATGAATTAGTCATACTTCTTTTAAAGAATAAAATTAAACTAAATCAATTAAATAAAAAATATTATCGGCAATGGATCATTATACACCACATCAAAAAATATTATCGGCAATGGCACCATTAATACACACCACATAAAAAAAACAAAAAAGAAAACCACACACACAAAAACTTCCACTAACTCATAAAATTAAAAAAGAACTCAAATAATCCATATACCGGTAATGATAGAAAAAAAAGTTAAAGAATTTGAGAAACAGCACAGACACCCTCAGGTAACAATATAAAAAATTCTAACAGTGTGATGGTCTAACACAAAGTAGACATCATCTGACATTTTCATTTCAACAGCCTCCCAACTGTAATGGTTAGAGTTTATTTTGATTGTGGATTTGATCCCTTAACCAAACCAAAATCTATAAAATTGGTATTTGCTGCCTCTTACTCTTAGCAGCATTTATAAAAAGTAAGAGCAAAGACTTGATGATGATCCCTTAATGGATCAAACCAAAAACTATAAAATTGGTATGTGCTGCCTCTAAGCAGCATTTATAAAAAGTAAGAGCAAAGATCTGCTTGCTTAGAATCAGGAGAAACTGTTGTTTCAGCATAAAAATCTGACTCAGAGAGTTAATGTATACTTAAGGCTAAAAAAACATTTCAACCTTCGCTGGCTTAAAATCAATAAAAGAGGAGGCAAGTTGTGATAAAAACAAAACGCACCTCGATTGGCCAGCATTTTCCGAAAATATTATCTCCTAGATCTCCTCAAAAACTGACATCAACTTTTTGTTGTTTTTGTTTAATCATGATTCAAGTGACGAGTGGACTGTTGAAAGTACAACCTAAATTTGCTTATTTGAAGCTACATTTGTAGCAGGGGTTGAAATATTGATTTATTTATCTTATTGCCTATATATGCGGAGAAACCTGCTGATATACCTTTTAGGTTTGGGAAGTATCGATTTCTAAAAGAAAACATTATGGAGTTGTCCGGTGTGTTGGCGCACATAAGAGTTCAACAGACTCTTTGTGATATACACTGGGATATTTACGAAAATACAGGGCATTCCACAGCAGTCGGGCACTGGGCAAATTGCCCGTCTAATTGCATTTCCCCCCGGCTTTGTTTTGCAGGATCACCCCTTCTACTTTAGAGTTATCACCTCCTACTTGAAAATGAGTGAAATGCCCTGAAAGAAAAAGAAAATTTAAAACTTCAATGTTCATTATATATTTCATTTCATTATACATTTTTACCAGACCAGGGTTCATTGCATGTCAATGACACCCTACTTCTTCATGTCTTTCAATGTCCGGTGTCTGTCTTAATCATTTATTAAAATTTAGGTTGTACTTTCAACAGTAGATAACTACAAATTATCAACTTTAGAACACTAACAGAAAACAGTTTAAACAAATGTATTACACGTTGTATTTATTGTTAACAAGTTTTGTCTTAAAACGTATTGTGTCAACACACCCGACTCGACAGCATTGGATAATCTTGTTTGGGAATACATGTATAAAGGATTTCCTCTTGTGGTATCAAATTTCACCACCAATTGTCTCTTAGTCTTATCTTTATAATTTTTTCATGGTACATTTGAGCACATATTGCAAAATGAGAATTCATGAACTGTAGCATTTCTAAAAAAAATAAAATTGTGTAGGGTAATCTCATTGAGATGAGATTATGGTAGTTTTCCCTACAAATTTTCTGTATCTACATCCTAGGATTATTTTGTAGGGTTGATATGATGTGAAAAAATGTGATTGTCCATGACGGCACGAAATCAACAAAAACGAAACGAAATCAACGAAATGAAAACGAAACCAACGAAAACAAAATGAAATAGACTGATATGAAGAAAATGGAAGGAAAAAAATAAGACAAAACGAAATAAAGAAATTAAAAAAAAAAAGATAATTTGTTTTTTAAATACAATAATTTTGATTAATTATAACCGAGAAACTCATCTTGCATGTCTGTCCGTTACAGTACTACTACTCCTCACGTACATTACCCGCAACTCAATTCAAGCCGGGTTTGCTTGCCGACAAACTTTCAGAAGTTCAAATGTCATATTTTTATTTGTGTTTGAGTGTGTGTCAGTATTTATGTCAGTTTCTGGGGTGGGCATATAGAAAAAAAGGGGGGATATGAGGGGGTATTTTCATAGATTGGGATATTGAGGGTTCATTTTTCGTCTGATTTTATTACGTTTTTCGTTTATATTCTTCATAAATTTGCCTATTCGCAAATCATACAGGATGGTCTCGGGTTTCAGATTCTGGGCACTATTTGACTACTGGAGTACTGGATTTTCCCGACTTGTCACGTTTAATCCCCATGCACCCCCTCCCCCCCCTATTTGTCAATATGACGGAACTATTAACGACTGTCATACAAGTGGGAGGTTTGACCCAACATTTTCTTGGGAAATGCCTGTACCAAGTCAGGAATATGAAATAGTTGTTTTCTAGTTTCACATTTGGTCATGTCTTAGGATTAGAGAATTTACATGTACCGATTGTTTTTATACTTGGTAACGTCTTAGGGTTAGACGAGTGGCATCTGCCTATCTGCTATCAGAACCCACCATTTTCCTGGGAAAATGCCTGTACCAAGTCAGGAATGTGTTGTTTTTCAGTTGTTCCGTTGATTGAAAACTCAGATGGTTGAGCTTCTTATCGGTTTTGTGTTTTTGTGGACTTTCCCTTTTGAATGTGCCATTGTTATTACCTTTATTCGGTAGTGTGCCAACAGATCTGGCGTAATGTCTTACAGTTGTTCTTTCCGAGATATACAGGGGTCAAAAAAACCCAACACTATAAACTTTTTATTTCAAATCCTTATCCTATTGTTCTATTTTGAAGAACTAAAAAAAAAACCAACAGCAACATAACAGGATGTACAGTGAGCGCCATCCTTACAGAAGAACTTCTGGAGAAAATAATGCTTGCAAAAACTAAACATAAGAAACTCTGGAAGTTTTATTGAAATCCATTCTGTTGTTTAGGAAGAGTTATGGATAACGCAACAGTATCCTCTCTCTATTGTATAGCCTTTTATGACAATTACATAGCCTTAAATGACAAAGTCCAAAAGTGAAGAAATTTTAGCAAGAACTGTTAAAATGGGAAAACAAAAATAGAAGGTGCACAATGCCATTTGGTACTAAAGAATTCATGAAATTAATGAACCTTGCCATATGGTATTAAAGATTTCCTGTAAGATTCATTCAATTCCATCAAGTTGTTAAGGAGGAATTGCATAGGCAGTGAGGGAAGCACTCACGGACAAATACTATATACCCCCTCCCGTTGGATAGCGGGGGGTATAAAAATATGTGCCGTATCAAATTTTATTAATACCGGAATTTTTTTGGAGGGGGGGTGATTTGGGGGCTTTTTTTTATATGAATAGGGATCAAAGGGAAAAAAGGTACTTTTACAAGATATGTAGATTTTTTTTAAATTTCTAAAGTTAATTTTTGATAGGATTTGTATACCTTCACCAAAAAAAGATTGGGGTATATAGGACTTCTGCTGTCCGTTCGTTTGCTTGTCCGTCCGGTTGTCACACTTTTTCGTCTCCAACACACTTTTAAATTTTGCTCGGACGGGGGTATTTATTAGTGAACTTTAACTACTGCACTTGTTATTTTAATTCCTCTCTTTTCAACAGACTTGACGTTGCTCTTATGGTTCCCAAATTTAAAAGAAGCCACTTAGTGAAAAGGACAGACTCCCGCTGAATAAATGCATAGTATAATTGTTCAATGGTGATCAAATCCTGTCCTCTCCTGATGAAAGACACTGAGACATGTGTGGGAAATAGTCTAGCATCGTAATTGTGAAAATAGGTTAGATTTCTTTTAGGCCCCTATTAGTTTTTCTTCCATTTTCATTTCGTTGATCACTTTATAGCCAATATATAGGTGCCCCCCGTGCCTGTGGTCTTTATTCAATTAATATAATTTCTGATTCCTGTGACGATATTATTAAATGAAAGTTCAACCTGTGATGCTCGTCATACTAGTGTCTATTAAAAGCATGTTGTCTACTAAAATTGTAGTAAAACTTAAAAGCATGCTTTGATCTAACTCTAAGACTAAACAAAGTCAAAGGTAAAATTTTCTTTTTTGGATCTAAAAAAACTTACAAAAAGTCTAAAATATGTAATTTGGAATAATTCCAAGGATCAAGTTGATTTTTAAACTTTGGAAACTCGCTCAGTCATTTTTCAATATCATGCAAATGAAATGTGATCTTAACACAAATTCATTTTTTGGTTAGTGAGAGCAGACGATGTTTTCCTCGCTTGCAAAAAGTTTACTTCCGGTTTCACTGGTTTGTTCCGAATGAACTTCCGCCAAAATTTTGGAACCAAACCAGGCTATGGAAACGATGATCTCCCTTGGCTATATACTCAGCCATTACAAAATATAGGGGGGTGCTAATGTGTGTATCGTGTTAGGTAAATGAGTTTGCCAGACATTTATTTATGGATATATTGTGACAAAATATGGATGTAGTTGTTTGAAATATATATTTCCCAAGGAGGTTTGTATTATTTTACATTCAACATACGTCTTCATGTAAAATTTTGGATGTGAAGTAAAATACAATCAAAATTTGGGCCAAATGTTACCAGCGAGCTGCTGGTAAGATCAGGACTATCAAAGACTGGAATGCTCTGCCAACTCACCTAGTGCATGTCACATCTGTGGACGAATTTGGTTCTCGTCTACAGAGTTTGACAACCTAGACATACACAGTGATTCCTGTTTTTATTGTTTTTAACTGTATATACGCACTTTGGTGCTGTTATCCATGTTGTTGATGTCACTTGCCTGTGATGCGATAGCCCTAGGCAGTAATCAAGTAGAAGTAGGATCAGAATCAGGAAGATTTTTAGTTTGACAAATTTTTCTGAATGGCTTTTTGTTCTTTTGTAAGGTAGTTTTACCTTAATAATTATATATAAAAACAGAAAATATAGATTATATATTTTTATGAAATAAATTAATTAAAAAAAACACGCGTTTTCTTAGAATATGGTAAATCCGAGGATTTATGATATGCAAAGCAGATGTTTGTTTACAAACAATAATTATATATATGTGTATTTTGTAAACAACTAATGGTACGTAGATACATTGTATCTAACATAGTTAACACTTAATCCAAATTTTATTTAGCATACATATGCATTTTGATTATTTTATTTTATGAATATAAATTGTTATTAAATACAGAGGATCTATTTAGATCATAGATGGACTTCACACTCCTTCAGGAGTACAGACAGTATTGTAAAATATTTATTTCATTTTTTTTTTAATCACTATTGGTTCAATTTTTTTTAACAAAAAGTTTTTCAGTAGTAATTTTATAATACTATATACAGTACCCATGATTATCTCCCTTTATTTATATTCCTTAAAAAGCATTTTTCCCAATAATTATTATTAATTCAACTTTTTGCATTTAACTGTTATATTTTGAAATTGTTATCAATATTAAACAATAATTTTTTTTTATGTTCACATTTATATGAATATTCATGTTTCCGAGACGTCAATCAGACTAAAATAACCGACCAATCAGCGCGCCGCATTTTTAATAAGATCAGGTGATGCCATCTTTGTCCCACAAACAAACCGAGTTGTGTATTTGTGGGAACGTAGTTTTATATATAAATTCTGCTAGTTATATCGCCGAAATGGTGCTTCAATGTTCATGGGGGACATGCAATTCAGATGAGCGATATCCCGAAAGACATTAAAAAACTGTCAAATGAAGATTGCTTATTTATTTTCACCAATGCCACGTTGGTCTGAGGTCCAAAAAATGTAGTCATTTAAACTACATATTTAGTCGACTTCGATTTGATAAACTCGGGTTACGCTAGTTACTAGAGTTCCAATCGAATGGTCCGAGTTACTCTGCAACGTCATCATTTTGACCTTTTGACCCAACTCGAGTTCAACCCACACCATGGGCAGGTTTAGTCGAGTAGAGTAAAAAGGAAATATGACGGAGAAAATGCGGTAAGGAAAAAATGAAAATGATTTTTACCAGATTTCGACTTCTTGCATTATATATTGTAATACAAATGATAAATTAATAGATTTATGAACCAATGTAATCAAAACTACACAATTTAACCGTTGTTTTTGTCGGAAATAAAAAAAAAGATGACGCAGATTTTGATACCGCATGGTCTTATTTGGCTATTCACATGACTGAGGATACATTCTATAGACAAGACATAAAACGAAAGTATCTCATTTCTTTTAGTTTACAGGGATAATAAAATGGGAGGATATGGGGTAAATGTACACGAGATAAAGTCCCAATCAATACAGGGTTTAACATAGCAAAATTGGAAAGGAACAACGCTTTTATTGTTGTTCTTTTAGTTTATATCTTGTTCTTCATTTTTACAGGGGTATAAAATACTAAAAATAGCGACACAGATAAAAGGACCATTGTCTTTTATATGCTTGTGTATGTAAAGCAACATATAAACAGCGATTCGATCCTGTCTGGGAGGAATTAACTTATTTCCAATGTTGTGTCAAGATTAAAACACGTTTTGCTTAAACTACGTTTTTAAATATCTGGTTGAATACATGGCAAACCTTCAATACTGTCCCATGAACAGTCGAGATCGAAATGCCAAATAAATTGGCATGGCCTCCTGGTTTGAAATGTACCATATTAACAATAACAATTGTTTTTCTGGTGGAATTTTTTCTTTACCACTAACATTATTGGAGGTTAAATGTTGTGCAATTGTCTGCAGAATGATTTCAAATGTTGCCCGGTCAATCCTGAAGTGCATGCGGAAGTCCGTGGATGAAAACTCTGGTACAATTGTCTCAGCAAAGTTAGAAACACGCGGCACGTGTCTTTTTTGAATACAGTTAAGAAGAATAATTGACAGATCTACGTTTCTTTTAATAAAATATAATATAGTGCCATTGTCATTCATCAATTCTTGAATGAAGTACTCCATTTTGAGAGTTAACCCGACTCGAGAGTTTCCGTTCGATTTGGCTTTTATGTACGCATGCGCATTTTCGCAAAACGTTTTCACGACCATATCAACGAGTAATCCGAGTTAATTAAATCGAAGTCGACCCAGATGTATCATTCAATCGTAACTACCCGGCCATTTTCGCTACCCTGCAAATAACCTCGTATGCATTAGGCGTATAAATTGCACTACTTTTCACATGTCAGTTACATGAAAGTTTGATAAAGTTATATTTTAAACAATTTTCTATATTTCAATTAAAGTTTTAATTAGCTTTGCATGATTAGATTTTACTTAGTATGTCTTCCATATTGGATTTTCGTGGACTATATTTTTGTGCGGCTTAACTTAACTTAACTTCCGGCAAACAATTTAAGAAGAATTTCTACTATGTACGTACGAGGTTATTTGCAGGGTAGCGAGAATGGCCGAGTAGTTACGATTGATGTATCATTGAGTCCCTTCATGTTTGAGAGGCATTATAGAGCCCCCTAAAATACATGAAGGCCAAATTATTTATTTTCTCGATAAGTAATATTAAATTAATTATTTTCACTGGCATCAAGAATAAATGATTTATTTACAAAATCGCCCATTGCCTTCCCCCCCCACCTTTTTTTCCCTCACACGCACATGTACACCCAAATCAAATAGTCGTCCTCTTATCATTTTTCGCAACATAAACTTTCTCAGCAGAAATTAATATTCACGTGAGTATTAGATTTATATAAATACAAAAGAATTGATTTCATAATATTTTCACGTGTCTACGAATGAATGAAGGAAGAATTTCAAGATCGTTTTCATCCTGTTTGTGCATAATTAATTATTTGGTAAGCAAAAGAGATAATATCATCTTAAATCAGAGCAATTCAGTGATTATGAACTTAGTAAACAGACGTTATCTTTGATAAATATCAATTGTTGTAGATCAGCATGTGCTGTCTGTTTACGTAGTGAGTATACACATACGCGTGCACGACCCGCTGTGTAGAATGGACAATGGTATGTATTGTTTATCGTTTGAATTAGCCTTGAAGCTGTATGATAGAAAAACAACAAAAATATGAAAGATTTATATACCCAGTTTTACAGGTACAGTACGATTCTGAAAATTTGTCATCGCCGATTTCGACATGAAGGTGGTGTGGATCTTGACTTTTTCTCATTGACCGCATCTTGCATCCACACGCATGGCTCCACGTGCTTCCGAAATTTTAATATTGTGGATATAACCTTGGGTGAAATAATTTAAACCCTTTTCTAAGGCCTTTTTGGACAACGATTCAAAGTCGGGTAAGAATGAAACTGCGATATTATCGGGAATTTTTCCTAAAGAATCGGACGCGAGCTTGGGATGTTGAGCAGCCATTTTGAAAATGTAACCGATAAGCTTGTGGCGCATAGCAACAATTGCTAAGGAGGCGGGACTTAAATTCTTATCTCGGAACTATCAATTATAGTTGCATTTATTTAAATTAAATATACCTACCTTGAAGAACTTTCGATTTATTTATATAATCAACGCTCACTTTCTAATAAATATATTGCCGAATTTCCTTCGATATTTTCCGTATATTACAATTATACTTCGGTATTTTCCGATTTATTTCGGTCGATTCTAAATTTGCATAGACACTTCAAATACGTCAAAAAATTATCCAATGAAAAGTTTCTCGATATACGAGAACTAGACGAGAATTTCCTTATTTATTATAAAATCCCGAGATACATCGAATGGTAAAATCGGCCATTTTCTAGCATCATTATTTGCTGATTCCATCACCTTTCACTATGACATCCCCTGACCAAACCCCATTTTCAGTATTTTGACAGCAAAACTGTTCACATGAAATATATGCATGCATGAATCAATGTCAATGCTATAATTCTGTCAGTATCTATGTTGTATTTCAAGGTATGCATTAGTTGGAGGAAATTGTCATAAAGATAGAAGTTTGTTTTAAAATAAACTGTAGCAGTGTAGGAAAATATCGTTCGGCTCAAAAAAAAAAAAAAAAAGAGTCCGGCCCTATGTTGGGCACAAGTCAGTCCGACCTAAGTCGATCCGTCCCTCTCAATCCGTCATTAAGTCGTTCCGGTCCCATTAATGATTGAAGGATGAAATGTACTATTAATGATTAAAATAATTATTTTCTTCTTCTTCCACATGATTGATGTCAATGATGATGATTATCAGATTAATCTCATTCCGAAGAAATTTTCTGTCAGTTTCTACATTCTTTGATAGACCTTGAAACGAGATATAGGATGTAGAAACTGTCTACGAGATTAGATATCAGATATTTTAAAATAATAATCTCTGAGATTAGACTTCTGAAGAAATGTTCTGCTCAGTATTTCCAACCTAATCTCGTCACAAGCACTACACAATAAAATAATCTGACCCCTGGTGCATTCCAGTGCACATTTTACAATAGTCTGATTGTGTCAGACCAAGTGCAGGGAAGCTTTAATATACATGTATAAACACATTTTCTAGTTCAAATTAACGTTAGTTGATACAGAATGGACAATCCAGAGAAACCGGCAACACACAAGACAAAGAAAAACAAAACAAAAACAACGCAACTATTGTTGGACACCACTATATGAATTTCAACAAACACAAACAAGGTAAACAAGACATGAGCCCTCCCACAAACAACTGCAGGTAAAGACAAACTGAACAACGTTTTTATACGGAAATCGTAGCGAACATCACAACACAGGACTCAGAACGTAAAGACAAATAATGGGACAAAGCTAAAAAGATGAGCAACTCGAACTCCACCAAAAAACCTGGGGTGAACTCGGGTGCTCGCGAAGGATAAACAGTTCCTGCTTCTTATAAGACACCCGCAACAAATAATGACATTTTCTTATCTTTTACAGCATCTACCAGATCAGATCATCCAATATCAACTTCGAACTGTCTTTCATTGCATTTGAACTCAATAACTGTACCACATCATGATAAATTTAGTGACGTTTTTAGCTATTGTCCATTTCCCAAGGTCAATAATTGAAAAAATTATTCAACACTGTTATAAAATCTGACATCGAGAAGAAATTTTGAGTTGTTTTTGTTAGCTTGGGTATTAACATATCCTTATTTGTTATCAAAACCAATTTAAAAACAAAGGAATATAATCATCAACCAATCCTCTATATTGATGAAAGGCTGATATCAAACGATTGCGACCAATTAAGTTTTCATTACATCATTAAAAAAATGTACATGTATTATTTACATCGATAACATTGATTCCTTTTTACATATATTGGAACTTATGCAATCTTACACCTGAGTTTTCCCCGACATCCTGTGTCATCTGACAAAAATTGATGGTCCCAAAGTATTTCTTTTACACTCTTTGTTAAAAAGTCTTTTCTATTCCAAAACCTGTCACTTCTGACATCCAACACTGTTACACTTAATTAATCCTGTCTTATCTGACTCATTAATCTTCTAATTAATAAATTACCATCCTTCCATGTGTATCATTAACCACAGGGTATAAATGAAAACAAGTTGACAAGATTTCAACTAGTGTACACAGCTCCAAACATTTGATAAATAGGGAATCAGACATGACCATGAACTTTTGTGTTAGAGTTTATTCAGGGTTCAGTTTATGCACAATCACAGTTTATTCAGAATTCTAGGTATCATTGAGTTAAGATCCTGTTACAGTTAAACCTGTCTGAAGCAAACATATGTGGGTGCCCACTTTCTTGTTTGTTATAGACAAGCATTGAAATGAGACAGGTTACATTTACTAAGTATTCAGACATTGTGGCTAAATTTAATGGTCAGTTTACACAGGTTTCTGGTTTAATAAGGATACATGTACATTGTATAGAAATAGACTTTAAGCCCAAATAGACTTGCATATATCCTGTTTTTTTGTGTAAGTTTTGCTCATTAATAAGTAGCATAATATATCTATTTCAGAGAAAGAGAATGACCTGAACTTATTTTGGTACTAGTAGATTTCTTTTCTTAAATAAAGATGATTGCATGGATCATGGTTGGTGATTTGATTGGAATTATTCAGGTTATACAGGAAGGCCAATGATTAAAGAGGAAGAAGACGATTTCTCCATGAAATCTAGTTTACGACAAAAACTTGCTTGCCTTCGACTCAACTGTAAAATACGTGATCAAATGAAGACAAAGAATTTTTATATCCTCATCATTGTTCTTGGAGCAACAACATTATCACTTTGGTTACTTAGCAACCCTTCTCCAAATCTTCATACCATAGTTACACAAACACATATACAGATTAATAATATAAAGAACATTCCACAGAACATTCGTACCTCCAACACTGAAGAGTTCAAAGTAGACCCAGATTTGCTAGAAGATTTAGGATTTCATGAAACACATTCTATATCGTACAAAGATCCACTGAAAGGTTTACATGACTTGATGGTAGGAACAGCAATAAAACCAGGACGTTACGATGATAGTATGAATCTGATAAAATCTTGCCAGACTCATTTACCATCTGTAATGGTTCTAGTTTACGACCTTGGAATTGATTATCATCAGCATCATTTGGTAAGAATACTTTTCAGATCACATGAATCTATGGTCACCACTTTGTGTTCGTGCTGTGTCTAAGCTTTTCAGAATCCAATATTCTTCTTTAAAAATCACTTGGACAATTAGAACCAAACGTGGCTTAAATCATGGTGTTATACGACCAAAAATTATTTGCCGTCGTATGTTTTGGTGCTGTTGTCGTCATTGTCCATCTGTAGAACAATGATTTGGAAAAGCATGCACATTTTATGTATTTTCTTCGAAAATGGTGCCTATAAATGTAAATGTTTATCCGACGCACCATATATGGTGCACACTACATTGTATATTTTTTTGTCGTTATGATGATTTAAAATCATAAAAGCCATGAACTTAGCTATTTTTAGAAACTTCATGTTTCATCTTATGCATTACAATTAACACTATTCAACAGAAATATATAATTTGATGTTTTTATGGCAACAGAATATTCAAAAATCAAATATTCAGTCGTCATTTTGAGTAGAAAATATACGACAAAAATTTCTCCAGTCATGATATTTCACATGTTTTAGCTCACTTGACCCAAAGTGTCATGTGTGGTATTGTCATCAGTTCACTTGGCGTCTTGTTGTCGACATCAGTAAACTTTTACATTTTAATCTGAAACCACTGGGCCAATTTGAACCAAACTTGAAATGTCAATGTTGGTGATTTTATTTATCAAAGGATACGTTGATTTACAGATAAAAGCCTTTTGTAATGAGACAAGAAAGTGTTTATTGAAGATGTTTGAGTATGAAGATTACCCATCACATGTAAAAGATCTAGAGATAAGAAGTTATAGACCAATAATAATACAGGTAACTTCTTAACTAGTTTAACCACATTGGTGGTGTAATGGTTAGCATGGTCGCCTTGAGTGTGGTAGATAGTGGGTTCAAGTCCCGGTTGGGTCAAACCAAAGACTACAAAATTGGTATTTGTTCCTTCTCCACTAAGCATGCAGCACTATGGAGTAAGAACAAAGACTGGTTGGCTTAAAATCAGAATAATGTGTCTTGAGTGGAGCGACATTTCTATCCGCTGAAGGTTGTTTCAGTGAGCTAACACTGTAAAAATCCAACTCAGCATGTTGGTCTTGTACAAAGTGGACATCATCATCAATTCATCAAAAGGTACCTTGTTCTCGCCATGATATACAGTGACACAGACTTGGGGTCAATTACATTCAAATGATTACATTACATTACGATTACATCAATTTTCAAATGTAATCGATTAAATTACAATTACTTTGTAAATGTAATCGATTACATTACTGATTACATTTAATGTCATGACAACCAATATATTAGTGTTTTTATGTTATTTTGTCTCATGTTTATCTGTCCAATATCTCTTATTTAATGTATTTCTTACTCAGAACTATGAATTACAATTCAGTTTTAATGTGCAATAACATACAGTACATTGTAAATTATAAACAGCCATTCTCATTTTTCTTTTTTCAAAAAATATGTTGTGTCTTATTACTATAACCAATATTCATTCCATCTTATACTATTAGTAAATATTATAACATACATTTGCACATTTTAATAATATATATCAAATAATTTCAAACATCCTGTCAAAAGTTTATTGTGGATAATAAACTAGCAGTTAACCTGTGCCACAGATAAAATTTGTAATTATGGTCTTATTTATGACACCAAATTATGTAACAATCACCATTACTAAATTTCACACCATTTCAATGTGATATATAATTCAGAAGATAAAAAAACAAAAGTCATTCTGGTTCTAAAAACTTGCTTAAAAATATGCACAATTTCTCAGTCTAAATATGAAAACTAAATCCTTAATTTATGTAAATAGATTTAATAAGATATTCATTACAGGTTGCATAGTAACCCACAAATAATGAAAATGATCATATAATCCAATATTAAAAGGAAAATCAGCACCAAAATAAAAAGCAGAAATATCACATATCTCTGAATATCAGATACATTGGAATATTCGTTAAAAAAAATCAAAAATTTTACAAATATTACAACTTGCTATTTATCACTCAATTTGTATGTAGGATTGAAAATATTTTATTATTCTACTATATAATTTACATTTTGCTTTTTATATAATATCTTTATTGAAATTTAGATCTCTTTTTAAACTTGTATAAGAAATCTTCATGAGATGCCTATGTTTTGGTTTATATAAAATATTTCTTTATCTTATGGGAATCATGAGGACATGGCGATAGTCTTTCATAGAAACAATTTCATATATGAAATCTTGAAAGTTGTGTCAGATAATTAAAATTTTTAGAGCTTGTTGTGTTTTACACAAGACGACAAACTGTTTTCACTGAAATTTTGAAATCCTAAAGTAATTGAAATTGAGATATTATTTGTTAGTTCACCTGGACCTTTGGTCCAGGTGAACTATTTCCATCACTTGGCGTCCGTCATCTGTAAACTTTTCACATTTCAAGCTTCTTCTCCGAAACCACTTGGCCGATTGGAACCGAACTTAGCAGGAATGTTCCTTGGATGGTCCTCTACAAAGTTACTGTTTTTCGTTCCAGTCGGATATTCAATATGGCTGCCAGGGCCAATAATATGCTCTGATTGGCTGAAATTTCAAAGATCTTCTTCTCTGAAACTAATGAACTGACTGAACCCAAACTATAAATGAATGATCATTGGAATGTCCTTTACCAAGTTACTGTTTTTTATGCCGATCGGAAATCCAAGATGGCCGCCATCGTAGGACATAGATTAACATTGGACCCTATGGGAAAATGTTCAAATGCCTTCTTCTCAGAAACTACAAATATGATTAAAGCCAAACTGTACATGAATGTTCATTGGATGGTCCTCTACAATCTTAAGGTTTTTTGTTCTGATATGAAATTCAAAATGGCGGCTACGGCAGGACTTAGTTTAACATTGGACCCTATGGGAAAAATGTTTCAAAACGCTTCTTCTCTGAAACCACTTGGATAATTGAAACCAAACTGCCCAGGAATGATCATTGGAAGGTCCTCTACAAAGTGTTTGTTTTTTATGCTGATCGGAAATCCAAGATGGCCACCACCGCAAGACATAGAAAAGAGTTGTCTGCCCCTGAGCATGAAGGCATGAAAATTTTGTAGCGGGAGACAGAGCTGGGAGAAATGTTAATTTAAAGTGTATTATTCATAAGGATAGTGGTTCATATTGTATATCTAACATTTATTAGCGTTTGTAAAGCCACGAAGCCCAAAAATAGTATACACAAGTGAATTGTATGTGACATATCTACATAAAACGTACGAACAATGGAACCACAAACAACAACAAACAAAATGACCGATCCCTCGGAGCTTGAACAATCAACTCCTCAAAAGTCTCAATATATTTCTGGTAAAAAAAGAAGCAATCCGGACAGTCCTGATAGCTACTCACCTTCTGACAAACAACTCGAGAAACAACCTAGAACTTTCTCTCCTCTGTCGAAATCACCCGACAATGTCATTGTTGACCAAGTCACGAGTGATACGGTTGTTCAGCTTTCTGATGTGGTCTGTGCTACCCTTAACAATCCCGATTCATCAATCATACCTACCATAGCAGAGAAAGTCATCCAACTTATGCAACCAAAAATTGAACAAATGGTGAAAGATGCAATACAACCACACCTACAACCATTGCTGGACAAACAGGTCATACTCGAAGAAACAGTTAGTCAACTCCAAAATAACAACGCCAATCTAAAAGCTAAAATTGATTTAATTGACATGAGATTGGAAGAGCAAGAACAATACTCTAGAAGGACCAGCCTTCGTTTTCATAATGTTAGAGTACCAACTGATCAGAAAGGTAACATTATCCATCCAGTCGATACAGACGGTATTATCTTAAAAATTTGCAACAAAGATCTAACTGTGCCATTAGACATCCACGATATAGGTAGATCTCATCCAATAGGCGAGGCAAAAGATGGTAAAATATCCATCATAGTGAGGTTTCTTACTTACAGGCAGCGACACATGGTTTTCAGTAACAAAAGGAAGCTAAAAGGTAACAAAGACAAAATGTTCATAGCTGAAAATCTCACTAAATATAGATATGATCTTTTAAGACAGCTAAATGGCATGAAAAAGATCAATAAGGTTCATTCTTTCTGGACACATGATGGCTCCATACTAGTAAAGGAAAGGGAGAACTCCAAAGTCAAAGTGATTAAGAATCAGTCAGATGTTGACAAAATGGAATAATAAAACAAATATTGTAAAAATTAAAGATATTTTGATATTTTTGCTTTGATATTTTGCTCGCATTGTAACATTTCTTCTTTTTTTCCATGACTATTGTATGATTATGTTATAGTTTGACTTATTATTATTTTTCTTGATTTATTATTGTTATAATCTCCCCTTCATTTTCCTCCAAGAATATATATGTAAAATTATTTATAGTTTTTTTTTTTTATTATTATTACGGTGCCAGATTGAGTTCAAATGCTTACATACCAGTGTTTATGTTTACATTGTACACGTGCTCTTATTGACAAACATTGATTGTACGTGGTTAAATATAGAAAGTGAGTTATCCATAAGACCTCGTGACTACCAAATAGTTTACTCCTTTATATACACTAGTCCAGTGCAACGCTTCAACGCACACTTGATTAATTCATTGTGTTTCTTTTTTTCTATCCATCTCTACATTTAAATAACGCTGTTTTTATGTTTGTACAAGCAATATTCCCTAAAAAGTTCTATTGATTAAACTTATCAAAACATTTCTCCCTTAACAAACCACTTGTTTGACACGATGCCAAACACAATATTGTACATAATACTTCTGTACGTTTTACCGTTATATATTGTCCTTTTCAATTGTGTTAGTCTTTCGAGGTCGGTTCGATTGGTTTCTTTTTTTATTTATGTGACAGATAAGCCCAATTTGTTTTATTTATGTATTTGTTTTGATAATGGATAGTGATATAACATCACATAGAGTTGTAATTGGGCTTTTCTACCATAAAATCAGTGGAAGTAGTTTTAGGAAAACTTCCAAAGTGTCTATGAGTTTGAATGATATTATAGATTTTATATTGAATTGTATGTATGTTATTATTAGAAAGGGTATGTTATTGTCTAGAACAAATTTTGTTATGATGTCAAATATTATGCTGATGTTTTTATTATTATTGTTTCTAGCGGGGGATGTTGAGAAAAACCCTGGCCCTATGGGCACACCAGTCTCGGAAACCAACAACAAATCTTTAACAATTTTTCATTCAAATATAAGAAGCCTTCGTAATAAAATAAATTATATATCAGATATTATTGAAGACTTTGACATTGTATTTTTTACAGAAACTCACTTAGATTATTTAATACCGAATGTAAATATTAAATGTGAAGGATTTGAAACTCCAATCAGGAAAGACAGAAACTCGAGTGGTGGTGGTATTATATTGTATTATAAAAATTATGTTAACATTTCACGTAGGCTTGACTTGGAACACTCTCAAGTTGAAAGTATGTGGTTTGAACTAAAAACTAAACTTAGTCCTATTCTTATAAATATTAATTATAGGTCAGAAAGAGAGTCTCATATAAATTACTGGCAGTTGTTCGAATCAATGATAACAAAGGCCTTGGATGAAAATAGTCGAATTATCTGCCTTGGTGATCTAAATAAAAATTTCATGGGTCAATTACCAAATAATGTAAATGATATTTTTTCAATTAATGGCTTAACAAACATTATTAATAAGCCCACACATTTTGATTCACGAACAGGAAATTCTTCTCTCCTGGATCCGATTTTAATCACAGATAATGTACCTTTAATTGATTCTGATACAATTCATATTGATAGGAAAATTAGCGACCACGAGGGGACTTGTGTAACAATAAGGTGTGGATATAGCAACTTGAAGTCATATCAGCGTACAGTGTGGGATTACAAGCGGGCGGATTTCCAATTAATGAAAAAAAAAATAACTGCCGAGAATTGGGAAATACTTATACAAAATGAGCGTGATATGAACATTGCATGTACAAATTTTACGAAAGCTTTTCTTGATATTTCAGAATTATGTATTCCAAAAAGGGAGGTAACTATTAGGAGTAATGACAAAATATGGTTCGATTCTATTTTACGGAAAGAAATTAGAAAACGCGATAGATTACGGAAAAAATATCTTTTAATTAAGAACGATTCTTCTAAAGAATTGTATAAAAGACAGAGAAATTTAGTTAATAATAAAAAGAAACAGGCGAAAGAAAAGTTTTATGCAAATGTTAATGACAACTTAAGTGATCTAAAATCTGTAAATAGTAAGCTGTATTATAAAACTATTAATATGTTGCTCAAAAGTGAACGCCCAACTAATGACGTACCCCCTCTACGAAATCCTAATGATATAGTTACCAGTAATTTGTCCTATGAAGGCGTCGAGAAATGCGAGATATTAAATAAATATTTTTGTTCTATAACAGATTTAGAAGATGATGAGATAGATCTCCCTGATTTTGACGATAGGGGTTGTAATACTTTAACTACAATAGTAGTGAGTGAACAAGATGTAATTGACGTTCTAAATATCTTGGATCCCAACAAAGCTGTTGGACCTGATATTATTAGTAATAAAATGTTAATTGCTGTTAAGAACGAAGTTGCAAAGCCATTGTCTTTACTATTTAACAAATCTTTTCAATGTAAAATATTTCCTAACAACTGGAAAATTGCATTTATAATTCCGTTATTTAAAAGGGGCGACAAGTCTTTGCCGTCAAATTATAGACCAGTATCTCTCCTTTCATGCGTGAGCAAATGTATTGAAAAAATAGCTTTCAAATATATCTTCAACCACTTAATATTTAACAGCCTTCTCTATAAGTTTCAATCTGGCTTCATTCCAGGATATTCTACAACTCATCAACTAGTTGAATTATATCATAATATTTTGCTTGCATTAGATAACAAAGAAATGACTAGTATTACTTTTGCTGACGTGAGCAAAGCTTTTGATCGAGTTTGGATTAGAGGTCTCATTTTAAAGCTGGAAAGATATGGTGTAAAGGGAGAATTATTGTGTTGGCTGAAAAGTTACTTAAGTAATAGATGTCAAAGGGTTATTATTAAAGATGCAATTTCTAGTGTTGGAGAGCTCAAGGCTGGTGTGCCCCAGGGGTCAGTATTGGGTCCCTTGTTATTTCTTATATTTATAAATGATATAGCGGATGACATGCTGTTTGCTGATGACACGTCAATTGGACATACCGCGCATGATGAAAATACACTAAAAAATATGATAAATATTGATCTCAAATATATTCAAAAATGGTCAAAAAGATGGCTTGTAAAATTTAACCCAAGTAAGACTGATATTATGGTTTTCAGTGCTAATAATCAGCAGAACGACTTGATTTTTGATTTTAATAGTACACTTATTCAAACAGTAAACACTCACAAACATCTAGCAGTAATTTTTAGTTGTGATTGTAAGTGGACTAAGCATATTAATACCATAATTGAAAGAGCTTCAAAACAATTAAATATTTTGAGAAAATTAAAATTTAAACTTAATAGGCAATATCTGGAAAATATCTATATTACATTTATTAGACCTATATTAGAATATGGATCTGAAGTGTGGGATAATTGTGGAGCTGTCAACTCTGATAGATTGGAAAAAGTACAAACTGAAGCTGCGCGAATAGTAACAGGGCTTACTTCATATGCTAGCTTAGATTCTATTTATTGTGAAACTGGGTGGGAAAAGTTAACTGTAAGACGGGAAGTTAAAAAACTTAACTTATTTTATAAAATCATAAATAATGAAGCCCCAGAATATTTATCAGAGTTGATACCCCCAACAGTTGCCGAATCGAATAACTATAATCTACGAAATCGTCACAATATAAGTCAACCAGCAAACAGACTATCAAAATACCAAAACTCATTCTTTCCGTCGACTATTAAGATCTGGAATACCCTTGATTTAAATATTCGAGAAGTTCCAACCTTTTTCACATTCAAAAAAAGGCTCCAATTTATATATTTTAGAAATAAGAAAATACCATGTTACTTTTCGTCAGGTGACAGGTACTTGAATGTTTTGCAAAGTAGGTTAAGAAATAGATGTAGTGCATTAAATAGTGATTTATATCGTGCTAATTTGATTCCGAATGCATTATGTTCATGTGGAAAATCGGATGAAACTGCTAAACATTTTTTATTACATTGTAAACATTATATTGTACAAAGGAATATTTTTCTTATAGGAATTCGAGAAATTAGTAATGATTTACCAATCGATGAGCTTACTTTATTATCTGGCAATGAAATTCTCAACGACGAAAAAAATACAAAAATGTTCTTACAAGTTCAAAAATTCATTCAAGACACAGGTCGTTTCACAATAAATTGACTACTGTATGAGAATGTGTGCTGATGTTTATATTGTTTACCGTTCGTGACTGACCTCGAAAGTTTATTTCTATTGTTCTTTTTTTCTTTTCCTTTCTTTTTTTTTTTTCTTTTTGTTTACAACAGTATGCGACAATGGATAACCCATCTTTAATACCATATTATAATGCACAAAGTGAACTAAAAGTACTTACATTTGGAGAAATAATGTATTATCAATCCAATAACTTAACAACACGTGCTATAGGTCTATGTCCCAGTTTTCTTTTTTATACTCGGGTCTGTTTGATTGGTTACATTTAATGGTATTCCATTGTTGCATTCTGCTTTATTGCTACATTTTTTGTTTCATGTCTTCATGCGAAAATTTTAGAGAAATAATGTAATAATAATGCTTATCATATTGTATATTGTATATTGTATGTATATGGAGAAGACAATACTAAGTTGAAAAACTTGTGTCTGATCCTTTTGTCATTATTTAGACAATAAAATATGTTTAAATTAAAATTAAATAGATTAACATTGAACCCTATGGGAAAATGTTCAAATGCCTTCTTCTCAGAAACTACAAATATGATTAAAGCCAAACTGTACATGAATGTTCATTGGATGGTCCTCTACAAACTGTACGTTTTTGTTCTGATATGAAATTCAAAATGGCTGCTACGGCAGGACTTAGTTTAACATTGGACCCTATGGGGAAAATGTTTCAAATCATTTCTTCTCTGAAACCACTAGGACAGTTGAAACCAAACTGCCCAGGAATAATCATTGGAAGGTCCTCTACAAATTCTATGTTTTTTATGCCGATTGGAAATCCAAGATGGCCGCCACATGGATTAACATTGGACCCTATGGGAAAATGTTCAAATGCCTTCTTCTCAGAAACTACAAATATTATTAAAGCCAAACTGTACATGAATGTTCATTGGATGGTCCTCTACAAACTTTAGGTTTTTTGTTCCGATAAGAAATTCAAAATGGCGGCTACGGCAGGACTTAGTTTAACATTGGACCCTATGGGAAAAATGTTTCAAAACGCTTCTTCTCTGAAACCACTTGGATAATTGAAACCAAACTGCCCAGGAATGATCATTGGAAGGTCCTCTACAAGGTGTGTGTTTTTTATGCCGATTGGAAATCCAAGATGGCCACCACCGCAGGACATAGATTAACATTGGACCCTATGAGAAAATGTTCAAATGCCTTCTTCTCAGAAACTACAAATATTATTAAAGCCAAACTGTACATGAATGTTCATTGGATGGTCCTCTACAAACTTTAGGTTTTTTGTTCCGATATGAAATTCAAAATGGCGACTACGGCAGGACTTAGTTTAACATTGGAACCTATGGGGAAAATGTTTCAAAACGCTTCTTCTCTGAAACCACTTGGATAATTGAAACCAAACTGCCCAGGAATGATCATTGGAAGGTCCTCTACAAGGTGTGTGTTTTTTATGCCGATCGGAAATCCAAGATGGCCACCACCGCAGGACATAGATTAACATTGAACCCTATGGGAAAATGTTCAAATGCCTTCTTCTCAGAAACTACAAATATGATTAAAGCCAAACTGTACATGAATGTTCATTGGATGGTCCTCTACAAACTGTACGTTTTTTGTTCCAATATGAAATTCAAAATGGCGGCTACGACAGGACTTCGTTTAACATTGGACCCTATGGTGGAAATGTTTCAAAACGCTTCTTCTCTGAAACCACTAGGACAGTTGAAACCAAACTGCCCAGGAATGATCATTGGAAGGTCCTCTACAAATTTATGTTTTTTATGCCGATCGGAAATCCAAGATGGCCACCACCGCAGGACATAGATTAACATTGGACCCTATGGGAAAATGTTCAAATGCCTTCTTCTCAGAAACTACAAATATGATTAAAGCCAAACTGTACATGAATGTTCATTGGATGGTCCTCTACAAACTGTACGTTTTTTGTTCCGATATGAAATTCAAAATGGCGGCTACGGCAGGACTTAGTTTAACATTGGACCCTATGGTGGAAATGTTTCAAAACGCTTCTTCTCTGAAACCACTTGGACAATTGAATCCAAACTGCCCAGGAATGATCATTGGAAGGTCCTCTACAAAGTTTCTGTTTTTTTATGCCGATCGAAAATTCAAGATGGCCACCACCGCAGGACATAGATTAACATTGGACCCTATGGGAAAATGTTCAAATGCCTTCTTCTCAGAAACTACAAATATGATTAAAGCCAAACTGTACATGAATGTTCATTGAATGGTCCTCAACAAACTTTACGTTTTTTGTTCCGATATGAAATTCAAAATGGCGGCTACGGCAGGACTTAGTTTAACATTGGAACCTATGGGAAAAATGTTTCAAAACGCTTCTTCTCTGAAACCACTTGGATAATTGAAACCAAACTGCCCAGGAATGATCATTGGAAGGTTCTCTACAAGGTGTGTGTTTTTTATGCCGATCGGAAATCCAAGATGGCCACCACCGCAGGACATAGATTAACATTGGACCCTATGGGAAAATGTTCAAATGCCTTCTTCTCAGAAACTACAAATATGATTAAAGCCAAACTGTACATGAATGTTCATTGGATGGTCCTCTACAAACTTTAGGTTTTTTGTTCTGATATGAAATTCAAAATGGCGGCTACGGCAGGACTTAGTTTAACATTGGAACCTATGGGAAAAATGTTTCAAAATGCTTTTTCTCTGAAACCACTTGGACAGTTGAAACCAAACTGCCCAGGAATGATCATTGGAAGGTCCTCTGTTTTTTATGCCGATCGGAAATCCAAGATGGCTGCCACCACAGGTCATAGTATTAACACAGGACCATATGGGGAAAATACAGAAATATATTCTTCTCTGAAGCTATTGCACTGATTGAACCTAAACTGTGCATCAATCATTGGAAGGTCCTTTACAAACTTTGTGTTTTTTATGTTGATCGTAATTCCAAGATGACTACCACTGCAGGACATAGTTTTTACATAGAACCAATTTTTTTTTTTTTATTACCAGGTGAACGATACAGGCTCTTGAGAGCCTCTGGTTTGGATATCAAGTCTTTGAAGCCATAATTAATACATAATATTTTTTGTACCTGTGATAGTTTTGATTGCAATTAAACATAGAATAATATCTTTTGATCATGTTGTGATTGCCACTTAATTTTAATAGATTTTTTATACCGCCGCTCCCCGAAGGGGGAGGGGGGTATACTGTTTTACCTCTGTCCGTCCTTCCGTCCGTCCAAGATATTTTTCGTCGCACTTTTCTCAGTAACTATTGATGACAGGAATCTGATATTTGGTCACAAGCGTCATATAGGTATACCATATTGTGGGTAGCATTTTTGGACTCGTCAGATTCCTACTTCCTGTTTGACGACTTTGTTGATTTTTATACATATTGAACATATATGCTCATTTTTCGCAGCAACTATTGATGGCAGAGATCTGATATTTGGTCACAAGCTTCATATAGGTACCCCATATCGTGGGAAGCGTTTTGGGACCCATCAGATTCCTACTTCCTGTTTGCCGACTTTGTTGATTTTTATACACATTGAACATATATATGCTCATTTTTCGTCACATTTTTCTAAGCAACCATTGATGACAGGAATCTGATATTTGGTCACAAGCGTCATATAGGTATGCCATATTGTGGGAAGCGTTTTTGGACCCGTAAGATTCTTACTTCCTGTTTGCCGACTTAGTTGGTTTTTATACACATTGAACATATATGCACATTTTTTGTCACATTTTTCTCAGCAACTATTGATGGCAGAGATCTGATATTTGGTCACAAGCTTCATATAGGTACCCCATATCGTGGGAAGCGTTTTTGGACCCATCAGATTCCTACTTCCTGTTTGCCGAAGAGCGGGGGTATCAGAAGTGAGCATTAGCTCACAGTTCATCTCGTTTTTGGAATTTTTAGCAATTGAATTTCATAACATATTTAGATGTCAATAAACTTTATATTTTTTCTAGTAAACCATTCTACATTATTTGTAATCATGATTACAGGGTCAACATGAATGTAATCGATTACATTACGATTACATGTAATCTAAAAAATGGCCGATTACAGATTACATCTGATTACATGAAAAAATGTAATCGATTACAACTGATTACGATTACCCCATGTCTGAGTGACATAGTGTGATAAAATCACTGTAACATAGTGTGATAAATCACTGTGATATACAGTGACATAGTGTACATGATAAATCACTGTGATATACAGTGTAGTCAGAGACAGTGTGATAAATCACTGTGATATACAGTGCAGTCATAGATAGTGTGATAAATCACTGATATACAGTACAGTCAGAGATATAGTGTGATAAATCACTGTGATATACAGTGACATAGTGTGATAAATCACTATGATATACAGTGACATAGTGTGATAAAGCACTGTGATATACAGTACAGTCAGAGACAGTGTGATAAATCACTGTGATATACAGTGCAGTCAGAGACAGTGTGATAAATCACTGTGATATACAGTACAATCAGAGACAGTGTGATAAATCACTGTGATATACAGTGCAGTCATAGCCAGTGTGATAAATCACTGATATACAGTACAGTCAGAGACATAGTGTGATAAATCACTGTGATATACAGTGACAGTGTGATAAATCACTATGATATACAGTGACATAGTGTGATAAATCACTGTGATATACAGTACAGTCAGAGACAGTGTGATAGATCACTGTGATATACAGTACAGTCAGTGACTGTGATAAATCACTGATATACAGTACAGTCAGAGACAGTGTGATAGATCACTGTGATATACAGTACAGTCAGTGACAGTGTGATAAATCACTGTGATATACAGTGCAGTCAGAGATAGTGTGCTAAATCACTGTGATATACAGTAGTCAGAGACAGTGTGATAAATCGCTGTGATATACAGTGCAGTCATAGACAGTGTGATAAATCACTGATATACAGTACAGTCAGAGACAGTGTGATAGATCACTGTGATATACAGTACAGTCAGTGACAGTGTGATAAATCACTGTGATATACAGTGCAGTCAGAGATAGTGTGCTAAATCACTGTGATATACAGTAGTCAGAGACAGTGTGATAAATCACTGTGATATACAGTGCAGTCATAGACAGTGTGATAAATCACTGATATACAGTACAGTCAGAGACATAGTGTGATAAATCACTGTGATATACAGTGACAGTGTGATAAATCACTATGATATACAGTGACATAGTGTGATAAATCACTGATATACAGTACAGTCAGACAGTGTGATAAATCACTGTGATATACAGTACAGTCAGAGACAGTGTGATAGATCACTGTGATATACAGTACAGTCAGTCACAGTGTGATAAATCACTGTGATATACAGTGCAGTCAGAGATAGTGTGATAGATCACTGTGATATACAGTAGTCAGTGACAGTGTGATAAATCACTGTGATATACAGTGCAGTCAGAGACATAGTGTGATAAATCACTGTGATATACAGTACAGTCAGAGATAGTGTGATAAATCACTGTGATATACAGTGCAGTCAGAGACATAGTGTGATAAATCACTGTGATATACAGTACAGTCAGAGACAGTGTGATAAATCACTGTGATATACAGTACAGTCAGAGAGTGTGATAAATCACTGTGATATACAGTGTAGTCTGAGACAGTGTGATAAATCACTGTGATATACAGTACAATCAGAGACAGTGTGATAAATCACTGTGATATACAGTACAGTCAGAAACAGTGTGATACATCACTGATATACAATGCAGTCAGAGACAGTGTGATAAATCACTGTTATATACAGTGCAGTCAGAGATAGTGTGATAAATCACTGTTATATACAGTGCAGTCAGAGACATAGTGTGATAAATCACTGTGATATACAGTACAGTCAGAGACAGTGTGATAAATCACTGTGATATACAGTACAGTCAGAGAGTGTGATAAATCACTGTGATATACAGTGTAGTCTGAGACAGTGTGATAAATCACTGTGATATACAGTACAATCAGAGACAGTGTGATAAATCACTGTGATATACAGTACAGTCAGAAACAGTGTGATACATCACTGATATACAATGCAGTCAGAGACAGTGTGATAAATCACTGTGATATACAGTACAATCAGAGACAGTGTGATAAATCACTGTGATATACAGTGCATTCAGAGACAGTGTGATAAATCACTGTGATATACAGTACAGTCATAGACAGTGTGATAAATCACTGTGATATACAGTACAGTCGGAGACCATGTGATAA
Organism: Bathymodiolus septemdierum; assembly: GCA_963383655.1. NCBI lineage: Eukaryota > Metazoa > Mollusca > Bivalvia > Mytilida > Modiolidae > Bathymodiolus > Bathymodiolus septemdierum. The sequence continues at coordinate 43,177,437 of OY726530.1, read as the reverse complement.
ATCACTGATATACAGTACAGTCAGAGACAGTGTGATAAATCACTGTGATGGACATATCACTCACCTTGGTGATTTGGATATATTTTTTGTTCTATTAAATATATTTTCAAAATTTCTTTTACATTTACTATCACCCAAAAGGTATATTAAAGTAAGTAAATAGATTAAACAGACCAAAAGATATATCAGTATCACTAAGAAGAGTGATGCATCTATCACAGTGATTTATCACACTATGTCTGACTGTACTGTAGCTGGAAAATGGCTCATTTTGCATTAGATAACAATCACTCACTTTATTTTAATATGGATGTCTCGAACACTTTTTTTTTAAAGTAAATAATGAGGATTGACTAACCTGTTAGTACACCATAATTTTGCCACACGTTATAGAAAGGTGTTTAGGCCAAAATACGTTTACCCGACCGACCCTATTTTCAGCGGCGACCCTAGTTCATTTTATCGATAAATCAAAAATGAAAGTGGTCACATCAGAAATCTTTGGCCTAAAAAAAACTGTTTCCGGTTACATCCTGAAAAATAATAGGCATCAATTTTTTTATTATATGACTGCAACAATTTTGTTGAGGTATTATAACACCTTCACACCGGAGAGCAATCAAATATATTCTAAAGTCTGGTATCTTTTCCGGATACGGATAGATCCACAATCCAGAATTTCCGTATGTGAAATAAAATGGAAATCCGACCTACCTACTCTATTTTTTTGGAGGATGTAACCGTAAACAGACATATATTTTTTTTGGCCTTATGTTAAAAATCCTTCCTGCTGGTGATTTGTCAGTGATGTGACAGTATACCAATGTGAATGAAGTTGAATCACAAGCAATTTACATCTTGTATATGTTGTATAGAAAATCACTGATAGGGTCGTAAATGTGAGTATCATATCTGAAAAACACCAGTAATCACAGTGATAACAGAAACACATTGAGGGGTGGTCGTAATCGTATGGTAGTTGGATTAACAACTACATGTGCAATCAGTGCCTATCACCACTAAAATTGTGAGTTTGAACCCCGTTCATGATAGGTGTACTCAATACAACATTATGTGATAAAGTTTGTCAGTGACTTACGACAGGTCAGTGGTTTTCTCCGGGTACTCGGTATCCTCCATGAATAAAACTGACTGCCATGATATAGCTGAAATATTGTTGAAAGTGGCATTAAACACCAGAAACACCTTGCTAATACTGTATGAAAGAATATTCGAAATTGCAGATTTCTGAGTTCGAGATAATGAGTTTAATCTGTCCTATAATATCTTTTCAGGAAATTTTACGAGATTATGGGACTGTTTTATGGATGGAACCACCTGAAATTTTATTAACAGGTCAAATTATTCATTTAATCAAACGCGCACAAGATGTAGGTCTCATGGCTTGGACGATCAAAGATCCAGTTTCTTCACTGACGTACACGAAAATGTTAAAACATTTCACAGTCAGGATTGAAGACTATTATTTTCAGGAATCAGCAAAAACTAGTCAATTGATACTGTTTAATACAGAAAAAATTCACAAAGAGCTTATGTTACCGTGGGTAAAGTGTGCTTTAGTTGAGGAATGTATAAGTCCTACAGGTGCTCAAAATACAGCGTGTAATTACGAACGAAGACCATTATTTAAATATTCAGGATGTCATAAATATGATATGTCTGCATTCAATGTCATTTTAGGTAAGATGTTTTCTGATGTGACAGTTTACACGACAACAGAACGTGTATTTGGCGTTCCAAAAATTGTTATACCTCAAACTTTGGACTATAAGCATATGAATGTTAATCAAAATACAACGACAAATTATACAGAACGAACCAGACTCAATCAGATACCGTGATGGTTGAGATTAAAAATATTAATACAGAACGAACCAGACTCAATCAGATACCGTGATGGTTGAGATTAAAAATATTAATACAGAACGAACCAGACTCAAACAGATGTGATGGTCGAGATTAAAATAGAAAGTGTTATTTCAATAGCTACGCATATATTCTAATTAAAACTGTATACCGTATAACTGGTAATTTATGCGTCACTCTAATTTCTGCGGTATTCTGCGGTCAACTCCGGACCGCAGAAATGAAAATCGCAGAATATTATGTAATATAAATGTTTAATATCCCGTACAAAATACGTTTTCAAACTCTAACTCCGATTCCGCCGTAAGTGTCAAATATTTAATTAGTCGTAATTACTATATCCAGATAAACAAAACCTGGTACTGTATTAATGTTTACACAACAATTAAAGGTTATTTAGCTGTGGCATGATGATTTTTACCTGTTAATTACAATTACTCCAGATCAAGAAATATGATTGTACCAAGCTAACACCGACAATATAATTGAAACAATCACCTGATTAAATATTTACAATCATAATAAAGTTTATTAAAGCAATATTTAAAATTGTTATTTCATAAATTAACATTATAATTTTTTTTTTAATTGTTGTAGTAGCTAGCTTCGATTGAATAATATCAAACTGCGTGATCGCAGGATTCATCCAAAGACCAAACAAATAGAAATGTACTGGTAGTAGAATTCCGGTTAACCCAAGTTTTTATGTCTACATTATACTAAAAGAATTGAATACAATTGCTTCTAATCATAATTCTTTAAAAAAACATTGTTATTTGATAAAGTATGAAAATTCGACATTAAAAATATACATCCGAAATATATCAAAGTTTATACCGATATTTATCCAACTGTTGACTTCGTATTTCCTGTCAACAAAATAGATCGCAAAAACAGTGAAAAAATAGTTTCTTATATTAAAGACAAATTTGAAGTTAACCAAATGCGTATTCAGAAGTTGTAATGTTTGAAAACTTTCTAAAGAACTAAATATGTTTTTACTTCTAATGATCACTGTAATGTGCACCAGTTGTTTATCGCAACATCGCTTCAGTTGTTGCTTCCTGTAATACAAACAATTTTTTTTTCGGTGCCAAGATTTTCAATCCGCAGAAATAAAAATCCGCAAAAATTAAATGTCATCTTTTTAGATCAAAACCGCAGAAATTACCGGTTATACGGTATTTGTTAGATCTTTTAAATTTTTTATCTGGTATTCCACTGATATATAACAACATTTAGTATTGATTTTCATCACAGGTCACAGTTATTGTGGCCAATCAGTGACAGGCTTACAAAATCTAGGTATTGACCAGCATAGTGGTTTTTTGAAAGATCAGCAAGCTTTTGAATGTGAATGCAAGGTTACTTGACATAAGCCGATACTGAATACCGTTAGATGTTGGTGGAACACTTAAAAAAAAAAAAATAGAAAGCAGATCTAACAAATATATTGAACTACATTGTTTATGAAAATTGTCATACAGTGAAGCCTGTCTAAACCAAACCTTCTTGGGAACAGCTTTTGTGTTCAGAATAGACAGGTGTTCAATTTATGCAGGTTGAATTAACAAACATTTCCTACATTGAAACTTTATTTAATGTTCAATTTATACAGGATTCCTGTTTATTCAGGGTTTGGTTTATACAGTATTCCTGTTTATTCAGGGTTTGGTTTATACAGGACTCCATGTTTATTCAGGGTTCAGCTTATACAGGATTCCTGTATATTCAGGGTTTGGTTTAGACACTTACATAGTTTGAATGTAAAACAAAAACTTAATCAGCAGCAGTATAATCATTTAACTAACTAACTTGTACATATTGGAAGATAAAAATTAGCATTAGATAATTAATGTTGTTGTTAAAAGAGGTTATTTTCTTTAATGTGTTGTAGGTAATGTACTTTAGAAGTTCAGATTTGTTTGATTTTGTTGTTGAAGAGATTTGTCACTCATCTGCAATCTTTGGCAGTTCTGTTTTCATATTGTTATATATCTAAAGTCGATGTTATTTCTACAATAATTAAATTTCAATATTTTGTTTTAATTTAGACATTACTGTAATTACTGTAATTCATCGTAAAATGCAAAATTTTCATTCGGGGAGCCATATTCTTGCATTTCCACAAGGTCGCATTGATTAACAAAATTAGCGTAAATGCCCTATTAGAATTGAAATAATTCTCCCATGTTATGTTTTATGCTCAGGCCAAAAAAAAAAATATGTGTGTTTACGGTCACCCGACCACAGGGCCTTGTCACTATCCAGGTAAATATACTATCAATGTATAAACATATACAAGGGCGGACATCTTTTTTTACCCCCGCTCACTTCAAGTCGTGTTTGTTTTTTAAATTCCTTCTAATATATTCAAAACCCTGCTTGGTTTAACTCCCAAGACCTTATTCTTTTCAAAAAATATCATGACCCCCCTCGACTACCTCTTGTGAAGGCGCAGCGGTCGTTTTTGCCAGGAATTCGCCTGAGTAGAGAACAACATGGACCCAAAGTGAAAGTAACAGCGCCACCTATAACAAAACGGAAGTTCAGAACTCTCGGCGTTTTACCATTCGATATTTGGTGTTCTCGCTAGTTATCGTGTTTCTAAGTATAAGATACCGCGGGAAATAACAAACGAAATAATAAATTAAAGAAAATGGACAGCAATCAAGAAAAAGCCTTGAAAATGGCATTTATCATTCATTGTATGTACAAGTAAAAAATGTTCAGTTTTCACTTCAAATCGTCCCGTTCGTTTAATGATGTTTGAATCTTAACGGTATTTTCCTTACCTCAAAGCTAAAACCCCGAGAGTTCCGAACTTCCGGTTTTTTTTTAGGCGGCGCTGTTACTTTCACTTTGGGTCCATGCTGTTCTCTACTCGGGCGAATTCCTGACAAAAACGACCGCTGCGCCTTCACAAGAGGTAGTCGAGGGGAGGTCATGATATTTTTTTTAAAAGAATAAGGTCTTGGGAGTTGAACCAAACAGGGTTTTGAATATATTAGAAGGAATTTAAAAAACAAACACGACTTGAAGCGAGCGGGGGTAAAAAAAGATGTCCGCCCTTGTATATGTTTATACATTGATAGTATATTTACCTGGATAGTGACAAGGCCCTGTGACCCGACCTACCCTAATTTTTGCTAGCGACCCTATGCATTTTTACACAGAATTCGGATAACCATTTTTGTTGTTTAACCAGCAGCAATGTTTTATTTATTCAACTGCTAGCTTTTTGTCGAAATTGAGAGCAAAGAAGGTAGAAAAACTGCATAATTCGTCATTTTACCGGAATTTTCGAAAATTAAATACCGGAATCGGATTCCGGAACCGGGAACGACTATTTCCGGTTTTGTCGATAATTTAAAAAAAAAAAAAAAAAAAAAAATTAATCCCGACCGACCGACCCTAGATTTTTTTGACATGTGACAGTAAACACACATATATATTTTTTTGGCCTCATGTTAACATGGTTAGGTATTATATTTGTATAAATTTTATCGACAAATATAATTTCTCCAGTCCTCATGTTAAATGAGCATAAAACATGACATGGGAGAATTATTCTTAAGCAATGCTGGTCAACATTTCAACCAAAATCAACAAAGCGAACAACCTCCTCTCACCTCAAACAATTGAACAAAAAGACCATGACATTGACATGTCTACTTCTGCAATGATGAGCAGGGATCTTGTAATGCAGGGTTCCTGCTCGCATTGTAATCACTGTAGCTATGTCATTAAGTTCAGATTTGATTAAAAATTCAATAGAAACTTTGGTCTGACCCCTCTTATTTAATTTTGAAAATGAGTTATGATCATGCTTTTTGCAGGAGGTATTTTCCTTAATAACTCGGAAAAAGGGTTAAGGAGGCACTACAGATTTCATAAAAAAAAAAATGAATAAAATGAAAAACAAAAAATACCACACTCTGGGAACAGTGTTCCAAATCTAATAGACAAATCGTGGGAAGGGGCAAAATTGATACCCCCTAAAACACAAATACATGACCGTACATTTTCCTTGCTTGGTACAGGCACTTCAGTAAAAAGTGGACGGAATAATCTAGTTGATTTCATAGATAAGCTTTCATTTAGTATTAATTATCTTAATTAACTCAAAAATTGAGTAATATATGTATCTTCTTATTTATCACTAAATACCTCTGAAAATGAGTAAAATTGCATTATACGCACTCAACAGATTTCATATCTTAATCCATTCATAATTTTTAACTTCATATCATATCTGAAGCAAGTTCAAAGATAAGACTAATACCAGGATGACATCTTTTTTATTTGTGAATGAAGCAATACAGTCAAACCTGTATTAAGAGGTCACCTTTATGACAAAGTACCTGTATTAAGAGGTCACCTTTGTGACAAAGAACCTGTATTAAGAGGTCACCTTTATGACAAAGAACCTGTATTAAGAGGTCACCTTTATGACAGAACCTGTATTAAGAGGTCACCTTTATGACAAAGAAAAGATTGTCTTTTAAGACAGATGACCTCTTAAAAGAAGAGATTCAATTCATAGGGAATTTTTTTATGAAAGGACAAGAAAAAGGTGACCTTTTAATACAGGTGGCTGCTTAATAGAGATGACCGCAAGTGCAGGTTTTGCTGTATTAAAATAATGTAAACTTTAATTGTTCTGCAATATTTTGTTTTGTTTTTAATTGGTAACTATAAATCTTGCCTATGACAAAGTGGATTCCATAAATCCTTCTAAATGACTGACAAAACGTCAGCCTCTGGATAAAATTGATGATTTTTCATGTGGATGCAAGTCTTTTGATTTTGTTTATATGTTTATGTTATAATAAATCTGTTTGTAATGGTGTAATTCTGTCAATTTTATGATTTTCTGCACAATATATAAGTATATTTTAAACAACTTTGGTAACACACCAAGAATATTGTTTATTGTACTAAAAATTATTGTTTACAAAAAAACCTTATTAGTACAACTATATCCCACCATTGTACTTCCCTGTGTAATAACATTATGGTAGTTACCAATCATTGTACATGTACTTCCCTGTGTAATAACATTATGGTAGTTACCAATCATTGTACATGTACTTCCCTGTGTAATAACATTATGGTAGTTACCAATCATTGTACATGTACAATAACATTATGGTAGTTACCAATCATTGTACATGTACTTCCCTGTGTAATAACATTATGGTAGTTACCAATCATTGTACATGTACAATAACATTATGGTAGTTACCAATCATTGTACATGTACTTCCCTGTGTAATAACATTATGGTAGTTACCAATCATTGTACATGTACTTCCCTGTGTAATAACATTATGGTAGTTACCAATCATTGTACATGTACTTCCCTGTGTAATAACATTATGGTAGTTACCAATCATTGTACATGTACTTCCCTGTGTAATAACATTATGGTAGTTACCAATCATTGTACATGTACAATAACATTATGGTAGTTACCAATCATTGTACATGTACTTCCCTGTGTAATAACATTATGGTAGTTACCAATCATTGTACATGTACTTCCCTGTGTAATAACATTATGGTAGTTACCAATCATTGTACATGTACTTCCCTGTGTAATAACATTATGGTAGTTACCAATCATTGTACATGTACTTCCCTGTGTAATAACATTATGGTAGTTACCAATCATTGTACATGTACTTCCCTGTGTAATAACATTATGGTAGTTACCAATCATTGTACATGTACTTCCCTGTGTAATAACATTATGGTAGTTACCAATCATTGTACATGTACTTCCCTGTGTAATAACATTATGGTAGTTACCAATCATTGTACATGTACTTCCCTGTGTAAAAACATTATGGTAGTTACCAATCATTGTACATGTACTTCCCTGTGTAATAACATTATGGTAGTTACCAATCATTGTACATGTACAATAACATTATGGTAGTTACCAATCATTGTACATGTACTTCCCTGTGTAATAACATTATGGTAGTTACCAATCATTGTACATGTACTTCCCTGTGTAATAACATTATGGTAGTTACCAATCATTGTACATGTACTTCCCTGTGTAATAACATTATGGTAGTTACCAATCATTGTACATGTACTTCCCTGTGTAATAACATTATGGTAGTTACCAATCATTGTACATGTACAATAACATTATGGTAGTTACCAATCATTGTACATGTACTTCCCTGTGTAATAACATTATGGTAGTTACCAATCATTGTACATGTACAATAACATTATGGTAGTTACCAATCATTGTACATGTACTTCCCTGTGTAATAACATTATGGTAGTTACCAATCATTGTACATGTACAATAACATTATGGTAGTTACCAATCATTGTACATGTACTTCCCTGTGTAATAACATTATGGTAGTTACCAATCATTGTACATGTACTTCCCTGTGTAATAACATTATGGTAGTTACCAATCATTGTACATGTACAATAACATTATGGTAGTTACCAATCATTGTACATGTACTTCCCTGTGTAATAACATTATGGTAGTTACCAATCATTGTACATGTACTTCCCTGTGTAATAACATTATGGTAGTTACCAATCATTGTACATGTACAATAACATTATGGTAGTTACCAATCATTGTACATGTACTTCCCTGTGTAATAACATTATGGTAGTTACCAATCATTGTACATGTACTTCCCTGTGTAATAACATTATGGTAGTTACCAATCATTGTACATGTACTTCCCTGTGTAATAACATTATGGTAGTTACCAATCATTGTACATGTACTTCCCTGTGTAATAACATTATGGTAGTTACCAATCATTGTACATGTACTTCCCTGTGTAATAATAGTTACCAATTCAAGCCGAATAAAATCATCTGTTATATACAAAACACTGTCCCTAACAAGAGATCCCTGAGATACAAAAAAAGGTGTTTTTTGGGCATGGTATTTATCAATCAATAATGATTTTTTCATCTGTATAGTACTTTTAAAATTCTTTTAATGCAGTATGTAAATGTTTCTAATGAATCTGACAATTTTACAAGATATAAGGGGTCAAAGGGGCAACAACACTCATTTGTCTCAAATATCCTATCATGCTGCAGCACAGTAGCTGGCAGACATCTTAATTTAATCAATATTCAATTTCTAAAAGTTGTACTTATTTTTATAATTGGATGTAAATTACTAATCTTAAAAAAAAAATATATATATATATATATATATTAAAAAAACTGCTAATTTAAACTTCATTTTAAAATTTGTGACTTCATAAAATAGTTGATCATGTGAATATTTTGAGCTATAGACCATTTGCACATTCACAATTTGATTCTAAAAATAGACCTTTTTTGGCATTTTCATAGGAGTTATTTCTCTTATGGAGGCAAAATGGTTCCCGCTCCATGTAAGAACAACAGAAACGACAAAGAATTGGAGAATAATCTTCTTATAATTTTTAGATATTTAAACATTGTTAAAAATCAGAGGAAGTTTTGTGGGAAATCAAAATTTCCACAAGTTTATGCAGAATATGAGAAAAATGTAGGTTATTTTCATTGAACTTTGAATGAAATGGAGATTTTTGTCTGCATTAAAGGGGAGTAACTCCTACAAAAACATACAATTTTAGAATCAAGACGAAAATGAGTAAATGGTTTATTCTAATACTATATCAATATTGTTTAATGTATGAATGATTGAAAGAGAAATTATTGTTTGTAAGAAAATTTTGTTTATAAATTTATATGGTAATTTGTTACTTAATTTTTATTGTTGGGCATAAAAATAAAATAAAGTTGTTCTTTCTTATTTGTTGTAATACAGAAAACTGTGACAACACAAGGAGTAGCCTAAATTGATACATGTCACTTCAACACTATTTATAGTACAGTAATCCCTTCTTATGATGCCATCCCCAGGGACTGTAGTGGTCATGATCGTCTGGTTGTTAGATTTACAACTACCTTTGCAATCAGTGCCCATCACCACTGAAGTTGTGAGTTCGAATCCTGATAAGGCGAGGTGTTTATAAGAGGGTGTCTACTGTAACTACTTGGATGAATTTTAATTTTTATGTTCTGGAAATTGTTTTGTATTATTCTACATGAATATTCACAGATTTTTGGAATAACTGTGTATTTTTCCTTTATATCACTGGATATATTAAACACCATGGCTTCTTCACTGCTGCAGGTACATGTACATATAACACCTTGCAAGTGGTGTTTGTGTGACAGTTTATTTCTCAATGTCATTATAAACTTTTCATATATCATCAGACCCAGTATATATCAACTCCATCCTGTTCATAGTTTAATGTACATGTATGCTGATGACATAATACTTTTGTCCACTTCAGCAAAAGGCCTGCAACACAAGTTAGACAAGTTAAATGATTATTGTAAGGACTGGTGTCTAAATATAAATACTTCTAAAACTAAAATAAGCATTTTCAACAAGGCAGGCAGACACCTGAAACTAGATTTCAAGTTCAATGATGTGAAGCTAGAATGTGCATCAAACTATAGATATCTTGGATTATAATTCAATTCATCTGGAAGTTTGTCGATTGCACAAAAACAACTGTATCAAAAAGCTTTAAAGGCTTTCATCAAACTTAGAAAAGACTTTATATCTCTCAGTTCAAATGTTAAAAGTACAATTCATGACTTTGATCATACTATTAAGCCAATACTTCTGTATGGATCAGAAATTTGGGGATACTTTAACCCATTCTCTATCTCAATAAAACTGTCAAAAAAAGGATTTTCATTGGATACAATTTTCAGTAACCCGAAAAGATGCATATTAAATTTTGTAAATCACTCCTTGGAATTCATAGAATTTCAACCAATTTTGCGGTCCTATCAGAATTAGGTCGGTTCCCAATTCATTTTGATATATTGAAGGCAATGCTTTCACATTGGCATCGTTTAGAAAATCTTGATCCACACTGCTCAAGTTTATTAAAGAATGCTTTTGTAGAATCAAAATATTTATTTCATATGAAGTGTCCAACTTGATACGGAAGTCTACAGGTTATGGTTTCAAATATACAAGGAGTGGAATCTTTACCCTCAGTCAGATCCTACAAGTTAAAAGATACTATCAAAAAAATACTATCGGAATACTACTTAAAGTGTTGGGACTCGGATTGGAATTTACATTCATCAAAAAAACTAAGATGCTATCGGGGGGCGGATCCAGGGTTTGTGGTTAGGGGGTGTGTGCGTAGGCGAGGGGTCTGGGGACCGCTTAAGGTCCCCAGTGGGTCAAGGGCAGATCCCTGGTAGTGGGCCCAGGGGTCAAAGCCCCCTGGAAGCTCTGGGGGGTTGAGGAATTGCAGACATTTATTTGGAAGACAATTTTGAACCAACCACACCATTTTTATCAGACCAAATAAACTTGACTTAAACTTGTCTTAATTTTGTTGAATAATTGTTGACAGTATGTTTTTGTCATATTATAAAAACCTAAAGTAAAACTTTTTTTGAACAACCGTGATGCGAATTGTTCAACTCGTGGCTGATCGATCACGATATGTTAACCCTTCAAAGCAACTATTGGTTTAGTTTTAACGCATTCCTCATTTCACTAATTGATCTGTACTTTAGGTTCTTGTCCTTTCGGGTGGTTCTAGTTAATACTGCCCGTCCGGATGGAGCTTTTCTTTTCGTCGTTTGATTCATTCATTGAAAACGCATGATTCGACCGTTCTTGTTTATAGACAAACAAAAGCGGAAATTATCAATACATGAATTTGTTGTTGATTTCTGATTAGCTAACATAACTAAATTAGATGATCAGAATCGCTTCATGCAGCATCACTGTGTACAAACTGACCCGGCCAAAAATGTTTGGACTGGTGCATATCTAATTCTGGAACGGAACCGGACTGTAAGAAAGCAAGAAGAAGGTAAGAATTCTGTTTATTTATTTGTTTTTTACATGAACTTGGGGGAAATAAATGCTTTATTAACCATTTCCTGCTGTCAGATGAAACATTTTGGCTATGTCATCGTATATTAATTGAGAAATAAGCGATAATGTGCCGCAAAATGACGATCAGCTTGATCCCAATCCCGAATTTCGCTCAGTTTCTCTTTGAATTGCTCACATTGAATGGAACGAAATGTATTGAAGGAACGATTGATGAATAAAGATGACAAGAATCGTCACTTTGTGCTTTTATTATTGATATAAGTAAGCACGGGGCGAAAGAAATGGGTCATGTCAAAATGGCAGGACCCGGTTTCGTGAATGATGTTACAGCATGATGACCCGGTTTTGTTCCAAAAAAAATTACGAACAAACAGGAACCAAAGTAACAGAAATCCACAGCCACCATTGTTTATACTGTGATACAACATTTCCACAATTCGATGACTTAATAAAACATTCTTGAGAAAATCATCCGTACCATTGTTATTACTGCAAAACAACATTCGTCCTATTTGAAGAAGTAATAAAACAATCGACGGAAAACCACGACTCACTAATGTATTTCTCAATTAATATACGATGACATAGCCAAAATGTTTCATCTGACAGCAGGAAATGGTTAATAAAGCATTTATTTCCCCCAAGTTCATGCAAAAAACAAATAAATAAACATAATTCTTACCTTCTTACAATCCGGTTCCGTTCCGAAATTAGATATGCACGAGTTCAAACATTTTTTGCCGTGTCAGTTTGTACACAGTGAGCATTAATGTTAACATATTCGCCTTTGTTTGTATATAAACAAGAACGAATCATACGTTTCAATCAGAATGGAATAATCTTTGAACTACTGACGGCGAATCCATATATGAATCAGCGAACACACCCAACGTGTATTTACAATGTGTAGGAATATTTTACTACAGGTTACGGGGGGCACACACACAATTGTGATTTTTTTCACAAGTCTGATAATTGGCAACGTCCCTTGGTGCTCCCTGCTTGATGACCATCCACGATATGAATATTTTATTTATTATTAAAATAATGTTAGGGATTTCACGTGCTGGCCATCACGCGGAGAGCACAAGACTTTCAGACTTGTGATTATATTGGGTCACAGGTCTGTTAACTGGCACCGTCACTTGGTGCTCCCTGCTTGATGGCCACCCCACGATGTGAATACTTTACTTAATTTTTGTTTTTGTTTTTTATATTCTTTCGATAATTTGAATTATAGAATAGTGATTCCACGGGCTGACCATCTTGCGGAGAGCACAAGATTTTCATATTTGTGATTATATTGGGTCACAGGTCTGTTAACTGGCACCGTCCCTTGGTTCTCCCTGCTTGATGGCCACCCTACGAAATGAATGACTCATTAATATATTTTTAATCAATATTTTTTATTGTTGGCTTTCTGATACTGTTACTATAGCCACAAAACTGGCGTGGCCCATAAGTTCATCCTAATGGCATGGACCCTTGGTACTTCAAGTAGTCATACTATTTCTTTATTTTAAGATACATTTTATTTCCTCCTCAATTGTTAGAGGGATCAATACACACCTAAGACTATGGCTCTAAACTAGTGGTGAAAACATTAGTGCTGTTTTTGTTTTTTATTTTTTTTCTCTATCTTTTTTGTTATGTTATAAAACAATTGTAATAAATGCTCATATTGTATATGTATATATGCCCTCTGTGGACCCTTGATTGGTGAATCAATAAACTTATGACTTATGACTTATATCTGTTTTAAGTTGACCTGGACAAAGGCCATATGAACTATATTCACCATGTGATGATGGTTGTCTGTGTGTCCGTTTGTCCGTTCTCATCATTAGTACTCTGAAATCATTTGGCCATATTTAACCAAATTAGAATGAGATGGTACTTTTTATCATCAATTGACATTCACTGTCTTTCTGAAACTGATTATTCCTTTGGTATCTTCAAACTTTTTACCTGTGCCTGAGTGGAGATGAACCTTAGTTTTAACAATATATTACATTATATAGGAGCGAGTGATGTTGCTTAAGGTCAATTCAGCAATTTTTCAGCAATATCACGGCGAGAACAAGCTAATTTTCAATGAGATGAGGGCCCGGGTGGCTCAATGAGTTAGGTAGTTGGATTACCTAACAACTCATACAAGCCTATCACCAATATTGCGTGGGTTCGCGCCCGGCTTTGTAAATTACAAAAAGGGTGCACTCGACTCGCAGCCGCAAGTGATAAAGTTTACCAGTTGCTTGTCCATGGTCGGTGGTTCTCTCCTGGTACTCCGGCTTCTTCCACCACTAAAACTGCTCGCCATGATATAGCTGAAATATTGCTGAAAGTGGCGTTAAGCACCAAAATTCAAATTCAACGAGATGAGATGATGTCCGCTTTGTTCTAGACCAACACGCTGAGTTGAATTTTTATAGTGTTAGTTCACTGAAACAACAGTCCGCGGGTAGACATGTCGCTCCACTCGGGGCACATTATTCTGATTTCGAGCCAACCAGTCAGGGCTTTGCTCTTTCTCCTTAATGCTGCGTGCTTAGAGTAGAAGCAACAAATACCAATTTTATAGTCTGGTTTGACCCGACCGGGGCTTGAACCCACTATCTACCTCACACGAGGCGAACACGCTAACCATTACGTCACCGATGCGGTTCATTATATGGTAACTGTAAATTCAACAATAAACATATCTCATAAATCATGATCATGTCAGTGCTGAAACAGCCTACTGACTGCTATATTTTGATGATGAAATATAGAAGTGGTGTGATACAGCAAAATGAAGTGATGTGGTACATCGGAAGATCTATTATCACATTACAGAAATAATGTCCATATACACAATACATTATGTGACTTTCAGGAATTCTAAAAATAGTCCAGTTTTGATAATGTAATATGCTATCATATTTCCCATAATTTCGAATAAACTGTTGTAAATTTAATACAATTTTTTTTTTAGTCAGATGTGATTCAAAATTTATCTCCAACTAAGATTTCTTTAATATGAACTTTGATTTTCAACCTTTCTGTACTGATTTGACATGATATGAAAAACATATTTCTCGTCTCTACCGGGAATAAAATGTCAACGTACATTTTTGTATATACGTACAACTTCCAATTTGCATCAATCAAAACTGATAAAAAAAAAGTCGAATGACATACTTGAAGGAATGCAGTCAAATTTACCTCTAAGCAATGGAAATGTGATTATAAAATGAAGACAGGCAGGATGCCTTAATATATGGGCTAGAATTTTTTTTATTGTCATAGATATTTACATCACAACAGAAAAACTATATTCTATGGAGGGGCCGTCGTGGTCGTGATCGTATGGTACATTGTAGTTGGATTTACAACTAAATGTACAATCAGTGACTATCACCACTAAAGTTGTGAGTTCGAATCCGGCTCATGGCGAGGCATACTCGATACAACATTATATGATAAAGTTTGTCAGTGACTTGCGACAGGTCAGTGTTTTTCCAGTTTCCTCCACCGATGAAACTGACCAGCATGATATAACTGAAACGTTGTTGAAAGTGGCGTTAAGCACCAACACCCTAACCCTATTTATATACTCCGGAGGACTTGAATAAAGATGTTCGACGAATGTATTGGAATGGGTACCCCTACCTAAGTAATAAAAAAAATACAAGAGCAAAGAAAGGAGAAAAAACATCGAACAAAGCAAACTCACACAGATAATATAGATCTACCACACATTCTTCAATCAGAAGAGGTCGTCAGGGCTACAATAGTAGTACGATAAATTGAGTTGTATCTACACGTACCCGTGCAATCAATACCTATAGCTAATAAAGTTGTATCTACATGTACCCATGCAATCAATACCTATAGCTAATAAAGTTGTATCTACACGTACCCGTGCAATCAATACCTATAGCTAATAAAGTTGTATCTACATGTACCCATGCAATCAATACCTATAGCTAATAAAGTTGTATCTACACGTACCCATGCAATCAATACCTATAGCTAATAAAGTTGTATCTACACGTACCCGTGCAATCAATACCTATAGCTAATAAAGTTGTATCTACACGTACCCGTGCAATCAATACCTATAGCTAATAAAGTTGTATCTACACGTACCCGTGCAATCAATACCTATAGCTAATAAAGTTGTATCTACATGTACCCATGCAATCAATACCTATAGCTAATAAAGTTGTATCTACACGTACCCGTGCAATCAATACCTATAGCTAATAAAGTTGTATCTACACGTACCCGTGCAATCAATACCTATAGCTAATAAAGTTGTATCTACACGTACCCGTGCAATCAATACCTATAGCTAATAAAGTTGTATCTACACATACCCGTGCAATCAATACCTATAGCTAATAAAGTTGTATCTACACGTACCCGTGCAATCAATACCTATAGCTAATAAAGTTGTATCTACACGTACCCGTGCAATCAATACCTATAGCTAATAAAGTTGTATCTACACGTACCCGTGCAATCAATACCTATAGCTAATAAAGTTTTATCTACACGTACCCGTGCAATCAATACCTATAGCTAATAAAGTTGTATCTACACGTACCCGTGCAATCAATACCTATAGCTAATAAAGTTGTATCTACACGTACCCGTGCAATCAATACCTATAGCTAATAAAGTTTTATCTACATGTACCCATGCAATCAATACCTATAGCTAATAAAGCTTTATCTACATGTACCCAATGTAATCAATACCTATAGCTAATAAAGTTGAATTGTACTCCGTGTAACTCTGTGATGAAAAATGTCAGTTACTTGCGTCAGGTCCCAATAAAACTGACCGTCATGATATAAATTGAAATACTGATGAAAGTGGCGTTAAACATCCATAACGCCAGCCAATCAAAAACAATGATTCCTTACAAAAAAACACAACTGATTTATTTTTGCTTCTGCATGTATGACCACTTTCAACAATCGCAACAGTCACCTTTATTGATGGAAGAAACCCGAGCAATTGAAGAAAAACATCTACCTACAACACAGCAATGCAAATTTTACTACATAAAATTGTAACACATACGTTTTAACTTTAGTCTTCGTACCTAGGTATCTATAATGGTTATGAGAATAAACAAAAGAATATATAGTTTATACATTTTACTAACACTTTTTCAGGAATGTTTACCCCAAATAACAACTCAGTTTGATATCAACGTCTTAAATGTACTTGAAATGTACATAGAATTAACTTACACTTAAGGTTTAATTGAGACTTAAATTTAATTGACATTTATGCAACCCAGTCCTGGTGTTTAACGCCACTTTCAACAATATTTTAGCTATATCGTGGAGGTCAGTTGTATTGGTGGAGGAAACCGGAGTACCCGGAGAAAACCACCGACCTGCCGCAAGTCACTGACAAACTTTATCACATAATGTTGTATCGAGTACATCTCGCAATGAGCGGGATTCGAACTTACAACGTTAGTGGTGATAGGCACTGATTGTATATATAGTAATAAATCCAGCTGCCATACGATCACGACCAAGACGCCCTCTTGTCCTCGTGTAAGCGGTATCATATAACATATTTGTATACAGGTATATAGATTATGACTTTGATATTTTATATGGACAAGCGTACCCTTAGGGAACATTGGGACATACAAACATATGATCATGTTTTTCCACTACATGGTACTACCTATGATTAAAAAAGATGCGGTGCAGACGGACGTAGATAAGTGGAACGTTTCTGCCAAAAAACTTTTAATTTATTTGGCTCTCCAATCGTTTGACTGTGCGCGTACCTGATAAAAGTTTTCCAGAAACGCGTCCTGCACATTAAATTAGATATCTAGGATTTTATTTTTTATAGCTTAATAGGCCAATACCAACACGACTTTTTACTAATATAATGATGTGTTGTTTGTAACCCTGTTCTCGTCATAGCTCAAGTAAGTTAAACTACAACCAGTCAATGAACATCTGTGAACATGTATGGCATTGCGATAGAATAAACGTTAGAGAAAACCTATGGAGCAGTCAAGTATGGATAATCCAGAGACACTGTCGGAGGCAAGACATAAGAACGATGATAATTTAGAGAAAACACAACACAGAAAACTAAAATGATGAGCATCATACCCCCCCCCCCCCCGCCCCCACACACCAAGAAAAAACAAAAAGCAAAAAAACACCCGGGGTGCAAGTCTGTAATTTTTTACTGATGGATAGTGAAAATAAGCGAGTGAGCGAATGATTGATGTCTAACGTCTGTATCATGGTGAGAACAAGTTACCCTTTGATTAGATGTTGATGATATTTGCCTTGTACCAGACCTATACACATAGTTGGATTTGCATTGTGTTAGCTCACTGAAACAACAATTGACAAGTAGACATTTCTCTACACTCGGATACAGTATTCTGTCTCCAAGCCAACCAGTCTTACAGTATGCTGAGTGCTTAATAGAAAAGCGCAATACATACCAATATTATTGTCTTTGGTTTGACTTGAGCAAGAACGGAACCCACGATTTACCACACTCTAGCAGAACACACCAACAATTACACTACTGAGACGGTATAACAAAAACAAAATTTAGAAAAATTATGTAAATTTATACGAGATATAAATAAATCTTTTGCTCTCTAGGCTGTCTCACAACCCTGTCTCTGTTGTATATACTGTACATATAATTATGTACATTTTGTATTGTTATTGTATATGTTTGTCTTCTCTGTACCGTTGTATATATTGTACATATAATTATATACATTTTGTATTGTTATTGTATATGTTTGTCTTCTCTGTGCCGTTGTATATACTGTACATATAATTATATACATTTTGTATTGTTATTGTATATGTTTGTCTTCTCTGTACCGTTGTATATATTGTACATATAATTATATACATTTTGTATTATTATTGTATATGTTTGTCTTCTCTGTGCCGTTGTATATACTGTACATATAATTATATACATTTTGTATTGTTATGTATATGTTTGTCTTCTCTGTACCGTTGTATATACTGTACATATAATTATATACATTTTGTATTATTATTGTATATGTTTGTCTTCTCTGTACCGTTGTATATACTGTACATATAATTATATACATTTTGTATTATTATTGTATATGTTTGTCTTCTCTGTACCGTTGTATATACTGTACATATAATTATATACATTTTGTATTGTTATTGTATATGTTTGTCTTTTCTGTACCGTTGTATATATTGTACATATAATTATATACATTTTGTATTATTATTGTATATGTTTGTCTTCTCTGTACCGTTGTATATACTGTACATATAATTATATACATTTTGTATTGTTATTGTATATGTTTGTCTTCTCTGTACCGTTGTATATATTGTACATATAATTATATACATTTTGTATTATTATTGTATATGTTTGTCTTCTCTGTACCGTTGTATATATTGTACATATAATTATGTACATTTTGTATTGTTATTGTATATGTTTGTCTTCTCTGTACCGTTGTATATACTGTGCATATAATTATGTACATTTTGTATTGTTATTGTATATGTTTGTCTTCTCTGTACCGGTGTATATATTGTACATATAATTATATACATTTTGTATTGTTATTGTATATGTTTGTCTTCTCTGTACCGTTGAAATTATATATGATTGATGAGAATAAATGGGATTGACTGATGTATTGTTATATATATATATATAAATATATAACAATACAAGAACACAGCAACATAACAATAAACATTCTAATGTAGTTGCTTAATATTCCTGGTTTGTGATTGGACAATGCTGTAATTTTCACGGTATCAATTCCATCATGAGATATTTTTAGAATTTTAGCCGATTACCGCTTACGTCATCTTGTCAATAATGTGGCAATACACATCTATGCACATGATTACACGAAATACGAAATACTTTATTAAAGAAAGCTCAATAATTGAACATTAAGGTTGACAAAGATTATGAGATAGTACATGAAAGAATGACATAATAAAATAACAAATAAAATTATATATTATAGTTTGCATTTGGGAGGCAATGAAAGAGTGATAACTGTATTTGGAAAATATAAAATATAAAACATGCATGCAGAGAACTATGGTGCCATTTGAAAACACGAGTGAATAAATTTTGCGAGTTCTCTGACGCAAGATGGATCTTCGTTGCTCAATATCCAAGCAAATTTATCCTCTGCACTTAATATAGCAGCATTATAATTAAGGACATTTGAAAAGAGTTCTCTTCTGTGGTTTTCAAACTTAGGACAATACATTAGAAAATGAATTTCATCTTCTACGCTTTTAGAGTTACAATTGGAACATATACGGTTCTCAACAGGAGTAATTGGACGGGTATATCGACCGGTTTCAATATGGAGCTTGTGGTTACTAGTAAGAAAACGTGTAAGAATGTTTCTATGGCTAATATTTCTAATATCAGAAATATAAGTTTCGTATCCAAATATAAACTTAAATTTTCTATATGTCCTAAGTTTCTCACATTTGTTTAAGTTAATTTTCCACAATGTCTCATAATTATTCTGTAATTTTTTCTTTATATTATATATGTGTCTAGATTTGAAATTTTCAGGATGAGTCAACATATGATCCATATTTAGATGTTTCAATAAAATATGTATACATCTTAACCAACATGGTTCATTGTTACCGTACATTAACAGATTCTCTTCATATGCCTCCCGCAGCAAGGGGTCATGATGAGTGTTTTTGCACAGCCGAACCCAGTATTACATTAGAATGGAGATAACTGTATTGTATATGACAATTTCACGGCATTAATTGTCGATTTCATGGTCGCAAATATCCGTTTACTTGCCCCGCTAACGCGTCGCCAGTAAACTCAATTTGCGACCATTAAATCTCCAATTGATGCCGTGAAATTTTCAAATACAATACGTGACAGTTATCTCCTAAATCTAATTTCATACATACATGCAAATTATTGACATAATATAATCTGAGTTTATAACCTTTCTTCTAATGTTAGATTTAAAATGCAATCTACCTTATATCATATACGAATGTTATAAAATACATTCTAATTCTTACATGTATGTCAACAGAGGAAAACGAGTTGATTCCTAAATATGTTTTGTGTGTAATAAAAGATTTGTCAGAATTTCGAATTCAAGAACTATTTGAACCATTATTTAAAGAGAAGTGATCATTTTCTTGGGACACTCAAGTTTCTACACACTGTCTCAGTTTCATCATCTGATTCTCTCGTTATAGGTTTTCGTTGTATGTTTTATAAATGAGATAAATTGTTAAATTAATTATTCGAAATATTGACTGAATTTACTTTTTAGTTTACATTTGACTTTTCTCGTCTCGTCGAGGAATAAGAAATGTATCCAATCTTGCTTGTATTCTTGGCCTAGAATTTTCGTCCATTTTATAATTTCTAAATAGCACGTGTACATGTAGTTGTAAAATTGACTGCAGAAATAATGTTTAATTAGCATGAGAAAATAGTTGATGTCTGGTACCTCGGAACCAATCAGAATGGAATAATCTTTGAACTACTGACGGCGAATACATACATGAATCAACGAACACATCCAACGTGTATTTACAATGTGTAAGAATATTTTACTACAGGTCACGAGTTAACCATTCATGAAAAAGTTATTTATTGAACTGCTTAATTAACGATATATAGCATATGCTTTGCGAATTTTAGGGGGGGGGGGGGAGTGGCGCACGCCCCGCACGCCCCCCTCTAAATCCGCCACTGGTTACAGTAATAAATGTCAAAATATGTTGACGAAACAGACACATAAAATAATTAAACCAGACTAGTTAAGCAGCAAAAGTAAACAGTGAAAACATTAAAACATTCTATGATATATAGTGCCATGTTGGAATATATTGTCATCAAAGTGTGTTGTTGATCAACTTAGCTTTTAGTTTTATAGTATGATGATAACAATAATGAAATAAAATTCTGTTTTCAAATTCCACATAATTTGTGAAGAAAAAATGATAAATTTTGGCAAAATAATATGGGGCACCCCTTTGACCCCTCTTCTACTTCGGATTTGTCAACGAGTGATGAGAGTTTTATATATAATTTTCTATTATGAAAGAATATTATACAATTACTGCACTTGAACGAGATCAATATGAGGTTTTATGGAGCAGAGCACAACAATATTGAACGAGGCGAATGCCGAGTTCAATATTGTTGTACTCTGCTCCATTAAACCTCATATTGATCAAGTTCAAGTGTAGTAATTGTTTTATTACATATGGCTCTATTTTACTCTTAATTTTGAAATTTTATGAAAACTATGTAATTTTTGAAAATTTTTGAAAATTTTATCTTTTTGAATTTTTTTGAAATAGTATGAAATTTTTGAAAGTTTTGAAATTTTATGAAAATTTTGAATTTTTAAAAAGAAAATGAAATTGTCAAATTTGTTAAAAAAAATTGAACTTTAAATTTTTATTTTTTTTTATTTTATTTCAAATTTTCTGAAAATTTTCAAATTTTATGAAATTTTCTAACATATTGATTAGCAAAAAGCAATTTCTGTGCAATAAAAAACCATATTGCACTCTCGTGCCACGTAATTTCATTCATTGATTTTGCACGAGAGAGCAATATGATTATTTATTGCACAGAAATTGCTTTTTGCTTATCAATATGTTAGAAAATGGAATGTCACGTGTATTGCTTCTGGCCAATAGAAAAATAGTAAAATAGAGCCTTATGTAATAATCTCCATTACTGTGAACTGCTATATTGACGAAATTGTTATTTTCATTGATTGTTTTAATTACTCGTGCAGTAATTTGTTAAACGGCATTTAATTGCCCAGAAAGAACATCAGTTTGTTATCTTTACACCCATTGGTTAATCAGGATATTGAATTTCAAATCTCGAATTTCAGATATTGAATCTCGAATTTCGAATGATCCTTCTGGGCTTTCGTAGATATCCTTTGTTTTCTATCAACTGTGAAAATGAAATGTATTGCTGTAATCCTTAAATTGTTGTTCAAGCCCCGGTCGGGTCATGCAAAAGATTATACATTTGGTGTTTACTGCTTCTCAGCTAAGAGCACAACACTAAGAGTAAGAGAAAATAATGGTCGACTCGGAATCAGAATAATTGTGTTCGATTGGTGAGGCATGTATACCCCCGGACTGTTGTTTCAGTGTTGATCATCATTTCATCTAAATGTACATGTAGCTTGTTCTCGCCACGATATAGCGGGAAATTTGCTTATTTGGCGTTAAACAATATTCACTTGCTTACTCACTTTGTAATTAAATGTAAATAGAAGAAGATTTCGTCAACTTGTTTCTTATCCACTTTGCCTCTTTTGAGCAAATGTAACTTGTTTATGATAATTATGTAATGGTTAGCGTGTTCGCCTCGAGTCCAGATGGGTTCAATCCCCGATCAGGCAAAACCAATGACTATAAGATTGATATTTGTTGCCTGATATGCCTGCCCCATACATTAACCTACATCTAGAAATTGAAAGTGGGGGCTGGCTGAAAAATGTTCATTTATATGCATAACAACATTCAAGCAGCACCTGCATATGGAATATATGATATGCTAAAGCTTGTGTTTCCTATATTAGGATTTCCTTAATAAAGAGTTGCTGCTAACATAGAATGTACCTAATCGTTCCTAATGGAGGTATGGATGAAGAAAATGGTTACAGTTGCCAACATGACTTGTTTATCTTTTAAGGAATGCCTGTGTCTTAGATGACCACGGATATGTTCCATTTGTGGTAGTCAAATCCCGTCCTTTCCTCGTTCATGACTTGTCATTAGATTTTCAAAAATGAGTAATAGGACTGGTACTACTAACGGAGCAGGAACTGTTTACATTTCTGGAGAACCTGAGTTCACCATCGTTTTTGCATAGCAAAATTTGCGCTGATCAATCTTCAGTTTTCTGTGTAGTGTTTTGTTGGCCATTGTATTGTCTGTTCGTTTTCAATTTATGTTATCTTTATTGACCCACAAAGGAGTTGAAGGCATACAACACAGCATAATATAATACAAATATACGATAAACATTAAGGTTAAAGAGAAAGACAACAAATAAACATAAATAATTCACCATAGACTACAAATGAATATGAACAAAGTTTGAAGCAGAGGTCCAGTCCACTTTCTTCAGTGACCAATATTTTTTAACAAAACGGACAACGAACTACACACATTTATAGCTTCTCATTACTTCTTCAAACGTTTCTTAAACACCAATCAAGCACTCATTCTCTGTATAATATAAATATACAAATTACCAGTTTTCCTGGTGTCAATAAATCCACTAATAATACTGGTAATTTGTCTGTAAATTAGTTTATATTCAAATAGGTCCATGGTAGGCAAGATGATTGTCCATTGACAGCAGTGGATAAAATGTCTAGCAAAAGCATTCGAAATGTAATAACAAATTAAACTTCATGTGATCGCCATATTTGCAGTGTACATGCACACGTGAGAACGGAAACAAAAGAACAAAAGCTTGGACAACACGAAATCCGGTTTATATATACTCTTTCTTCATAGCATTCTTCACTCCAGTCATACTCATCTCCATATAAATGATATGTAAATCCAACATTTATATGTTCCATTTTTTCTGTATGTAAATTAGTCTAAATTTGAAAATAGTTCCAAGTTAGGCAGACTTGTCCACTAACAGCAGTGGATGAACTCTTTAGCGGAAGTATCACTAGTGTTAGCGTTTTAACAGTTAGTATTTGATTCTTGAACACTTGCTTAACTACAATATTGAGTCCTGCGCATTAAATAATTATCCAAAATGTGATCGCCATATTTGCTGTATACATACACACAGGAGAATCAAGACAAAATAACAAAAATTTGGACAACACGACATTTTCTTTATAATACTCGTTTCTGTCTGGTTCATGAACACAAGTTTAAAAAAAAAATACATTCACAAACATTATGTACCAAATAAAATGATGTAAATAAACTCGAGTAAAACTATGTTTTTTTTTATATTAATAAGAGATCGTACGTTAATGTTTTTATGTAAAACATTAACGTACACATTTATTTTTACATGAGAGTCGAACACGATTCGGGTTCAAAATCCAAAAAAACTTGTTCCGCCAGAGGCTTAAGCCATGTACCAACGAGTTGCATTCGCAATTAATTCTCCACGGATGCATGTCATTTACACGTCTTGCTTACTAAAGACATTTAAAAAAACATATTACTCAAATTTTCATTGGTTAGAAAAAAATATTTATCAATCATACATATTGACATTCCCTGCGCTTCCTTCTACTTTGGTATAAAAAGATAAAAACGCGTTATTCTCATAGACGGGACCGACGCCCACTAAAGGTAATCTAAACTGACTTTTTCTTGTTATCTAGGGTTTTATGAATTTTGCTAACTGATTTTATTTTCTTTATTATCTTACAATCAAAAATGTTATAAGATACATGCACTACAAAGTCAAGAGATTCTGAATAGACCAGTTTTTGTGCTAGAAATTCTGAAGTGTCTAACAATTCTGAAAATTACTCAAAATTCTGAAAAAATTCTGAACAGATTCTGAACATTGCTGAAAATTCTGAATTAATTCTGAACAGATTCTGAAAATTCTGAAAATTGCTGAAAATTATGAACAGATTCTGAAAATTACTGAAAATTCTGAACAGATTCTGAACAGATTCTGAACATTGCTGAAAATTCTGAACAGATTCTGAAAATTGCTGAAAATTCTGAACAGATTCTGAACAATATCTTTCTTTTTAAATCAATATATTTTACTTCATTTTCATTAGATTTTAACTAAATATAGAATGTGATATTTCATTAATTAATTATTTAAAAAAAAATTAGAACAGCTATATTATTTCATTTCTCATTAAATTTGACATTTTCTTTATTTCAATCTTTCTTCTTAAATCAATATATTTTATTTCATTTTCGTTAGATTTTAACTAATTATGGAAAGGGATCAGAGAAAGGATATTTTACTAATTAATTTTTTTAAATTAAATAACAACAACTATATCATTTCATTTCTTATTAAATTTGTCATTTTCTTTATTTCAAATTTTTCTTCTTAAATCAATATATTTTATTTCATTTTCATTAGATTTTTACTACATATATAGATTTACTACATTATATCATGTGATATTTCACTAATTAATTATTTTTAAAAGAGGGCTATATTATTTCATTTTTGATTAAATTAGTTATTTTTTATATAAATTTTTTCTTCTTAAATCAATATGTTTTACTTCATTTTTAAAAATTGATTAACAACCTTTAAGTGGCCCCAACTTAAGTGCTAAAACAACAATCTACACTCACTATAAGTAAGTATGTTTGTGAGAGCAAAATAATTTTATTGACCTGTATATCATAAAAACAGTATGGTATCAATTGCCAATTAATAAAACCTGCATCCAGTGAAAAATTACATGATATATTTAGTTAAAATGTTCATACTCTGGTCAGAATTTTCAGCCGAATCCATGCACCACTTTCACCAATATTTCAATGGCCGGTGGTCAATTTTATTGTTGGAGATAACCGGAGTACACCGAGTCACCGTAAGTCACACGAATTCACCGATCCAGCTTTTATACTGTCCGCATTTATGTCATCGTCTTTTCTATGTAAATATGACGTCTTTTGAGTTGAAGCAAAAACGTGATTTTTCTGGAGATCTAGATAACAATAGACAGATGAGGATTGGAATTCCATTAACCACTTTAGAAAATGTTATTATTAATAAAACTAAGGTTCTCCTCCCACAGGCATAGGTGACCTTAGCCGATATTTGCTATCCTGTTTAGGCCCTTTGAGTTTTATTGCTCACAACAACTTAAATTATTTGGCTTTCCAATCTTCAGATTTTGAGCGTAACTGATGAAGGTTATTCCAGAAACGCGTCGTGCGCACTAAATTTGATATCTACGTTTTATTACCTCCGTCGACTTCTGTCATTGTTATTTCTGTGTTGAACTAAAGACCTCACAGAGACTCTAGTTGTTGTTGTTGGTTATGTTGTCGTGTACAACAGTTTAACTAATGATTTGCCAAAGAAGTGATTCGTGTTGTTGTTGTCGTGTACAACAGTTTAACTAATGATTTGCCAAAGAAGTGATTTTTGTTGTTGTTGTCGATCACAACTGTTAAAAAATCTTTGAAGATACCAAAAGCGGTAACCAGAAACCGCAAACCGAAGAAGGACAATCAATACAATGGCCAAAGGAAAAAAGACAAAAGGATAAACAATGATTTACAAAACACTACACAGAAAACTAAAGATCGAGGAATGAAATCAGATGATCTGGAAGGGTAAGCAGTTGCTGCTCCATATGTTGCACCAGTCGTGTTACTCTTGTTACAAACCCGGTGATAAGTCACGAATGAGCAAAGGACCGCATTACGACAAATGGAACATATCAGTGATCATTTGTGACACAGATATTCCGTAACGGAACTTAAAACGTTACAGAGTGAGTGAATGATTATTGTTTAACGTCAATTGAACAATTGCCCAGGTTATATCTTGAGGAAAGCAAGTTACATTTTGATGAGGTGATTATGACTTGACAGGAACATTGTTCGTACTGTTGGTGGCTATATTGTCGATCACGACTGCTTGATTAATTACTTTCAAAATAAACACTTCGACAGCAGGTAAGCACCCCGTTATATTTTATAGGAAATAATTAACGGAAGCCATAGTTTTTTTTTGGAAATTTTCACACTAGTAACATTATTATCGTAAAGCATTATTCCGAGCGGTAGCGAGTGGCAAAATGCAAGGAAAACATTTCATCATAAATATCAATAATTAAAACTCGTATTTTCAGATGGCGCACTTCATAGGGACCCTCCTGTTGATGATTGTATTGATTGGTAAAGGAGGAGTAAGCATCATTTTCCAAGAACCTTTTGATGATCAGCAACAAATAGAAGGACAATTGATCTCTACAGATACAATAGATGGTGACTTTGGCGGCGGCGGCGGCGACGGGATTGGATCACTGCTCATGATGGCACTCCCTCTGTTACTACGTAAGATTCTAGAATAGTTGTATTGTTTTCCATACCAATAACGTCTGCTCATGATGACACTCCCCCTGTTATTACGTAAGAATTAAGAATAGTTGTATTGTGTTCCGTGCCAATAACGTCTGCTCATGATGGCATTCCCTCTGTTATTACGTAAGCTTTAAGAATAGTTGTATTGTTTTCCGTACCAATAACGTCTGCTCATTATGGCACTCTCTCTGTCATTACGTAATAATTAAGAATAGTTGTATTGTTTTCCGTACCAATCACGTCTGCTCATTATGGCACTCTCTCTGTTATTACGTAATAATTAAGAATAGTTGTATTGTTTTCCGTACCAATCACGTCTGTTCATTATGGCACTCTCTCTGTCATTACTTAATAATTAAGAATAGTTGTATTGTTTTCCGTACCAATCACGTCTGCTCATTATGGCACTCTCTCTGTTATTACGTAATAATTAAGAATAGTTGTATTGTTTTCCGTACCAATCACGTCTGTTCATTATGGCACTCTCTCTGTTATTACGTAATAATTAAGAATAGTTGTATTGTTTTCCGTACCAATAACGTCTGCTCATTATGGCACTCTCTCTGTCATTACTTAATAATTAAGAATAGTTGTATTGTTTTCCGTACCAATAACGTCTGTTCATTATGGCACTCTCTCTGTCATTACGTAATAATTAAGAATAATTGTATTGTTTTCCGTACCAATAACGTCTGTTCATTATGGCACCCTCTCTGTCATTACGTAATAATTAAGAATAGTTGTATTGTTTTCCGTACCAATAACGTCTGTTCATTATGGCATTCTCTCTGTCATTACGTAATAATTAAGAATAGTTGTATTGTTTTCCGTACCAATAACGTCTGTTCATTATGGCACTCTCTCTGTCATTACGTAATAATTAAGAATAGTTGTATTGTTTTCCGTACCAATAACGTCTGTTCATTATGGCACTCTCGCTGTCATTACGTAATAATTAAGAATAGTTGTATTGTTTTCCGTACCAATAACGTCTGCTCATTATGGCACTCCCTCTGTTATTACGTAAGAATTAAGAATAGTTGTATTGTTTTCCGTACCTATAACGTCTGTTCATTATGGCACTCCCTCTGTCATTACGCAAGAATTAAGAATAGTTGTATTGTTTTCCGTACCTATAACGTCTGTTTATGATGGCGCTCCCTCTGTTATTACGTATGAATGAAACATAGTTTTATCGTTTTCCATAC
The DNA here is from genome assembly GCA_963383655.1 of Bathymodiolus septemdierum. Taxonomy (NCBI): domain Eukaryota; kingdom Metazoa; phylum Mollusca; class Bivalvia; order Mytilida; family Modiolidae; genus Bathymodiolus; species Bathymodiolus septemdierum. The sequence continues at coordinate 43,148,275 of OY726530.1, read as the reverse complement.
CAATAACGTCTGTTCATTGTGAATGATTGATTGATTGTTAGTAGCTTAACATCCAGTAGCAAATATTTCATGCATATTCAGAACAGGAGGAAGTTCAACAATATATTAAAACTACAGAAATGATTGATGGATGTGAGAACCAAGGGAACGAATTTTGATTGTCACTAAGGCGAGTTGGGGAGGGACAAATAATTGTGTCGCTTGAAACGGTTATAATACGCCTACGCTTTTCGAAAGCTATACTAGAGGTATTTAACGTGCAGAGATCATGACACTATCCAAACAAATTACCCACTATTGTCCATGGTCAGGTTTTCTGTTTTTAACACCTGCGTGACACTATCCAGTTTAGAGAGAACTCCTACTTGCCACATGGGCATGCGCTGGATAGCTCTTGGCTAAGCCATGGGTTTCATCACCAATACCCAATAATGACTGTTCAATAGAAATCAAAAGTAGCTTGCACTTTAGTTAAATTTAGATGTTTAATGAATCTTTTTGGCGATGCACTATCACCTAGCAACATCCCGTACAGGTCATGTCAGGGGGTCATATTTCAATCAACCAACCAGTGACGAGTCTACCTCATCTTGAGTTTTTAAAATCCAAAATGCCAACGCACATTAAAAAACCCCTGATGTCTAAAGGTATTTTCTCATATTTCTTTGATATCTCAATTCAATATAATCAAATCTCATATATAAGGATTATATAATATTTGTTTAATTGTTTAATGCCACGTTGAACAATTTCGGTGGGATGAATTTCATTGGTGGAGGAAACTGGATTACTCGGACAAATTCACTGACCTTCGAGAAGTAACTGACAAACTTTATTAGATAAAGTTGTAAACATAGCCATCTGCGGAAGTTAAATCCACAAACCTTAGTAAGTGATGATAGGCATTGATTGTATTGTTATATGTAAAGCCAGTTACCATGCGATCGCTGCCACGACCATCTACCATACGATTGCGGCCATGAAGATCTACCATATGTTCGCGGCCACGATCCTCTACCATACGATCAAGATTATATGGTTTAAGCTCGTTTGCAAAATAGATAGTAATATGATATAATTATATTCTAAAATTTGACGGCACGTTGGTGGCTTACTCCGGCTTTCTCAACCAATAAAACTGACTGCCACAATATAACTGAAATATTGCTGAATGTGGCGTTAAGCACCATTACCTAACCTAACCTAACCTAACCTAACCTAACGTAAAATTTGATTTATTAGTTGCTGCAATTCTGGGGGGATCACGACCAGTAGTAAATTTGCCACCTGTGGTAATAACAGTACCATTACCAACGACCACAGCAATTACTGGAACAACAACGACGGTATTGACAACTACAACAACAGCTACTTCAACAACGACCAGATTAGGATAAATTATTACGTAGTAAGTTAATTAAGAAAAAAGATTGAGCGAGTGACTGATTGTTGTCTATCACCAACTCAACAATTTTTCATCTATATCATGGCGAGAACAAGTTAATTTTCAATGAAATGATGATGAGGTCCGCTTTGTACTAGACCAACACGCTTAGTTGAATTTTTATAGTGCTAGCTCACTGAAGCAACAGTCTGCGGATAGATATGTCGCCACACTCGGACACATTATTCTGATTCCGAGCCAACCAGTCTTTGCTCTTTTTCTAAGCTTAATGCTGCGTGCTTAGCGGAGAAGCAATAAATACCAGTTTTATAGTCTTTGGTTTGACCCGACCAGGACTCGAATCCACGAGCTACCGTACTCGAGGAGAGTACGCTAACCATTACGCCACCGATGCGGTTACAAGAAAGTTGATGGTCAACAATTCCACCAATATCAACCAAGAAAGTTGATGGTCAACAATTCCACCAATATCAACCAAGAAAGTTGATGGTCAACAATTCCACCAATATCAACCAAGAAAGTTGATGGTCAACAATTCCACCAATATCAACAGAACGAACAACCAACTCTCACCTCAAACAATTGAACACAAAAAGACCCACGACATATGGCGTTGGAAATCCAGGTCATTGATCACTTGGGACAGACACACACATGTGGTGGATTAAGACGGTTAATGGGACCAAATCCCACCTTTTTATTAGATATTCATTCTGAATTAATGAATGTATTAGATATTCAATCTGAATTAATTAAGTATTTCAAGATGACAAAGATATATAAACGTTAGCTAAAGAGAAATCCAAAGGGACAACCAAGAATGGACAATCCAGAGACACTGGCAACACCGGATAAACAAGACACACGACGAAGACATACACAAAGAAAAAAACCCACACACGACACAGAAAGCTACAACGATTAACAACACGAACCCCTCCAAAAATTGGGAGTGAACCAAGGTGATCGCGGAGGGTAAGCAGTACATCTCTGTTATAAGTCACCCACCGGGTAACTCATATAGCCAAAGACGTGTTTGACACCACTATGTGCAACAAACACAAATCACATAAATTAGACATGAACCCTCCTACAAACAATTATGGGTAAAGACGAACCGAGCATCGTTTTTATGTAGAAATCGTAACGGACATCACAACACATAAAATTTGTTTGGATTTTCGTTATCTATGTGAATAATTTTGAACATTTTGGGATTTTTCTATTGCTCTTCAGTGGTTTATATTTAGATATTTTTTCCCAAAGCCGTTTTGAGACGTCTTACTGTAGAATCATAAAAAAACTATTCCTCTAATTGCGGAATAACTGTGCCATCGGTGTGGCACTCAAAGTAAAGAAAAGAGATTTGAAAGCCAAATAAAAGTCTTCAGGATCAAGAAAAGCAATTGTTGCTTAACAAGTGAGTAATATCTACAGTATGTTGATGGTGGACGTCAAGTACTTAAACCACTCGACCATCCAGGCCCCTATAGATGTAGTGAAGCATGGAAGTAAACGTTTATAATATACATTGACTTTCCAATATTTGATATTGAGTGTACTTGAAGGGTATGCCAGAAACGCATCATGCGCAGTAAATTTGATATCTACGTTTTATTTCATCATGATGTAATTTTTTCTTTATTTTATTTTTCAGCAATATATGTTTCATCCGTATCGTGCTTTTATGGTGTGGACTCAATGTGTTCCTTTAAATAGATATTGTTTGTCTTTATTTAGTATGATTTTTGTTGATTTCTATTTAAATAAAATGCTTCATATAATGGGAAATTATGAAAACTGGTACTGGTGAAATGGAATATAACAGCATCGATGGTGTAATGGTTAGCGTGCTCGCCTCGAGTGAGGTAGATCGTCGATTTGAGCCTCGATCGGGTCGAACCAAAGACTATAAAATTGGTACCTGTTGCTTCTCTGCCAAGCACGCAGCATTAAGGAGAAAGAGCAAAGACTGGTTGACTCGGAATCAGAATAATGTGTCCGATTGTGGCGACACGTCTATCCATGGACTGTTGTTTCAGTGAGCTAGCACTATAAAAATCCAACTAAGCATGTTGGTCTAGTACAAATCGGACCTCATCATCATCTCATTGAAAATTAACTTGTTCTCGCCATTATATATTGAAAATTTGCTTACACTTACATTTATTTGGAATATACATGAAATAAATTTACAGTTAAGGATTAATTGAGACCTAAATTTAATTGAGGTTTGTGCAACCCACTCCAGGATCAAATAAAAAAAAGTTTTATAAAAGAAACCTCGGAATAGTGTGTTTATGTCGATGATTCTATAATCCACTATCCCAAGCATCGTACGACAATTTTACCTATGTCTTAAGAAAGTAGAAAATAGAAAATGGTCTCAAATTGTGTAGAAATGCATTTTCGCATAAAAGAAAATTAAAATCGACATAGGGCGCCTTTTAAATAGGAAAAAGAACGTAAATTCTTGTATTTAAGAACTTAATATTTTAAGTTTTGTGTCCAGTACCTTATGGGGTGTTGATAAAACCTATGTCGAACTATATAACGGTTGTGTAGTTTATGTGTCTATCCCTTAAACTTATATTAAAATACTTGATAAATACACCACCAACAAGAAGAGTTTGAAGATACCAAAGGGAGGTAATCAGAATCCGTAAATCGAAGGACAGACAACGCAATGGCCAAAAAAGAAAAAAGACAAAAGGACAAACAACGATTCTCATTTGAGGCATTTAAAACCCCGTAAGGTGATATATTTGTTGATTGATGCAAACAAACCATCACTAATAAAAAAAAAAAGACGAATCAAACTTGTTTTCTAGTACGCAATCAAAGGGAAGGCTTCTTCTTCAATCCCTGTACTTTCAAACCATTGAATAAGAATATTTATGAAAACCAATCAAATGAAATGCACTTTTTGTCAAACGAATAAATCACATATGCAAAATTGAAATATTAATTTGAATGAAACAGCACATATATAAATTCGTCCACACTCACAAGGGTAAATTCTAAACTCTCAAGAAGTCTGATACTAACAATTCATTAAAATCTGAATACTCAGGAATTTATTATACAGAGAGTTCAAAGGATGATGATAGAGTTACATCTGTGGCTGGTTTCAAGTTGCTTTCCTCCGTCGGCAATCTGTAAGCTCATTTTTGCGGCAGAAGCCAAAGCTATACGGCTTGCTTTCAAATTTGTCTCTTCATCTGATAAATCTAAATATTTGGTGTGCTCAGATGCCTTTTTATGCCTCTTGATAATGGCATAACTTAAAGCAACTTTCTTTAAAACAATAATGAAAAAAAAATCACAATTTACAAAGATATTGTGCTAAATTGGAGCATGAACTGCTTACTGTCCTTTACGGCTTCAGGTTACCCCTTGGTATCTTCAGTTGAACATTGTAATGTGTGTTCTTTACGGCTTTACCACTTGGTATCTTCTGTTGAAATATTGTAATGTCTGTCCTTTACGGCTTTACCCCTTGGTATCTTCAGTTGAACATTGTAATGTCTGTCCTTTACGGCTTTACCCCTTGGTATCTTCAGTTGAACATTGTAATGTCTGTCCTTTACGGCTTTACCCCTTGGTATCTTCAGTTGAACATTGTAATGTCTGTCCTTTACGGCTTTACCCCTTGGTATCTTCAGTTGAACATTGTAATGTCTGTTCTTTACAGCTTTACCCCTTGGTATCTTCAGTTAAACATTGTAATTTCTGTCCTTTACAGCTTTACCCCTTGGTATTTTCAATTGAACATTGTAATGTCTGTCCTTTACGGCTTTACCCCTTGGTATCTTCAGTTGAACATTGTAATTTCTTTCATTTACGGCTTTACCCCTTGGTATTTTCAGTTGAACATTGTATTGTCTGTCCTTTACGGCTTTACCCCTTGGTATCTTCAGTTGAACATTGTAATTTCTGTCCTTTACGGCTTTACCCCTTGGTATCTTCAGTTGAACATTGTAATGTCTGTCCTTTACGGCTTCAGGTTACCCCTTGGTATCTTCAGTTGAACATTGTAATGTATGTCCTTTACGGATTCAGGTTACCCATTGGTCTCTTCAAACGTCTATTGTGGCTGCTGGGAGATAATTTGCTTCTAAATTACAAATCCCTATTCCTTAAGGGAACAACAATGGTAGACCAGGATTTGTAGGATTCTATGGTTGGGACTACAACCAAATACTATTCCTTATACGGATTTTAAAACTAATATTAATTTTGCCAGGATAGTTGAGACCTGCAAAACAAAACAATTTTCAATCTACATATTTCCTTGTTCATATGGAAAACACCTGTAACGAGCATGAATTTTTGTTGCATAGGCGGAATATTCGATTTCTGCAAGGAAGCAAATGAATAGGCTCGAACAAATTTTCACGGCCCAACAACGATAACTCCCAACAAACTGTTGCTGAAACTGAAACTGAGTCTGCTCTAAGTTGTCTATTAACGTGCACGGGAGGTAACATTGGATAACAAAATACAGTGTATTGTAATTATTTTCACAAGTTTTATTTAAAGCATTGAAATTTGTGATAGATCAGTGTAATTTACAATAATAAAAATAAATATGAAAATTTACATAATGGATGACAAAATGAAATTAAAACATTGAGCAGTATTACATTGGATACTGCTACAAGACATAGCATAAAGCATGTTTTCATAGAACACAAAATTCGTTTGCCATTCCAGCTCCGATCCGCATACTATACGAGCGAAAGGAATATTCGTAGAAAATAATGAAACCAAGGAGTTTGTACCTTTTAATATTTGTAGGATATAAAGTAATTAATAGTGACCTCCAGAGAGCTATATAGCATGACATACAACATACTTGTAATTGCAAATCATACGAGGAATATTTCTGTATTTCCGGATAAGACATATGTATCGCTATTGTATGCAGCATGATTTCCTAGTAGCAACGAGAAGATTGTCCGTTTGTCCTTGATGATCGCTAATAAAATGAAAATTAAAAAAAAATACCACACCGTCAGGGCTGTTTTAAAATTCAATCAGAAAATTGTAAAAACAGAGACAAAATTCGATTCCCTTAACATAAATATAGGTGACTGTTCTCTCTCATGCATTAACACAGGCACTTCAATTAAACTAGTTTTATCAGCCTAAGCATCCACTCTCGGTGTAAATATGAGAGTAATGCTAAATCAGTAAAACTTATTTAATCTGCACATAGCATTTACTTTTAGTTTGGTTTCTTTGAATATCAATGTTTATCCAATTGGTTCTTGGTCGTGTTTTAACGGCTTGGTATCTTTTGTTTTCTAAAATGTTTTTCTAAAGTGCAAAATCATAGACAAAATGAAAATGGAAAACAAATGTGGGCCCAAAATAGACACCCCTCGTCAGAAAAACTCAAATTAATATGAATATTCTGAATCTGTTTTTTAAATGTTGGCTAATATAACATTTTGTGCTAACTTTTTAGTGTCATGGGTTTGATAGTGGGTTTTGATATTTAAATTTGGATTTATGTCTGCATGGGTTCGAACATCACAAACAAATGAAATATAGAAATGAGGAAATAATTAACTAAATTAATATATGCATATCTTAATGGAAACATTTACTATTCTGGCATGTCATAATACTTTTGAGTATGGTGTCGTTTTCAGTGTTGAAACATCGTCCAATCAGATCATTTTATATATTGGATACAGCGTTCTGATTGCATGAATATGACCATGGAAAAAAATTATGCCAGAAAGGCAAGGTACGATGAGCAATTCTTACAAAATAATCTAAGTTATTTCTTAAATTAACATTTGATTGTATTTTCAGGATTAAATTTGTATAATAACATGACCAGACCAATGTAATGTGCAATGAGGAAGAGAAACGATATGAAAAGACCTTTGTGCATTGACAAACACTATATATTTTAAGACAAAATTCAAAAAGATATTGCTAATTAATGCTTTATTTCTGTCCAGTGTTCAAAACCAACAGTTAAACATTTGTTTTATTTCAATCCGTATCTAATACACAACAAATGTCTAACTATTAGAAAGACCACATATTCCAACATTTTGACCTTGATCCGTTAGGACCAGCTCATAAAGACTTTGCGACTGAAGTTATGATCCATCATAGTGTCACAGAGGAGATAGAGAACACAAACAATAAATGACCTACAATAAAATAAATAATACTCCTTTCTCACTATGCTAGGAGTTACATTTTATCACAGTGAAAATGAATATCGACGGCTATTTTGAAAAATAAAATGAAGTAACAACATATGATGCTACCTCAGCATACATAGGGAATACTGATACAGTGTCATTTTAGCGCCTCGTTTCCAGCAGCATGATCTCACCACTTGAATATACATTCAACAAAATATCTACATCGGAACAAGCACTAAAAAACAAATAATGTATAACAAATTAACATGAGTAAAAAATGGAATGTTAACAAATAATTAATAACATAAATTAACATAAATTATCACTTGGCATTGTCCTTGCTTCTTCCTCTATTCTTTCTGTGCGAGCCTGAAAACAAAAGGGAAATATAAAAGCTGTGAGTTATGGTTACATGTAACAGTATGTATGACATGCAATATGCACACAAATGCAAAATACCATGTTGCTCACACGGCAGTCGGAGCTTGCATGTGAAATATTCAATATTCTTAGATGATAAGCAAGACGGACCCCACCAAAAAACCAAGAATGAATCAAGGTGTTCGTGCAGGTTAAGCAAGACAAATATCATTATACTTCATTTAATTTCATAATAAAAATATCTCTATCATACAAATAATACAAATAATTGTAATAATACTATTGGTTTCTTGCTAACTAATAAATTGATTGGCTTGATTTGTATATTACATGGAGACTACTTCACTTACAACTTAGGGACACATTTCACAGCTTTCAAATAAACATGTCTTCTATTGTTAATTGCAGAGAGGACAATATATTGAAAACTTTAGAAGAGTATTCTAGTCTCCTTCACCTTTACATGTGTTCATCAAGATAAAGAATAAAAGTGTAGGGCTATGGTGCTTAACGCCAGTTTCAACAATATTTCGGTAACAGGTGTACCCGGAGAAAAACACCGACCTGCCACAAATCACTGACAAACTTTATCACATAAAGTTGTATCGAGTACACCTCACAATGAGCAATATTCGAACTCACAATGTTAGTGGTGATAGGCACTGATTGCATAGGTAATTGTAAATCTATCATGACCTTTTTAAAAAATAAAACCTGAAATGCTGTTACACCAATAATATACATACCTGGACAATGACAACATTTCTCTACGTTTTTGTTTTTAGTTTTCCTACAATCTGCTGGTGTACACTTTTTTCTCTTGCATTTGACTTTTCCATTCTGTCAATAATAGATATTAGAGATCTATATTTATGTTCTGACAAGGATTCTGTCCAGGCATAACAAAGATTGGAAATGACTCCAAAATAAGACAAAACAACTGGCCGTTTGTTCTCTGTGGTGGTTTTAAAATGTGTCATATATTTTTTTTTTCAGAAATGTTTTGCATACACTAATCTGAAGAATGTTGTCATATCACCCTTATTTTTGACAATATTTAAATATGATACATCAGAAAGTAAAAACAGTACCAGAATTGGAAATTAATGAAGATATAATTAAATACATATAGGTGTTATATTAGTGGTGATCTCATTCAATAAGTCTTGACAAATGAACGTCCTTCATGCACACTTCTGTAACGAGTAACGAAAAAAAAAAAAAAAAAAAATATCCACACATAAAAACAGAACCATTCTTGCTTAGCACCGTTTTCAACATTATTTCTGTTATATCGTGACGCTATATCCATTAGTAGAAGAAACCACGAAAATACAACGACATACTGAACGTCATTATCAAAATGTATTGCATAAGGGTGTATCAAAACATCTTGCATTAGCAGTGATAAGCACTGATTGCATATGTGAATATAAATCCAACTACCATACCATCGGAGCCAAGACGTCCCTCAGAAAAATAGAACTGGACAGTAGATAGTATATCAGTGCATAAGACGTTCTGTTCCTAGAAAAATAGAAGTTGACAGTATATTCTAGATATTATATATTACCTTACAGTGACACTTTACACATGCCACTTCTTCATTATCTGATAATTTAGGATGCCATTTAGCATTATTGGGATATACCTCCTCTCCAAATGTACATGCTGTAATAATAGTAAACTAGTAAGATATTGATTTAAAAAGCTTGTGTACTAATTCATTAATAAGTACAAATATGATGCATAGCTCAAACCAGGATATTCATCATTTGGTTTTCATCATTCTTTATTGATACAATGCAATAAAAACGTAACATCAAATGTAGTGTGCACGGCGCGTTTCTATAATAACCTTCATCAGGTACGTTCAGTCTGGAATAACCTTCATCAGGTACGCTCAGTCTGTAATAACCTTCATCAGGTACGTTCAGTCTGGAATAAACCTTCATCAGGTACGCTCAGTCTGTAATAACCTTCATCAGGTACATTCAGTCTGTAATAGCCTTCATTAGGTACACTCAGTATGGAATAACCTTCATCAGGTACGTTCAGTCTGTAATAACCTTCATCAGGTACGCTCAGTCTGGAATAATCTTCATCAGGTACGTTCAGTCTGGAATAACCTTCATCAGGTACATTCAGTCTGTAATAACCTTCATCAGGTACACTCAGTCTGTAATAACCTTCATCAGGTACGTTCAGTCTGCAATAACATTCATTAGGTACACTCAGTCTGTAATAACCTTCATCAGGTACGTTCAGTCTGTAATAACCTTCATCAGGTACGCTCAGTCTGTAATAACCTTCATCAGGTACGCTCAGTCTGTAATAACCTTCCTCAGGTACGTTCAGTCTGAAATAACCTTCACTAAGTACACTCAGTCTGTAATAACCTTCATCAGGTACGTTCAGTTTGGAATAATCTTCATCAGGTACGTTCAGTCTGGAATAACCTTCATCAGGTACATTCAGTCTGTAATAACCTTCATCAGGTACACTCAGTCTGTAATAACCTTCATCAGGTACGCTCAGTCTGTAATAACCTTCATCAGGTACGTTCAGTCTGCAATAACCTTCATTAGGTACACTCAGTCTGTAATAACCTTCATCAGGTACGCTCAGTCTGTAATAACCTTCATCAGGTATATTCAGTCTGTAATAGCCTTCATTAGGTACACTCAGTATGGAATAACCTTCATCAGGTACGTTCAGTCTGTAATAACCTTCATCAGGTACGCTCAGTCTGGAATAATCTTCATCAGGTACGTTCAGTCTGGAATAACCTTCATCAGGTACATTCAGTCTGTAATAACCTTCATCAGGTACACTCAGTCTGTAATAACCTTCATCAGGTACGCTCAGTCTGTAATAACCTTCATCAGGTACGTTCAGTCTGCAATAACCTTCATTAGGTACACTCAGTCTGTAATAACCTTCATCAGGTACGCTCAGTCTGTAATAACCTTCATCAGGTACGTTCAGTCTGGAATAACCTTCATCAGGTACGCTCAGTCTGTAATAACCTTCATCAGGTACGTTCAGTCTGGAATGACCTTCATCAGGTACGTTCAGTCTGTAATAACCTTCATCAGGTACGTTCAGTCTGGAATGACCTTCATCAGGTACGTTCAGTCTGTAATAACCTTCATCAGGTACGCTCAGTCTGTAATAACCTTCATCAGGTACGTTCAGTCTGTAATAACCTTCATCAGGTACGCTCAGTCTGTAATAACCTTCATTAGGTACACTCAGTCTGTAATAACCTTCATCAGGTACGTTCAGTCTGGAATAACCTTCATCAGGTACGCTCAGTCTGTAATAACCTTCATCAGGTACGTTCAAAGTCAAAAGATTGGAATGTCAAATAGTTTAGTTTGTTATATTATTTTGCGTGATAAAATGCCTGTATGGAAAAGTGGAAGGTTTATTTGATGAAATTGAAATAAAGGATACCGTTGTCCAAATTTTCTAAATGAATTGCTTACATAAAAATCAACGTGTTATGATAACTTAATTTAGTCATATTGATGTTCGGAAGTAATACATATGTACTTACATCTAGACGTGGGTGAAGTGTGTCCGTCTGATTGGTGTTGGATACTTATGGTTTCTGATTTTCCAGTAGTGTCTAAATATAAAAATACATTATCTAAATGTTATTAAATCTATACATGTCGTTGAATAAATGCTAGAGAAAACCGAAGGGACAATCAAAAATGGAAAAATCCAGAGACAACATTAGGTACACAAGCCACCGGACGAAGACAAACAAAACACAAAAACACAGAAAACTAAAAAGAATAAGCAACACGGACCCAACCAAAAACTGTGTATGTACAGTGTGCTATCTCTTTAATCATCAATATAATATTCAATTTAAGAAAAAAATTTACAGAATTTTAAAATCCATTAATCAGTTGAAACACATTTGAAATCACCAACAGCAAGAGGAATACAATTCTAGGGAATTATAGTCATTACAGAGCTCAATTAATTCAGTTGAATAATTTATTACTTTGTGCACATCTAAGTATCCAATATTATTACTTTGTGTACATGTAAGTATCCAATATCATTAGCTTAAACTAAAATTAAACTAAAATTCTGGACTAAGAATGTAACTTTAGAAGAGAACATTGACATTGTCGTACATGTAGCTGGGGAAGCCATTGTGCTATTTTATATCTGATGATGTCTAAATGAATGAAGCTTTAATGTACTATAATATACTATTTGGATACAAAATGTACGGGTGCTGTCCATTATGAGGTTAAATACGAAAACTGGTTTCCTTATTGTTTACTAATATCAATCGATCAGACAAGGGTATTAGATCCTGGTTCAATTGGTTGTAACAAACATAGTTTTCAATAACAAACTTAGGTAGAATTTCAAGTCGATTTGTTCAGTTAATTCTACATAAACCAGATTATAATGTACGAATCTGGACAGGCAGCACACATATATGTCTGATATGTATGGCTTTAGATTTATAATAGTTCGTTAATGAACACCGTGGACAATGTATATAGTTAGAATATGTCAGAACTTAATACATATTGCTTTAGCTTTGGAACAATCCTGTAATGGTTAAAAAGAAGTTTAAAATGCACAAAGGTAGACAGACATGACAACTCTAACAATACTTGAATAAGGGTAATAACAAAATTACCGAACTCCGAACAATCTTACAAAGGGAAAGTCAAAACTCATAAGTATATAAACAGAAAAAAGCAGTCAACAACCGGAAAACTGTGAAAACCGTAATGACCCTGACTATTGCTTTCCATCTAGAACACAATCAGTAAAGGACAAGACTAACAAGGTTGTTACAATATACAACACTTGATGTATGTTCTAAATTTCATTTGAACAAGTAAACAAAGGATATGTATTAGTATTTATGCCTTGAAATATCAGCAAAACAAAACTGGACAGAATTGAAAACAATCATTAGTGGTAAGATTATGTTTCGCAGGGTGTGATACGATCAGTAAGTGAGTTATTTTTGTTTAACACCAACTCAGCAATGTTTCAGCTATATCATGACGAGAACAAATTAATTTGTAATCAGATGATGATGAAGTCCGTTTAATACCAACACGCTTAGTTTGATTTTTAAATTGCTAGCTCACGGAAACAACAGTCCGCTGATAGACATGTCGCCCCACTCGGACATATTATCCTGATTCCGAGACAATCAGTCTTTGCTCTTTCTCCTTAATGCTGCGTGCTTAGTGGAGAAGCAACAAATACCAATTTATAGTCTTTGGTTTGACCCGATCGAGGCTCGAACCCATGATATACCACACATTTTAAACATGTACAAACCTGGACAGACTTGACAACAATCAATAGGTTTTAGACGTATCGCCTCAGATCTGGAGCAATTCAATGGTGGACAAGGCAAACGTTTACAGTCATAACTACCATCAGTCTGAAGTAAATTAACATATTATGATTTTACTACATCCACATGTACATCACGCTTTTTCTATTTCGCGTCAGTTGTTTCCTTGAATAACTTCAAGTGAAGTAAATATTGTATTAGTAGTTTTATCATTATTTATCACGTTGCCACGTTGTCTTCACTAGGAAACATTATTTGGATTACTAGCAGATCAATCTTTGCTCCTACAAATCTACGCTTTACTATTGTGTGTTTAAAGCATAACATAACAATTTAAATGTGCAGTCAAACATGTCTAAACCGAACGCTGAATAAACCAGAATCCTGTATAAATCGAACATAAATAAAGTTCAAAATGTTATATATCTTTATTAATTTAAGCTGTATAAACCGACCAACTGTCTATTCTAAACACAAAAGTTGATTCCAAGTAGGTTCGGCTGGAACAAGTTTCACAGTATTTTGATCTTCCAAACAGTACTCTTGTAAAGCAAGCAAATCATTATATCACCATGCAAATTTTGGAACATTTGATCTAATCATGAAAATGTGTGTAGTCATCTGTAGATGGTATACGTAATATCTGAACATTTTTCGAAAAGATTGGTTGGGATTTATTTTCAGTAGTTGAAAATCAAAAACAATCATATCTTAAGAATATAATATCTTACCATACAGCTGCAAATAGCACAAGTGACATATCCAAATGGAGGAACGTATGGGTGCCATTTAGTTCCAGCTTGATGCCATCTTTTATCACCATCATAATAGCAGGAACCATTCTGTCTTGTGTTGTTCTGATCGTGTTTATTAAGAAGAGGGATAGTAGATGTTTTATCTGTAATATAATATATAATTAGTAAGAAAATATATGGATGTAAATGAACATGAGAGACTATAAACATTACACTTCTAAAGACACAAATTAAAGTCAAGGAAAAACTTGTAGTAAGAAAATATCGAAGTATATGGATGAAAATGAACATGAGAGACTACCCAACTTTACACTTTGACACAAATTAAAGTACATTATTAGTGCTGTTAGTGGTGTTCTACATTTCACAGTGACAGTAGGGTCTATAGCAATCAGTATAACTTATACCATAAGAGAAGTCTAGGTCCATAGCATGCGATTAAGTGGTATTCTTTACTTCTACTACATTTGATTATCTTTGTCGTTATGATGTTATTTGGTGCATATAACTTTTATTTCCAGGTTCGGTATAGTAATTATACAAATACCGTAATCATTATAGTAACATTGACCTATATTAAAATAAAAAATGGAAGCCATCATGGCAGATATGGCATGGTAGTAGGATATACATGTACCTATATATGTACCAATCACTCCTACAGTGGGGAGTTCGATTCCTGCCCACAGCGATGGTGTACTCAATTTGGCCATATGTGAAGAAAATCTGACAGTTATGTAATACCATTTGGTGTGTGTTTCTCGTGAAATATCGTTAATGAACAATAATCCAAATATGAATCCAATTATTTTATTCTTCAGAAAGTATATTGCAGGGGCGGATCCAGGGGGGGGGGGGGGGGGGGGCACCCGGTGCGCACCCCCCCTAAAATTGGAAAAAATATGATTTTTTGGCGTAAAATCGTGACTTTTCACACGAAATACCCCAAAAATGTTCGCGCCTCCCTCCACAATTGGAAAAAATAGGATTTTTTGGCGTAAAATCGTGATTTTTCACACGAAATACCCAACAAATTTCGCGCCTCCCTCCGCTCGGCGCAATTTTTTTAAGTGCGCCCCCCCCCCCCCTAACTTGAAATCCTGGATCCGCCTCTGTATTGCTATTAATCAAACAAAAAATACATGTTTAAACTTTCTTTTCATAATGTATTCATTTGTGTTTTATAGTCTATTTAAATTGATTTTAAATACCAAACCTATATCTAATAAGAAAATGCAATAATGAACAAGGGATACAATATAGCTTTCATTTCCCATTTCTTTGAAACAAATCAAATCTCTTTAGAATATATTTGAGTCGAGGTAAATTTATATGTTAAAAACGTAGGTCATCAGGTACACTCAATCTCAAAAGGCTGGTCATTATTTAACAGTCCTTGAGAGAAAATAAATCAAAGGGACGGACTACAGAGGATAGCCTAAATCAGCTAAAGTTACCTATGCTATGCTCAATGAACATAATAATCAGGAAAAAAGTATTTCTATTTAACTTTCATTTACTTTGTATGTAAGTAAAGCTTATATATCAAAGAGGTCAGAATCCAGAAATCGAAGGACGGAAAATACAATGACCAAAAGAAAAAGGACAAACAATGATATACGAAATACTACACAGAAAACTAAAGATCGAGGAACACGGGTCCACTAAAACCGGGGATGAACTTTAAGGTGCTCCGGAAGGGATAGTAGTTCCTGCCCCACATGTGACAGCCATTGTGTTATTGTTAACCGAAATTAACATCATCTGATATGGAAATCGTGTCGGAAACCAGTATGTGTAAATAAATACAAATAACATAAATAAAACATGAACCTCCTACATAATAAATAGGAGTAAAACATCGTTTTTACGTAACACGGAATTCAAAACGTGAAGACATTTGACAACCTTGAATAATACGGACCCCACTAATTTAACATACCTGTGCATACTGGACAGCAGTGTCCGCGACGATTTTCTTGATATTTGCATTTAAGTTCTGGGCAGACAACAACATCATAAATAATTTTCGCTTGCTGACAAGAAAAGAAAGAAAGAAATATAATAAAAGTTATCACATTCCAAATTACCTCAGATATTAAAGATAAATAATTTCAATCATATTATTGATTGATTGATTTGTGTTTAACGCCAACTTTAGCAATATTTCAGCTATATCATGGCGTGAACAAACACCTACAAGACCTTTAGAAATAATACCTACTTGTCTATAAAACAATCGGATTATATGTACAAATATAAGAAACATTAAAAAGATAAAACCATATATTTAAAAATATGAAGGAACTACATTAAAAAAAATGTTGTAATTATTTTACGACATTAACCAAAAACAAAATTGTATCACGTTTCAAGAATATTTCATGATTATTCCACACAAATTATATGTCTACGTTTTTATCAAATCAATGTGAAGCTATTGTGGTTGATAATTCAATCAAGATAAATAGGCAAAGGTAATTATTATATAATGTTGTTTAACATCAAGTGGGCAGTATTTATGAAAAGAGCAAATTACAAGCAATAATCATGAGGTGAAAGGTGGCATTGGAATGTTCAAATTGGGTGAAACTTAATCCCATCGGGAAAAATGAGGATTTTAAGGAAAGGGTCTGAAAATTCTACCTCGACATCATTAAAGACCACGCATGAAAAGCTATTGCCCATTCAGAGATGCTACATATTGTCTTTTACGTGTAAGGAACGTGGAATTGATCATACATGTGGAACTCATTTTACTTGTGTATTTTGTTCATGCGCATAACTAACGGAGTGGTTGTATCCCGTGACAGATAAAGTATGTCATATTTCAACACCAAAGGTTTTCCTCGGGGAGAAGTATGATACAAATAATTTAAATAACAAATGTAACTTCACGTTAAGACAAACGGACGGGCCAGATATTCCTTTAAAGTATGTCTAGAACAATACAGTTTCTAAACTCAGAGCAATATCAAATCCATTTAATCTTTAAAATATCTCGGTTTTTGTTGATGTTAGTATTGTAAGAGAAGCTTCATATTGCTTTTTATTGTCATTATTTTGTATAACCAGTCACTAAAAAAATAAGAAGAGTACCATAATGGTGGAACAATTCCAAAATCCAATAAATAAATCGATACCCCTAGCACATTGTCCTGGATTGCTACAGTTCCTTAAAAAGTGGTGAGGTTGAACTAGTTTCTTGTGTTTCTTTGCTTTAGAAAACTCACCTGACAAGTACACGTGTAGCAGGAATCGTTTCCTACAGGTATCCAACTGGATCCATCGTCATATACCCGTCCTTCATAAAAACAAGTCTTCACAGATGGCGCTTCTATGTCTTTGTAACCTTCATCTAAAAGCATGTTATAGTGATTGTTTCCTCGCTTCATCCAACACGTGTTTGAAATACTTAACTGAAAAGAGAAAAACAATATGTATACATTTGGAAGTACTAATCGAGTATGTACACATGACAAATTCATTCATTACGAATCAAAGACTAAAGTTGTGAGTTCGAGTCCCACTCAGCCAGGTATACTCGATACAACATTATGTGATAAAGCTTGTCAGTGACTTACGAATTGAAGGTCATACACAATAATAGCCAAACAGATAATTGTCCACACAGAAAACTAAAGATTGAGGCAGGTTACAAAATAAACAAGAACTTTTCAAAACATTAAAATAGCATTATATACATTTCTATGTGTAATCGTGGTCATCGAGATCGTATGGTAGTTAGATTTACATATTCCTATGCAATCAGCACCTATTGTTATTTATATGTAACTGAAATATTGTTGAAAGTGGTAGTAAACTCCACAACTCTAGACCTAACCCTATTACCACGTAATAATAGTTTGATGATACCACAGTGGTAAAGCCGTAAATCAATGATACAATACAATGCACAAAAGAAAAAGGACAAACAATGATCTACAAAACACCACACAGAAAACTAATAATCGAGCATCAAGAATCGCTGTAAAAACACAGAATTTGATTGCCAACAATGGTAATTTGATTCCCAACAATGGTAATTTGATTCCCAACAATGGTAATTTCAGTAATTTGCTGTAGGTCGATGGCATTTCCGTGATAGTCTGGTAGCCACCACGATAGAACTGAAATATTGTTGAAAGTGGCGTTAAACATCCATAACACAATTATTTAGTTGTGAGGTTGTCTCCCTTTGTACATTGTGAATATCTAGCTATTGTTCAGACAATTAATCACTGAATAAATCTTACAAGCAACATAGTTTTGTATGCATCCATCTCTAAAAGAGTGAATATACATGGTAACACACATATATGTTTTTCGTGTTAAAACCCAACTTCCTACAGATAGAATGTTCATAATAACTTACATTTGAGAAAATGGTTCCCTTTTTGACTCCTGTGACATCTATTTGTATAAACGACGTTCCTTTGTCCAGACTTTGAAATACTTCCATTGATATATCGTGTATACGACCAGTAGCCTAAAATACATATTAAAATATTGCGCTAAACACCAATCAATCATATCATTATATGTGTAATCTTTTTCTGCAGACAAACAAAACGCATTAAGATGTTTGTCCTTGTTTTATTTATAGCTGGATTTTTCTCATGAATGGTCAGTTTACAGTTTTATCATTAACCACCGTTTGTATTATCTAAGTCTAAAAAACGATCTAACGGTATATGAATAGCAGTGCAAATAGGGTTTTAAACCAATTCACCCTTTCCGTTAAAGATCGTCAGGTATAACGTAACCAAATCAGAATAATTTAATGTTAAAATAATTAAGTTGCAAAAATTTATATAAAAACGAGACAACTATTTAATATCTGTATCATAACTTATGTATAAGTGAATCCAGGGCTATTCGGAATCCTCCAAGGGCAAATCGGAATTCGAGTTTGTCCTTGGAGAAAACCGAATTCCGAATTACACTGATTTTAATCCAGTGTAATTCAGAATTTGAGTTTCTCCTAGGACAAATTAAGATATCCCGATTTGAACTAGGGCGATTCCGAATCGCCCTGAAATGGTCTACTAAAAAGTTAAAATATAATAGAGAGAGATATATATAGAATATATTAAAGTATAAAAATCCATTCTGTTTATGTTGTTGGTTCTTACAAAGTCATTCACAATTCTCCCACGGTGCGGTCTGGCGTTATCGTCTTGGAAAACGGCGCTTGGGCCAATTTGTTGTAAAAACGGTAACACTAAGAGTCTCAAAATTTCATCAATATACCGCTGCGAGTTCAAATTACCATTGGCAATGTACAGTTGAGTTCTTAGATTGACACTTATACCGGCCCATCACAGATCCTTCACCGAAGCGGTCATGCTCTCTTACGTTAACGTCAGCAAAACGTTCCCCTTGGCATCGATAGACACGGATACGACCGTCATTGAATTTCAAATTAAATCTGGATTCGTCTGAAAAACAAACATTTCCCCATTAACGAAGTATCCATCGCAAATGAGGTCGGCACCATTCCAAACAAAGCCTACGATGACGTCTAGTTAAGGGTATTCGTACAACAGGACGTCTTGACCTCAAATTTGCAGCATTCAAACGGTTACGAATTGTCTGATCCGACACATTTACACCAACAGCTGTCCGTAATTCACGCTGTAGAACGCGTGCATTGACCATCCTGTGACGTAACGTAGTATATATATCGGGACTGATCGGAAAATTGCAATGAAAACAGCTCACAAATTATTGTTCACGTCAATTACGGTTAACTTGTAATACTAATCACAATTCCTAGCCAAAGGGGTGTTCATAAAGTTTTCACCATTTAACTTTAATGTGTTTGAAACGAAATGGAAGACGGAAAAAGGCTATTTTAAAATTAGTTTGTAGTCTTTTGTCATATCAAATACTCGTTTTACCTACAAAACATTAGTACAATAGAGAAATAAAATGTTAGGAGGATCCGGAATCGCACTAAGCAATATTTTCAGTAATATTCCGAATCCCACTAGAATTTTAGCACGATTCGGAATCGTCCTAGTACAAATCGGGATATCTTGATTTGTTCTAGGAGAATCCTGAATTCCGATTTACACTAGATTAAAACCAGTGTAAATCGGAATTCGGGTTTCTCCTAGGACAAACTCGAATTCCGATTTGCCCTGGGAGGATTCCGAATCGCCCTGGATTCGGATTAGCCCTGTAACATATGCATTAATAAATACTTGGATATCTAATTTAGTGTGCACGACGCGTTTTTGATATAACCTTCCTCAAGTACGTTCATTGTCAAAAGATTGGAAAGGCAATAATCTAAAAGTCTTTGGAAGTAAGTAAACCAAAGGGCCTAAACAGGACAACCAAAATTGGCTTCTTGTTGAAAGTGGCGCTAAACATCATAAGCCACAAACCTATACACGAGGAAGATTTACCTTGATTTTAAAACAAAAAACTAAATTATTTAGCAATAGACATTACAGTATGCTAGCATTCTATAAAATACCAGGTAAGGTCTGCCGGAACTACTTTTCGTGACGGTATTTTAGTTTACCTAAGTAATTTCAAAACAATGCGGGTTAAATGTCAAGTATACTATTATTTTATAATGATATAATATACACAACTCACGATTCCATTATTAAAATCTGTGATGATAATGGTATAAATTGCATTTTCGCTCTGTGATGTTGTAGAATCATATTTGCCTGTTATTAAGGCCGTTATGGTAGAATGATCACGTAGTCCTGATAGAACTATCTGATAATGTAGTACACAACTGTCAGTAACAGCTAGCCATGCGTGACCGGCAACTCCTGTTTGGGTAGTAGGTAATGATGTCAGTATAAATGGTAAATCTGAAAATATATGTAATAACCGTTTTCAAGTTTAAATTAAAAAAAATATCAGTATTTCTAAAATCAAAATTTCACCTATCGGAGACATGGCTTTATGATGTTGCATATAGTTGTGTTCTAACCATAAACAAACTATTAAAGCTTTTCATTATGATCATCTTTCAACAATTATGGAAAATAAAAACAAATATCAGAACTACATTCATTCTTGAGATTACCCACTCTAACACACCCTGGTATGCACATAGAAAATACTTTTCCATTTGCGGTCACGACCTATTCACCATTGGTATTCCAGTATTAATACTGGATGACAAAGTATTTTATATTAATCAAATATATGCATAGAATAAAAAATCGAAATAACTGTATTAGAAAAAAAATGCAATATTCTTCCACAAAATTAGTTTTTGTAGAATGCAGTGTTGCTTACTAAGAATACGTTGAATTTATTTAACATTCAGAAAACAAACAACCAAAACAAACCCTCGAAACAAGAAATGTATTTGAATAACTGAAATAATTGAAATAACTCAAATCGAATGTTTTCTGTTTTCTACTAAGAGTGCATGTTTAATCCCATCAAACTAGTTTAATAAAACCTGCTTGAACGGTCATACATATGTGTGGCTTTTACCTCTGTTTCTATGATTTTCCTATTGGAGTGTTTGTAATAAAAACGTAGAAATCTAATTAAGTGCACACGAGGACTTTCTGGAATAATCTTCATCAGGTACACTAATAAGTCTTTAGGAGAAAGCAAAACATAAGACCTAAGCAGCCCTTAACTATTCTAACAGTGTGGTATATATACTTATGCTAGTATTTTATGGTACTATCCCCGTAGACAACAGAATATAGTTGATTCTAACATACCTCCTTCTTTCGCTTTGCAAACAAACGAGCGATCTATCGATTGGGCATAATCTCATTAGCCCATGCGCCGGTGCATATGACTGACTTTCCCGTCGTAAACGTACATGTCTGCTCGCATTTGGCAGCATAAATTGCTTACGAAACTGTCCGCAAACATAAATATAAATTGCCGTCTTCCAATCAAAGTATACTACCGTATTTGTACTCTTAGACAAACCAGAATCGAAATAATTCATGGAAACCAGAATGTGCTTCGAGTTTTAACATGGGTTGGCGGATATTAGTAAATTTTATCCCTCGTAATATCCGTCAACCCATGTTAAAACTCAAAACATATTCTGGCTTCCATGATTAATTTCTTAATCAACCCACCTTTCAGTATATCAATAGTACTGTCGTGTTCCGTGTGTTCTATTTTCCCACGTAAAGCACTAACTTGTCTGTAGGATGTTCCTACATTGATATATAATTTTCCTGTTAGAAACATCGCCAAGTCTTTTGCTCTTGGTTTCTTGAATATTCCCACTGCCTGAAGAAAAAAACATACTTAAGATATATCTGAATACTGAAAAATATGGATGTACACGTTAATGTCTCCATAAATTGTTTGTTGGTTTCTTGAAATAAGTTCGTAGAATAATTGTGGATAAATGCTATATGGCATAATGTTGATTGACAACATGTAAAATTGAATAATAATATTAAATTATTAACTTCCTCCATGCATGCTGAATCATATGTGCTATGGATATTATTTTAACATTGATATAACATACTGTATGAGTAGACATGACCTTGTTATTTTAACATTGATATAACATACTGTGTGAGTAGGCATGACCTTGTTATTTTAACATTGATATAACATACTGTATGAGTAGGCATGATCTTGTTATTTTAACATTGATATAACATACTGTATGAGTAGGCATGCCCTTGTTATTTTAACATTGATATAACATACTGTGTGAGTAGGCATGACCTTGTTATTTTAACATTGATATAACATACTGTGTGAGTAGGCATGACCTTGTTATTTTAACATTGATATAACATACTGTATGAGTAGGCATGACCTTGTTATTTTAACATTGATATAACATACTGTATGAGTAGGCATGACTTTGTTATTTTAACATTGATATAATATACTGTATGAGTAGGCATGACCTTGTTATTTTAACATTGATATAACATACTGTGTGAGTAGGCATGACCTTGTTATTTTAACATTGATATAGCATACTGTATGAGTAGGCATGACCTTGTTATTTTAACATTGATATAGCATACTGTATGAGTAGGCATGACCTTGTTATTTTAACATTGATATAACATACTGTGTGAGTAGGCATGACCTTGTTATTTTAACATTGATATAACATACTGTATGAGTAGGCATGACTTTGTTATTTTAACATTGATATAACATACTGTATGAGTAGGCATGACCTTGTTATTTTAACATTGATATAACATACTGTATGAGTAGGCATGACCTTGTTATTTTAACATTGATATAACATACTGTATGAGTAGGCATAACCTTGTTATTTTAACATTGATATAGCATACTGTATGAGTAGGCATGACCTTGTTATTTTAACATTGATATAGCATACTGTATGTGTAGGCATGACCTTGTTATTTTAACATTGATATAACATACTGTATGAGTAGGCATGACCTTGTTATTTTTTCAATTTCAATTTGATAATCGCTAAAAGTGGTTAGTACACAGATTACTGCATTTCCCGTAAAATGTGGGCAGTATTTGGTAAGTTGATATATAAAATTATGAAAAGAAAGTTTAAACAGTGATGGTTACCACCTAAGGCGTGATATAAAAATGCATTCTTTATCAAGTTAGATTTTTGTTAAGACTTACAAATCCATTGGCTGATGACGTGTTATATCTGAACGTTCTGGTCAAGTCTTGTATAATTCTTCGTCTTCGTCTACGGGTAGGTGTCGATTCCAACGTCAAAGATACCAAGTTCTGTTTCATATTGTAAAGGCGTATCTACAGAACAAAACATATTAATTGTTGCTTTAAGTCAAATGACCAGTAATCCATTATATTCATAACCAGAACAAGTTTTCCAATTTTTTCTCTTTGAACGTAAATATGGGAAAGTGAATTTTAGACTTCGACAGGAAGATGGAGATACAGTGGATAGGATTGGTTAATTTTGCATCGCAACTGACCACCAACGACCACTTTTAATAAGCTACATTCCACTTTACACGAAACACTCGTGAACGTCCAGTCCTAATGGCAAGTTCTATATTTGATTCGGCCTGCACAACTAGCGGTCGCCCCTTTTGAAGGACATGATTTAGTTGATATTATATACAACTACTTTTGGTAAATGGGCAATTTCCCCCATTTTCAATATGAGTGACTACATTTGGTTACAAAATCAAATATCACAATCAGGAATAAAAACCAACACCATTTGCGAAAGTTGGGTAATATAAAAGTAGGATATCAGTTGTGATTTGTTCTATAATATGCATATGGTACTACAAATTATATGGAACCTCTTTGTATGTCATTTGTTGTCTTTGTACTTACGTTATCTTGGCTGTATTATGTTAAAAATGTTGTCTTACCATGTATGCTATTTGACCACTGTCATGCAATTGAAAGACAGCAGACCCTGCACTAGTTAGGGGTTGTATGGAATCAGACAAAGCTTCACTGCTGGATAATACTGCCTGGAAAACTGAAGTATTAAAAACAACTCTAGGTTAATACCATGCAAAATTATTGACTACAAATAATATATTATCAATAGGTGACAAAAGGTTAATTTCAAACAAATGAATGGATATATCAATTATGCGCTTTGTTGAAGTATATAGATAATATATGTGATGGACTTGGACGTGTCATAATTTGGCAGACTTTACCGTTCCGTAGAGGATGGGGCTGAAAAAGGATGTTCAGTTGTAGGATAAAGGAAATTATGGATTAGTATGAATATCATATTTTAATATGTATAATGCATATAGAATAACAGTAGTTTTGACAATAAACTAAGAAACGTTTGAAGATTCCAAAGGCATAATCAAAAGCCATATATAGAAGAAGAACAGACAACACAATTGCCAAAAGAAAAAGTTCTAAAGGACAAACAACGATCTACAAAACATACATATAAAACTAAAGATCGAGTAAAGCGAACCCACTAAAAACCGGGAATGCTCATAGGTGCTCCGGAAAGGTTAGCAGTTCCTGTTCCACATGTGGACACCCGTCGTGTTACTGTTAAACGACACGACCATAATCTGATATGGAAATCGTGTTGGACACCAATATAAGTAAATAAATACAAATAACAGTAATAGAACATGAACTCCCTACAAAACAAAAGTGAGTCCAGACGAATCAAACTTCGTTTTTATGTGGAAATCGTAGAGGTTGGGTTAGACTACTATATACAAATGTACAACAAAAAAGTGAATTTTGAACGGCTTGTTATTCCATGAGTGTTTATCAGCATAATGTTTCTTAATAAAAATTTTAAGTAACTTCAGAAGAGTTTGAAGAAACCAAAAGGGTAATGAGAATCCTCAACCGAAAAAGGATCTACAACACAATGGCCAAAAGACAAAAGGATAAACAACGATCAACAAAACACTACACAGAAAACAAAAGATCGAGTAACACGAACCCACAAAAAACCGGGGGATGCTCCGGAAGGGTAGACAGTTCCTGCTCCACTAATGGCATCCGTCGTGTCGCTCCAGTTACAAACCCGATGACAAGGCATGAACGATGAACGGACCTGGAACTTACTTATATAGATACTATATTCGACAAAAACAAGGAGCCGTCGTGGCCGTGATCGTATGGTAGTTGGATATATTACTACCTTTGCAATCAGTGCCTATCACCACTAACGTTGTGAGTTCGAATCTCGATCAGGGCGAGGTGTAAAACATTATGTGATAAAGTTTGTCAGTGACTTGCGATTGGTCGGTGGTTTTCTCTGGGTCATCCGGTTTCCTCCACCAATAAAACTGACCACCACGATATAGCTAAAATATTGTTGAAAGTGGCGTTAAACACCATAAAACAAACAAGCAAATCGACAAAGCACTAAATATTGAGTAACAACACGAAGCCAAATATTTATTCATAATATACAGTTATTTAATGGGAGTGTAGGCAATAGATCAAAATATTTTTCCCGAGGTATTGGGAATAACCAAAGTGTTCTATTGCCCGAGGTCAACGACCGAGGGCAATATAACACTTTGGTCTTTCCCAATACCGAGGGGAAAATTGTTTGATCTATTGCCTGCACTACCATTAACCCTCTTGCTGCCAGATTCAAATTTCAAACGACGTTGGGTACGCCACAATATATTGACGTCGTCAATTGTTGACGTTTTGGGACAAGAAAAAGCACTTCGTTTTGGCAACGACGTTGGTACAGTACATGCCAACAATTTGAACGTTCCCGTTTTTCTGTATTCTGATAGTTGATTGATTGGTGGTTAAAACCCTCTTGCTGCTGCCAGTGCTATCTATATGCAATGCATTTGCCACAAAATACAATGAATATTACCAAAAATAGACAACTTTATTTCTACCAACACATTTTGCTTCATACATCAAATAATATTTACGATACATAGAATACAATCAAACAAACTATTTCTTAATATTAATCTACAATACTTTGTGTTTTGTTAACGTAGTATTTTGTTATTTATCGTATGTAATTTAGTTTTTGTGTTGTCTTTCATGTGCATTTCTTCTCTCTGGGGTGACTCGAAAAAGCCGAAATACACTGTCATTAGCCGAAATACACTTGTAAAAGCCGAAATACACCTAGAAAATGCCAACATACACCTCAAAATTGTTCAAATGAACTTGCAATGGATAGAAAATAGTAAAATAACTCGTATATAGTTGAAATAAAACATTAATGTGTTACGCAAAAGATCACATAAAAAATAAATTAATAAGATTAAATTTTATTTTATTTATATATTGCATTCATTTAATTGTGATGTTTAGATAAGAAATGTATAAAACCTAATAAAATCATATAATAATTTAATAAAATAATATCAATGACAGTGATTCAAAGGGGTTAAAGGATAAAATCGTGCACATTTTTAAAAAAAATTAAAAGTAAAACTTTGTCTGTCCATTATTTTGTACGTAACTGTTCCATGTAATACATTCTGTACTTCTGTACCAAATTGAGCAGAAAAAGAAGTCCGAATTCATTGAAAGTTTGAAATCAGTTGTATTACCTAATTATAAATATTTTAGACAGATTAAAAATAACTACTGTTTTCAATATTTAAATATTGTTTAACAATTTTAACAAACAAAACAAATTATTTTTTTCATAATAAGCATGAAGATTCTTATTTGTTTTTAATCTGCGCTTGTTTTTAGACTGCGCGAGGGAGATGTCCCTGGTTGATAGACTGTGCGAGGGAGATGTCCCTGGTTGATAGACTGCTCGAGGGAGATGTCCCTGGTTGATAGACTGCGCGAGGGAGATGTCCCTGGTTGATATACTGCGCGAGGGAGATGTCCCTGGTTGATAGACTGCGCGAAGGAGATGTCCCTGGTTGATAGACTGTGCTAGGGTTATACATGTTCCTTTGGAAAGAAAAATTACGTTTATTTTCTTTAAGAATAAGTTACGCAAATACGTTATAATTAAATTGCACAATTTGAAGTTAGATACAGTTATTGCACATATAGAACTCTTCACGAAGTACGTCACATTGCTGTTAAAATGACGTCACTCTGCTGAAAGAACCATAACGTCAGGAATTGTACCGCACACAAAGTTATGATTATACACGAAACGTCACAGTCAAAGGGTTAAATTGTTTTAGATTACGACGCTTTCATACGGTGTAATCCGGTGTCGACTAGACAAGATTTCGGATTTGTAATAAATATTCATGAGATTGTTTTGACCAATCACAGTAAAGGTCAAAGGTAGCCGGGCAATAGAACACCAGACAATAAAACACTAGAAAGCCAAAACCCCAATAATAGTTGAAAATAAAACATACTTTATAAAACATGTAAAACTTTACAATTAGGTAATTATATCAAATAATTACCCCAAACATAAAACTGCCATACTATCACGTTTTTATAAAATAAAATATTGTGTCTTAATATAGAAAATACATTTAAATAGAATGAATCTGTTTTTTTTCTTCTTTTCTTTTTTACTTTAAACTTAAACAATCTCATAATTCTAATTAAAGATAGATTTGTACTCTATTTAGGTAACAATAATAGTCACTTAATTGTAATAAGACCTTAATTTGTACTATTTCTATGCATCACCATAAAACTGCTAGTATTAACTTAATGGCTTGATTTCCTTAAACGGCAAATATCTCATTAAAACATTAATTGTGGGCTTTGCAAATCTAATAAGAAAAGCTAATTATTGCTAATTCATGAGCTTTGTTACAATTTAGTGCGATGGTAGAGTATAATTAGCAATTAATATTTCCTTGAAGAACCAGTCACTTTTTATTTCCCGCACAGTGTTTCTATAGTTTAAATACATGTCATTTTGCTCTCTTTTTGTAATTACGTTTTAAATCTTGTTAGACTACCTCAAAACACTAAAGTTAACAGTGATGATCAACAAATATGTCAAAAGAGAAGTAGCCTAACACACCAGACTCAAAGTACGTGCTTGAAATTTACCAATTACTCCTCTAATTTAAATGTGATGGTAGTGATTTACTTTTGACTATGAGCGTATCTGATAGAGGTAATTTTAGAAACGCAGTAAATTAGATATCTACGCTTTCCTTGCATTTAGTCCATATCTTACAAAATTTGCAACGTCCACTACCGGTGGTGAGGTGTACTCGGTGCAACATTATATCATAACGTTTGCCAGTAACTTGCCACTGGTCACTGGTTTTCTCCTGATAACCCCAGTTTTCGTCACCAATAAAAACTGATGGCCACTATATCTTCAAAATAATATTTAGAAGAGTCTCTAAACACCCATAACTCTAAGTTTTAAGTTTCCTTATATATATTGTGTTCTTGAAGTACTAATATATCCTTTAGAGTTACATACTAAAACCTTACACATAGAAACATTTCATATCAATTCAATCTCTTTTCAGAGGTCACCTATCTTATAAGACCATTTTTTCTTTGTCTCAAAAGTGACCTCTTAATACAGGTTTGACTGTACCACTTTAAAGATAGACTTTAGTGCATTTAAATCTATGAATACCTTCTTTCGCAACTTACTTTGACAGGTAAGTACAGGTATTATATCTCCTATCATTGTAGTACCACCCTTAGACGTTAACCTCAGACGTAGTTTTCTTCTGGCCAACAATCGTCTCCCCCTTTTATTGGGTCGCTTCCATGATCCATTTAAATTTACTCTCTGAAACGGAAATCGATAATTCAAGATGAAGTATATGAGTAACAAATTACCGATGTAACAAGTTACCGATGTAGAGTAACAAGTTACCGATGTAGAGTAACAAGTTACCGATGTAACAAGTTACCGATGTAACAAGCTACCGATGTAGAGTAACAAGCTACCGATGTAGAGTAACAAGTTACCGGTGTAGAGTAACAAGTCACTGATGTAACAAGTTACCGATGTAGAGTAACAAGTTACCGATGTAACAAGTTACCGATGTAGAGTAACAAGTTACCGATGTAACAAGTTACTGATGTAACAAATTACCGATGTAACAAGTTATCGATGTAACAAGTTACCGATGTATCAAGTTACCGATGTAACGATAAACTCTTCCTTTACTCGGATTATTTTTTTTATTATAAACCGATTTTTTTTCTAAATATACATACTGCACGAGGAGTACAACATGTAGAGCCGAATAAACTTATCCTTTCGAATCAACAGGTCTCAATCTCGGTTATCATTAACAATTCGTATTGTCTCAACATTTGTTATTCTATTTTGTTTTCATATATTCTTTTGTCTGGTATATCTAGATTGTGAACGATTCTATTCTATGTTATCTTTGTCTTGAAGACATAAATGTGCGCACTACTAAATTTGATATCTACGTTTTTATCATTGATCTTACAGAGAATATTACCTTAATTTTATGACTGACTGACAGAACGTATATAAAAAAAGCCATTTGTATCCATGTTTCAACTATATCATGACATTCAGGTTGAGTGGTTGATAAATCTAGAATAATTGGTGAAAGCCAGTAAATCCTAAATACTTCAGTAAGTACCAGGTAAGCATCATTATTGATGAAACAACTAGACCTAATACCCAAATGCGTTACTGTATCGATTAAACATACTGTTCTCAGAATACACACATTATTTGATATAATGTTTTCCAGAGTTATCTACTTTCAAATCAATTTCATTAAATGTAATCCAAATACAATCTATAGACATTCAAACACATATATATAGAAAAAATTGTAATACTGAAAAGCTAAATCTCAGTACCTTATTAGATTTATATCTTATTCGACGAGTATCTTGGTGGATGATTTTTGTATTTTTCTCTATAGTCACAAAATATTCCAGTTTTCTCCCTGAAAAAAAGGCCAACATCAATGCAACAAATTATATAAAGAGTTGTAATTGACTGATTGTTTTGTATTTATTGATACTGTTGTCCGACTATATTTCCATATCAGATGATATTCGCATCATTGAACACTAACATGATATGTACCACTAGTGGACCAGGAACTCATCTGGAGGCACTGAGCACCTGACTAGTGGACCAGGAACTCATCTGGAGGCACTGAGCACAGTGGACCAGGAACTCACCTGGAGGCACTGAGCACCTGACTAGTGGACCAGGAACTCATCTGGAGGCACTGAGGACAGTGGACCGGGAACTCATCTGGAGGCACTGAGCACCTGATTTCAACCCCGGTTTTTAGTAGAGTTCGTTTTCCTCAGTCTTCAGGTTTCTGTGTTTTCGTCTTTTTTCTGTGTGCCATTGCTTTGCCCTTCTATTCACGGCTTCCGATTATCCCTTTGGTCTCTTTAAACTTTTCCTGTGTTTTTAAGCATGTTAAATATATGAAGACAAGCTGCTCCTTAATATTTTGCCAGAGTTTCTAATGGATTTGATTTTGTTTTACATTCTTTTCCACATACATATGTGTGTTTTATTAATAGACGAATGAAGGATTTGGATGTATATGTGAACATAACCGAAATCCATTTGGAACTGTGGTAAGTGTCAAGGTTAAGGTACAGAGCTTTCATAGCTGTTCTTTATCTTTAAGCGCCACAGCTTTTGCGTTTTCATACATGTTTTGTGGAACATTTTCAATCTTGTATGGTAAGCCGTAGCTGGATATAAATCTACCTATATAATCAGTGCCGATCATCACTAAAGTAGTGAATTCAATTCTCACTCATGTCCAGATATATATTCAATAGCTTTACATGATAGTTACAGGTCGATGTTTTTTCTCCAGGTACTTCCATCTCATAAACAACAACTGAATCTGACTGATATGATATAATTGAAATATTGTTGAAACTCACATTGCATACTCATAATCCTGTGCATACATTTTGTATTAGACAAATGCTATACATGTGTCTTTTTTTAACCAGCAATTGTACAATTGTGTTTTGCTCTTTTCTTAATACATAGATTGTTTACCTTGCAGTTTCATAAAATAGATTTTCACTATTGCAAATTCTATATAGGCTGCTATGATTTAATTTTCCCGTTTTCCATTAATTTTATTATATTGTCATTTTATTAAGTCAAACAACTCTTTACCTAGTACAATCTCACAAACCTGATTTTCACTATTGTAAATCATGTATAAGCTGCTATGATTTAATTCTCCCGTTTTATATCAATTTGATTAAATTGGTAATTGCTTAAGGTAAAACAAGAAGAACAACTCACTTTTATTATCCAGAAACCCATCCTGGAAGACTACATAGTCAACAAATTTCCTCCTTGTGCTGTATGAGTATCTGAACTCAACATATGCACCAATACCACGACTGAATGGTGAAATCAACAAAGCTCCAAATGTGCCTGAAATAATAAATACAATGTCAACATTAGTTAGCAATATGGCCGCTGCATTGTATATTGTAGCGCACAATTGGGGTTTTCAATGATATAAAAAAAACATGTAGATATCAAATTTAGTGCGCACGACGCGTTTCTGGAATAACCTTCATCAGATACGCTCAATATCGATATATTGGAAAGCCAAATAATATAAGTGTTTGAGAGCAATAAACCAAAGGGCTTAAATAGGATAGCCAAAATTGGCTGAGGTCACCGATGCATGAGAGAGGAGAACCTTAATTACATTATTTAGTATACATTTGTATATAATTGACAATGTTTTCCTAACCAAATTGGTAACAATCCAGTTACGTTCAATTACTATCTTTTTTCCAATCTTGTCGTATTTCGTTTTGGTAACTCGAAAATAAAGGCATTATTGAAGATTAGTTTTTGAAATTTTATACAGTTAAAAATTCACAACTCAGCGGATAAATAGGTTTGAAACGCAAATAAACTTTTATTGGAAAAAACCCCAATATATTTGATTGACCTGACCGTTGTGTGTTATTTTTACTTTTCTGTTACAATAAGTTTTTTTTAATGATATAATTGACCATGTTGACAAGGTCTTTCAGAACATTTTAAGGTATGAGCGACCTCATTATTGAAGACCCTACCGTAATTGCAGAAAGCAATAATGCGCTGTTCCTTTACTTGATTTTGTGTCTAAGTGAAATGTTGGATAGTCTCTCATGTTCATTTACATCTACACCCTTTCTTACTAATGGACTGGTAGCAATGTCTGTTACCTTCATCTCCAACATTGGAAAACAATATCCTATCTTGTTGTATTTCGTTTTGGTAACCCACAAAAAGGCTTTAATTCAAGATTCTTAAGCTAAATTCCATAGAAACCAAAAACAAAACAAAATAGAAAGAAACAAACAAAGGACCCCCCCCCCCCCCCCAATGAAAAAACCCCAATGTATTTAAGGTAAAATTGTGCATCAATAAAGATTAATAAAATATAATGTACGATGGAACATTGAAATTCTAAAAACGAGATATATTAGACTATTGCAACAAAGAAATTTTATCAATCAATCATATATTTTTCAAATATGTATACTCCTTCAGTTCAATAAATGTCACCACCCCCAACACTCAAGAAAATAATACATGTACCATGTTTACCATGGTCAAATGAGGTATCGTATTCTGGTACCCCCGCTACTTCTCCTTTAGGGTGGGATCCAGTTGTAATGGTAAGATGGAGTTGTTTCTTCGCAATATAGTTTAGATAATATGGTGGAACGTTGTACCATTCTCCACATATTTTTTTAGTAACTGTCTGTTTTAGTTGGTGTTCTAAGAGTATATTTCCATTATCATCAACAAACCTGATCGTCTTTAGATTATATAATCTGTTGAAATAAATTAAAAAAAAAATATTATACGATTTTATATCAAATATATCATTCAATTTATTTACAAAACGTTACTGTCAACATGGGTTCCTTGAGGAAACCAGCAAACTATGATAAACTTAATCACATGGAAATGTATCGAGGACACCGCGCTACGGAAGAGAATGGAATCAAAACATTAAATGGTGGTATGCAATGATTGTACGGAGACAGTAGCTGTAGTGTAACCATTGATCTCTAAGCTACATGTATTGAAACTTCATTTAAAACACTAGAGGTGTTTTACTTTACCCTACAAGAAAAGTGTGAAGATACTAAACGGATAATCAGAAGTCGTAATTCGAGTTTGGGTTATTGTTACTGTTATGGTGTGATGCCACTTTCAAATCACAGAAAAACTTCATCACTTAATGTTTAATCGAACTTGCAACTTTATTGATGCTACATGTAGGTAATAGGACCATGTAAATCCTTTTACCATGTGATACCGGCTATATCGACCACATTTTTATCATTTGAGTTGTTTCAAAGATAAAAAAAAAGATGCTTCGCCATTCCAAAAAGTTTAAATTTACCGACCTGTCAGATTCTTGAAGACATCGTGGTGAAACAATATATAGGATAAACGATATAGGATACATATTAGCATGGGCTTTGCAGTTGTGGTCCAAGAAATTGATACCATATTTGTTACAATTTATGAATGGATTCAAAATACCAAAGTCGGAAACGATGAGAAAAGAAATTTGAAAAGTAATATTTATACCACGGTTTTCCGAGTTAAACAATCGAACGCGAACCGCTTAACTCGGAAAACCGTGGTATAAATGATTTATAGCATGAAGCCATACAATATCACATCTAGGTCGTTGATTATTGTACAGCTCTCTGAGAGTAATAAAACTACAACTCAGATTTAAAGTGTGCAATACCGGTATATCGTAGCTGTGTTTATTATGTCATAGTGTTTAGCTGTTTCTTACATTCTGGCATATAAATCATGAAAAGATCAAAGGAAAAGAAAGTATTCATGTTACAAGAACTTTTATTTTTTGGTCTGAATCGAATCAAAATATATTATATCTTACTCTGCATAACGTATTGAAAATTGAAGTGTTGCATCTTTCATTACAAGTAGGTATACCATGGCAACGCCTTTAGTCATGACCGGAGGTCCTCCTATCACATTCTTCCCTACCATTAAGGTGGTATATCCTACAAAATATGCATACCAATAATGTTTGATTTTTACAAATTGGCATACATGCGTTTCTGAACGGAAATTTAGAGTACCATTCATACTGCAGGCTATGGGTGATTTCACACATATCTTATGAGCTATGTTCTTTATTGAAGATCTTACTGTGAATGTGTAATGTAGAACAACAATAAAAGGACTGTTTCTTTAATTTGTGTCTCTCTCAGTGTAATGTTGAATAGTATCACATGTTCATTTACATCTATATCCTTTCTTACTACTACTACAAGCTGTTCCTTTACTTTAATTTGTGTCTCTCTCAGTGTAATGTTGAATAGTATCACATGTTCATTTACCTTCATTTTCTATCTTACTATTACAACTAATTCCCTCCAAAATAAATTGTGATGTTTAAATATATAATTACAATGTAAGTAATGCATTATCTATATAGTAAAAGACAAGTGAATAATCTATGAATATTAAAATTTGTTCTTACAGTAAATCTGGATTAAATGACACGTCTATATAACACATCATTGAAATAAAAAGGTATTAATATTCAAATTGATGTCATTTTTACCTTTATATGTAAAAGAAATCAAAATAAGATATTTTTTTCCGTTTTATCGCTTTCTCTTTACATTTTGTAAATAGATACATGCACTTGATTTTTGTTATTGTATGTACTTTTAATGTTTAATGTAATATTACTGAAAAACAATTAAAAACGTGCAAATTTTAAACTTTGAATAGTTGAAGAAATTCGAAAGCTTCATATTTCATTTCTCCCTGTTTTTTATGATTAAATAAATCCGGAACAAATTCATATCAGTTCCTACTTTGTTCTTTATAATCCGGTTTCGCTTGCTTGTCTGCATTTACATAGCCACCAAACTGGTCCTCAACGTCTTGTGGCAGCAGCGAATATCTGTCTTCAAATGGAACTAAAAAAATCAAGATGAAAGAATTTGTTTCTATAAATAATACACATTAATGTATGTTTCCACTACCACTCACTGATTTGTCAAGATGTCAAGTGAATTATCAATATCTGTTTCAAAAACAATTCTTTCTCTCTCTCTCTCTCGATCGAAAATGTAACTACGTTGTATATACTACTGTGACATGTAGAAAACAAACTGTTCAACCATCTTTGTTGAAAATTCATGTGACTTTGTGTTATGACCATATTAGTTGTGATGAAAAAAGTCATAGAATATTTATACAAGATGGCTTATATAAAAAAATAGGTATTTTAGACAATAAAGATATAAGTAATAATTTAGTGTTAGTAAATGGTGCATATATAAAAAATGAACACGAGCATCCTTTTACAATATTAAGTGTCATGTTTGAAAAATAGAAGAAAAAAAAACGACTTGAAAATACGATCTTGAATCCAGTATGGAAATATTCTGAAGCTAAAAATACGTAGCTTGCTATTAGCTTCAATCTATTAAATACTAACTTTACTTAAACCTTTGACAACTTTAACACAGAAAAAATATTTGGTCGTTATGATAAAAATAATCATTAGACCGTTATGATTTTCTGGTTTTTGTTGGATTTTGATTACCGTTTTTCTTTTAAGCCGATTTTTAAGTGACCTTAGACGATTTTGGCTCTACTGTTTAGGCCTTTTGGCTTTATTGCTCCCAAAACTTTAAATTATTTGGATTTCCAATCTTTTGATTTTGAGCGTCACCTGGTGGAGATTATTCCAGAAACGCGTCGTGCGCACTTTTTATATCTACTTTTTTATTAAGAGATAATTTTGTTAGTTTGTGGTATTTTGTTTCCATTTTTATCAAGCTTAATATGAAGTATTCTGTAAACAGAGTGAATAACTTTAAAAATATGCTATTAATTCAGACTATTTAATTAACACGACAACAGTCCGAAATCCCATATTTACTTTTTGAATAAACCTTTAATAAAAGCACGTATCGGTTTAATAAGCAAATATTTTATCAATATAGGAACTATTTGTTGTAAGTCTGGACAATTATTTTCTAAGTCTACAACATAAGAAGTGTCAGTGATATAATTTTGTAATCAAAGTCACTAAGATTCTTGTTTGCTTGGTCAACACTACTCGAGTAAGAATTGCTACTTTTAACACCTTAATATCGTGGTAGGGGTGAAGTATTGCTTTGACATCGACTAGAAAACAAACACTTACAAGACGTGATTTATTTAGCTAATATTGACAGAAACGTAACAAAACTCCGGTTAAAATAATACCTTTAAATATACCTATTGTCTTCCCCATTAGAAAATAGATCTCTTCAAAGTGTATCCATATTAAGACATGTCAGAAAAATATGCCATTAGTCATTAAAGTATTATTTGTAATTTCTAAATTATTTCTCCCGGACTTGAATTGGTGTAATATATCATAAGTTTAATACTATAATGTAATGTCTCATTCAATTGAAGATAAAATATTACATTGCAATTTGGAGAAAGAAAATCATAGCATAATTAAAAAAAATCCAGTGGTATAGAAATGGGACATAATTTCTCCACTTCGGTGTGCAATCTCTCCAAAAGGGGTGGTGGTGGTGGTGGTGGTGGTGGTGGGGTTCTGTTAGATGTGCAGGATGAGTCAGGTATACACGACTCACCCTTAGGGTATGACTTAAATATGTCTTGTGTATCGAGAATGTCACACTACTTGCAACTGTTTATAATTACCAATAGCTTGCTTGGAGTGGTCGTTAGTGGCTCGATGCAAAGCTAAATTTTCAATCCATCTATGATGTACTCCAGGGGCCGTTGTGGTCGTGATGGTATGGTAGTTGGATTTATAACTACCTATGCAAGCAGTGCCTATCGTGGTGAGTTCGAACCCCGCTCAGGCGATACAACATAATGTAATAAAGTTTGTCAGTGACTTGCGACAGGTCGGTGGTTTTCTCCGGTTTCCCCCACCAATTAAACTGACCGCCACGATATAACTGAAATACTAAAATACGTTAAACACCATTACCCCAACCCTATAATGTACTCATTTTCCTGTGGCAATCTAATATCGGACACAACAAACAATAAATCAAATAAAGTTCTATGGAAGTGATATGGTTGTTTATTTGTCAATCTGAATAAAATCAAACCTCTCACTTGTTCCTCTTTACTGAAAAAAAAACAGCGGCGCACAGAGTAGACATATTACTCCAATTGATCAAATAATATAAACTCCGAGTCAATTAACACATTTTTGCTCTTACTCAATAATGCTTCATGCTTACAGCAGGGAAGCATCATGTGCCAATTGTATAGTCTTTGATTTCACTAGATCGTGGATCGAATTCACGATCTTCTGGAGTCGGAGGTGAGTATTGATAACCATTACACCACCGAGGTAAGCATAAATTCTATGAAGAAAAATAAAAAGTTCATATTAATAGCTGAAAGTATGTAAAACAATCAACAGGTAAATAGGTTGGTGAAGCGGAAGGATACATATATTGATTTACCTTGACCTTGGCATGTCTTACAACATTTTCTCGGAAGCAGAATTGGATTGTGACAGTTTGGTAATGGACATTTATTTTTTATGTTGATACACTTTGTCTTTCCATAATGTTGTATGATTCCTTTCCTTGTTACCTGCAACAAAATCAACATCTTCTATTACGTAAATTACAACTATTTGAAAAGTGTAAAAAATCAAAGTAAAATTATTTAAAAATGTATAAGAAAGAAAAGTTCTATCTAAAATGGTATAAAACTATTTATATTTGATGTGCCTAAAAATAATGGCACCAGATAGTAAACACATATTTACTGGCTATGGGGCAATATCAAGACATCAACGCGAGGCAGATAGAAATAGCTGGTGTCGAGGAGTAAAACTAACATACTAATGCTATTGCCCGAATAACCAGTAAATAATTGTACTATTGCACCAAAGACAACATGGAAATCTGAAAGTAATGTGGTAACTAAAGACACAAATAGAACTTCCTGTTGTATTATTAAGGAAAAGGATAAACAAACTTATTTATTGCCCAAGGAATAAAGAATACATTTTTTTAGTATATTTTTTTTAATGTAATTGTACACCGAGAATGTAATGAACATCCTTTTAAATTATTATAATTATTGAAGTAATTACACATTATTGTGTATTTATATTACAAAGATAAAAAAATATTGAAAAGTGTGAAATATTCTATTGTTCTTATTACATTTTAGTGTATTTTTCATAAAAACGTATGTATTGAAAATATGTCCCATTTTTTCATATTCTGAATGCTAACCATGTATCTGCTTTTGGTATGTTGTTTTTGAATACTTAATGAAAGAAAAAGTGGGGTAAGGTTTTTTAATGAAATGAAATTGTTCCTAAAAATATAATGTTACTAACCTATAATATGAACCCATATCTTGGTTTTATAAGGCAATTAACTTCAAATCTTGTTTTTTCAATTATATAATAGGCTGTACAAAAATTATAGGGGAAAATATAAATAAATATGATTTTTAGGAAAATCATGCCAGTTGCCATATTGAACTCTAATTTGAACCAACCGGTATCGAACATGCAGGGAACACATTGTGACCACGATGGCATAGAAGTTGGATAAGCAACTACCTGTGCAATAAGTGCATGTCACCACAAGTATTTTTTTGGAATCATCATCGTGACGCGATGAACCCGATACAACTTCAAGTATTAGTTTGTCAGTGACTTGCTGCAGTTTTCTCAGAGTACCCAGTTTCCTAAACCAATAAAACTGACCACCAAGATACAACGGAAATTGTTTTGAGAATGACGTTTAATATGTTATAACCTAACGCACTAATTTGGCCTCTGAAAAGAAATAATGAAGATATTAAAGGGAGTAATGGGTAATCAGAATCTGTAAACCGCAGAACAGATAAAGAATGACCAACAGAAAAAGGACAAACGATGATCTATAAAACATTACACAGAAATCACAGTGAGCAACGCGAACTGAACTCGGGTGCTTCGGAAGAGTGGGTAGTTAGTTCCTGATAACTAGATGATACACTATAGTAATCTACAAACAATATTGAGTTATTAATTTAACAACGTGAATGAATAGAACTATTATTCTGCCAATAAAACTATTGGTATATCCTATATGTCAAACTAAACATTCAATATCCGTAAGAAAATATAAGGTGGAAGTAATTATTTTTTTTCTACAACTGACTGAAATGAGAATACAATCGGCTAAGGTCACCTATGCCTGAGGGAGGAGAACCTGAGCTTTACTAATAATCATATTATTTAGGAACTGTATATTTTAGTAATAAATATATTTAATAAACCATGTCAGTTCCGAAGCACTGACTACTGGTCGGAGGATACTCGCGGGGACTAATAATCCACCAGCAGAGGTATCGACCCAGTAATAGTAATAAAAACGTAGATATCAAATTCAGTGCGCGCGACGCGTTTCGAGAATAACCTTCATCAGGTACGACACAAATCGAAAGACTGGAAAGCCAAGTAATTTCGCGTAAAATTCCATTTTTCAATTACTAAATTCCAGATTTATACTTTTTTTTGATATGTTGTCTGACAAATGTTTTTGATTAATCCGTATCCAATTTTATTGAAGTTTTACTGAAGTAGACGAAAAATACTTAAAAATCAATATCAAGAGATGATGTGAAGCAATTTATTATTATTAAGGCTGAGTAATGTACTTTTTAAGTCATATATTAAAATCTAACAACCAAAACGTGCTTAATTAGATGCACGGAACATCCTGATAAACGTTTCAGATATGGTCGAGTAACGAGGAACTGATTTCAGACCAAGTGTTATAGCCCAATCATAGACTTGCACCAATAAAAGAAAGATTCCATACCACAAGTCTAAAAAGGTAATCATTTCTTTATTCATAACCTTTTAACCCAAATCTTATAGAAGTTTTAAATTCGTCAATGTTTATTTATTCATTTTAACACCTCCCGTCTAATTTTTTCCTTTGAATTGTCGTTGAACAATCGTGAATGTAAAGTCATTGGGAGAGTTTTAATCCCTTCTTCTTAACACGAAGTCATACACACGACGTTTATGTGGTATGGAGATGAATAAAGACGTACAAACCATGGCTAGCAGGCAATCAATTACTTTAGTATACCCATGTTCATTCCTAATCCTTTCATTATAAATTATTCAAATGGATAACTTTATCTGGACAGAAGAAAAGCTGCAGGAAGCGTATTTTAACAAATTAACTCGTTCAAAGTTGCTATGTAAATCGTAGTGGTATAATTAAAAACTATTTTATTCTCATTTTTCATTTAAAATTAGATACATTTCTTATTCTTTTCTACGACCTAGGTTTATAGTCATTATTTGCTGAACATTTTGGAAGTTGGATTTATAGAAATTTCATGTTCACGTTGTAGTTTCATTTATTGTGGATTTGTTGTTGTTTTTATTTTAAGTTCTGATTTTCTTTTTTATTTTATTACCACATATACTACAGTTGTAAGTTCAATTTCCACCGTGCTGCAGTCTACGAGATACAACTTTTGTACGATATACAGTTCTAGGGTATTGGTAGTGGTTCCTAGGGCTCAAACCCACAGAGTTGCTCAGCGTGTTCCGAGGTGGCAGATAGGGGGTGATTTCTCGATAGGGTGGTGGTCAGGTTATAACACGGAAAGTATGACAGTCGACCATGCATAGTGCTTGACATTGATTAGAGAGTGATACGCTCCTATGACGGTTGACCATGCATAGTGCTTGACATTGTTTAGAGAGTGCTACGCTCCTATGACGGTCGACCATGCATAGTGCTTGACATTGTTTAGAGAGTGCTACGCTCCTATGACGGTCGACAATGCATAGTGCTTGACATTGCTTAGAGAGTGCTACGCTCCTATAGCGGTCGACCATGCATAGTGCTTGACATTGATTAGATAGTGCTACGCTCCTATGACGGTCGACCATGCATAGTGCTTGACATTGTTTAGAGAGTGCTACGCTCCTATGACGGTCGACAATGCATAGTGCTTGACATTGCTTAGAGAGTGCTACGCTCCTATAGCGGTCGACCATGCATAGTGCTTGACATTGATTAGATAGTGCTACGCTCCTATGACGGTCGACCATGCATAGTGCTTCACATTGTTTAGAGAGTGATACGTTCCTATGACGGTCGACCATGCATAGTGCTTGACATTGCTTAGAGAGTGCTACGTTCCTATGACGGTCGACCATGCATAGTGCTTGACATTTCTTAGAAAGTGCTACGCTCCTATGACGGTCGACCATGCATAGTGCTTGACATTGTTTAGAGAGTGCTACGCTCCTATGACGGTCGACCATGCATAGTGCTTGACATTGCTTAGAGTGTGCTACGCTCCTATAGCGGTCGACCATGCATAGTGCTTGACATTGTTTAGAGAGTGCTACGCTCCTATGACAGTCGACCATGCATAGTGCTTGACATTGCTTAGAGAGTGCTACGCTCCTATAGCGTCGATTATGCATAGTGCTTCACATTGTTTAGAGAGTGATACGCTCCTATGACGGTCGACCATGCATAGTGCTTGACATTGTTTAGAGAGTGCTACGCTCCTATAGCGGTCGATCATGCATAGTGCTTGATATTGTTTAGAGAGTGCTACGCTCCTATGACGGTCGACCATGCATAGTGCTTGACATTGCTTAAAGAGTGCTACGCTCCTATAGCGTCGATTATGCATAGTGCTTGATATTGTTTAGAGAGTGCTACGCTCCTATGACGGTCGACCATGCATAGTGTTTGACATTGCTTAGAGAGTACTACGCTCCTATGACGGTCGACCATGCATAGTGCTTGACATTGATTAGAGAGTGCTACGCTCCTATAGCGGTCGTCCATGCATAGTGCTTGACATTGCTTAGAGAGTGCTACGCTCCTATGACGGTCGATTATGCATAGTTCTTCACATTGTTTAGAGAGTGATACGCTCCTATGACGGTCGACCATGCATAGTGCTTGACATTGCATAGAGAGTGCTACGCTCCTATGACGGTCGACCATGCATAGTGCTTGACATTGCTTAGAAAGTGCTACGCTCCTATGACGGTCGACCATGCATAGTGCTTGACATTGTTTAGAGAGTGATACGCTCCTATGACGGTCGACCATGCATAGTGCTTGACATTGATTAGAGAGTGCTACGCTTCTATGACGGTCGACCATGCATAGTGCTTGACATTGTTTAGAGAGTGCTACGCTCCTATGACGGTCGACTATGCATAGTGCTTGACATTGCTTAGAGAGTGCTACGCTCCTATGACAGTCGATCATGCATAGTGCTTGACATTGTTTAGAGAGTGCAACACTCCTATGACGGTCGACCATGCATAGTGCTTGACATTGATTAGAGTGCTACGCTCCTATGACGGTCGACCATGCATAGTGTTTGACATTGTTTAGAGAGTGCTACGCTCCTATGACGATCGACCATGCATAGTGCTTGACATTGATTAGAGAGTGCTACGCTCCTATGACGGTCGACCATGCATAGTGCTTGACATTGCTTAGAAAGTGCTACGCTCCTATGACGGTCGAACATGCATAGTGCTTGACATTGTGTGCTTAGATAGTGCTACGCTCCAATGACGGTCGACCATGTATAGTTCTTGACATTGCTTAGAGAGTGACACGCTCCTATGAATGTCGACCATGCATATTGCTTGACATTGCTTAGAGAGTGCTACGCTCATATGACGGTCGATCATGCATAGTGCTTGACATTGTTTAGAGAGTGCTACGCTTCTATGACGGTCGACCATGCATAGTGCTTGACATTGCTTAGAGAGTGCTACGCTCCTATGACGGTCGACCATGCATAGTGCTTGATATTGTTTAGAGAGTCCTACGCTCCTATGACGGTCGACCATGCATAGTGCTTGACATTGTTTAGAGTGCTACGCTCCTATGACGGTCGACCATGCATAGTGCTTCACATTGTGTGTTTAGATAGTGCTACGCTCCTATGACGGTCGACCATGTATAGTGCTTGACATTGTTTAGAGAGTGACACGCTCCTATGACGGTCGACCATGCATAGTGCTTGACATTGCTTAGAGAGAGCTACGCTCCTATGACGGTCGACCATGCATAGTGCTTGATATTGTTTAGAGAGTACTACGCTCCTATGTCGGTCGACCATGCATAGTGCCTGACATTGTTTAGAGAGTGATACGCTCCTATGACGGTCGACCATGCATAGTGCCTGACATTGTTTAGAGTGCTACGCTTCTATGACGGTCGACCATGCATAGTGCTTGACATTGCTTAGAGAGTGCTACGCTCCTATGACGGTCGACCATGCATAGTGCTTGACATTGTTTAGAGAGTGCTACGCTCCTATGACGGTCGACCATGCATAGTGCTTGACATTGTTTAGAGAGTGCAACGCTCCTATGACGGTCGACCATGCATAGTGCTTGACATTGTTTAGAGAGTGCTACGCTCCTTACATGTTAAATACATCTTTTTATAGATTTTGAAAAAGAGTAGGCACATTGTAACAGCTACAGAAGACTAACTGTTTCGTCCATATCCAGCTATTCATACTTTTCTAGTGGCGCTCAATGTTGTTGCTCACATTTTCCCATTCGATTGCATAGTTTGTTTTACATTTTATTGTGTTCGCCCTCGTCCTAAATATGCAAGAAATATTTGCTGCTGGACGTTAAGCAACATGCAACAGGAATTGCGAATACCGAATAGTATGCATAGATCTATTTGATGGGGTAGCATCTTTATAAACATGGTAAAAAATAATTAATATATAAAACAGACCAAACAATTTTTACTGGTGCTGGAACTATATAAGAATTTGGAATTATTAAAATAGTATAATAATTTAAAAAAACTAAAATAGATTACCCATGATCCATTCCTTTTGACACATGATCACCCTTGCTCATACCTTTAAACATAAACTGTTTAGAAATAATTTGATGTTTCCGTACCCGTACCAACATTCACTTGTACCGGACCGTTCATCATTGAACCAGAAAATGAGGGAAATGTATCCTATCTTTACGTATATGAATAAATAAAATAAAAGTTGTCTGCTGTAAGATTTATTTTTTACAAGTATAATATAGTTTCGGTATATAATTAAATTATTTACGTATAAAGCATTAAATAAACTCGACCAT
The DNA here is from genome assembly GCA_963383655.1 of Bathymodiolus septemdierum. Lineage (NCBI taxonomy): Eukaryota > Metazoa > Mollusca > Bivalvia > Mytilida > Modiolidae > Bathymodiolus > Bathymodiolus septemdierum. Next base: position 43,103,666 of record OY726530.1, on the reverse strand, counting down.
ATTGTTGCCAGTGGCGCTAAACACCATAGCCATAACCCAAACCCTCAAAACAACAATGATTGTAAATCAAGAAACAAGAACAAATAAACACATTTCTGTATACATAGACCATTTCACAATAAAACAGATAGAAAGTTAATTATAGAAAATTAACAACCATGTGTTGATAAACTACTTATCTCGAAGTGTCAGATTTTACGAAAGAATAAGAATGTTATACACTAAAAACGTAGATATCTAATTTAGTGTACACAACACGTTTCTTGAATAACCGTCAGCATGTGCACTCAAAATCAAAAAGATTGGAAAAGCAAATAATATAAAAGTCCTTTGCAGAAAGAAGAACAAAGGGCCTATACAGAATAATCAAAATCCACTAAGGCTACATATGCCTGAGAGTTTGGTTTGTTTATAGTGTTTAGCTCCACTTTCAACAATATTTCAGTTATATTGTGGCGGTCAGTTTTTTTTGTGTGGAGGAAACCGGAGTACTCGGAGAAAACCACCGACCTGTCGCAAATCACTGACAAACTTTATCACATAATGTTGTATCGAGTACATCTCGACATGAACGAGGTTCGAACACACAACCATATGTCTGAGGGAGAAAAATCTTAGCTTAAAATAAATTAATTAGAAATTGTAAATGTGGGTGTTCATATTGTTTCTAAAATACTCCATTTTGTTGGAAGCTCTTTAGCCTCGGTATGAAACCAAGACTTAACTGATACGACAAAAAATAATATTATATAAATGGAACCAGAAAATAATTCCTGCGAAGAAAATGAGAAAAAAGGTACATTATGTTATCTTTTGTATATGATACATGAATACACAGACTAAACAAATTAGCGTGACGGATACAGTTGTAGCTTATTAACCAGCAGGCGATCAGTTACTGCGCGTGCCGTGCTATCATACGAGAAAGTCTTAGAGCGATATGTAGTGCCCTCGTTAGTGAGAATATTGACAGGTTTTATCATTATGACAAGTATAATTAGGTGTAAATGGAAGATATTATTTCATTTTGTAATGGTTACTCCCAGTGTGAACGCCGATCTACAAAGATGAATTCAAATTCCGTATGAAACGAATGGTAAAATAATTCTACTTGAAATCAATATTCTTATGTCGATGATGACTTTTTCATCAAACAGGTGTCAGAATATATATATTTTGTCAAAAATGAAATGTAGGTGGGTGAATTGCTAAAATTAAATGATAAAAAAAAGCATGATGATTCGCACAGACTTTGCATAATAAAGTCATCTGGTTTTTTTTTGTTACGATAAAAATGATGATTCGTACAAAGTATACTATATTTGTTTTGTACAAGAAAATATGATTAGATTGATATTTTGGTACGCAATAATGATAAATCGCAAGTAACTTAAATATTCACAAACACGTTTTAAGCTATTTTTATTGAAGTGGAATGTTTTTAAAAAGACAAACATAATCTTCGGCCTATATATTAAATATCCTAAGCATAATTGTTTGTTCGTCAATAAAATATTAAAATGTAAATGTTTTACAAAAACATAGTAGATACATTGATACTAAGCTAGTTATAATGAAGGTTGGGGTTATGGTTTGGCATATGGGGCTTCATGCCACTTTCAACAATATTCCAGTTATATCGTGACGGTCAGTTTTATTGGTGGAGGAAACTGGAGTACCCGGAGAAACCACTGACCTGTCGTCAAATCTTTGAATGTATATTATATTACTACCTATATCACTGACAAACTGATTACCCCTTTGGTATCTTCAAACTCTCATAAAAATTGGTCATTACCGGAACACATTGGCAAAGAATGCAAACCAATCGTCCATTTGGTTCCAAGGGTGGCGAGAACTTCTCCATGAGTTTGTAGTGTTCCTTTCCAAGCCAACATCCTACAAAAAAGCACAAAATTACAAATATTGCCAATATTTAAATATATGCCAGCATAATCAGACACCATAGAGATGCTTTGTAGAGGGGCTTTGACTTTTCAAATAAAATTTAACAACATTATTGTATTAGGAAATAAACATTAGAGAAAACCGAAAGGGAAATGAAGAATGGACATTCCAGAGACACTGACAACACCGGGCACTCAAGACACAGGACGAAAACACAAAAACACAACACAACACAAAAACTAAATAGATTGTAAACTGTGGTATTGTATCATTTTATTATAATATGATCGCATAACTTCATTTATGCCATCAGTCATGTTTAATTCGGCCAATGCACAATATTGTGATAGCACAATGTATTTCTGTCATAAATGTAATTATGTAACTGCCAAAATATTTACGGGATTTCATAAATAGAATTATGCGAAGGGATATATGCGATAGCACAAGTAATTATGATATTGCATTAATATAATTGTGTAATGGCATGCATATACAGGTGATTAAGCTATCATAATGGCTTAAATGAAATTATGCGATTGTATAATTGATAATGCGATGGCATATATAAAAAAAACATTACCACACAGTTCCCGCACCTGGCATAAACAATTTTTTGAATGCTGTTTTTACAAAATCGAATTGCAATTAATTAAGTTTTTAACGTCAGGTGAGCGGGTATTTCCTCTATATTCATGACATGAACAAGTTTACAAACAACAGATCTGATATGTAAACATGAGTCACTGGATTTAGCCCATTGGGGGATATAGATTGCCACAGGACAAAAGAGAATATAATGGGTGGTGTCAGGGGGAAAATCAAAAATCGTTTTTCAATTGTTTGAAGTCGAATACCACTGAAAAGGGTTAGGGTTATGGTATTTCATGCCACTTTCAGCAATATTTCAGCTATATCGTGAAGGTCAGTTTTATTGGTGGAGGAAACCGGAGTATCCGGAGAAAAGCACCGACCTGTCGCAAGTCACTGACAAACTTTTAACACACAAATGTGTATCTGTGGTATCATAATAGTATTTACTATCTTTATAGTGTAATAGTATGAACAAATATTGTCTCCTACCAAATAAAAACGTAGACTTCATCAAGTACGTTTAAAGCCAAAATATTTGAAAGCAAAATAATGTAAAAGTCTTTGGGAGCAAGAAAACTAAAAACTGTAAACAGTAGAAATCAAATGAGTAATCTATACAGTGGAGAGAACGTGGAGAGAACGTAGAGAGAACGTGGAGAGAACGTGGAGAGAACGTAGAGAGAACGTAGAGAGAACGTAGAGAGAACGTGGAGAGAACGTAGAGAGAACGTAGAGAGAATGTGGAGAGAACGTAGAGAGAACGTAGAGAGAACGTGGAGAGAACGTGGAGAGAACGTAGAGAGAACGTAGAGAACGTAGAAAGAACGTAGAAAGAACGTAGAGAGAACGTAGAGAGAACGTAGAGAAAACGTAGAGAGAACGTGGAGAGAACGTGGAGAGAACGTGGAGAGAACGCATTATATTGTGAATATAAAACCATGAACTGGATACTGATAGTACAAATGTACAGAATTAACATCTCGCAGTTGCGTGAAAATAAAACAACTTTTTGTTCCAATCCCAACTCCATTTTCGTTGATTGCTCACCAAAGAGATAGTAAATACCAATGTTACAGAATTCTGGAACAGAATGGTTGAAGTCGTTGATGTCTTAACAGCGCTGACGTTGGTTCGAACCATAATACCTGCTTTATGTTAAGGTTTCCAGACACCTATACCCAAGTTTCACCATTCAGTTTTCGCTATAACAGTCTGAGCTTTTCTCACCAATATTGTTTGTTGTCATGATATATATGACAAGCGATGAACACCAATTACCCGAACCCAATTTTACAGTCTATTATTTAAACACTGTAGACTGTAGGCGAGCACTCTAACAATCAGTACAGATACTAAAGAACAAAAACAAAATGAGAATGGAAATATTGTTCCAAATAACCCGACTCGATTGTCCATGTGAACATGTGATACGATGTCAGTACAATAAGAATTAACATATTTTGTAAATGTGATCTTCTGTATACCATAAAGGGTTGATATCAATAACAATGATGTCAACATTTAAATACACACTATAAGATTTCCATAGTTATATTATACCTCTAGATATTAGATCATCTCTTTGTTTACAACACATTCTAATGTATGTCTAACACGAGATAAAATTATAATTTTGGGGGAGAATACATGTAAACTGTTTCACCTTAATCTTTTGTCATACGATGTTGCATTCATATTGTATTACAATTTCCTTATATTTTGTAATGGTAATTTTATGCGTAAAACGTGTCTATCTAGTTTTGTTAGAGGGTCAAGCTTCATGTACACATACCAATGAAACAAATCAGAGTTTACTGCCGGCAGAAGAAATGAAACGTAAAATTATAACGAAAATTGAATCTAAAATTGGTGTGGTTTGGGTTATGGTGCTTAACGCCACTTACATCAATATTTCAGTTATATCTCGGTGTTCAGTTTTATTGGTGGAGGAAACCGGAGTACCTGGAGAAAACCACAAACTTGCCGCAGGTCATTGACAAACTTTATCACATAAAGTTGTATCGAGTAAATCCCTCCATGATCGGGATTCGAACTCACAACGTTAGTGGTGATAGGCACTGAATGAACATGTAGTTGTAAATCCAACTACCATACTATCACAATCATGACGGCCCCTTGAAAATGGGCGATCCGGTTATAAATACACAACAGTCAAAATAAGGAAAGTCTTCCTGTCTCATTAAATTAATGGAATAGGAAACATGATTCGAATAACTATGTATTATTCTACTTTATGATGATGTAATCATGAAATTCGTAATAACTATAAGCGTTTAACGCCATTTGCAACACGATACCATAAGTATTTATTATTGTGTAACGTCAAGTTGAGCAGTATTTCAGCTTTTTTTCTGTAAAACCATATAACAGTATCTAGATAATATGTGGCGATCGGATTTCATCCAGTGCGAACAATCCATTGCCACAAGCAGGGCCGGATTGAAGCCAATTGAACAAATTGTTAACAATTCATTATTAGGCTTCGTGCTTAAGGGACCCCGAGATGGAATTATATACTCTCGGCTGTTCAAATACACACAACAACACACTGCAGGTTTTACAGAGAACAACATTTGGCCCTGCATAACCTAAGGCCGACCCTGGACACAATAATAGATGAAATCATAAATAGGATAGCCTATCTTGCAATTGTCCTCCAATTCGAAACAACAATCACGTCTGGTACGTTTTGCTTGTCAGAAACTGCTGCTATTACTCCTTTACGTACAAGGAACGTGACATACTCCGAACACCAAATACAGGTATTCAGATACGTCACCCTGTCCATAGGCGTTGTGTATTTCATATATCATGTACGAATAACGGACGCCCATACAGAAGGGGTTCAAAATCTTATAGCAATTTGTCTGAATCAAGACACACATATCCGTTTCAATAAGTAGAAATGAAGCAGATCTCGCTAAGGTATGTAAGATACAGATAATCACGGATTATAGGGTGATACGATATCATCTATACATTGAAGATCAATTTAACATTTTCGTGTTGTGGTACAATAGTGCTTCGCTTCAAATGAATGGAATAAAATGAGTGAGTGAGTGATTTTTGCTTAACTCCAACATAGCAATTTTTCAGCTATATCATGGCGAGAACAAGTTAATTTTCAATGAATTAATGATGAAGTCCGCTTTGTACTAGACCAACACGCTTAACTGGATTTTTATAGTGCTAGCTCACTGAAACAACAATCGGCGGACAGACATGCCGCCCTACTCGGACACATTATCCTGATTCCGCATGACGCATTTCTGGAAAAACCTTCATCGGGTCATAGTAAAAAAATTAGAATAACCTTCATCAGGTCAAAGTCAAAAGAGTAGAATAACCTTCATCGGATCATAATCAAAAGATTAGAATAACCTTCATCGGGTCATAGTCAAAAGATTAGAATAACCTTCATCGGGTCATAGTAAAAAGATTAGAATAACCTTCAATGGGTACACTCATAGTCAAAAGATTGGAATAACCTTCATCGGGTCATGGTCAAAAGAGTAGAATAACCTTCATCGGGTCATAGTCAAAAGATTAGAATAACCTTCATCGGGTCATAGTCAAAAGATTAGAATAACATTCATCGGGTCATAGTAAAAAGATTAGAATAACCTTTATTGGGTACACTCAGAGTCAAGAGATTAGAATAACCTTCATCGGGTACACCCATAATCAAAAGATTAGAATAACCTTCATTGGGTACACTCATAGTCAAGAGATTAGAATAACCTTCATCGGGTACTCATTTTCAAAAGATTAGAATAACCTTCATCGGGTCATAGTCAAAAGATTAGAATAACCTTCATTGGGTGATAGTCAAAAGATTAGAATAACCTTCATCGGGTCATAGTCAAAAGATTACAATAAACTTCATTGGGTCATAGTCAAAAGATTAGAATAACATTCATCGGGTCATAGTCAAAAGATTAGAATAACCTTCATCGGATACACTCATAGTCAAAAGATTAGAATAACCTTCATCGGGTACACTCATAGTCAAAAGATTAGAATAACCTTCATCGGGTCATTATCAAAAGATTAGAATAACCTTCATCGGCTCATAGTCAAAAGATTAGAATAACCTTCATCGGGTACTCATAGTCAAAAGATTAGAATAACATTCATCGGGTACACTCATAGTCAAAAGATAATAATAACCGTCAGCGGGTAGACTCATAGTCAAAAGATTAGAATAATCTTCATCGGGTACTCATAGTCAAAATATTAGAATAACCTTCATCGGGTACACTCATAGTCAAAAGATTAGAATAACCTTCATCGGGTCATAGTCAAAAGATTACAATAAACTTCATCGGGTCATAGTCAAAAGATTAGTATAACTTTCATCGGGTACACTCATAGTCAAACGATTAGAAAAACCTTCATGGGGTCATTGTCAAAAGATTAGAATAACCATCATCGGGTCATAGTCAAAAGATTAGAATAACATTCATCGGGTCATAGTCAAAAGATTAGAATAACCTTCATCGGTTACACTCATAGTCAAAAGATTAGAATAACCTTCATCGGGTACACTCATAATCAAAAGATTAGAATAACCTTCATCAGGTACACTCATAGTCAAAAGATTAGAATAGCTTTCATCGGGTACTCATAGTCAACAGATTAGAATAACCTTCATCAGGTCATAGTCAAAAGAGTAGAATAACCTTCATCGGGTCATAGTCAAAAGATTACAATAACTTTCATCGGCTCATAGTCAAAAGATTAGAATAACCTTCATCGGGTACTCATAGTCAAAAGATTAGAATAACCTTCATCGGGTACACTCATAGTCAAAAGATTAGAATAACCTTCATCAGGTCATAGTCAAAAGAGTAGAATAACCTTCATCGGGTCATAAGCAAAAGATTAGAATAACCTTCATCGGCTCATAGTCAAAATATTAGAATAACCTTCATCGGGTACTCATAGTCAAAATATTAGAATAAACTTCATCGGGTACACTCATAGTCAAAAGATTAGAATAACCTTCATCGGGTACACTCATAGTCAAAAGATTAGAATAACCTTCATCGGGTACTCATAGTCAAAAGATTAGAATAACCTTCATCGGGTACACTCATAGTCAAAAGATTATAATAACCGTCAGCGGGTACACTCATAGTCAAAAGATTAGAATAACCTTCATCAGTTACACTCATAGTCAAAAGATTAGAATAACATTCATCGGGTCATAGTCAAAAGATTAGAATAACCTTCATCGGATACACTGATAGTCAAAAGATTAGAATAACCTTCATCGGGTACACTCATAGTCAAAAGATTAGAATAACCTTCATCGGATACACTGATAGTCAAAAGATTAGAATAACCTTCATCGGGTACTCATAGTCAAAAGATTAGAATAACCTTCATCAGGTCATAGTCAAAAGAGTAGAATAACCTTCATCGGGTCATTATCAAAAGATTAGAATAACCTTCATCGGCTCATAGTCAAAAGATTAGAATAACCTTCATCGGGTACTCAGAGTCAAAAGATTAGAATAAACTTCATCGGGTACACTCATAGTCAAAAGATTAGAATAACCTTCATCGGGTACACTCATAGTCAAAAGATTAGAATAACCTTCATCGGGTACACTCATAGTCAAAAGATTATAATAACCGTCAACGGGTACACTCATAGTCAAAAGATTAGAATAACCTTCATCGGGTACTCATAGTCAAAAGATTAGAATTACCTTCATCAGGTCATAGTCAAAAGATTACAATAAACTTCATCGGGTCATAGTCAAAAGATTAGTATAACCTTCATCGGGTACACTCATAGTCAAAAGATTAGAAAAAACCTTCATGGGGTCATTGTCAAAAGATTAGAATAACCATCATCGAGTCATAGTCAAAAGATTAGAATAACCTTCATCGGGTACTCATAGTCAAAATATTAGAATAACCTTCATCGGGTACACTCATAGTCAAAAGATTAGAATAACCTTCATCGGGTACTCATAATCAAAAGATTAGAATAACCTTCATCAGGTCATAGTCAAAAGAGTAGAATAACCTTCATCGGCTCATAGTCAAAATATTAGAATAACCTTCATCGGGTACTCATAGTTAAAAGATTAGAATAAACTTCATCGGGTACACTCATAGTCAACAGATTAGAATAACCTTCATCGGGTACACTCATAGTCAAAAGATTAGAATAACCTTCATCGGGTACTCATAGTCAAAAGATTAGAATAACCTTCATCGGGTACACTCATAGTCAAAAGATTATAATAACCGTCAGCGGGTACACTCATAGTCAAAAGATTAGAATAACCTTCATCAGTTACACTCATAGTCAAAAGATTAGAATAACCTTCATCAGGTACGTTCATAGTCAAAAGATTAGAATAACCGTCATCGGGTACACTCATAGTCAAAGGATTAGAATAACCTTCATCGACTGATAGTCAAAAGATTAGAATAACCTTCATCAGGTATTCATAGTCAAAGGATTAGAATAACCTTCATCGGGTACACTCATGGTCAAAAGATTAGAATAACCTTCATCGGGTACACTCACAGTTAAAAGATTAGAATAACCTTCATCAGGTACACTCATAGTCAAAAGATTAGAATAACCTTCATCGGGTACACATAGTCAAAAGATTAGAATAACCTTCATCGGGTACACTCATAGTCAAAAGATTAGAATAACCTTCATCAGGTACACTCATAGTCAAAAGATTAGAATAACCTTCATCGGGTACTCATAGTCAAAAGATTAGAATTACCTTCATCAGGTCATAGTCAAAAGAGTAGAATAACCTTCATCGGGTCATAATCAAAAGATTAGAATAACCTTCATCGGCTCATAGTCAAAATATTAGAATAACCTTCATCGGGTACTCATAGTCAAAAGATTAGAATAAACTTCATCGGGTACACTCATAGTCAAAAGATTAGAATAACCTTAATCAGGTACACTCATAGTCAAAAGATTAGAATAACCTTCATCGGGTACTCATAGTCAAAAGATTAGAATAACCGTCATCGGGTACACTCATAGTCAAAAGATTATAATAACCGTCAGCGGGTACACTCATAGTCAAAAGATTAGAATAACCTTCATCAGTTACACTCATAGTCAAAAGATTAGAATAACATTGATCGGGTCATAGTCAAAAGATTAGAATAACCTTCATCGGATACACTGATAGTCAAAAGATTAGAATAACCTTCATCGGGTACACTCATAGTCAAAAGATTAGAATAACCTTCATCAGGTACACTCATAGTCAAAAGATTAGAATAACCTTCATCGGGTACACTCATAGTCAAAAGATTAGAATAACCTTCATCGGGTACTCATAGTCAAAAGATTAGAATAACCTTCATCGGGTACACTCATAGTCAAAAGATTATAATAACCGTCAGCGGGTACACTCATAGTCAAAAGATTAGAATAACCTTCATCAGTTACACTCATAGTCAAAAGATTAGAATAACATTCATCGGGTCATAGTCAAAAGATTAGAATAACCTTCATCGGATACACTGATAGTCAAAAGATTAGAATAATCTTCATCGGGTACACTCATAGTCAAAAGATTAGAATAACCTTCGTCAGGTACACTCATAGTCAAAAGATTAGAATAACCTTCATCGGGTACTCATAGTCAAAAGATTAGAATAACCTTCATCAGGTCATAGTTAAAAGAGTAGAATAACCTTCATCGGGTCATTATCAAAAGATTAGAATAACCTTCATCGGCTCATAGTCAAAAGATTAGAATAACCTTCATCGGGTACACTCACAGTCAAAAGATTAGAATAACCTTCATCGGGTACACTCATAGTCAAAAGATTATAATAACCGTCAGCGGGTACACTCATAGTCAAAAGATTAGAATAACCTTCATCGGGTACACATAGTCAAAATATTAGAATAACCTTCATCGGGTACACTCATAGTCAAAAGATTAGAATAACCTTCATCGGGTCATAGTCAAAAGATTACAATAAACTTCATCGGGTCATAGTCAAAAGATTAGTATAACCTTCATCGGGTACACTCATAGTCAAAAGATTAGAAAAACCTTCATGGGGTCATTGTCAAAAGATTAGAATAACCATCATCGGGTCATAGTCAAAAGATTAGAATAACCTTCATCGGATACACTCATAGTCAAAAGATTAGAATAACCTTCATCGGGTACACTCATAATCAAAAGATTAAAATAACCTTCATCGGGTACACTCATAGTCAAAAGATTAGAATAACCTTCATCGGGTACTCATAGTCAAAAGATTAGAATAACCTTCATCAGGTCATAGTCAAAAGAGTAGAATAACCTTCATCGGGTCATAATCAAAAGAATAGAATAACCTTCATCGGCTCATAGTCAAAATATTAGAATAACCTTCATCGGGTACTCATAGTCAAAAGATTAGAATAAACTTCATCGGGTACACTCATAGTCAAAAGATTAGAATAACCTTCATCGGGTACAATCATAGTCAAAAGATTAGAATAACCTTCATCGGGTACTCATAGTCAAAAGATTAGAATAACCTTCATCGGGTACACTCATAGTCGAAAGATTATAATAACCGTCAGCGGGTACACTCATAGTCAAAAGATTAGAATAACATTCATCAGTTACACTCATAGTCAAAAGATTAGAATAACCTTCATCAGGTACGCTCATAGTCAAAAGATTAGAATAACCGTCATCGGGTACACTCATAGTCAAAGGATTAGAATAACCTTCATCGACTGATAGTCAAAAGATTAGAATAACCTTCATCGGGTATTCATAGTCAAAGGATTAGAATAACCTTCATCGGGTACACTCATAGTCAAAAGATTAGAATAACCTTCATCGGGTACACTCACAGTTAAAAGATTAGAATAACCTTCATCAGGTACACTCATAGTCAAAAGATTAGAATAACCTTCATCGGGTACACATAGTCAAAAGATTAGATTAACCTTCATCGGGTACACTCATAGTCAAAAGATTAGAATAACCTTCATCGGGTACACTCATAGACAAAAGATTAGAATACACTTCATCGGTACACTCATAGTCAAAAGATTAGAATAACCTTCATCAGGTACACTCATAGTCAAAAGATTAGAATAACCTTCATCAGGTACACTCATAGTCAAAAGATTAGAATAACCTTCATCAGGTACACTCATAGTGAAAAGATCAGAATAACCTTCATCAGGTACACTCATTGTCAAAAGATGAGAATAACCTTTATCGGGTACACTCATAGTCAAAAGATGAGAATAACCTTCTCAGGTACACTCATTGTGAAAAGATGAGAATAACCTTCATCAGGTACACTCATAATCAAAAGATTAGAATAACCTTCATCAGGTACACCCATAGTCAAAAGATTAGAATAACCTTCATCGGGTACACTCATAGTCAAAGGATTAGAATAACCGTCATCGGGTACACTCATAGTTAAAAGATTAGAATAACCTTCATCGGGTACACTCATAGTCAAAGGATTAGAATAACCGTCATCGGGTACACTCATAGTCAAAAGATTAGAATAACCCTCAACGGGTACACTCATAGTCAAAATATTAGAATAACCTTCATCGGGTACACTCATAGTCAAAGGATTAGAATAACCTTCATCATGTACACTCATAGTCAAAAGATTAGAATAACCTTCATCGGGTACACTCATAGTCAAAGGATTAGAATAACCGTCATCGGGTACACTCATAGTTAAAAGATTAGAATAACCTTCATCGGGTACACTCATAGTCAAAGGATTAGAATAACCGTCATCGGGTACACTCATAGTCAAAAGATTAGAATAACCGTCATCAGGTACACTCATAGTCATAACCTTCATCGGGTACGTAATAACCTTCATCAGGTACGTAATAACCTTCATCAGGTACGTAATAACCTTCATCAGGTACATAATAACCTTCATCAGGTACGTTAATAACCTTCATCGGGTACGTAATAACCTTCATCAGGTACGTAATAATCTTCATCAGGTACGTAATAACCTTCATCAGGTAGGTAATAATCTTCATCAGGTACGTAATAACCTTCATCAGGTACGTAATAATCTTCATCAGGTACGTAATAACCTTCATCAGGTACGTAATAACCTTCATCGGGTACGTAATAACCTTCACCAGGTACGTAATAACCTTCATCAGGTACGTAATAACCTTCATCAGGTACGTAATAATCTTCATCAGGTACGTAATAACCTTCATCAGGTACGTAATAATCTTCATCAGGTACGTAATAACCTTCATCAGGTACGTAATAACCTTCATCGGGTACGTAATAACCTTCATCAGGTACGTAATAACCTTCATCAGGTACGTAATAACCTTCATCAGGTACGTAATAATCTTCATCAGGTACGTAATAACCTTCATCAGGTACGTAATAACCTTCATCAGGTACGTTAATAACCTTCATCAGGTACGTAATAACCTTCATCAGGTACGTAATAATCTTCATCAGGTACGTAATAATCTTCATCAGGTACGTAATAACCTTCATCAAGTACGTAATAACCTTCGTCAGGTACGTTAATAACCTTCATCAGGTACGTAATAACCTTCATCAGGTACGTAATAATCTTCATCAGGTACGTAATAATCTTCATCATGTACGTAATAACCTTCATCAGGTACGTAATAACCTTCATCAGGTACGTAATAACCTTCATCAGGTACGATAATAACCTTCATCAGGTACGTAATAACCTTCATCAGGTACGTAATAGTCTTCATCAGGTACGTAATAACCTTCATCAGGTACGTAATAATCTTCATCAGGTACGTAATAACCTTCATCGGGTACGTAATAACCTTCATCGGGTACGTAATAACCTTCATCAGGTACGTAATAACCTTCATCAGGTACGTAATAACCTTCATCAGGTACGTAATAATCTTCATCAGGTACGTAATAACCTTCATCAGGTACGTAATAACCTTCATCAGGTACGTTAATAACCTTCATCAGGTACGTAATAACCTTCATCAGGTACGTAATAATCTTCATCAGGTACGTAATAATCTTCATCCGGTACGTAATAACCTTTATGAGGTACGTAATAACCTTCATCAGGTACGTAATAACCTTCATCAGGTACGTAATAACCTTCATCAGGTACGTAATAATCTTCATCAGGTACGTAATAACCTTAATCAGGTACGTAATAACCTTCATCAGGTACGTAATAACCTTCATCAGGTACGTAATAATCTTCATCAGGTACGTAATAACCTTCATCAGGTACGTAATAACCTTCATCAGGTACGTAGTAACCTTCATCAGGTACGTAATAACCTTCATCAGGTACGTAATAACCTTCATCAGGTACGTAATAACCTTCATCAGGTACGTAATAACCTTCATCAGATACGTTAATAACCTTCATCAGGTACGTAATAACCTTCATCAGGTACGTAATAATCTTCATCAGGTACGTAATAACCTTCATCAGTTGCGTAATAACCTTCATCAGGTACGTAATAACCTTCATCAGGTACGTAATAATCTTCATTAGGTACGTTAATAACCTTCATCAGGTACGTAATAACCTTCATCAGGTACGTAATAATCTTCATCAGGTACGTAATAATCTTCATCAGGTACGTAATAACCTTCATCAGGTACGTAATAACCTTCATCAGGTACGTTAATAACCTTCATCAGGTACGTAATAACCTTCATCAGGTACGTAATAATCTTCATCAGGTACGTAATAATCTTCATCAGGTACGTAATAACCTTCATCAGGTACGTAATAACCTTCATCAGGTACACTCATAGTCAAAAGATTTGAAAGTCAAACAATTTAAGATCTTTGAGAACAATAATTGTATTGAGCCTAAATAGGATGTTAAAATAGAGGTTATAGATGCTCGAGGGAGAATGGCATTCATTTTCATAATAATTGAAACATTTTAGGAAGTGTGATTTTTATATATAAATACATAATAATATACCATTTAGCATAGTTTGAATGAAGGAAAATAAAAACGCTTAATCGATAAATATTCTAATAATACAAGGATGATAAAGCTGAATAAGCATTTATATCTTCTAGCCTTAAGAACCATGCATGGTGAATATACAGGTATAAAACAGATCCAATTTAAATGTATATAAAACATTAGGTTTCTTATCTATAATTGTAATGTAGTGTATGTTGTTATTCTGATTTGCGATTATTGTTCTAGGAAAACTGTAGTTATGCATCTTTTCCTTTGATCTTTTTATTGTTTATATACCAGAATGTATAAGTAACAGCTAAGAACTATGAAACACTACACACAGATACGAGATATTGTACACTTTAAATCTTGGTTGTTATTACTCTCAGAGAGCCGTGTAATAATCAACGGCCTAGATATGCATGCCTTCATGCTACAACTCATTTATACATCGGTTTTCCGAGTTAAACGGTTAAATAATCTCGCTTTTCAAGTTCCATTGTTTAACTGTATAACTCGGAAAACCGTGGGATAAATATTACATAATCAATATTTAACCTAAATATAGCACGTGCAATTTATTAAAGTAAAAAATGGCTGACATTTATGTCTTAAATATCGGATCCATTGACATTAATTCAAAATGAAATTGTCTATTTCGTATATATTATGCCTCTTAGTATGGAAGCTAACATTGCATAAAACCACACCTTGCACAGCTTGAAGGAATAACTGTGTTGAAAACACAATTTATGAATGACTTTGTCTCATTTTTTCAGGCTAAAAGCAATATTGGTATCTCTTTATTGATAAATAATTCGTGTAATTATTCATAATTTCCAAATATAGATGCTTTCTGAACCCTTGGGTATACAATATTGTAGAAAAATGATATTGTTTTATAATCTATTTTGAATAGAACAATCGTCCTTTTAATTCATTACAGAATAATGTTTTGTGCAACAGTAATAATAAGGCATGTGTGGACACAGAAATGTGCTGTCCAAAAGGAAGTGTGGATGTCAATATTTCATATTATTAACTTAAAAAAAAAAAAAAAATCATGGACAAAGGGGTCCTGGATTTTTTTTAATAAAAAAATAATCCTGGATTTTTATTTTTGCTTAATGTCCGGTCCTGTGTTTTTATTTCAAATTTTCATCACAGCCCCCCTCCCCCTCCCAAGGGATATACAATTGTATCATTAATAATAAATTAATAAATAATAAATTCAGATTTTCTATTTAAAATAAATCTCATTTACAAAACCACTGATATTTGTGGAATTTTTAACGCTGATTTAAGCTTTAGACGCAACAAATTTTTATTTTTCTCTTTAAACTGTCGAAACATAACATTTATTTAACTGTAAAATTCACAAATAAAATTCCGGCCCCCTTTTTCCCTTTTTTCTTGTTTAAATCAATTATCAACAATATTCCAGAATCAAACAAATGAATAAATATAACATAGATTTATTTTACATTCATCTTTTTGTTTTACATTATCATATCAAGAAAAATGGTGGCTGTAACATTCATCAAATTCAAGTGGGGGTAGGGGTTTTCGGGTGGGTTTCCGCGTAAGATGGTTCCGTTTCAATGTTAAAAGTCCGATATTTTCCTTTCCTATATGAACCAAAGAACACATTTATAGCTGTTTTTCTTTTTAAAAAATAATTATATTTAAAAAATAATAACATTTTAACCTTTAATTCACTCAGTAATATGCTTGTCCTCGCCGTAGAGCAAAAATACTTACATGGTTGGAAAGCTGGAGATGTCAAGATTCTATATTTATATAAACTATTGACCTGAGTAACCTTTCTAAACCATGCGGAGTCAGTGTGTTTTAAATCGGTAATCCAATCAGGACGCTTATTATTCTTGTCCAAGATAAAAAAAAAATACATCGCTAAAATTACCTGTGGGTGTTTTCCCACTTCAACTCGTAAATTTACATAGAAATCGGAGATATTTCGTCATAAAACTTCACACATGGTTTTATCTATCATATTTCTTGAAGACAAACATAAAATGTTATTGCATTTATCAATACTTTATGAGTATCAACAGTTTTTTCAACACCGTATCTGTTTCTCGATATAGCCGCCCGATTACCAAGTCACGTGACTACACATACTTCCCACAGTGACCCGTGACCCACTTTAGCACGTTCTACCAGTTTATTCTTAATATGTTGTTTAATAAGAAAACTCCAAAATGCGTTTATCATCAATGCCATGTTCTGTATTGATGGTAATCCTTTGCTTGGATTTTTAGATCAATAAAAATTATTTGATTTGATTTGATTTGATCAATGCATGTCGGTGCAGAAAGGTAACGAACGACAACAGACCATAACAACAACGGAATTTGAGTTATTCTTTCAGAACAACAATTGGTTGGTGTATATATAGTATATATATAGTCCAAAATTTTCATTTCTTTGGCTTTTAGCATTGCAGCAAGTACTCTTAGGTTGCAGTTATGAGCTTGACGAAATGGTGTTCTATTATTTAGTGAGTGGTTGTGGTATACCACCAAGTGAGTAATTCTTTAGCAGTACCATGACGTAAGCAAGTTACGTTTTAGCCGTACCATGACGTAAACAAGTTACGTTTTAGCCGTACCATGACGTAAACAAGTTACGTTTTAGCCGTACCATGACGTAAACAAGTTACGTTTTAGCCATACCATGACGTAAACAAGTTACGCTTTAGCCGTACCATGACGTAAACAAGTTACGTTTCAGCCGTACCATGACGTAAACAAGTTACGTTTTAGCCGTACCATGACGTAAACAAGTTACGTTTTGATGAGATGAGGACGACGTGGTCTTCATTTGTACAAGTTTGAATCTGTATATCAAATGATGATATATGCTATTTATATATACATTTTCATAGCTGGTTCTTAAGAATGCCATGTCATAAATTTCTCCCATGTAGCCTATGTAAAACCTTGAACCCCATAGCTCGGGTTCCATTAAAACCCTAGAACATTCGTTTGTGAAAATCTAAATTTAGATATCACAATGACAATGATCCTGTACTACAAATATTACAGTTTGTGTACTGCCGATTCTTGAGGAGAAAATGCTTTAAAACATATTTAATTTCCTCATTTAGTACCTTACTAGATCACTCCCTTTGTGAATTAACTTCATTTTTACATTTCAGAATTTCTTTTTCTCAGGGATCACCCATGCCAAAATTGGTCCCATTTGCCTGGGTAGTTTTGCATGAGAAGAAGAAAACGCGAAAAAGGTAATGAAGGACGAACGAAAAGACACAAAGTGACACAAAACGCCAAGTGAGACAAAAATTGAAATAACTGCTGAAGATATTTATAACTACTATTTCGATTTATTTAAGCAAAAGAGATTGATTGGCTGATTGACATCAGTGGAGGAATATTTCAACTGCCTCGTAAAGGGTATGGTCATTTATATATTTTTACTTGTAAGTAGCGTTGCATTCTGCCAGCTATAGACAATCATTTACACCGGTATGTAGGGTGTTTATATAGTGAGAATTTTGTTGCAATATTCTGTATTATAACCATCGGTTTTTTTATTTTTGTTTTTGCACTGGCTGACTGTACTGTGCAAAACTATGTTCTTATTTTAATATCCAGATGTCTCTTATCAGCAGTGTTGCATGTTTTCCATTTTTTGTATCTCGATATTGTTTCTAGTGTAATTTTCCGCAATAAAGTAAAACAATTTTTAATAGCGACATTATATTTTTTTTTCAAAAAATGTAGGCTAATTAGTGACTGAATATTTTTTATCTTTGAATTCGTCAGCCTCTTTCTTTTTTCAAAGGCTATTAAATATTACTATTGAAGGTTTCGCTAATTATTGTCAAGTTACCATAATTTTACGCTATAAGCACTTGCTTTAGACAAATTAATTAAAAACAATCGTACTTCCTGCTAAGCAAAAAATTGAACTTAGGGACATAATTGTGTCATCTGTGACTGATTAACATCCATTACAGCAAGTGTCAAGTTCAAGGTCAAATACGATGGTAATTCTGGCAGAAAGCCATTTTAAGGACAAATGAAATGCAAAAACAACAACAGGAAGTTGCATGCTAGAAATTTGGAATATTTTTTATCGAGTATATATATTACATAAAGTAACAAATATATGTATGATCCATGTCAATATTTATGTTACCGTAATGGTTTAAAGAAACACATAAAAAAAATGTCGTAAAAAATACAGCTGAAATGTTGTTAACTTTACGTTAAACAACAATACTCATATCTAAGCTGAACAGTTTTACAGTTCCTCACACGTTATGTAATATATGATGTGCATAGCATAGAATTTACAATTAACAAAAAGGATCCAGAAACAAACTAAACTGTTTTCTAAATATGTCTCCTTTTGATGGAAGTGTCTATGCATAGCAAGGAAGGTGAACTGTCATGCATAGATGTATTAGAGGTATCAATTTTGCATCTTTCTACAATTTTTCCATTAGATTATGGAAATGTTACAACAGTGTGTTATCTTTGGTTTTTCATTTTATTTTATATTATGAACAATTTAAAGATTGGTTGGTTGATTTTATGGTATTTAACGCCACTTTCAACAATATTTCAGCTATATCGTGACGGGCAGTTTTATTGGTGGAGGAAACCAGAGTACCCGGAGAAAACCACCAACCTGTCGCAAGTCACTGACAAACTTTATCACATAGTGTTGTACATCTCGCCCTTATCGGGATGCAAACCCGAAACATCAGTGGTGATAGGCACTGATTACACGAGTAGTTGTAAATCCAACTACCATACGATCACGGCCACGACGGCCCCTCAATTTAAAGAGGCAAACATATTATCAGATGTTATCAAATGTTAACACTTCTATAAGTCTGCAGGTACCAATATAATACCGAGATCAGGGTTCCGCCACCACACAACTAGCTAGTGATTTGAACTGATTATCAGATAGACATACTCGATTAAGAATTGATACTATAAGTATAATATACGATAAAGATAGACAAACATAAAAATGAGAATAAAACAAAAATAAAAACCAAATAAAATAATAATAAAAATGTGAATGAATCGATACCAATAAAATGAAAAAAATATTATATACCTCACCGCGAACAGTCCTAAAATCTAATGGAAAAAAGCAGCAGAAACAGACACATGATAATACATGAACGCTAACTGTCTTGGCTTGTTGCAGTCAACTCAATAAAAAAGTGGCGGGGTTAAACTAGTTTCATAGGCCCAAAAACCTCTACTTGTGGTGAAATGATGCGGTAATGCAATTTACATGAGAGTAAAATCCATCTATCACACCAGCCAAAATAAAAATTTAATAAAGTAAAATTTAAACTGACAGTGAAACAAAAGAAGTACCATAATCAGTACCTGTACACATTCATAACACGTGTATTAGGATACATCAGACTCAACAATATGGTAGAATGAAGAACCACTTTCATAAATTTTCCGCAAATATTTGGCATTGTGTATGCAAATGTATTTGCAATGAACTTCTTTTTGAGTGTATTGAACATTTTAATGTTACTGTACATATTGCTGTAGGTTCAGATAGAGAAACGGAAGCAGAAAAGGTAATTATGTTTGACACCTCGGAAAATGACCGTTGTTAACATGATGACCATGATTCCTACTCGATATTTACAATCACATCAACTACAACAAGCAGGTAGCCACCACACATTGAATCAAGCCTACATGTACCAATCTTATCTCGATCGTTAAGACAAACGCCCATTGTTAAAACAATTACGTTATGTCCAAAGGCCCATTTTTAAAATGATTAACAACAAACGATTTAGATATATCCTGTGATCCAACTTCAAACTCTGATCTACCTAGACCACTATCATATCCAGCTCCACGTCGACATCTCTTTATTAAACACAATATTCCTGCAGAATCCAGCACCTCTCTCAAGCTATAACCATCAACCAAAGGCTATTTAAAATTGATGGAATTGATAAACATAGCGAAATATTTAATTTTGAAAAACAGGTAACACGTGAGTTGACCCCCGGTTTTTAGTGGTGTTCGTGTTGCTGGATCTGTGGTTTTCTGTGTGGTGTTTGTTCTGGTACAAAGCACGTGAGTTGACCCCCGGTTTTTAGTGGTGTTCGTGTTGCTGGATCTGTGGTTTTCTGTGTGGTATTTGTTCTGGTACAAAGCACGTGAGTTGACCCCCGATTTTTTATAGTGTTCGTGTTGCTGGATCCGTGGTTTTCTGTGTGGTGTTTGTTCTGGTACAAAGCACGTGAGTTGACCCCCGGTTTTTAGTGGTGTTCGTGTTGCTGGATCTGTGGTTTTCTGTGTGGTGTTTGTTCTGGTACAAAGCACGTGAGTTGACCCCCGATTTTTTATAGTGTTCGTGTTGCTGGATCTGTGGTTTTCTGTGTGGTGTTTGTTCTGGTACAAAGCACGTGAGTTGACCCCCGGTTTTTAGTGGTGTTCGTGTTGTTGGATCTGTAGTGTTCTGTGTGGTGTTTCTTCTGGCACAAAGCACGTGAGTTGACCCCCGTTTTTAATATGGTGTTCGTGTTGCTGGATCTGTGGTTTTCTGTGTGGTGTTTGTTCTGGTACAAAGCACGTGAGTTGACCCCCGGTTTTTAGTGGTGTTCGTGTTGCTGGATCTGTGGTTTTCTGTGTGGTGTTTGTTCTGGTACAAAGCACGTGAGTTGACCCCCGGTTTTTAGTGGTGTTCGTGTTGCTGGATCTGTGGTTTTCTGTGTGGTGTTTGTTCTGGTACAAAGCACGTGAGTTGACCCCCGGTTTTTAGTGGTGTTCGTGTTGCTGGATCTGTGGTTTTCTGTGTGGTGTTTGTTCTGGTACAAAGCACGTGAGTTGACCCCCGGTTTTTAGTGGTGTTCGTGTTGCTGGATCTGTAGTTTTCTGTGTGGTGTTTGTTCTGGTACAAAGCACGTGAGTTGACCCCCGGTTTTTTATGGTGTTCGTGTTGCTGGATCTGTGGTTTTCTGTGTGGTGTTTGTTCTGGTACAAAGCACGTGAGTTGACCCTCGGTTTTTAGTGGTGTTCGTGTTGCTGGATCTGTAGTTTTCTGTGTGGTGTTTGTTCTGGTACAAAGCACGTGAGTTGACCCTCGGTTTTTAGTGGTGTTCGTGTTGCTGGATCTGTAGTTTTCTGTGTGGTGTTTGTTCTGGTACAAAGCACGTGAGTTGACCCATGTTTTAGTGGTGTTCGTTTTCTGTAGTTTTCTGTGTGGTGCTTTGCATTGTTTATCCTTTTGTTCTCTTGCTGTTGGCCATTGTATTGTATTGTATGTCCTTTTTCTTCACACTTTTCCTTCTTAACAAGTATAAGAGAGAACATTGATCAAATCAGAGCCTTTAATTTCACATACAGGTATATTGATAACGTTTTATCTATCAATAATTCTAGATTTGCAGAATTTAATCCATTGATATATCCTCAAAAGCTGGAAGTTAAAGAGACCACAGATACAGCTTCGTTCGCATCATTTTTGGACGTATACCTCGAATTTGACGACAGTGGTCAACTCAGTACTAAAATTTATGATAACCGGGACGACTTCAATTTTAAAATCATAAATTTTCCAAATATGTGCAGCAATATACCAGCTTCTCCTGCATATGGTGTCTACATCTCGCAATTGATGCGTTATGCAAGGGCCAGTAGCAATTAATCTGATTTCCTGAAACGTCATCTTCATCTGAGAAACAGGCTACTAGACCAGGGCTATAAAAAGATTCGCCTTATTCGATCTCTTAAAAAGTTCATATACCGATACCAAGATCTTGTCGAAATATATTCCGTCTCTGCAGAGACGATGATAAGCGATGCATTTTCATATCGTGAAAATGTATAAAGATAAGGAGTCAACAAAATTGTCCAAAATATTTTTTAATCAATGTGTGACGTAAAATTGTTTTTGACATTTGCTTCACTGGGTTTGGTACTGCTTTGACAACTATTTTACCTATTTTGTACAGCCGGAACCTTTGAGCCGTAATGGAAGCGGGAGGTTTGGCGCTTTAAAATCTGATTCAATCCACCATTTCTTTAGAAATGCCTGTACCAAGTCAGGGTCATTACGGTTTTCACAGTTTTCCGGTTGTTGACTGATTTTGTCTGTTTATATACTCATGAGTTTTGATTTTCTCTTTGTAAGATTGTTCGGAGTTCGGTAATTTTGTTATTACCCTTATTATCAAGAATACCTCTCTAATAATTGAACATTAAGAAAATCACCATCATGAATGGCACATTTAGAATACATAAACTATGAACCATGAACTAAAGGAAGATTTAATAAAACTGCAGTCCCAATCCATAAAAGATAACATAATCTGCAGCGGAACTGATAAGACATATCTTGAAACAGAAATCTGAAGTAGTCTTAAAATACTTTCTGTTTTCAGGTACAGACATTGACATTCCAAATGGTGGAAGTATTGAATTAGAAAATGTGCACCGTTTACTTGCTCCAGTTGATGGTAATATATCGGTAAGATTTACATAGTACAACAACTACCAGAATGAGACTAAGGCTGTCCTTCAACTGACGAATAAACCGAAATGTTCCAATTCCAAGTAGAAATCATAGGACGCCGTAAAAATTGTACCCAGAAATGAAAGAATTTCAGCACAACGGACAATAAGCAAACATAGGAAAAGTATGAATATTGGCTTCGTACAGAATCAGTGATAAGACAACACATTTCACATAAACACCAGGACTATTAATCAAGATTGACAGAGTTCAAGATTTAGACCTTGGTAGCCTTAGCTACATTAACTGTTTTGGGCATTTTTTGATTTTTTGTTCCCAAAGAATTTTAAACTATTTGTCTTTCCAATCTTTCGACTTTAATCATACCTGATGAACGTTATTAACTTTCTAATCTTTCGACTTTGATCATGCCTGATGAACGTTATTAACTTTCCAATCTTTCGACTTTGATCGTACCTGATGAACGTTATTAACTTTCCAAACTTTCGACTTTTATCGTACCTGATGAACGCTATTAACTTTCCAATCTTTCGACTTTGATCATACCTGATGCACGCTATTAACTTTCCAATCTTTCGACTTTGATCATACCTGATGAACGCTATTAGCTTTTCAATCTTTCGACTTTGATCATACCTGATGAACGTTATTAACTTTCCAATCTTTCGACTTTGATCATGCCTGCTGAACATTATTAACTTTCCAATCTTTCGACTTTGATCATACCTGATGAACTTTATTAACTTTTCAATCTTTCGACTTTGATCATACCTGATGAACGTTATTAACTTTCCAATCTTTCGACTTTGATCATACCTGATGAACGTTATTAACTTTCCAAACTTTCGACTTTTATCGTACCTGATGAACGCTATTAACTTTCCAATCTTTCGACTTTGATCATACCTGATGCACGCTATTAACTTTCCAATCTTTCGACTTTGATCATACCTGATGAACGCTATTAGCTTTTCAATCTTTCGACTTTGATCATACCTGATGAACTTTATTGACTTTCCAATCTTTCGACTTTGATTATACCTGATGAACTTTATTAACTTTCCTATCTTTCGACTTTGATTATACCTGATGAAGGTTATTAACTTTCCAATCTTTCGACTTTGATCATACCCGATGAACGTTATTATCTTTCCAATCTTTCGACTTTGATCATACCTGATGAACGTTATTAACTTTCCAATCTTTCGACTTTGATCATACCTGATGAACGTTATTAACTTTCCAATCTTTCGACTTTGATCATACCTGATGAACGTTATTAAATTTCCAATCTTTCGACTTTGATCATACCTGATGAACGCTATTAACTTTCCAATCTATCGACTTTAATTATACCTGATGAACGTTATTAACTTTCCAATCTTTCGACTTTGATCATACCTGATGAACGTTATTAACTTTCCAATCTTTCGACTTTGA
Source organism: Bathymodiolus septemdierum (assembly GCA_963383655.1). NCBI lineage: Eukaryota > Metazoa > Mollusca > Bivalvia > Mytilida > Modiolidae > Bathymodiolus > Bathymodiolus septemdierum. The sequence continues at coordinate 43,079,209 of OY726530.1, read as the reverse complement.
TCATACCTGATGAATGTTATTAACTTTGCAATCTTTTGACATTGATCGTACCTGATAAACGTCATTAACTTTCCAATCGTTTGACTTTAATCATACCTGATGAACGTTATTATCTTTCATATCTTTCGAGTTTGACCATACCTGATGAACAGTATTAACTTTCCAATCTTTCGACTTTGATCATACCTGATGAACGTTATTAACTTTCCAATATTTCGACTTTGATCATACCTGATGAACGATATTAACTTTCCAATCGTTTGACTTTGATCATACCTGATGAACGTTATTAACTTTCCAATCTTTCGACTTTGATCATACCTGATGAACGTTATTAACTTTCCAATCTTTCGACTTTGATCATACCTGATGAACGTTATTAACTTTCCAATCTTTCGACTTTGATCATACCTGATGAACGGTATTAACTTTCCAATCTTTCGACTTTGATCATACCTGATGAACGTTATTAACTTTCCAATCTTTTGACTTTGATCATACCTGATGAACTTTATTAACTTTTCAATCTTTCGACTTTGATCATACCTGATGAACGTTATTAACTTTTCAATCTTTCGACTTTGATCATACCTGATGAACGTTATTAACTTTCCAAACTTTCGACTTTTATCGTACCTGATGAACGCTATTAACTTTCCAATCTTTCGACTTTGATCATACCTGATGCACGCTATTAACTTTCCAATCTTTCGACTTTGATCATACCTGATGAACGCTATTAGCTTTTCAATCTTTCGACTTTGATCATACCTGATGAACGTTATTAACTTTCCAATCTTTCGACTTTGATTATACCTGATGAACTTTATTAACTTTCCTATCTTTCGACTTTGATTATACCTGATGAACGTTATTAACTTTCCAATCTTTCGACTTTGATCATACCCGATGAACGTTATTATCTTTCCAATCTTTCGACTTTGATCATACCTGATGAACGTTATTAACTTTCCAATCTTTCGACTTTGATCATACCTGATGAACGTTATTAACTTTCCAATCTTTCGACTTTGATCATACCTGATGAACGTTATTAACTTTCCAATCTTTCGACTTTGATCATACCTGATGAACGCTATTAACTTTCCAATCTATCGACTTTGATTATACCTGATGAACGTTATTAACTTTCCAATCTTTCGACTTTGATCATACCTGATGAACGTTATTATCTTTCCAATCTTTCGACTTTGATCATACCTGATGAATGTTATTAACTTTGCAATCTTTTGACATTGATCGTACCTGATAAACGTCATTAACTTTCCAATCGTTTGACTTGAATCATACCTGATGAACGTTATTATCTTTCATATCTTTCGAGTTTGACCATACCTGATGAACGGTATTAACTTTCCAATCTTTCGACTTTGATCATACCTGATGAACGTTATTAACTTTCCAATATTTCGACTTTGATCATACCTGATGAACGATATTAACTTTCCAATCGTTTGACTTTGATCATACCTGATGAACGTTATTAACTTTCCAATCTTTCGACTTTGATCATACCTGATGAACGTTATTAACTTTCCAATCTTTCGACTTTGATCATACCTGATGAACGTTATTAACTTTCCAATCTTTCGACTTTGATCATACCTGATGAACGTTATTAACTTTCTAATCTTTCGACTTTGATTATACCTGATGAACGTTATTAACTTTCCAATCTTTCGACTTTGATCATACCTGATGAACTTTATTAACTTTCCAATCTTTCGACTTTGACCATACCTGATGAACGGTATTAACTTTCCAATCTTTCGACTTTTATCATACCTGATGAACGTTATTAACTTTCCAATCTTTTGACTTTGATCATACCTGATGAACTCTATTAACTTTCCAATCTTTCGACTTTGATCATACCTGATGAACGTTATTAACTTTCCAATCTTTCGACTTTGATCATACCTGATGAACGTTATTAACTTTCCAATCTTTCGACTTTGATCATACCTGATGAACGTTATTAACTTTCCAATCTTTCGACTTTGATCATATCTGATGAACGTTATTAACTTTCCAATCTTTCGAGTTTTACCATACCTGATGAACGTTATTAACTTTCCAATCTTTCGACTTTGATCATACCTGATGAACGTTATTAACTTTCCAATCTTTCGACTTTGATCATACCTGATGAACTATATTAACTTTCCAATCGTTTGACTTTGATCATACCTGATGAACGTTATTAACTTTCCAATCTTTCGACTTTGATCATACCTGATGAACTTTATTAACTTTCCAATCTTTCGACTTTGATTATACCTGATGAACGTTATTAACTTTCCAATCTTTCGACTTTGAATATACCTGATGAACGTTATTAACTTTCCAATCGTTTGACTTTGATCATACCTGATGAACATTATTAACTTTCCAATCTTTCGACTTTGATCATACCTGATGAACGTTATTAACTTACCAATCTTTCGACTTTGATCATACCTGATGAACGTTATTAACTTTCCAATCGTTTGACTTTGATCATACCTGATGAACGTTATTAACTTTCCAATCTTTCGACTTTGATCATACCTGATGAACGTTATTAACTTTCCAATCTTTCGACCTTGATCATACCTGATGAACTTTATTAACTTTCCAATCGTTCGACTTTGATCATACCTGATGAACGTTATTAACTTTCCAATCTTTCGACTTTGACCATACCTGATGAACGGTATTAACTTTCCAATCTTTCGACTTTGATCATACCTGATGAATGTTATTAACTTTCCAATCTTTCGACTTTGATCATACCTGATGAACTCTATTAACTTTCCAATCTTTCGACTTTGATCATACCTGATGAACGTTATTAACTTTCCAATCTTTCGACTTTGATCATACCTGATGAACGGTATTAACTTTCCAATCTTTCGACTTTGATCATACCTGATGAACGTTATTAACTTTCCAATCTTTTGACTTTGATCATACCTGATGAACTTTATTAACTTTCCTATCTTTCGACTTTGATCATACCTGATGAACGTTATTAACTTTCCAATCTTTCGACTTTGATCATACCTGATGAATGTTATTAAATTACTAATCTTTCGACTTTGATCATACCTGATGAACGTTATTAACTTTCCAATCTTTCGACTTTGATCATACCTGATGAACGTTATTAACTTTCCAATCTTTCGACTTTGATCATATCTGATGAACGTTATTAACTTTCCAATCTTTCGAGTTTTACCATACCTGATGAACGTTATTAACTTTCCATTCTTTCGACTTTGATCATACCTGATGAACGTTATTAACTTTCCAATCTTTCGACTTTGATCATACCTGATGAATGTTATTAACTTTCCAATCGTTTGACTTTGATCATACCTGATGAACGTTATTAACTTTCCAATCTTTCGACCTTGATCATACCTGTTGAAGTTTATTAACTTTCCAATCGTTTGGCTTTGATCATACCTGATGAACTTTATTAACTTTCCAATCTTTCGACTTTGATCATAACTGATGAACGTTATTAACTTTCCAATCTTTCGACTTTGACCATACCTGATGAACGGTATTAACTTTCCAATCTTTCGACTTTGATCATACCTGATGAACGTTATTACCTTTCCAATCTTTCGACTTTGATCATACCTGATGAACTCTATTAACTTTCCAATCTTTCGACTTTGATCATACCTGATGAACGTTATTAACTTTCCAATCTTTCGACTTTGATCATACCTCATGAATGTTATTAACTTTCCAATCTTTCGACTTTGATCGTACCTGATGAACGTTATCAACTTTCCAATCTTTCGACTTTGATCATACCTGATGAACGTTATTAATTTTCCAATCTTTCGACTTTGATCATACCTGATGAACGTTATTAACTTTCCAATCTTTCGACTTTGATCATACCTGATGAACGTTATTAACTTTCCAATCTTTCGACTTTGATCATACCTGATGAACGTTATTAACTTTCCAATCTTTCGACTTTGATCATACCTGATGAACGTTATTAACTTTCCAATCTTTCGACTTTGATCATACCTGATGAACGTTATGAACTTTCCAATCGTTTGACTTTGATCATACCTGATGAACGTTATTAATTTTCCAATCTTTCGACTTTGATCATACCTGATGAACGTTATTAAATTTCCAATCGTTTGATTTTGATCATACCTGATGAACGTTATTAACTTTCCAATCTTTCGACTTTGATCATACCTGATGAATGTTATTAACTTTCCAATCTTTCGACTTTCATCATACCTGATGAACGTTATTAACTTTCCAATCTTTCGACTTTGATCATACCTGATGAACTTTATTAATTTTCCAATCGTTTGACTTTGATCATACCTGATGAACTTTATTAACTTTCCAATCTTTCGACTTTGATCATACCTGATGAACGTTATTAACTTTCCAATCTTTCGACCTTGATAATATCTGATGAATGTTATTAACTTTCCAATCTTTCGACTTTGATCATACCTGATGAACGTTATTAACTTTCCAATCTTTCGACTTTGATCATACCTGATGAACGTTATTAACTTTCCAATCTTTCGACTTTGATCATACCTGATGAACGTCATTAACTTTCCAATCTTTCGACTTTGATCATACCTGATGAACGTTATTAACTTTCCAATCTTTCGACTTTGATCATACCTGATGAACGTTATTAACTTTCCAATCGTTTGACTTTGATCATACCTGATGAACGTTATTAACTTTCCAATCTTTCGACTTTGATCATACCTGATGAACTTTATTAACTTTCCAATCTTTCGACTTTGATTATACCTGATGAACGTTATTAACTTTCTAATCTTTCGACTTTGAATATACCTGATGAACGTTATTAACTTTCCAATCGTTTGACTTTGATCATACCTGATGAACGTTATTAACTTTCCAATCTTTCGACTTTGATCATACCTGATGAACTCTATTAACTTTCCAATCTTTCGACCTTGATCATACCTGATGAACGTTATTAACTTTCCATTCTTTCGACTTTGATCATACCTGATGAACGTTATTAACTTTCCAATCTTTCGACTTTGATCATACCTGATGAATGTTATTAACTTTCCAATCGTTTGACTTTGATCATACCTGATGAACGTTATTAACTTTCCAATCTTTCGACCTTGATCATACCTGTTGAAGTTTATTAACTTTCCAATCGTTTGGCTTTGATCATACCTGATGAACTTTATTAACTTTCCAATCTTTCGACTTTGATCATAACTGATGAACGTTATTAACTTTCCAATCTTTCGACTTTGACCATACCTGATGAACGGTATTAACTTTCCAATCTTTCGACTTTGATCATACCTGATGAACGTTATTACCTTTCCAATCTTTCGACTTTGATCATACCTGATGAACTCTATTAACTTTCCAATCTTTCGACTTTGATCATACCTGATGAACGTTATTAACTTTCCAATCTTTCGACTTTGATCATACCTCATGAATGTTATTAACTTTCCAATCTTTCGACTTTGATCGTACCTGATGAACGTTATCAACTTTCCAATCTTTCGACTTTGATCATACCTGATGAACGTTATTAATTTTCCAATCTTTCGACTTTGATCATACCTGATGAACGTTATTAACTTTCCAATCTTTCGACTTTGATCATACCTGATGAACGTTATTAACTTTCCAATCTTTCGACTTTGATCATACCTGATGAACGTTATTAACTTTCCAATCTTTCGACTTTGATCATACCTGATGAACGTTATTAACTTTCCAATCTTTCGACTTTGATCATACCTGATGAACGTTATGAACTTTCCAATCGTTTGACTTTGATCATACCTGATGAACGTTATTAATTTTCCAATCTTTCGACTTTGATCATACCTGATGAACGTTATTAAATTTCCAATCGTTTGATTTTGATCATACCTGATGAACGTTATTAACTTTCCAATCTTTCGACTTTGATCATACCTGATGAATGTTATTAACTTTCCAATCTTTCGACTTTCATCATACCTGATGAACGTTATTAACTTTCCAATCTTTCGACTTTGATCATACCTGATGAACTTTATTAATTTTCCAATCGTTTGACTTTGATCATACCTGATGAACTTTATTAACTTTCCAATCTTTCGACTTTGATCATACCTGATGAACGTTATTAACTTTCCAATCTTTCGACCTTGATAATATCTGATGAATGTTATTAACTTTCCAATCTTTCGACTTTGATCATACCTGATGAACGTTATTAACTTTCCAATCTTTCGACTTTGATCATACCTGATGAACGTTATTAACTTTCCAATCTTTCGACTTTGATCATACCTGATGAACGTCATTAACTTTCCAATCTTTCGACTTTGATCATACCTGATGAACGTTATTAACTTTCCAATCTTTCGACTTTGATCATACCTGATGAACGTTATTAACTTTCCAATGGTTTGACTTTGATCATACCTGATGAACGTTATTAACTTTCCAATCTTTCGACTTTGATCATACCTGATGAACTTTATTAACTTTCCAATCTTTCGACTTTGATTATACCTGATGAACGTTATTAACTTTCTAATCTTTCGACTTTGAATATACCTGATGAACGTTATTAACTTTCCAATCGTTTGACTTTGATCATACCTGATGAACGTTATTAACTTTCCAATCTTTCGACTTTGATCATACCTGATGAACTCTATTAACTTTCCAATCTTTCGACCTTGATCATACCTGATGAACTTTATTAACTTTCCAATCTTTCGACTTTGATCATACCTGATGAACGTTATTAACTTTCCAATCTTTCGACTTTGACCATACCTGATGAACGGTATTAACTTTCCAATCTTTCGACTTTGATCATACCTGATGAACGTTATTAACTTTCCAATCTTTCGACTTTGATCATACCTGATGAACGTTATTAACTTTCCAATCTTTCGACTTTGATCATACCTGATGAATGTTATTAACTTTCCAATCTTTCGACTTTGATCGTACCTGATGAACGTTATTAACTTTCCAATCTTTCGACTTTGATCATACCTGATGAACGTTATTAATTTTCCAATCTTTCGACTTTGATCATACCTGATGAACGTTATTAACTTTCCAATATTTCGACTTTGATCATACCTGATGAACGTTATTAACTTTCCAATCTTTCGACTCTGACCATACCTGATGAACGGTATTAACTTTCCAATCTTTTGACTTTGATCATACCTGATGAACGTTATTAACTTTCCAATCTTTCGACTTTGATCATACCTGATGAACGTTATTAACTTTCCAATCTTTCGACTTTGATCATACCTGATGAACGTTATTAACTTTCCAATCTTTCGACTTTGATCATATCTGATGAACGTTATTAACTTTCCAATCTTTCGAGTTTTACCATACCTGATGAACGTTATTAACTTTCCAATCTTTCGACTTTGATCATACCTGATGAATGTTATTAACTTTCCAATCTTTTGACTTTGATCATACCTGATGAACGTTATTAACTTTCCAATCTTTCGACTTTGATCATACCTGATGAACTTTATTAACTTTCTAATCTTTCGATTGTGATCATACCTGATGAACGTTATTAACTTTCCAATCTTTCGACTGTGATCATACCTGATGAACGTTATTAACTTTCTAATCTTTCGAGTTTTACCATACCTGATGAACGTTATTAACTTTCCAATCTTTCGACTTTGATCATACCTGATGAACTTTATTAACTTTCTAATCTTTCGACTTTGATTATACCTGATGAACGTTATTAACTTACCAATCTTTCGACTTTGATCATACCTGATGAACGTTATTAACTTTCCAATCGTTTGACTTTGATCATACCTGATGGACGTTATTAACTTTCCAATCTTTCGACCTTGATAATACCTGATGAACTTTATTAACTTTCCAATCGTTTGACTTTGATCATAACTGATGAACGTTATTAACTTTCCAATCTTTCGACTTTGACCATACCTGATGAACGGTATTAACTTTCCAATCTTTCGACTTTGATCATACCTGATGAACGTTATTACCTTTCCAATCTTTCGACTTTGATCATACCTGATGAACTCTATTAACTTTCCAATCTTTCGACTTTGATCATACCTGATGAACGTTAATAACTTTCCAATCTTTCGACTTTGATCATACCTCATGAATGTTATTAACTTTCCAATCTTTCGACTTTGATCGTACCTGATGAACGTTATCAACTTTCCAATCTTTCGACTTTGATCATACCTGATGAACGTTATTAATTTTCCAATCTTTCGACTTTGATCATACCTGATGAACGTTATTAACTTTCCAATCTTTCTACTTTGATCATACCTGATGAAAGTTATTAACTTTCCAATCTTTCGACTTTGATCATACCTGATGAACGTTATTAACTTTCCAATCTTTCGACTTTGATCATACCTGATGAACGTTATTAACTTTCCAATCTTTCGACTTTGATCATACCTGATGAACGTTATTAACTTTCCAATCGTTTGACTTTGATCATACCTGATGAACGTTATTAACTTTCCAATCTTTCGACTTTGATCATACCTGATGAACTTTATTTAATTTCCAATCGTTTGACTTTGATCATACCTGATGAACTTTATTAACTTTCCAATCTTTCGACTTTGATCATACCTGATGAACGTTATTAACTTTCCAATCTTTCGACTTTGATCATACCTGACGAATGTTATTAACTTTCCAATCTTGCGACTTTGATCATACCTGATGAACGTTATTAACTTTCCAATCTTTCGACTTTGATCATACCTGATGAACTTTATTAACTTTCCAATCGTTTGACTTTGATCATACCTGATGAACTTTATTAACTTTCCAATCTTTCGACTTTGATCATACCTGATCAACGTTATTAACTTTCCAATCTTTCGACTTTGATCATACCTGATGAATGTTATTAACTTTCCAATCTTTCGACTTTGATCATACCTGATGAACGTTATTAACTTTCCAATCTTTCGACTTTGATCATACCTAATGAACGTTATTAACTTTCCATTCTTTCGACTTTGATCATACCTGATGAACGTTATTAACTTTCCAATCTTTCGACTTTGATCATACCTGATGAACGTTATTAACTTTCCAATCTTTCGACTTTGATCATACCTGATGAACGTTATTAACTTTCCAATCTTTCGACTTTGATCATACCTGATGAACGTTATTAACTTTCCAATCTTTCGACTTTGATCATACCTGATGAACGTTATGAACTTTCCAATCGTTTGACTTTGATCATACCTGATGAACGTTATTAATTTTCCAATCTTTCGACTTTGATCATACCTGATGAACTTTATTAAATTTCCAATCGTTTGATTTTGATCATACCTGATGAACTTTATTAACTTTCCAATCTTTCGACTTTGATCATACCTGATGAACGTTATTAACTTTCCAATCTTTCGACTTTGATCATACCTGATGAATGTTATTAACTTTCCAATCTTTCGACTTTCATCATACCTGATGAACGTTATTAACTTTCCAATCTTTCGACTTTGATCATACCTGATGAACTTTATTAACTTTCCAATCGTTTGACTTTGATCATACCTGATGAACTTTATTAACTTTCCAATCTTTCGACTTTGATCATACCTGATGAACGTTATTAACTTTCCAATCTTTCGACTTTGATAATATCTGATGAATGTTATTAACTTTCCAATCTTTCGACTTTGATCATACCTGATGAACGTTATTAACTTTCCACTCTTTCGACTTTGATCATACCTGATGAACGTTATTAACTTTCCAATCTTTCGACTTTGATCATACCTGATGAACGTTATTAACTTTCCAATCTTTCGACTTTGATCATACCTGATGAACGTTATTAACTTTCCAATCTTTCGACTTTGATCATACCTGATGAACGTTATTAACTTTCCAATCGTTTGACTTTGATCATACCTGATGAACGTTATTAACTTTCCAATCTTTCGACTTTGATCATACCTGATGAACTTTATTAACTTTCCAATCTTTCGACTTTGATTATACCTGATGAACGTTATTAACTTTCTAATCTTTCGACTTTGAATATACCTGATGAACGTTATTAACTTTCCAATCGTTTGACTTTGATCATACCTGATGAACGTTATTAACTTTCCAATCTTTCGACTTTGATGATACCTGATGAACGTTATTAACTTTCCAATCTTTCGACCTTGATCATACCTGATGAACGGTATTAACTTTCCAATCTTTCGACTTTGATCATACCTGATGAACGTTATTAACTTTCCAATCTTTCGACTTTGATCATACCTGATGAACGGTATTAACTTTCCAATCTTTCGACTTTGATCATACCTGATGAACGTTATTAACTTTCCAATCTTTCGACTTTGATCATACCTGATGAACGTTATTAACTTTCCAATCTTTCGACTTTGATCATACCTGATGAATGTTATTAACTTTCCAATCTTTCGACTTTGATCGTACCTGATGAACGTTATTAACTTTCCAATCTTTCGACTTTGATCATACCTGATGAACGTTATTAATTTTCCAATCTTTCGACTTTGATCATACCTGATGAACTTTATTAACTTTCCAATCTTTCGACTTTGACCATACCTGATGAACGGTATTAACTTTCCAATCTTTTGACTTTGATCATACCTGATGAACTCTATTAACTTTCCTATCTTTCGACTTTGATCATACCTGATGAACGTTATTAACTTTCCAATCTTTCGACTTTGATCATACCTGATGAACGTTATTAACTTTCCAATCTTTCGACTTTGATCATACCTGATGAATGTTATTAACTTTCCAATCTTTTGACTTTGATCATACCTGATGAACGTTATTAACTTTCCAATCTTTCGACTTTGATCATACCAGATGAACTTTATTAACTTTCTAATCTTTCGACTTTGATCATACCTGATGAACGTTATTAACTTACCAATCTTTCGACTTTGATCATACCTGATGAACGTTATTAACTTTCCAATCGTTTGACTTTGATCATACCTGATGGACGTTATTAACTTTCCAATCTTTCGACCTTGATAATACCTGATGAACTTTATTAACTTTCCAATCGTTTGACTTTGATCATACCTGATGAACTTTATTAACTTTCCAATCTTTCGACTTTGATCATAACTGATGAACGTTATTAACTTTCCAATCTTTCGACTTTGACCATACCTGATGAACGGTATTAACTTTCCAATCTTTCGACTTTGATCATACCTGATGAACGTTATTACCTTTCCAATCTTTCGACTTTGATCATACCTGATGAACTCTATTAACTTTCCAATCCTTCGACTTTGATCATACCTGATGAACGTTATTAACTTTCCAATCTTTCGACTTTGATCATACCTCATGAATGTTATTAACTTTCCAATCTTTCGACTTTGATCGTACCTGATGAACGTTATCAACTTTCCAATCTTTCGACTTTGATCATACCTGATGAACGTTATTAATTTTCCAATCTTTCGACTTTGATCATACCTGATGAACGTTATTAACTTTCCAATCTTTCTACTTTGATCATACCTGATGAACGTTATTAACTTTCCAATCTTTAGACTTTGATCATACCTGATGAACGTTATTAACTTTCCAATCTTTCGACTTTGATCATACCTGATGAACGTTATTAACTTTCCAATCTTTCGACTTTGATCATACCTGATGAACGTTATTAACTTTCCAATCGTTTGACTTTGATCATACCTGATGAACGTTATTAACTTTCCAATCTTTCGACTTTGATCATACCTGATGAACTTTATTTAATTTCCAATCGTTTGACTTTGATCATACCTGATGAACTTTATTAACTTTCCAATCTTTCGACTTTGATCATACCTGATGAACGTTATTAACTTTCCAATCTTTCGACTTTGATCATACCTGATGAATGTTATTAACTTTCCAATCTTTCGACTTTGATCATACCTGACGAATGTTATTAACTTTCCAATTTTTCGACTTTCATCATACCTGATGAACGTTATTAACTTTCCAATCTTTCGACTTTGATCATACCTGATGAACTTTATTAACTTTCCAATCGTTTGACTTTGATCATACCTGATGAACTTTATTAACTTTCCAATCTTTCGACTTTGATCATACCTGATGAACGTTATTAACTTTCCAATCTTTCGACTTTGATCATATCTGATGAATGTTATTAACTTTCCAATTTTTCGACTTTGATCATACCTGATGAACGTTATTAACTTTCCAATCTTTCGACTTTGATCATACCTGATGAATGTTATTAACTTTCCAATCTTTCGACTTTGATCATACCTGATAAACGTTATTAACTTTCCAATCTTTCGACTTTGATCATACCTGATGAACGTTATTAACTTTCCATTCTTTCGACTTTGATCATACCTGATGAACGTTATTAACTTTCCAATCTTTCGACTTTGATCATACCTGATGAACGCTATTAACTTTCCAATCTATCGACTTTGATTATACCTGATGAACGTTATTAACTTTCCAATCTTTCGACTTTGATCATACCTAATGAACGTTATTATCTTTCCAATCTTTCGACTTTGATCATACCTGATGAATGTTATTAACTTTGCAATCTTTTGACATTGATCGTACCTGATAAACTTTATTAACTTTCCAATCGTTTGACTTTAATCATACCTGATGAACGTTATTATCTTTCCAATCTTTCGAGCTTGACCATACCTGATGAACGGTATTAACTTTCCAATCTTTCGACTTTGATCACACCTGATGAATGTTATTAACTTTCCAATCGTTCGACTTTGAATATACCTGATGAACGTTATTAACTTTCCAATCTTTGACTTTGATCATACCTGATGAACTTTATTAACTTTTCAATCTTTCAACTTTGATCATACCTGATGAACGTTATTAACTTTCCAATCTTTCGACTTTGACCATACCTGATGAACGGTATTAACTTTCCAATCTTTCGACTTTGATCATACCTGATGAAAGTTATTACCTTTCCAATCTTTCGACTTTGATGATACCTGATGAACTCTATTAACTTTCCAATCTTTCGACTTTGATCATACCTGATGAACGTTATTAACTTTCCAATCTTTCGACTTTGATCATACCTGATGAATGTTATTAACTTTCCAATCTTTCGACTTTGATTATACCTGTTGAACGTTATTAACTTTCCAATCTTTCGACTTTGATGATACCTGATGAACGTTATTAACTTTCCAATCTTTCGACTTTGATCATACCTGATGAACGCTATTAACTTTCCAATCTATCGACTTTGATTATACCTGATGAACGTTATTAACTTTCCAATCTTTTGACATTGATCGTACCTGATAAACGTCATTAACTTTCCAATCGTTTGACTTTGATCATACCTGATGAACGTTATTATCTTTCCAATCTTTCGAGTTTGACCATACCTGATGAACGGTATTAACTTTCCAATCTTTCGACTTTGATCATACCTGATGAACGTTATTAACTTTCCAATATTTCGACTTTGATCATATCTGATGAACGATATTAACTTTCCAATCGTTTGACTTTGATCATACCTGATGAACGTTATTAACTTTCCAATCTGTCGACTTTGATCATACCTGATGAACGTTATTAACTTTCTAATCTTTCGACCTTGATCATACCTGATGAACGTTATTAACTTTTCAATCTTTCGAACTTGATCATACCTGATGAACTTTATTAACTTTCCAATCGTTTGACTTGGATCATACCTGATGAACTTTATTAACTTTCCAATCTTTCGACTTTGATCATACTTGATGAACGTCATTAACATTCCAATCTTTCGACTTTGACCATACCTGATGAACGGTATTAACTTTTCAATCTTTCGACTTTGATCATACCTGATGAACGTTATTACCTTTCCAATCTTTCGACTTTGATCATACCTGATGAACTCTATTAACTTTCCAATCTTTTGACTTTGATCATACCTGATGAACTCTATTAACTTTCCAATCTTTCGACTTTGATCATACCTGATGAACGTTATTAACTTTCCAATCTTTCGACTTTGATCATACCTGATGAATGTTATTAACTTTTCAATATTTCGACTTTGATCGTACCTGATGAACGTTATTAACTTTCCAATCTTTCGACTTTGATCATACCTGATGAACGTTATTAACTTTCCAATCTATCGACTTTGATTATACCTGATGAACGTTATTAACTTTCCAATCTTTCGATTTTGATCATACCTAATGAACGTTATTATCTTTCCAATCTTTCGACTTTGATCATACCTGATGAATGTTACTAACTTTGCAATCTTTTGACATTGATCGTACCTGATAAACGTCATTAACTTTCCAATCGTTTGACTTTAATCATACCTGATGAACGTTATTATCTTTCCAATCTTTCGAGTTTGACCATACCTGATGAACGGTATTAACTTTCCAATCTTTCGACTTTGATCATACCTGATGAACGTTATTAACTTTCCAATCTTTCGACTTTGATCATACCTGATGAACTTTATTTAATTTCCAATCGTTTGACTTTGATCATACCTGATGAACTTTATTAACTTTCCAATCTTTCGACTTTGATCATACCTGATGAACGTTATTAACTTTCCAATCTTTCGACTTTGATCATACCTGATGAACTTTATTTAATTTCCAATCGTTTGACTTTGATCATACCTGATGAACTTTATTAACTTTCCAATCTTTCGACTTTGATCATACCTGATGAACGTTATTAACTTTCCAATCTTTCGACTTTGATCATACCTGATGAACTTTATTAACTTTCCAATCGTTTGACTTTGATCATACCTGATGAACTTTATTAACTTTCCAATCTTTCGACTTTGATCATACCTGATCAACGTTATTAACTTTCCAATCTTTCGACTTTGATCATACCTGATGAATGTTATTAACTTTCCAATCTTTCGACTTTGATCATACCTGATGAACGTTATTAACTTTCCAATCTTTCGACTTTGATCATACCTAATGAACGTTATTAACTTTCCATTCTTTCGACTTTGATCATACCTGATGAACGTTATTAACTTTCCAATCTTTCGACTTTGATCATACCTGATGAACGTTATTAACTTTCCAATCTTTCGACTTTGATCATACCTGATGAACGTTATTAACTTTCCAATCTTTCGACTTTGATCATACCTGATGAACGTTATTAACTTTCCAATCTTTCGACTTTGATCATACCTGATGAACGTTATGAACTTTCCAATCGTTTGACTTTGATCATACCTGATGAACGTTATTAATTTTCCAATCTTTCGACTTTGATCATACCTGATGAACTTTATTAAATTTCCAATCGTTTGATTTTGATCATACCTGATGAACTTTATTAACTTTCCAATCTTTCGACTTTGATCATACCTGATGAACGTTATTAACTTTCCAATCTTTCGACTTTGATCATACCTGATGAATGTTATTAACTTTCCAATCTTTCGACTTTCATCATACCTGATGAACGTTATTAACTTTCCAATCTTTCGACTTTGATCATACCTGATGAACTTTATTAACTTTCCAATCGTTTGACTTTGATCATACCTGATGAACTTTATTAACTTTCCAATCTTTCGACTTTGATCATACCTGATGAACGTTATTAACTTTCCAATCTTTCGACTTTGATAATATCTGATGAATGTTATTAACTTTCCAATCTTTCGACTTTGATCATACCTGATGAACGTTATTAACTTTCCACTCTTTCGACTTTGATCATACCTGATGAACGTTATTAACTTTCCAATCTTTCGACTTTGATCATACCTGATGAACGTTATTAACTTTCCAATCTTTCGACTTTGATCATACCTGATGAACGTTATTAACTTTCCAATCTTTCGACTTTGATCATACCTGATGAACGTTATTAACTTTCCAATCGTTTGACTTTGATCATACCTGATGAACGTTATTAACTTTCCAATCTTTCGACTTTGATCATACCTGATGAACTTTATTAACTTTCCAATCTTTCGACTTTGATTATACCTGATGAACGTTATTAACTTTCTAATCTTTCGACTTTGAATATACCTGATGAACGTTATTAACTTTCCAATCGTTTGACTTTGATCATACCTGATGAACGTTATTAACTTTCCAATCTTTCGACTTTGATGATACCTGATGAACGTTATTAACTTTCCAATCTTTCGACCTTGATCATACCTGATGAACGGTATTAACTTTCCAATCTTTCGACTTTGATCATACCTGATGAACGTTATTAACTTTCCAATCTTTCGACTTTGATCATACCTGATGAACGGTATTAACTTTCCAATCTTTCGACTTTGATCATACCTGATGAACGTTATTAACTTTCCAATCTTTCGACTTTGATCATACCTGATGAACGTTATTAACTTTCCAATCTTTCGACTTTGATCATACCTGATGAATGTTATTAACTTTCCAATCTTTCGACTTTGATCGTACCTGATGAACGTTATTAACTTTCCAATCTTTCGACTTTGATCATACCTGATGAACGTTATTAATTTTCCAATCTTTCGACTTTGATCATACCTGATGAACTTTATTAACTTTCCAATCTTTCGACTTTGACCATACCTGATGAACGGTATTAACTTTCCAATCTTTTGACTTTGATCATACCTGATGAACTCTATTAACTTTCCTATCTTTCGACTTTGATCATACCTGATGAACGTTATTAACTTTCCAATCTTTCGACTTTGATCATACCTGATGAACGTTATTAACTTTCCAATCTTTCGACTTTGATCATACCTGATGAATGTTATTAACTTTCCAATCTTTTGACTTTGATCATACCTGATGAACGTTATTAACTTTCCAATCTTTCGACTTTGATCATACCAGATGAACTTTATTAACTTTCTAATCTTTCGACTTTGATCATACCTGATGAACGTTATTAACTTACCAATCTTTCGACTTTGATCATACCTGATGAACGTTATTAACTTTCCAATCGTTTGACTTTGATCATACCTGATGGACGTTATTAACTTTCCAATCTTTCGACCTTGATAATACCTGATGAACTTTATTAACTTTCCAATCGTTTGACTTTGATCATACCTGATGAACTTTATTAACTTTCCAATCTTTCGACTTTGATCATAACTGATGAACGTTATTAACTTTCCAATCTTTCGACTTTGACCATACCTGATGAACGGTATTAACTTTCCAATCTTTCGACTTTGATCATACCTGATGAACGTTATTACCTTTCCAATCTTTCGACTTTGATCATACCTGATGAACTCTATTAACTTTCCAATCCTTCGACTTTGATCATACCTGATGAACGTTATTAACTTTCCAATCTTTCGACTTTGATCATACCTCATGAATGTTATTAACTTTCCAATCTTTCGACTTTGATCGTACCTGATGAACGTTATCAACTTTCCAATCTTTCGACTTTGATCATACCTGATGAACGTTATTAATTTTCCAATCTTTCGACTTTGATCATACCTGATGAACGTTATTAACTTTCCAATCTTTCTACTTTGATCATACCTGATGAACGTTATTAACTTTCCAATCTTTAGACTTTGATCATACCTGATGAACGTTATTAACTTTCCAATCTTTCGACTTTGATCATACCTGATGAACGTTATTAACTTTCCAATCTTTCGACTTTGATCATACCTGATGAACGTTATTAACTTTCCAATCGTTTGACTTTGATCATACCTGATGAACGTTATTAACTTTCCAATCTTTCGACTTTGATCATACCTGATGAACTTTATTTAATTTCCAATCGTTTGACTTTGATCATACCTGATGAACTTTATTAACTTTCCAATCTTTCGACTTTGATCATACCTGATGAACGTTATTAACTTTCCAATCTTTCGACTTTGATCATACCTGATGAATGTTATTAACTTTCCAATCTTTCGACTTTGATCATACCTGACGAATGTTATTAACTTTCCAATTTTTCGACTTTCATCATACCTGATGAACGTTATTAACTTTCCAATCTTTCGACTTTGATCATACCTGATGAACTTTATTAACTTTCCAATCGTTTGACTTTGATCATACCTGATGAACTTTATTAACTTTCCAATCTTTCGACTTTGATCATACCTGATGAACGTTATTAACTTTCCAATCTTTCGACTTTGATCATATCTGATGAATGTTATTAACTTTCCAATTTTTCGACTTTGATCATACCTGATGAACGTTATTAACTTTCCAATCTTTCGACTTTGATCATACCTGATGAATGTTATTAACTTTCCAATCTTTCGACTTTGATCATACCTGATAAACGTTATTAACTTTCCAATCTTTCGACTTTGATCATACCTGATGAACGTTATTAACTTTCCATTCTTTCGACTTTGATCATACCTGATGAACGTTATTAACTTTCCAATCTTTCGACTTTGATCATACCTGATGAACGCTATTAACTTTCCAATCTATCGACTTTGATTATACCTGATGAACGTTATTAACTTTCCAATCTTTCGACTTTGATCATACCTAATGAACGTTATTATCTTTCCAATCTTTCGACTTTGATCATACCTGATGAATGTTATTAACTTTGCAATCTTTTGACATTGATCGTACCTGATAAACTTTATTAACTTTCCAATCGTTTGACTTTAATCATACCTGATGAACGTTATTATCTTTCCAATCTTTCGAGCTTGACCATACCTGATGAACGGTATTAACTTTCCAATCTTTCGACTTTGATCACACCTGATGAATGTTATTAACTTTCCAATCGTTCGACTTTGAATATACCTGATGAACGTTATTAACTTTCCAATCTTTGACTTTGATCATACCTGATGAACTTTATTAACTTTTCAATCTTTCAACTTTGATCATACCTGATGAACGTTATTAACTTTCCAATCTTTCGACTTTGACCATACCTGATGAACGGTATTAACTTTCCAATCTTTCGACTTTGATCATACCTGATGAAAGTTATTACCTTTCCAATCTTTCGACTTTGATGATACCTGATGAACTCTATTAACTTTCCAATCTTTCGACTTTGATCATACCTGATGAACGTTATTAACTTTCCAATCTTTCGACTTTGATCATACCTGATGAATGTTATTAACTTTCCAATCTTTCGACTTTGATTATACCTGTTGAACGTTATTAACTTTCCAATCTTTCGACTTTGATGATACCTGATGAACGTTATTAACTTTCCAATCTTTCGACTTTGATCATACCTGATGAACGCTATTAACTTTCCAATCTATCGACTTTGATTATACCTGATGAACGTTATTAACTTTCCAATCTTTTGACATTGATCGTACCTGATAAACGTCATTAACTTTCCAATCGTTTGACTTTGATCATACCTGATGAACGTTATTATCTTTCCAATCTTTCGAGTTTGACCATACCTGATGAACGGTATTAACTTTCCAATCTTTCGACTTTGATCATACCTGATGAACGTTATTAACTTTCCAATATTTCGACTTTGATCATATCTGATGAACGATATTAACTTTCCAATCGTTTGACTTTGATCATACCTGATGAACGTTATTAACTTTCCAATCTGTCGACTTTGATCATACCTGATGAACGTTATTAACTTTCCAATCTTTCGACCTTGATCATACCTGATGAACGTTATTAACTTTTCAATCTTTCGAACTTGATCATACCTGATGAACTTTATTAACTTTCCAATCGTTTGACTTGGATCATACCTGATGAACTTTATTAACTTTCCAATCTTTCGACTTTGATCATACTTGATGAACGTCATTAACATTCCAATCTTTCGACTTTGACCATACCTGATGAACGGTATTAACTTTTCAATCTTTCGACTTTGATCATACCTGATGAACGTTATTACCTTTCCAATCTTTCGACTTTGATCATACCTGATGAACTCTATTAACTTTCCAATCTTTTGACTTTGATCATACCTGATGAACTCTATTAACTTTCCAATCTTTCGACTTTGATCATACCTGATGAACGTTATTAACTTTCCAATCTTTCGACTTTGATCATACCTGATGAATGTTATTAACTTTTCAATATTTCGACTTTGATCGTACCTGATGAACGTTATTAACTTTCCAATCTTTCGACTTTGATCATACCTGATGAACGTTATTAACTTTCCAATCTATCGACTTTGATTATACCTGATGAACGTTATTAACTTTCCAATCTTTCGATTTTGATCATACCTAATGAACGTTATTATCTTTCCAATCTTTCGACTTTGATCATACCTGATGAATGTTACTAACTTTGCAATCTTTTGACATTGATCGTACCTGATAAACGTCATTAACTTTCCAATCGTTTGACTTTAATCATACCTGATGAACGTTATTATCTTTCCAATCTTTCGAGTTTGACCATACCTGATGAACGGTATTAACTTTCCAATCTTTCGACTTTGATCATACCTGATGAACGTTATTAACTTTCCAATATTTCGACTTTGATTATATCTGATGAACGATATTAACTTTCCAATCGTTTGACTTTGATCATACCTGATGAACGTTATTAACTTTCCAATCTGTCGACTTTGATCATACCTGATGAACGTTATTAACTTTCCAATCTTTCGACCTTGATCATACCTGATGAACGTTATTAACTTTTCAATCTTTCGACCTTGATCATACCTGATGAACTTTATTAACTTTCCAATCGTTTGACTTTGATCATACCTGATGAACGTTATTAACTTTCCAATCTTTCGACTTTGATCATACCTGATGAACGTCATTAACTTTCCAATCTTTCGACTTTGACCATACCTGATGAACGGTATTAACTTTCCAATCTTTCGACTTTGATCATACCTGATGAACGTTATTACCTTTCCAATCTTTCGATTTTGATCATACCTGATGAACGTTATTAACTTTCCAATCTTTTGACTTTGATCATACCTGATGAACTCTATTAACTTTCCAATCTTTCGACTTTGATCATACCTGATGAACGTTATTAACCTTCCAATCTTTCGACTTTGATCATACCTGATGAACGTTATTAACTTTCCAATCTTTCGACTTTGATCATACCTGATGAACGTTATTAACTTTCCAATTTTTCGACTTGGTCATACCTGATGAACGCTATTAGCTTTCCAATCGTTTGACTTTGATCATACCTGATGAACGTTATTAACTTTCCAATCTTTCGACTTTGATCATACCTGATGAACGTTATTAACTTTCCAATCTTTCGACTTTGGTCATACCTGCTGAACTTTATTAACTTTCCAATCGTTTGACTTTGATCATACCTGATGAACGTTATTAACTTTCCAATCTTTCGACTTTGATCATACCTGATGAATGTTATTAACTTTCCAATCTTTCGACTTTGATCGTACCTGATCAACGTTATTAACTTTCCAATCTTTCGACTTTGATCATACCTGATGAACGTTATTAACTTTCCAATCTTTCGACTTTGATCATACCTGATGAACGTTATTAACTTTCGAATCTTTCTACTTTGATCATACCTGATGAACGTTATTAACTTTCCAATCTTTCGACTTTGATCATACCTGATGAACGTTATTAACGTTCCAATTTTTCGACTTGGTCATACCTTATGAACGTTATTAACTTTCCAATCGTTTGACTTTGATCATACCTGATGAACGTTATTAACTTTCCAATCTTTCGACTTTGATCATACCTGATGAACGTTATTAACTTTCCAATCTTTCGACTTTGGTCATACCTGCTGAACTTTATTAACTTTCCAATCGTTTGACTTTGATCATACCTGATGAACTTTATTAACTTTCCAATCTTTCGACTTTGATCATACCTGATGAACGTTATTAACTTTCCAATCTTTCGACTTTGATCATACCTGATGAACGTTATTAACTTTCCAATCTTTCGACTTTGATCATACCTGATGAACGTTATTAACTTTCCAATCTTTCGACTTTGATCATACCTGATGAACGTTATTAACTTTCCAATCTTTCGACTTTGATCATGCCTGATGAACGTTATTAACTTTCCAATCTTTCGACTTTGATCATACCTGATGAACGTTATTAACTTTCCAATCTTTCGACTTTGATCATACCTGATGAATGTTATTAACTTTCCAATCTTACGACTTTGATCGTACCTGATGAACGTTATTACCTTTCCAATCTTTCGACTTTGATCATACCTGATGAACGTTATTAACTTTCCAATCTTTGGACTTTGATCATACCTGATGAGCGTTATTAACTTTCCAATCTTTCGACTTTGATCATACCTGATGAACGTTATTAACTTTCCAATCTTTCGACTTTGATCATACCTGATGAACGTTATTAACTTTCCAATTTTCGACTTTGATCATACCTGATGAACTTTATTAACTTTCCAATCGTTTGACTTTGATCATACCTGATGAACGTTATTAACTTTCCAATCTTCCGACTTTGATCATACCTGATGAACGTTATTAACTTTCCAATCTTTCGACTTTGATCATACCTGATGAATGTTATTAAATTTCCAATCTTTCGACTTTGATCGTACCTGATCAACGTTATTAACTTTCCAATCTTTCGACTTTGATCATACCTGATGAACGTTATTAACTTTCCAATCTTTCGACTTTGATCATACCTGATGAACGTTATTAACTTTCCAATCTTTCGACTTTGATCATACCTGATGAACGTTATTAACTTTCCAATTTTTCGACTTGGTCATACCTGATGAACGTTATTAGCTTTCCAATCGTTTGACTTTGATCATACCTGATGAACGTTATTAACTTTCCAATCTTTCGACTTTGATCATACCTGATGAACGTTATTAACTTTCCAATCTTTCGACTTTGGTCATACCTGCTGAACTTTATTAACTTTCCAATCGTTTGACTTTGATCATACCTGATGAACGTTATTAACTTTCCAATCTTTCGACTTTGATCATACCTGATGAATGTTATTAACTTTCCAATCTTTCGATTTTGATCGTACCTGATCAACGTTATTAACTTTCCAATCTTTCGACTTTGATCATACCTGATGAACGTTATTAACTTTCCAATCTTTCGACTTTGATCATACCTGATGAACGTTATTAACTTTCGAATCTTTCTACTTTGATCATACCTGATGAACGTTATTAACTTTCCAATCTTTCGACTTTGATCATACCTGATGAACGTTATTAACTTTCCAATTTTTCGACTTGGTCATACCTGATGAACGTTATTAGCTTTCCAATCGTTTGACTTTGATCATACCTGATGAACGTTATTAACTTTCCAATCTTTCGACTTTGATCATACCTGATGAACGTTATTAACTTTCCAATCTTTCGACTTTGGTCATACCTGCTGAACTTTATTAACTTTCCAATCGTTTGACTTTGATCATACCTGATGAACGTTATTAACTTTCCAATCTTTCGACTTTGATCATACCTGATGAACGTTATTAACTTTCCAATCTTTCGACTTTGATCATACCTGATGAACGTTATTAACTTTCCAATCTTTCGACTTTGATCATACCTGATGAACGTTATTAACTTTCCAATCTTTCGACTTTGATCATACCTGATGAACGTTATTAACTTTCCAATCTTTCGACTTTGATCATGCCTGATGAACGTTATTAACTTTCCAATCTTTCGACTTTGATCATACCTGATGAACGTTATTAACTTTCCAATCTTTCGACTTTGATCATACCTGATGAACGCTATTAACTTTCCAATCTATCGACTTTGATTATACCTGATGAACGTTATTAACTTTCCAATCTTTCGACTTTGATCATACCTGATGAACTTTATTATCTTTCCAATCTTTCGACTTTGATCATACCTGATGAATGTTATTAACTTTGCAATCTTTTGACATTGATCGTACCTGATAAACGTCATTAACTTTCCAATCGTTTGACTTTAATCATACCTGATGAACGTTATTATCTTTCCAATCTTTCGAGTTTGACCATACCTGATGAACGGTATTAACTTTCCAATCTTTCGACTTTGATCATACCTGATGAACGTTATTAACTTTCCAATATTTCGACTTTGATCATACCTGATGAACGATATTAACTTTCCAATCGTTTGACTTTGATCATACCTGATGAACGGTATTAACTTTCCAATCTTTCGACTTTGATCATACCTGATGAACGTTATTAACTTTCCAATCTTTCGACTTTGATCATACCTGATGAATGTTATTAACTTTCCAATCTTACGACTTTGATCGTACCTGATGAACGTTATTAACTTTCCAATCTTTCGACTTTGATCATACCTGATGAACGTTATTAACTTTCCAATCTTTCGACTTTGATCATACCTGATGAACGTTATTAACTTTCCAATCTTTCGACTTTGATCATACCTGATGAACGTTATTAACTTTCCAATCTTTCGACTTTGATCATACCTGATGAACGTTATTAACTTTCCAATTTTCGACTTTGATCATACCTGATGAACTTTATTAACTTTCCAATCGTTTGACTTTGATCATACCTGATGAACGTTATTAACTTTCCAATCTTCCGACTTTGATCATACCTGATGAACGTTATTAACTTTCCAATCTTTCGACTTTGATCATACCTGATGAACTTTATTAACTTTCCAATCGTTTGACTTTGATCATACCTGATGAACTTTATTAACTTTCCAATCTTTCGACTTTGATCATACCTGATGAACGTTATTAACTTTCTAATCTTTCGACTTTGATCATACCTGATGAATGTTATTAACTTTCCAATCTTTCGACTTTGATCATAACTGATGAACGTTATTAACTTTCCAATCTTTCGACTTTCATCATACCTGCTGAACGTTATTAACTTTCCAATCTTTCGACTTTGATCATACCTGATGAACTTTATTAACTTTCCAATCGTTTGACTTTGATCATACCTGATGAACGTTATTAACTTTGCAATCTTTCGACTTAGATCATACCTGATGAACGTTATTAATTTTCCAATCTTTCGACTTTCATCATACCTGCTGAACGTTATTAACTTTCCAATCTTTCGACTTTGATCATACCTGATGAACTTTATTAACTTTCCAATCGTTTGACTTTGATCATACCTGATGAACGTTATTAACTTTCCAATCTTTCGACTTTGATCATACCTGATGAACGTTATTAACTTTCCAATCTTTCGACTTTGATCATACCTGATGAATGCTATTAACTTTCCAATCTTTCGACTTTGATCATACCTGATGAACATTATTAACTTTCCAATCTTTTGACTTTGATCATACCTGATGAACGCTATTAACTTTCCAATCTATCGACTTTGATTATACCTGATGAACGTTATTAACTTTCCAATCTTTCGACTTTGATCATACCTGATGAACGTTATTATCTTTCCAATCTTTCGAATTTGATCATACCTGATGAATGTTATTAACTTTGAAATCTTTCAACATTGATCGTACCTGATAAACGTGATTAACTTTCCAATCGTTTGACTTTAATCATACCTGATGAACGTTATTATCTTTCCAATCTTTCGAGTTTGACCATACCTGATGAACGGTATTAACTTTCCAATCGTTTGACTTTGATCATACCTGATGAACGTTATTAACTTTCCAATATTTCGACTTTGATCATACCAGATGAACGATATTAACTTTCCAATCTTTCGACTTTGATCATACCTGATGAACGTTATTAACTTTCCAATCTTTCGACTTTGATCATACCTGATGAATGTTATTAACTTTCCAATCTTTCGACTTTGATCATACCTGATGAACATTATTAACTTTCCAATCTTTTGACTTTGATCATACCTGATGAACGCTATTAACTTTCCAATCTATCGACTTTGATTATACCTGATGAACGTTATTAACTTTCCAATCTTTCGACTTTGATCATACCTGATGAACGTTATTATCTTTCCAATCTTTCGACTTTGATCATACCTGATGAATGTTATTAACTTTGAAATCTTTCAACATTGATCGTACCTGATAAACGTGATTAACTTTCCAATCGTTTGACTTTAATCATACCTGATGAACGTTATTATCTTTCCAATCTTTCGAGTTTGACCATACCTGATGAACGGTATTAACTTTCCAATCGTTTGACTTTGATCATACCTGATGAACGTTATTAACTTTCCAATATTTCGACTTTGATCATACCAGATGAACGATATTAACTTTCCAATCTTTCGGCATGATCATACCTGATGAACGTTATTAACTTTCCAATCTTTCGACCTTGCTCATACCTGATGAACTTTATTAACTTTCCAATCGTTTGACTTTGATCATACCTGATGAACGTTATTAACTTTCCAATCTTTCGACTTTGATCATACCTGATGAACGTTATTAACGTTCCAATTTTCGACTTTGATCATACCTGATGAACTTTATTAACTTTCCAATCGTTTGACTTTGATCATACCTGATGAACGTTATTACCTTTCTAATCTTTCGACTTTGATCATACCTGATGAACGTTATTAACTTTCCAATCTTTCGACTTTGATCATACCTGATGAACTTTATTAACTTTCCAATCGTTTGACTTTGATCATACCTGATGAACTTTATTAACTTTCCAATCTTTCGACTTTGATCATACCTGATGAACGTTATTAACTTTCCAATCTTTCGACTTTGATCATACCTGATGAATGTTATTAACTTTCCAATCTTTCGACTTTGATCATACCTGATGAACGTTATTAACTTTCCAATCTTTCGACTTTCATCATACCTGCTGAACGTTATTAACTTTCCAATCTTTCGACTTTGATCATACCTGATGAACGTTATTACCTTTCCAATCTTTCGACTTTGATCATACCTGATGAACGTTATTAACTTTCCAATCTTTTGACTTTGATCATACCTGATGAACTCTATTAACTTTCCAATCTTTCGACTTTGATCATACCTGATGAACGTTATTAACTTTCCAATCTTTCGACTTTGATCATACCTGATGAATGTTATTAACTTTTCAATATTTCGACTTTGATCGTACCTGATGAACGTTATTAACTTTCCAATCTTTCGACTTTGATCGTACCTGATGAACGTTATTAACTTTTCAATCTATCGACTTTGATTATACCTGATGAACGTTATTAACTTTCCAATCTTTCGATTTTGATCATACCTAATGAACGTTATTATCTTTCCAATCTTTCGACTTTGATCATACCTGATGAATGTTACTAACTTTGCAATCTTTTGACATTGATCGTACCTGATAAACATCATTAACTTTCCAATCGTTTGACTTTAATCATACCTGATGAACGTTATTATCTTTCCAATCTTTCGAGTTTGACCATACCTGATGAACGGTATTAACTTTCCAATCTTTCGACTTTGATTATATCTGATGAACGATATTAACTTTCCAATCGTTTGACTTTGATCATACCTGATGAACGTTATTAACTTTCCAATCTTTCGACTTTGATCATACCTGATGAACGTTATTAACTTTCCAATCTTTCGACCTTGATCATACCTGATGAACGTTATTAACTTTTCAATCTTTCGACCTTGATCATACCTGATGAACTTTATTAACTTTCCAATCGTTTGACTTTGATCATACCTGATGAACGTTATTAACTTTCCAATCTTTCGACTTTGATCATACCTGATGAACGTCATTAACTTTCCAATCTTTCGACTTTGACCATACCTGATGAACGGTATTAACTTTCCAATCTTTCGACTTTGATCATACCTGATGAACGTTATTACCTTTCCAATCTTTCGATTTTTATCATACCTGATGAACGTTATTAACTTTCCAATCTTTCGACTTTGATCATACCTGATGAACTCTATTAACTTTCCAATCTTTCGACTTTGATCATACCTGATGAACGTTATTAACTTTCCAATCTTTCGACTTTGATCATACCTGATGAATGTTATTAACTTTCCAATCTTTCGACTTTGATCGTACCTGATCAACGTTATTAACTTTCCAATCTTTCGACTTTGATCATACCTGATGAACGTTATTAACTTTCCAATCTTTCGACTTTGATCATACCTGATGAACGTTATTAACTTTCGAATCTTTCTACTTTACTCATACCTGATGAACGTTATTAACTTTCCAATCTTTCGACTTTGATCATACCTGATGAACGTTATTAACTTTCCAATTTTTCGACTTGGTCATACCTGATGAACGTTATTAGCTTTCCAATCGTTTGACTTTGATCATACCTGATGAACGTTATTAACTTTCCAATCTTTCGACTTTGATCATACCTGATGAACGTTATTAACTTTCCAATCTTTCGACTTTGGTCATACCTGCTGAACTTTATTAACTTTCCAATCGTTTGACTTTGATCATACCTGATGAACTTTATTAACTTTCCAATCTTTCGACTTTGATCATACCTGATGAACGTTATTAACTTTCCAATCTTTCGACTTTGATCATACCTGATGAACGTTATTAACTTTCCAATCTTTCGACTTTGATCATACCTGATGAACGTTATTAACTTTCCAATCTTTCGACTTTGATCATACCTGATGAACGTTATTAACTTTCCAATCTTTCGACTTTGATCATGCCTGATGAACGTTATTAACTTTCCAATCTTTCGACTTTGATCATACCTGATGAACGCTATTAACTTTCCAATCTTTCGACTTTGATCATACCTGATGAACGCTATTAACTTTCCAATCTATCGACTTTGATTATACCTGATGAACGTTATTAACTTTCCAATCTTTCGACTTTGATCATACCTGATGAACGTTATTATCTTTCCAATCTTTCGACTTTGATCATACCTGATGAATGTTATTAACTTTGCAATCTTTTGACATTGATCGTACCTGATAAACGTCATTAACTTTCCAATCGTTTGACTTTAATCATACCTGATGAACGTTATTATCTTTCCAATCTTTCGAGTTTGACCATACCTGATGAACGGTATTAACTTTCCAATCTTTCGACTTTGATCATACCTGATGAACGTTATTAACTTTCCAATATTTCGACTTTGATCATACCTGATGAACGATATTAACTTTCCAATCGTTTGACTTTGATCATACCTGATGAACGGTATTAACTTTCCAATCTTTCGACTTTGATCATACCTGATGAATGTTATTAACTTTCCAATCTTTCCACTTTGATCATACCTGATGAATGTTATTAACTTTCCAATCTTACGACTTTGATCGTACCTGATGAACGTTATTAACTTTCCAATCTTTCGACTTTGATCATACCTGATGAACGTTATTAACTTTCTAATCTTTCGACTTTGATCATACCTGATGAGCGTTATTAACTTTCCAATCTTTCGACTTTGATCATACCTGATGAACGTTATTAACTTTCCAATCTTTCGACTTTGATCATACCTGATGAACGTTATTAACTTTCCAATTTTCGACTTTGATCATACCTGATGAACTTTATTAACTTTCCAATCGTTTGACTTTGATCATACCTGATGAACGTTATTAACTTTCCAATCTTTCGACTTTGATCATACCTGATGAACGTTATTAACTTTCCAATCTTTCGACTTTGATCATACCTGATGAACTTTATTAACTTTCCAATCGTTTGACTTTGATCATACCTGATGAACTTTATTAACTTTCCAATCTTTCGACTTTGATCATACCTGATGAACGTTATTAACTTTCCAATCTTTCGACTTTGATCATACCTGATGAATGTTATTAACTTTCCAATCTTTCGACTTTGATCATACCTGATGAACGTTATTAACTTTCCAATCTTTCGACTTTCATCATACCTGCTGAACGTTATTAACTTTCCAATCTTTCGACTTTGATCATACCTGATGAACTTTATTAACTTTCCAATCGTTTGACTTTGATCATACCTGATGAACGTTATTAATTTTCCAATCTTTCGACTTTCATCATACCTGCTGAACGTTATTAACTTTCCAATCTTTCGACTTTGATCATACCTGATGAACTTTATTAACTTTCCAATCGTTTGACTTTGATCATACCTGATGAACGTTATTAACTTTCCAATCTTTCGACTTTGATCATACCTGATGAACGTTATTAACTTTCCAATCTTTCGACTTTGATCATACCTGATGAATGCTATTAACTTTCCAATCTTTCGACTTTGATCATACCTGATGAACGTTATTAACTTTCCAATCTTTCGACTTTGATCATACCTGATGAACGTTATTAACTTTCCAATCTTTCGACTTTGATCATACCTGATGAATGTTATTAACTTTCCAATCTTTCGACTTTGATCATACCTGATGAACGTTATTAACTTTCCAATCTTTCGACTTTGATCATACCTGATGAACGTTATTAACTTTCCAATCTTTCGACTTTGATCATACCTGATGAACGTTATTAACTTTCCAATCTTTCGACTTTGATCATACCTGATGAACATTATTAAACTTTCCAATCTTTTGACTTTGATCATACCTGATGAACGCTATTAACTTTCCAATCTATCGACTTTGATTATACCTGATGAACGTTATTAACTTTCCAATCTTTCGACTTTGATCATACCTGATGAACGTTATTATCTTTCCAATCTTTCGACTTTGATCATACCTGATGAATGTTATTAACTTTGAAATCTTTCAACATTGATCGTACCTGATAAACGTGATTAACTTTCCAATCGTTTGACTTTAATCATACCTGATGAACGTTATTATCTTTCCAATCTTTCGAGTTTGACCATACCTGATGAACGGTATTAACTTTCCAATCGTTTGACTTTGATCATACCTGATGAACGTTATTAACTTTCCAATATTTCGACTTTGATCATACCAGATGAACGATATTAACTTTCCAATCTTTCGACCTTGATCATACCTGATGAACGTTATTAACTTTTCAATCTTTCGACCTTGCTCATACCTGATGAACTTTATTAACTTTCCAATCGTTTGACTTTGATCATACCTGATGAACGTTATTAACTTTCCAATCTTTCGACTTTGATCATACCTGATGAACGTTATTAACTTTCCAATTTTCGACTTTGATCATACCTGATGAACTTTATTAACTTTCCAATCGTTTGACTTTGATCATACCTGATGAACGTTATTAACTTTCCAATCTTTCGACTTTGATCATACCTGATGAACGTTATTAACTTTCCAATCTTTCGACTTTGATCATACCTGATGAACTTTATTAACTTTCCAATCTTTCGACTTCGATCATACCTGATGAACGTTATTAACTTTCCAATCTTTCGACTTTGATCATACCTGATGAATGTTATTAACTTTCCAATATTTCGACTTTGATCATACCTGATGAACGTTATTAACTTTCCAATCTTTCGACTTTCATCATACCGGCTGAACGTTATTAACTTTCCAATCTTTCGACTTTGATCATACCTGATGAACGTTATTAACTTTCCAATCGTTTGACTTTGATCATACCTGATGAACGTTATTAACTTTCAATCTTTCGACTTTGATCATACCTGATGAACGTTATTAACTTTCCAATCTTTCGACTTTGATCATACCTGATGAACGTTATTAACTTTCCAATCTTTCGACTTTGATCATACCTGATGAACGTTATTAACTTTCCAATCTTTCGACTTTGATCATACCTGATGAATGTTATTAACTTTCCAATCTTTCGACTTTGATCATACCTGATGAACGTTATTAACTTTCCAATCTTTCGACTTTGATCATACCTGATGAACGTTATTAACTTTCCAATCTTTCGACTTTGATCATACCTGATGAACGTTATTAACTTTCCAATCTTTCGACTTTGATCATACCTGATGAACGTTATTAACTTTCCAATCTTTTGACTTTGATCATACCTGATGAACGCTATTAACTTTCCAATCTATCGACTTTGATTATACCTGATGAACGTTATTAACTTTCCAATCTTTCGACTTTGATCATACCTGATGAACGTTATTATCTTTCCAATCTTTCGACTTTGATCATACCTGATGAACGTTATTAACTTTCCAATCGTTTGACTTTGATCATACCTGATGAACGTTATTACCTTTCTAATCTTTCGACTTTGATCATACCTGATGAACGTTATTAACTTTCCAATCTTTCGACTTTGATCATACCTGATGAACTTTATTAACTTTCCAATCGTTTGACTTTGATCATACCTGATGAACTTTATTAACTTTCCAATCTTTCGACTTTGATCATACCTGATGAACGTTATTAACTTTCCAATCTTTCGACTTTGATCATACCTGATGAATGTTATTAACTTTCCAATCTTTCGACTTTGATCATACCTGATGAACGTTATTAACTTTCCAATCTTTCGACTTTCATCATACCTGCTGAACGTTATTAACTTTCCAATCTTTCGACTTTGATCATACCTGATGAACGTTATTACCTTTCCAATCTTTCGACTTTGATCATACCTGATGAACGTTATTAACTTTCCAATCTTTTGACTTTGATCATACCTGATGAACTCTATTAACTTTCCAATCTTTCGACTTTGATCATACCTGATGAACGTTATTAACTTTCCAATCTTTCGACTTTGATCATACCTGATGAATGTTATTAACTTTTCAATATTTCGACTTTGATCGTACCTGATGAACGTTATTAACTTTCCAATCTTTCGACTTTGATCATACCTGATGAACGTTATTAACTTTCCAATCTATCGATTTTGATCATACCTAATGAACGTTATTATCTTTCCAATCTTTCGACTTTGATCATACCTGATGAATGTTACTAACTTTGCAATCTTTTGACATTGATCGTACCTGATAAACGTCATTAACTTTCCAATCTTTCGACTTTGATCATACCTGATGAACGTTATTAACTTTCCAATTTTCGACTTTGATCATACCTGATGAACTTTATTAACTTTCCAATCGTTTGACTTTGATCATACCTGATGAACGTTATTAACTTTCCAATCTTTCGACTTTGATCATACCTGATGAACGTTATTAACTTTCCAATCTTTCGACTTTGATCATACCTGATGAACTTTATTAACTTTCCAATCGTTTGACTTTGATCATACCTGATGAACTTTATTAACTTTCCAATCTTTCGACTTCGATCATACCTGATGAACGTTATTAACTTTCCAATCTTTCGACTTTGATCATACCTGATGAATGTTATTAACTTTCCAATCTTTCGACTTTGATCATACCTGATGAACGTTATTAACTTTCCAATCTTTCGACTTTCATCATACCGGCTGAACGTTATTAACTTTCCAATCTTTCGACTTTGATCATACCTGATGAACTTTATTAACTTTCCAATCGTTTGACTTTGATCATACCTGATGAACGTTATTAACTTTCAATCTTTCGACTTTGATCATACCTGATGAACGTTATTAACTTTCCAATCTTTCGACTTTGATCATACCTGCTGAACGTTATTAACTTTCCAATCTTTCGACTTTGATCATACCTGATGAACTTTATTAACTTTCCAATCGTTTGACTTTGATCATACCTGATGAACGTTATTAACTTTCCAATCTTTCGACTTTGATCATACCTGATGAACGTTATTAACTTTCCAATCTTTCGACTTTGATCATACCTGATGAATGCTATTAACTTTCCAATCTTTCGACTTTGATCATACCTGATGAACGTTATTAACTTTCCAATCTTTCGACTTTGATCATACCTGATGAACGTTATTAACTTTCCAATCTTTCGACTTTGATCATACCTGATGAATGTTATTAACTTTCCAATCTTTCGACTTTGATCATACCTGATGAACGTTATTAACTTTCCAATCTTTCGACTTTGATCATACCTGATGAACGTTATTAACTTTCCAATCTTTCGACTTTGATCATACCTGATGAACGTTATTAACTTTCCAATCTTTCGACTTTGATCATACCTGATGAACGTTATTAACTTTCCAATCTTTTGACTTTGATCATACCTGATGAACGCTATTAACTTTCCAATCTATCGACTTTGATTATACCTGATGAACGTTATTAACTTTCCAATCTTTCGACTTTGATCATACCTGATGAACGTTATTATCTTTCCAATCTTTCGACTTTGATCATACCTGATGAACGTTATTAACTTTCCAATCGTTTGACTTTGATCATACCTGATGAACGTTATTACCTTTCTAATCTTTCGACTTTGATCATACCTGATGAACGTTATTAACTTTCCAATCTTTCGACTTTGATCATACCTGATGAACTTTATTAACTTTCCAATCGTTTGACTTTGATCATACCTGATGAACTTTATTAACTTTCCAATCTTTCGACTTTGATCATACCTGATGAACGTTATTAACTTTCCAATCTTTCGACTTTGATCATACCTGATGAATGTTATTAACTTTCCAATCTTTCGACTTTGATCATACCTGATGAACGTTATTAACTTTCCAATCTTTCGACTTTCATCATACCTGCTGAACGTTATTAACTTTCCAATCTTTCGACTTTGATCATACCTGATGAACGTTATTACCTTTCCAATCTTTCGACTTTGATCATACCTGATGAACGTTATTAACTTTCCAATCTTTTGACTTTGATCATACCTGATGAACTCTATTAACTTTCCAATCTTTCGACTTTGATCATACCTGATGAACTTTATTAACTTTCCAATCGTTTGACTTTGATCATACCTGATGAACGTTATTAACTTTCCAATCTTTCGACTTTGATCATACCTGATGAACGTTATTAACTTTCCAATCTTTCGACTTTGATCATACCTGATGAACTTTATTAACTTTCCAATCTTTCGACTTCGATCATACCTGATGAACGTTATTAACTTTCCAATCTTTCGACTTTGATCATACCTGATGAATGTTATTAACTTTCCAATATTTCGACTTTGATCATACCTGATGAACGTTATTAACTTTCCAATCTTTCGACTTTCATCATACCGGCTGAACGTTATTAACTTTCCAATCTTTCGACTTTGATCATACCTGATGAACGTTATTAACTTTCCAATCGTTTGACTTTGATCATACCTGATGAACGTTATTAACTTTCAATCTTTCGACTTTGATCATACCTGATGAACGTTATTAACTTTCCAATCTTTCGACTTTGATCATACCTGATGAACGTTATTAACTTTCCAATCTTTCGACTTTGATCATACCTGATGAACGTTATTAACTTTCCAATCTTTCGACTTTGATCATACCTGATGAATGTTATTAACTTTCCAATCTTTCGACTTTGATCATACCTGATGAACGTTATTAACTTTCCAATCTTTCGACTTTGATCATACCTGATGAACGTTATTAACTTTCCAATCTTTCGACTTTGATCATACCTGATGAACGTTATTAACTTTCCAATCTTTCGACTTTGATCATACCTGATGAACGTTATTAACTTTCCAATCTTTTGACTTTGATCATACCTGATGAACGCTATTAACTTTCCAATCTATCGACTTTGATTATACCTGATGAACGTTATTAACTTTCCAATCTTTCGACTTTGATCATACCTGATGAACGTTATTATCTTTCCAATCTTTCGACTTTGATCATACCTGATGAACGTTATTAACTTTCCAATCGTTTGACTTTGATCATACCTGATGAACGTTATTACCTTTCTAATCTTTCGACTTTGATCATACCTGATGAACGTTATTAACTTTCCAATCTTTCGACTTTGATCATACCTGATGAACTTTATTAACTTTCCAATCGTTTGACTTTGATCATACCTGATGAACTTTATTAACTTTCCAATCTTTCGACTTTGATCATACCTGATGAACGTTATTAACTTTCCAATCTTTCGACTTTGATCATACCTGATGAATGTTATTAACTTTCCAATCTTTCGACTTTGATCATACCTGATGAACGTTATTAACTTTCCAATCTTTCGACTTTCATCATACCTGCTGAACGTTATTAACTTTCCAATCTTTCGACTTTGATCATACCTGATGAACGTTATTACCTTTCCAATCTTTCGACTTTGATCATACCTGATGAACGTTATTAACTTTCCAATCTTTTGACTTTGATCATACCTGATGAACTCTATTAACTTTCCAATCTTTCGACTTTGATCATACCTGATGAACGTTATTAACTTTCCAATCTTTCGACTTTGATCATACCTGATGAATGTTATTAACTTTTCAATATTTCGACTTTGATCGTACCTGATGAACGTTATTAACTTTCCAATCTTTCGACTTTGATCATACCTGATGAACGTTATTAACTTTCCAATCTATCGATTTTGATCATACCTAATGAACGTTATTATCTTTCCAATCTTTCGACTTTGATCATACCTGATGAATGTTACTAACTTTGCAATCTTTTGACATTGATCGTACCTGATAAACGTCATTAACTTTCCAATCTTTCGACTTTGATCATACCTGATGAACGTTATTAACTTTCCAATTTTCGACTTTGATCATACCTGATGAACTTTATTAACTTTCCAATCGTTTGACTTTGATCATACCTGATGAACGTTATTAACTTTCCAATCTTTCGACTTTGATCATACCTGATGAACGTTATTAACTTTCCAATCTTTCGACTTTGATCATACCTGATGAACTTTATTAACTTTCCAATCGTTTGACTTTGATCATACCTGATGAACTTTATTAACTTTCCAATCTTTCGACTTCGATCATACCTGATGAACGTTATTAACTTTCCAATCTTTCGACTTTGATCATACCTGATGAATGTTATTAACTTTCCAATCTTTCGACTTTGATCATACCTGATGAACGTTATTAACTTTCCAATCTTTCGACTTTCATCATACCGGCTGAACGTTATTAACTTTCCAATCTTTCGACTTTGATCATACCTGATGAACTTTATTAACTTTCCAATCGTTTGACTTTGATCATACCTGATGAACGTTATTAACTTTCAATCTTTCGACTTTGATCATACCTGATGAACGTTATTAACTTTCCAATCTTTCGACTTTGATCATACCTGCTGAACGTTATTAACTTTCCAATCTTTCGACTTTGATCATACCTGATG
This sequence comes from Bathymodiolus septemdierum, assembly GCA_963383655.1. Lineage (NCBI taxonomy): Eukaryota > Metazoa > Mollusca > Bivalvia > Mytilida > Modiolidae > Bathymodiolus > Bathymodiolus septemdierum. Next base: position 43,041,955 of record OY726530.1, on the reverse strand, counting down.
AACTTTATTAACTTTCCAATCGTTTGACTTTGATCATACCTGATGAACGTTATTAACTTTCCAATCTTTCGACTTTGATCATACCTGATGAACGTTATTAACTTTCCAATCTTTCGACTTTGATCATACCTGATGAATGCTATTAACTTTCCAATCTTTCGACTTTGATCATACCTGATGAACGTTATTAACTTTCCAATCTTTCGACTTTGATCATACCTGATGAACGTTATTAACTTTCCAATCTTTCGACTTTGATCATACCTGATGAATGTTATTAACTTTCCAATCTTTCGACTTTGATCATACCTGATGAACGTTATTAACTTTCCAATCTTTCGACTTTGATCATACCTGATGAACGTTATTAACTTTCCAATCTTTCGACTTTGATCATACCTGATGAACGTTATTAACTTTCCAATCTTTCGACTTTGATCATACCTGATGAACGTTATTAACTTTCCAATCTTTTGACTTTGATCATACCTGATGAACGTTATTAACTTTCCAATCTTTCGACTTTGATCATACCTGATGAACTTTATTAACTTTCCAATCGTTTGACTTTGATCATACCTGATGAACTTTATTAACTTTCCAATCTTTCGACTTTGATCATACCTGATGAACGTTATTAACTTTCCAATCTTTCGACTTTGATCATACCTGATGAATGTTATTAACTTTCCAATCTTTCGACTTTGATCATACCTGATGAACGTTATTAACTTTCCAATCTTTCGACTTTCATCATACCTGCTGAACGTTATTAACTTTCCAATCTTTCGACTTTGATCATACCTGATGAACGTTATTACCTTTCCAATCTTTCGACTTTGATCATACCTGATGAACGTTATTAACTTTCCAATCTTTTGACTTTGATCATACCTGATGAACTCTATTAACTTTCCAATCTTTCGACTTTGATCATACCTGATGAACGTTATTAACTTTCCAATCTTTCGACTTTGATCATACCTGATGAATGTTATTAACTTTTCAATATTTCGACTTTGATCGTACCTGATGAACGTTATTAACTTTCCAATCTTTCGACTTTGATCATACCTGATGAACGTTATTAACTTTCCAATCTATCGACTTTGATTATACCTGATGAACGTTATTAACTTTCCAATCTTTCGATTTTGATCATACCTAATGAACGTTATTTTCTTTCCAATCTTTCGACTTTGATCATACCTGATGAATGTTACTAACTTTGCAATCTTTTGACATTGATCGTACCTGATAAAGGTCATTAACTTTCCAATCGTTTGACTTTAATCATACCTGATGAACGTTATTATCTTTCCAATCTTTCGAGTTTGACCATACCTGATGAAGGGTATTAACTTTCCAATCTTTCGACTTTGATTATATCTGATGAACGATATTAACTTTCCAATCGTTTGACTTTGATCATACCTGATGAACGTTATTAACTTTCCAATCTTTCGACTTTGATCATACCTGATGAACGTTATTAACTTTCCAATCTTTCGACTTTGATCATACCTGATGAATGTTATTAACTTTCCAATCTTTCGACTTTGATCATACCTGATGAACGTTATTAACTTTCCAATCTTTCGACTTTCATCATACCTGCTGAACGTTATTAACTTTCCAATCTTTCGACTTTGATCATACCTGATGAACTTTATTAACTTTCCAATCGTTTGACTTTGATCATACCTGATGAACGTTATTAACTTTGCAATCTTTCGACTTTGATCATACCTGATGAACGTTATTAATTTTCCAATCTTTCGACTTTCATCATACCTGCTGAACGTTATTAACTTTCCAATCTTTCGATTTTGATCATACCTGATGAACTTTATTAACTTTCCAATCGTTTGACTTTGATCATACCTGATGAACGTTATTAACTTTCCAATCTTTCGACTTTGATCATACCTGATGAACGTTATTAACTTTCCAATCTTTCGACTTTGATCATACCTGATGAATGCTATTAACTTTCCAATCTTTCGACTTTGATCATACCTGATGAACGTTATTAACTTTCCAATCTTTCGACTTTGATCATACCTGATGAACGTTATTAACTTTCCAATCTTTCGACTTTGATCATACCTGATGAATGTTATTAACTTTCCAATCTTTCGACTTTGATCATACCTGATGAACGTTATTAACTTTCCAATCTTTCGACTTTGATCATACCTGATGAACGTTATTAACTTTCCAATCTTTCGACTTTGATCATACCTGATGAACGTTATTAACTTTCCAATCTTTCGACTTTGATCATACCTGATGAACATTATTAAACTTTCCAATCTTTTGACTTTGATCATACCTGATGAACGCTATTAACTTTCCAATCTATCGACTTTGATTATACCTGATGAACGTTATTAACTTTCCAATCTTTCGACTTTGATCATATCTGATGAACGTTATTATTTTTCCAATCTTTCGACTTTGATCATACCTGATGAATGTTATTAACTTTGAAATCTTTCAACATTGATCGTACCTGATAAACGTGATTAACTTTCCAATCGTTTGACTTTAATCATACCTGATGAACGTTATTATCTTTCCAATCTTTCGAGTTTGACCATACCTGATGAACGGTATTAACTTTCCAATCGTTTGACTTTGATCATACCTGATGAACGTTATTAACTTTCCAATATTTCGACTTTGATCATACCAGATGAACGATATTAACTTTCCAATCTTTCGACCTTGATCATACCTGATGAACGTTATTAACTTTTCAATCTTTCGACCTTGCTCATACCTGATGAACTTTATTAACTTTCCAATCGTTTGACTTTGATCATACCTGATGAACGTTATTAACTTTCCAATCTTTCGACTTTGATCATACCTGATGAACGTTATTAACTTTCCAATTTTCGACTTTGATCATACCTGATGAACTTTATTAACTTTCCAATCGTTTGACTTTGATCATACCTGATGAACGTTATTAACTTTCCAATCTTTCGACTTTGATCATACCTGATGAACGTTATTAACTTTCCAATCTTTCGACTTTGATCATACCTGATGAACTTTATTAACTTTCCAATCGTTTGACTTTGATCATACCTGATGAACTTTATTAACTTTCCAATCTTTCGACTTCGATCATACCTGATGAACGTTATTAACTTTCCAATCTTTCGACTTTGATCATACCTGATGAATGTTATTAACTTTCCAATCTTTCGACTTTGATCATACCTGATGAACGTTATTAACTTTCCAATCTTTCGACTTTCATCATACCGGCTGAACGTTATTAACTTTCTAATCTTTCGACTTTGATCATACCTGATGAACTTTATTAACTTTCCAATCGTTTGACTTTGATCATACCTGATGAACGTTATTAACTTTCAATCTTTCGACTTTGATCATACCTGATGAACGTTATTAACTTTCCAATCTTTCGACTTTGATCATACCTGATGAACGTTATTAACTTTCCAATCTTTCGACTTTGATCATACCTGATGAACGTTATTAACTTTCCAATCTTTCGACTTTGATCATACCTGATGAACGTTATTAACTTTCCAATCTTTCGACTTTGATCATACCTGATGAACGTTATTAACTTTCCAATCTTTCGACTTTGATCATACCTGATGAACATTATTAAACTTTCCAATCTTTTGACTTTGATCATACCTGATGAACGCTATTAACTTTCCAATCTATCGACTTTGATTATACCTGATGAACGTTATTAACTTTCCAATCTTTCGACTTTGATCATACCTGATGAACGTTATTATCTTTCCAATCTTTCGACTTTGATCATACCTGATGAATGTTATTAACTTTGAAATCTTTCAACATTGATCGTACCTGATAAACGTGATTAACTTTCCAATCGTTTGACTTTAATCATACCTGATGAACGTTATTATCTTTCCAATCTTTCGAGTTTGACCATACCTGATGAACGGTATTAACTTTCCAATCGTTTGACTTTGATCATACCTGATGAACGTTATTAACTTTCCAATATTTCGACTTTGATCATACCAGATGAACGATATTAACTTTCCAATCTTTCGACCTTGATCATACCTGATGAACGTTATTAACTTTTCAATCTTTCGACCTTGCTCATACCTGATGATCTTTATTAACTTTCCAATCTTTCGACTTTGATCATACCTGATGAACGTTATTAACTTTCCAATTTTCGACTTTGATCATACCTGATGAACGTTATTAACTTTCCAATCTTTCGACTTTGATCATACCTGATGAACGTTATTAACTTTCCAATTTTCGACTTTGATCATACCTGATGAACTTTATTAACTTTCCAATCGTTTGACTTTGATCATACCTGATGAACGTTATTAACTTTCCAATCTTTCGACTTTGATCATACCTGATGAACGTTATTAACTTTCCAATCTTTCGACTTTGATCATACCTGATGAACTTTGTTAACTTTCCAATCGTTTGACTTTGATCATACCTGATGAACTTTATTAACTTTCCAATCTTTCGACTTCGATCATACCTGATGAACGTTATTAACTTTCCAATCTTTCGACTTTGATCATACCTGATGAATGTTATTAACTTTCCAATCTTTCGACTTTGATCATACCTGATGAACGTTATTAACTTTCCAATCTTTCGACTTTCATCATACCGGCTGAACGTTATTAACTTTCCAATCTTTCGACTTTGATCATACCTGATGAACTTTATTAACTTTCCAATCTTTCGACTTTGATCATACCTGATGAACGTTATTAACTTTCAATCTTTCGACTTTGATCATACCTGATGAACGTTATTAACTTTCCAATCTTTCGACTTTGATCATACCTGATGAACGTTATTAACTTTCCAATCTTTCGACTTTGATCATACCTGATGAATGTTATTAACTTTCCAATCTTTCGACTTTGATCATACCTGATGAACGTTATTAACTTTCCAATCTTTCGACTTTCATCATACCTGCTGAACGTTATTAACTTTCCAATCTTTCGACTTTGATCATACCTGATGAACTTTATTAACTTTCCAATCGTTTGACTTTGATCATACCTGATGAACGTTATTAACTTTGCAATCTTTCGACTTTGATCATACCTGATGAACGTTATTAATTTTCCAATCTTTCGACTTTCATCATACCTGCTGAACGTTATTAACTTTCCAATCTTTCGACTTTGATCATACCTGATGAACTTTATTAACTTTCCAATCGTTTGACTTTGATCATACCTGATGAACGTTATTAACTTTCCAATCTTTCGACTTTGATCATACCTGATGAACGTTATTAACTTTCCAATCTTTCGACTTTGATCATACCTGATGAATGCTATTAACTTTCCAATCTTTCGACTTTGATCATACCTGATGAACGTTATTAACTTTCCAATCTTTCGACTTTGATCATACCTGATGAACGTTATTAACTTTCCAATCTTTCGACTTTGATCATACCTGATGAATGTTATTAACTTTCCAATCTTTCGACTTTGATCATACCTGATGAACGTTATTAACTTTCCAATCTTTCGACTTTGATCATACCTGATGAACGTTATTAACTTTCCAATCTTTCGACTTTGATCATACCTGATGAACGTTATTAACTTTCCAATCTTTCGACTTTGATCATACCTGATGAACATTATTAAACTTTCCAATCTTTTGACTTTGATCATACCTGATGAACGCTATTAACTTTCCAATCTATCGACTTTGATTATACCTGATGAACGTTATTAACTTTCCAATCTTTCGACTTTGATCATACCTGATGAATGTTATTAACTTTCCAATCTTTCGACTTTGATCATACCTGATGAACGTTATTAACTTTCCAATCTTTCGACTTTCATCATACCGGCTGAACGTTATTAACTTTCCAATCTTTCGACTTTGATCATACCTGATGAACTTTATTAACTTTCCAATCTTTCGACTTTGATCATACCTGATGAACGTTATTAACTTTCAATCTTTCGACTTTGATCATACCTGATGAACGTTATTAACTTTCCAATCTTTCGACTTTGATCATACCTGATGAACGTTATTAACTTTCCAATCGTTTGACTTTGATCATACCTGATGAACGTTATTAACTTTGCAATCTTTCGACTTTGATCATACCTGATGAACGTTATTAATTTTCCAATCTTTCGACTTTCATCATACCTGCTGAACGTTATTAACTTTCCAATCTTTCGACTTTGATCATACCTGATGAACTTTATTAACTTTCCAATCGTTTGACTTTGATCATACCTGATGAACGTTATTAACTTTCCAATCTTTCGACTTTGATCATACCTGATGAACGTTATTAACTTTCCAATCTTTCGACTTTGATCATACCTGATGAATGCTATTAACTTTCCAATCTTTCGACTTTGATCATACCTGATGAACGTTATTAACTTTCCAATCTTTCGACTTTGATCATACCTGATGAACGTTATTAACTTTCCAATCTTTCGACTTTGATCATACCTGATGAATGTTATTAACTTTCCAATCTTTCGACTTTGATCATACCTGATGAACGTTATTAACTTTCCAATCTTTCGACTTTGATCATACCTGATGAACGTTATTAACTTTCCAATCTTTCGACTTTGATCATACCTGATGAACGTTATTAACTTTCCAATCTTTCGACTTTGATCATACCTGATGAACATTTTTAAACTTTCCAATCTTTTGACTTTGATCATACCTGATGAACGCTATTAACTTTCCAATCTATCGACTTTGATTATACCTGATGAACGTTATTAACTTTCCAATCTTTCGACTTTGATCATACCTGATGAACGTTATTATCTTTCCAATCTTTCGACTTTGATCATACCTGATGAATGTTATTAACTTTGAAATCTTTCAACATTGATCGTACCTGATAAACGTGATTAACTTTCCAATCGTTTGACTTTAATCATACCTGATGAACGTTATTATCTTTCCAATCTTTCGAGTTTGACCATACCTGATGAACGGTATTAACTTTCCAATCGTTTGACTTTGATCATACCTGATGAACGTTATTAACTTTCCAATATTTCGACTTTGATCATACCAGATGAACGATATTAACTTTCCAATCTTTCGACCTTGATCATACCTGATGAACGTTATTAACTTTTCAATCTTTCGACCTTGCTCATACCTGATGAACTTTATTAACTTTCCAATCGTTTGACTTTGATCATACCTGATGAACGTTATTAACTTTCCAATCTTTCGACTTTGATCATACCTGATGAACGTTATTAACTTTCCAATTTTCGACTTTGATCATACCTGATGAACTTTATTAACTTTCCAATCGTTTGACTTTGATCATACCTGATGAACGTTATTAACTTTCCAATCTTTCGACTTTGATCATACCTGATGAACGTTATTAACTTTCCAATCTTTCGACTTTGATCATACCTGATGAACTTTATTAACTTTCCAATCGTTTGACTTTGATCATACCTGATGAACTTTATTAACTTTCCAATCTTTCGACTTCGATCATACCTGATGAACGTTATTAACTTTCCAATCTTTCGACTTTGATCATACCTGATGAATGTTATTAACTTTCCAATCTTTCGACTTTGATCATACCTGATGAACGTTATTAACTTTCCAATCTTTCGACTTTCATCATACCGGCTGAACGTTATTAACTTTCCAATCTTTCGACTTTGATCATACCTGATGAACTTTATTAACTTTCCAATCGTTTGACTTTGATCATACCTGATGAACGTTATTAACTTTCAATCTTTCGACTTTGATCATACCTGATGAACGTTATTAACTTTCCAATCTTTCGACTTTGATCATACCTGCTGAACGTTATTAACTTTCCAATCTTTCGACTTTGATCATACCTGATGAACTTTATTAACTTTCCAATCGTTTGACTTTGATCATACCTGATGAACGTTATTAACTTTCCAATCTTTCGACTTTGATCATACCTGATGAACTTTATTAACTTTCCAATCTTTCGACTTTGATCATACCTGATGAATGCAATTAACTTTCCAATCTTTCGACTTTGATCATACCTGATGAACGTTATTAACTTTCCAATCTTTCGACTTTGATCATACCTGATGAACGTTATTAACTTTCCAATCTTTCGACTTTGATCATACCTGATGAATGTTATTAACTTTCCAATCTTTCGACTTTGATCATACCTGATGAACGTTATTAACTTTCCAATCTTTCGACTTTGATCATACCTGATGAACGTTATTAACTTTCCAATCTTTCGACTTTGATCATACCTGATGAACGTTATTAACTTTCCAATCTTTCGACTTTGATCATACCTGATGAACGTTATTAACTTTCCAATCTTTTGACTTTGATCATACCTGATGAACGCTATTAACTTTCCAATCTATCGACTTTGATTATACCTGATGAACGTTATTAACTTTCCACTCTTTCGACTTTGATCATACCTGATGAACGTTATTATCTTTCCAATCTTTCGACTTTGATCATACCTGATGAACGTTATTAACTTTCCAATCGTTTGACTTTGATCATACCTGATGAACGTTATTACCTTTCTAATCTTTCGACTTTGATCATACCTGATGAACGTTATTAACTTTCCAATCTTTCGACTTTGATCATACCTGATGAACTTTATTAACTTTCCAATCGTTTGACTTTGATCATACCTGATGAACTTTATTAACTTTCCAATCTTTCGACTTTGATCATACCTGATTAACGTTATTAACTTTCCAATCTTTCGACTTTGATCATACCTGATGAATGTTATTAACTTTCCAATCTTTCGACTTTGATCATACCTGATGAACGTTATTAACTTTCCAATCTTTCGACTTTCATCATACCTGCTGAACGTTATTAACTTTCCAATCTTTCGACTTTGATCATACCTGATGAACGTTATTACCTTTCCAATCTTTCGACTTTGATCATACCTGATGAACGTTATTAACTTTCCAATCTTTTGACTTTGATCATACCTGATGAACTCTATTAACTTTCCAATCTTTCGACTTTGATCATACCTGATGAACGTTATTAACTTTCCAATCTTTCGACTTTGATGATACCTGATGAATGTTATTAACTTTTCAATATTTCGACTTTGATCGTACCTGATGAACGTTATTAACTTTCCAATCTTTCGACTTTGATCATACCTGATGAACGTTATTAACTTTCCAATCTATCGACTTTGATTATACCTGATGAACGTTATTAACTTTCCAATCTTTCGATTTTGATCATACCTAATGAACGTTATTATCTTTCCAATCTTTCGACTTTGATCATACCTGATGAATGTTACTAACTTTGCAATCTTTTGACATTGATCGTACCTGATAAACGTCATTAACTTTCCAATCGTTTGACTTTAATCATACCTGATGAACGTTATTATCTTTCCAATCTTTCGAGTTTGACCATACCTGATGAACGGTATTAACTTTCCAATCTTTCGACTTTGATTATATCTGATGAACGATATTAACTTTCCAATCGTTTGACTTTGATCATACCTGATGAACGTTATTAACTTTCCAATCTTTCGACTTTGATCATACCTGATGAACGTTATTAACTTTCCAATCTTTCGACTTTGATCATACCTGATGAATGTTATTAACTTTCCAATCTTTCGACTTTGATCATACCTGATGAACGTTATTAACTTTCCAATCTTTCGACTTTCATCATACCTGCTGAACGTTATTAACTTTCCAATCTTTCGACTTTGATCATACCTGATGAACTTTATTAACTTTCCAATCGTTTGACTTTGATCATACCTGATGAACGTTATTAACTTTGCAATCTTTCGACTTTGATCATACCTGATGAACGTTATTAATTTTCCAATCTTTCGACTTTGATCATACCTGCTGAACGTTATTAACTTTCCAATCTTTCGATTTTGATCATACCTGATGAAATTTATTAACTTTCCAATCGTTTGACTTTGATCATACCTGATGAACGTTAATAACTTTCCAATCTTTCGACTTTGATCATACCTGATGAACGTTATTAACTTTCCAATCTTTCGACTTTGATCATACCTGATGAATGCTATTAACTTTCCAATCTTTCGACTTTGATCATACCTGATGAACGTTATTAACTTTCCAATCTTTCGACTTTGATCATACCTGATGAACGTTATTAACTTTCCAATCTTTCGACTTTGATCATACCTGATGAATGTTATTAACTTTCCAATCTTTCGACTTTGATCATACCTGATGAACGTTATTAACTTTCCAATCTTTCGACTTTGATCATACCTGATGAACGTTATTAACTTTCCAATCTTTCGACTTTGATCATACCTGATGAACGTTATTAACTTTCCAATCTTTCGACTTTGATCATACCTGATGAACATTATTAAACTTTCCAATCTTTTGACTTTGATCATACCTGATGAACGCTATTAACTTTCCAATCTATCGACTTTGATTATACCTGATGAACGTTATTAACTTTCCAATCTTTCGACTTTGATCATACCTGATGAACGTTATTATCTTTCCAATCTTTCGACTTTGATCATACCTGATGAATGTTATTAACTTTGAAATCTTTCAACATTGATCGTACCTGATAAACGTGATTAACTTTCCAATCGTTTGACTTTAATCATACCTGATGAACGTTATTATCTTTCCAATCTTTCGAGTTTGACCATACCTGATGAACGGTATTAACTTTCCAATCGTTTGACTTTGATCATACCTGATGAACGTTATTAACTTTCCAATATTTCGACTTTGATCATACCAGATGAACGATATTAACTTTCCAATCTTTCGACCTTGATCATACCTGATGAACGTTATTAACTTTTCAATCTTTCGACCTTGCTCATACCTGATGAACTTTATTAACTTTCCAATCGTTTGACTTTGATCATACCTGATGAACGTTATTAACTTTCCAATCTTTCGACTTTGATCATACCTGATGAACGTTATTAACTTTCCAATTTTCGACTTTGATCATACCTGATGAACTTTATTAACTTTCCAATCGTTTGACTTTGATCATACCTGATGAACGTTATTAACTTTCCAATCTTTCGACTTTGATCATACCTGATGAACGTTATTAACTTTCCAATCTTTCGACTTTGATCATACCTGATGAACTTTATTAACTTTCCAATCGTTTGACTTTGATCATACCTGATGAACTTTATTAACTTTCCAATCTTTCGACTTCGATCATACCTGATGAACGTTATTAACTTTCCAATCTTTCGACTTTGATCATACCTGATGAATGTTATTAACTTTCCAATCTTTCGACTTTGATCATACCTGATGAACGTTATTAACTTTCCAATCTTTCGACTTTCATCATACCGGCTGAACGTTATTAACTTTCCAATCTTTCGACTTTGATCATACCTGATGAACTTTATTAACTTTCCAATCGTTTGACTTTGATCATACCTGATGAACGTTATTAACTTTCAATCTTTCGACTTTGATCATACCTGATGAACGTTATTAACTTTCCAATCTTTCGACTTTGATCATACCTGCTGAACGTTATTAACTTTCCAATCTTTCGACTTTGATCATACCTGATGAACTTTATTAACTTTCCAATCGTTTGACTTTGATCATACCTGATGAACGTTATTAACTTTCCAATCTTTCGACTTTGATCATACCTGATGAACGTTATTAACTTTCCAATCTTTCGACTTTGATCATACCTGATGAATGCTATTAACTTTCCAATCTTTCGACTTTGATCATACCTGATGAACGTTATTAACTTTCCAATCTTTCGACTTTGATCATACCTGATGAACGTTATTAACTTTCCAATCTTTCGACTTTGATCATACCTGATGAATGTTATTAACTTTCCAATCTTTCGACTTTGATCATACCTGATGAACGTTATTAACTTTCCAATCTTTCGACTTTGATCATACCTGATGAACGTTATTAACTTTCCAATCTTTCGACTTTGATCATACCTGATGAACGTTATTAACTTTCCAATCTTTCGACTTTGATCATACCTGATGAACGTTATTAACTTTCCAATCTTTTGACTTTGATCATACCTGATGAACGCTATTAACTTTCCAATCTATCGACTTTGATTATACCTGATGAACGTTATTAACTTTCCAATCTTTCGACTTTGATCATACCTGATGAACGTTATTATCTTTCCAATCTTTCGACTTTGATCATACCTGATGAATGTTATTAACTTTGAAATCTTTCAACATTGATCGTACCTGATAAACGTGATTAACTTTCCAATCGTTTGACTTTAATCATACCTGATGAACGTTATTATCTTTCCAATCTTTCGAGTTTGACCATACCTGATGAACGGTATTAACTTTCCAATCTTTCGACTTTGATCATACCTGATGAACGTTATTAACTTTCCAATATTTCGACTTTGATCATACCAGATGAACGATATTAACTTTCCAATCGTTTGACTTTGATCATACCTGATGAACGTTATTAACTTTCCAATCTTTCGACTTTGATCATACCTGATGAACGTTATTAACTTTCCAATCTTTCGACCTTGATCATACCTGATGAACGTTATTAACTTTTCAATCTTTCGACCTTGCTCATACCTGATGAACTTTATTAACTTTCCAATCGTTTGACTTTGATCATACCTGATGAACTTTATTAACTTTCCAATCTTTCGACTTTGATCATACCTGATGAACGTTATTAACTTTCCAATCTTTCGACTTTGACCATACCTGATGAACGGTATTAACTTTCCAATCTTTCGACTTTGATCATACCTGATGAACGTTATTACCTTTCCAATCTTTCGACTTTGATCATACCTGATGAACGTTATTAACTTTCCAATCTTTTGACTTTGATCATACCTGATGAATGTTATTAACTTTCCAATCTTTCGACTTTGATCATACCTGATGAACGTTATTAACTTTCCAATCTTTCGACTTTCATCATTCCGGCTGAACGTTATTAACTTTCCAATCTTTCGACTTTGATCATACCTGATGAACTTTATTAACTTTCCAATCGTTTGACTTTGATCATACCTGATGAACGTTATTAACTTTCAATCTTTCGACTTTGATCATACCTGATGAACGTTATTAACTTTCCAATCTTTCGACTTTGATCATACCTGATGAACGTTATTAACTTTCCAATCTTTCGACTTTGATCATACCTGATGAATGCTATTAACTTTCCAATCTTTCGACTTTGATCATACCTGATGAACGTTATTAACTTTCCAATCTTTCGACTTTGATCATACCTGATGAACGTTATTAACTTTCCAATCTTTCGACTTTGATCATACCTGATGAATGTTATTAACTTTCCAATCTTTCGACTTTGATCATACCTGATGAACGTTATTAACTTTCCAATCTTTCCACTTTGATCATACCTGATGAACGTTATTATCTTTCCAATCTTTCGACTTTGATCATACCTGATGAACGTTATTAACTTTCCAATCTTTCGACTTTGATCATACCTGATGAACGTTATTAACTTTCCAATCTTTTGACTTTGATCATACCTGATGAACGCTATTAACTTTCCAATCTATCGACTTTGATTATACCTGATGAACGTTATTAACTTTCCAATCTTTCGACTTTGATCATACCTGATGAACGTTATTATCTTTCCAATCTTTCGACTTTGATCATACCTGATGAATGTTATTAACTTTGAAATCTTTCAACATTGATCGTACCTGATAAACGTGATTAACTTTCCAATCGTTTGACTTTAATCATACCTGATGAACGTTATTATCTTTCCAATCTTTCGAGTTTGACCATACCTGATGAACGGTATTAACTTTCCAATCTTTCGACTTTGATCATACCTGATGAACGTTATTAACTTTCCAATATTTCGACTTTGATCATACCAGATGAACGATATTAACTTTCCAATCGTTTGACTTTGATCATACCTGATGAACGTTATTAACTTTCCAATCTTTCGATTTTGATCATACCTGATGAACGTTATTAACTTTCCAATCTTTCGACCTTGATCATACCTGATGAACGTTATTAACTTTTCAATCTTTCGACCTTGCTCATACCTGATGAACTTTATTAACTTTCCAATCGTTTGACTTTGATCATACCTGATGAACTTTATTAACTTTCCAATCTTTCGACTTTGATCATACCTGATGAACGTTATTAACTTTCCAATCTTTCGACTTTGACCATACCTGATGAACGGTATTAACTTTCCAATCTTTCGACTTGATCATACCTGATGAACGTTATTACCTTTCCAATCTTTCGACTTTGATCATACCTGATGAACGTTATTAACTTTCCAATCTTTTGACTTTGATCATACCTGATGAACGTTATTAACTTTCCAATCTTTCTACTTTGATCATACCTGATGAACGTTATTAACTTTCCAATCTTTCGACTTTCATGATACCTGATGAACGTTATTAACTTTCCAATCTTTCGACTTTGATCATACCTGATGAACGTTATTAACTTTCCAATCGTTTGACTTTGATCATACCTGATGAACGTTATTAACTTTCCAATCTTTCGACTTTGATCATACCTGATGAACTCTATTAGCTTTTCAATCTTTCGACTTTGATCATACCTGATGAACGTTAATAACGTTCCAATCTTTCGACTTTGATCATACCTGATGAACGTTATTAACTTTCCAATCTTTCGACTTTGATTATACCTGATGAACATTATTAACTTTCCAATCTGTCGACTTTGATCATACCTGATGAACGTTATTAACTTTCCAATCTTTCGACTTTGATCATACCTGATGAATGTTATTAACTTTCCATTCTTTCGACTTTGATCATACCTGATGAACGTTATTATCTTTCCAATCTTTCGACTTTGATCATACCTGATGAACGTTATTAACTTTTCAATCTTTGGACTTTGATCATACCTGATGAACTTTATTAACTTTCCAATCTTTCGACTTTGATCATACCTGATGAACGTTATTAACTTTTCAATCTTTGGACTTTGATCATACCTGATGAACTTTATTAACTTTCCAATCTTTCGACTTTGATCATACCTGATGAACGTTATTATCTTTCCAATCTTTCGACTTTGATCATACCTGATGAACGTTATTAACTTTTCAATCTTTGGACTTTGATCATACCTGATGAACGTTATTAACTTTCCACTCTTTCGACTTTGATCATACCTGATGAACGTGATTAACTTTCCAATCTTTCGACTTTGATCATACCTGATGAACGTTATTAACTTTCCAATCTTTCGACTTTGATCATACCTGATGAACGTTATTAACTTTCTAATCTTTCGACTTTGATTATACCTGATGAACGTTATTAACTTTCCAATCTTTCGACTTTGATCATACCTGATGAACTTTATTAACTTTCCAATCTTTCGACTTTGACCATACCTGATGAACGTTATTAACTTTCCAATCTTTCGACTTTGATCATACCTGATGAACGTTATTAACTTTCCAATCTTTCGACTTTGATCATACCTGATGAACTCTATTAACTTTCCAATCTTTCGACTTTGATCATACCTGATGAACGTTATTAACTTTCCAATCTTTCGACTGTGATCATACCTGATGAACGTTATTAACTTTCTAATCTTTCGAGTTTTACCATACCTGATGAACGTTATTAACTTTCCAATCTTTCGACTTTGATCATACCTGATGAACGTTATTAACTTTCCAATCTTTCGACTTTGATCATACCTGATGAAAGTTATTAACTTTCCAATCGTTTGACTTTGATCATACCTGATGAACGTTATTAACTTTCCAATCTTTCGACTTTGATCATACCTGATGAACTTTATTAACTTTCCAATCTTTCGACTTTGATTATACCTGATGAACGTTATTAACTTTCCAATCTTTCGACTTTGATCATACCTGATGAACGTTATTATCTTTCCAATCTTTCGACTTTGATCATACCTGATGAATGTTATTAACTTTGAAATCTTTCAACATTGATCGTACCTGATAAACGTGATTAACTTTCCAATCGTTTGACTTTAATCATACCTGATGAACGTTATTATCTTTCCAATCTTTCGAGTTTGACCATACCTGATGAACGGTATTAACTTTCCAATCGTTTGACTTTGATCATACCTGATGAACGTTATTAACTTTCCAATCTTTCGACTTTGATCATATCTGATGAACGTTATTAACTTTCCAATTTTCGACTTTGATCATACCTGATTAACTTTATTAACTTTCCAATCGTTTGACTTTGATCATACCTGATGAACGTTATTAACTTTCCAATCTTTCGACTTTGATCATACCTGATGAACGTTATTAACTTTCCAATAGTTCGACTTTGATCATACCTGATGAACGTTATTAACTTTCCAATCGTTTGACTTTGATCATACCTGATGAACTTTATTAACTTTCCAATCTTTCGACTTTGATCATACCTGATGAACGTTATTAACTTTCCAATCTTTCGACTTTGATCATACCTGATGAATGTTATTAACTTTCCAATCTTTCGACTTTGATCATACCTGATGAACGTTATTAACTTTCCAATCTTTCGACTTTCATCATACCTGCTGAACGTTATTAACTTTCCAATCTTTCGACTTTGATCATACCTGATGAACTTTATTAACTTTCCAATCGTTTGACTTTGATCATACCTGATGAACGTTATTAACTTTGCAATCTTTCGACTTTGATCATACCTGATGAACGTTATTAACTTTGCAATCTTTCGACTTTGATCATACCTGCTGAACGTTATTAACTTTCCAATCTTTCGACTTTGATCATACCTGATGAACGTTATTAACTTTCCAATCTTTCGACTTTGATCATACCTGATGAATGCTATTAACTTTCCAATCTTTCGACTTTGATCATACCTGATGAACGTTATTAACTTTCCAATCTTTCGACTTTGATCATACCTGATGAACGTTATTAACTTTCCAATCTTTCGACTTTGATCATACCTGATTAATGTTATTAACTTTCCAATCTTTCGACTTTGATCATACCTGATGAACGTTATTAACTTTCCAATCTTTCGACTTTGATCATACCTGATGAACGTTATTAACTTTCCAATCTTTCGACTTTGATCATACCTGATGAACGTTATTAACTTTCCAATCTTTCGACTTTGATCATACCTGATGAACGTTATTAACTTTCCAATCTTTTGACTTTGATCATACCTGATGAACGCTATTAACTTTCCAATCTATCGACTTTGATTATACCTGATGAACGTTATTAACTTTCCAATCTTTCGACTTTGATCATACCTGATGAACGTTATTATCTTTCCAATCTTTCGACTTTGATCATACCTGATGAATGTTATTAACTTTGAAATCTTTCAACATTGTTCGTACCTGATAAACGTGATTAACTTTCCAATCGTTTGACTTTAATCATACCTGATGAACGTTATTATCTTTCCAATCTTTCGAGTTTGACCATACCTGATGAACGGTATTAACTTTCCAATCTTTCGACTTTGATCATACCAGATGAACGTTATTAACTTTCCAATATTTCGACTTTGATCATACCAGATGAACGATATTAACTTTCCAATCGTTTGACTTTGATCATACCTGATGAACGTTATTAACTTTCCAATCTTTCGACTTTGATCATACCTGATGAACGTTATTAACTTTCCAATCTTTCGACCTTGATCATACCTGATGAACGTTATTAACTTTTCAATCTTTCGACCTTGCTCATACCTAATGAACTTTATTAACTTTCCAATCGTTTGACTTTGATCATACCTGATGAACTTTATTAACTTTCCAATCTTTCGACTTTGATCATACCTGATGAACGTTATTAACTTTCCAATCTTTCGACTTTGACCATACCTGATGAACGGTATTAACTTTCCAATCTTTCGACTTTGATCTTACCTGATGAACGTTATTACCTTTCCAATCTTTCGACTTTGATCATACCTGATGAACGTTACTAACTTTCCAATCTTTTGACTTTGATCATACCTGAAGAACGTTATTAACTTTCCAATCTTTCTACTTTGATCATACCTGATGAACGTTATTAACTTTCCAATCTTTCGACTTTCATGATACCTGATGAACGTTATTAACTTTCCAATCTTTCGACTTTGATCATACCTGATGAACGTTATTAACTTTCCAATCGTTTGACTTTGATCATACCTGATGAACGTTATTAACTTTCCAATCTTTCGACTTTGATCATACCTGATGAACTCTATTAGCTTTTCAATCTTTCGACTTTGATCATACCTGATGAACGTTAATAACGTTCCAATCTTTCGACTTTGATCATACCTGATGAACGTTATTAACTTTCCAATCTTTCGACTTTGATTATACCTGATGAACATTATTAACTTTCCAATCTTTCGACTTTGATCATAACTGATGAACGTTATTAACTTTCCAATCTTTCGACTTTGATCATACCTGATGAACGTTATTAACTTTCCAATCTTTCGACTTTCATCATACCTGCTGAACGTTATTAACTTTCCAATCTTTCGACTTTGATCATACCTGATGAACTTTATTAACTTTCCAATCGTTTGACTTTGATCATACCTGATGAACGTTATTAACTTTGCAATCTTTCGACTTTGATCATACCTGATGAACGTTATTAACTTTCCAATCTTTCGACTTTCATCATACCTGCTGAACGTTATTAACTTTCCAATCTTTCGACTTTGATCATACCTGATGAACTTTATTAACTTTCCAATCTTTCGACTTTGATCATACCTGATGAATGCTATTAACTTTCCAATCTTTCGACTTTGATCATACCTGATGAACGTTATTAACTTTCCAATCTTTCGACTTTGATCATACCTGATGAACGTTATTAACTTTCCAATCTTTCGACTTTGATCATACCTGATTAATGTTATTAACTTTCCAATCTTTCGACTTTGATCATACCTGATGAACGTTATTAACTTTCCAATCTTTCGACTTTGATCATACCTGATGAACGTTATTAACTTTCCAATCTTTCGACTTTGATCATACCTGATGAACGTTATTAACTTTCCAATCTTTCGACTTTGATCATACCTGATGAACGTTATTAACTTTCCAATCTTTTGACTTTGATCATACCTGATGAACGCTATTAACTTTCCAATCTATCGACTTTGATTATACCTGATGAACGTTATTAACTTTCCAATCTTTCGACTTTGATCATACCTGATGAACGTTATTATCTTTCCAATCTTTCGACTTTGATCATACCTGATGAATGTTATTAACTTTGAAATCTTTCAACATTGTTCGTACCTGATAAACGTGATTAACTTTCCAATCGTTTGACTTTAATCATACCTGATGAACGTTATTATCTTTCCAATCTTTCGAGTTTGACCATACCTGATGAACGGTATTAACTTTCCAATCTTTCGACTTTGATCATACCTGATGAACGTTATTAACTTTCCAATATTTCGACTTTGATCATACCAGATGAACGATATTAACTTTCCAATCGTTTGACTTTGATCATACCTGATGAACGTTATTAACTTTCCAATCTTTCGACTTTGATCATACCTGATGAACGTTATTAACTTTCCAATCTTTCGACCTTGATCATACCTGATGAACGTTATTAACTTTTCAATCTTTCGACCTTGCTCATACCTAATGAACTTTATTAACTTTCCAATCGTTTGACTTTGATCATACCTGATGAACTTTATTAACTTTCCAATCTTTCGACTTTGATCATACCTGATGAACGTTATTAACTTTCCAATCTTTCGACTTTGACCATACCTGATGAACGGTATTAACTTTCCAATCTTTCGACTTTGATCATACCTGATGAACGTTATTACCTTTCCAATCTTTCGACTTTGATCATACCTGATGAACGTTACTAACTTTCCAATCTTTTGACTTTGATCATACCTGATGAACGTTATTAACTTTCCAATCTTTCTACTTTGATCATACCTGATGAACGTTATTAACTTTCCAATCTTTCGACTTTCATGATACCTGATGAACGTTATTAACTTTCCAATCTTTCGACTTTGATCATACCTGATGAACGTTATTAACTTTCCAATCGTTTGACTTTGATCATACCTGATGAACGTTATTAACTTTCCAATCTTTCGACTTTGATCATACCTGATGAACTCTATTAGCTTTTCAATCTTTCGACTTTGATCATACCTGATGAACGTTAATAACGTTCCAATCTTTCGACTTTGATCATACCTGATGAACGTTATTAACTTTCCAATCTTTCGACTTTGATTATACCTGATGAACATTATTAACTTTCCAATCTTTCGACTTTGATCATAACTGATGAACGTTATTAACTTTCCAATCTTTCGACTTTGATCATACCTGATGAATGTTATTAACTTTCCATTCTTTCGACTTTGATCATACCTCATGAACGTTATTAACTTTCCAATCTTTCGACTTTGATCATACCTGATGAACGTGATTAACTTTCCAATCTTT
Organism: Bathymodiolus septemdierum; assembly: GCA_963383655.1. Classification (NCBI taxonomy): domain Eukaryota; kingdom Metazoa; phylum Mollusca; class Bivalvia; order Mytilida; family Modiolidae; genus Bathymodiolus; species Bathymodiolus septemdierum. The sequence continues at coordinate 43,021,329 of OY726530.1, read as the reverse complement.
CGACTTTGATCATACCTGATGAACGTTATTAACTTTCCAATCTTTCGACTTTGATCATACCTGATGAACGTTATTAACTTTCTAATCTTTCGACTTTGATGATACCTGATGAACGTTATTAACTTTCCAATCTTTCGACTTTGATCATACCTGATGAACTTTATTAACTTTCCAATCTTTCGACTTTGACCATACCTGATGAACGTTATTAACTTTCCAATCTTTCGACTTTGATCATACCTGATGAACGTTATTAACTTTCCAATCTTTCGACTTTGATCATACCTGATGAACTCTATTAACTTTCCAATCTTTCGACTTTGATCATACCTGATGAACGTTATTAACTTTCCAATCTTTCGACTGTGATCATACCTGATGAACGTTATTAACTTTCTAATCTTTCGAGTTTTACCATACCTGATGAACGTTATTAACTTTCCAATCTTTCGACTTTGATCATACCTGATGAACGTTATTAACTTTCCAATCTTTCGACTTTGATCATACCTGATGAAAGTTATTAACTTTCCAATCGTTTGACTTTGATCATACCTGATGAACGTTATTAACTTTCCAATCTTTCGACTTTGATCATACCTGATGAACTTTATTAACTTTCCAATCTTTCGACTTTGATTATACCTGATGAACGTTATTAACTTTCCAATCTTTCGACTTTGATCATACCTGACGAACGTTATTAACTTACCAATCTTTCGACTTTGATCATATCTGATGAACGTTATTAACTTTCCAATCGTTTGACTTTGATCATACCTGATGAACGTTATTAACTTTCCAATCTTTCGACTTTGATCATACCTGATGAACGTTATTAACTTTCCAATCTTTCGACTTTGATCATACCTGATGAACGTTATTAACTTTCCAATCGTTTGACTTTGATCATACCTGATGAACGTTATTAACTTTCCAATCTTTCGACTTTGATCATACCTGATGAACTTTATTAACTTTCCAATCTTTCGACCTTGATCATACCTGATGAACGTTATTAACTTTCCAATCGTTTGACTTTGATCATACCGGATGAACTTTATTAACTTTCCAATCTTTCGACTTTGATCATACCTGATGAACGTTATTAACTTTCCATTCTTTCGACTTTGACCATACTTGATGAAAGGTATTAACTTTCCAATTTTCGACTTTGATCATACCTGACGAACGTTATTACCTTTCCAATCTTTCGACTTTGATCATACCTGATGAATGTTATTAACTTTCCAATCTTTCGACTTTGATCGTACCTGATGAACGTTATTAACTTTCCAATCTTTCGACTTTGATCATACCTGATGAACGTTATTAACTTTCCAATCTTTCGACTTTGATCATATCTGATGAACGTTATTAATTTTCCAATCTTTCGACTTTGATCATACCTGATGAACTTTATTAACTTTCCAATCGTTTGACTTTGATCATACCTGATGAACTTTATTAACTTTCCAATCTTTCGACTTTGATCATACCTGATGAATGTTATTAACTTTCCAATCTTTCGACTTTGATCATACCTGATGAACGTTATTAACTTTTCAATCTTTCGACTTTCATCATACCTGATGAACGTTATTAACTTTCCAATCTTTCGACTTTGATCATACCTGATGAACTTTATTAACTTTCCAATCGTTTGACTTTGATCATACCTGATGAACGTTATTAACTTTCCAATCTTTCGACTTTGATCATACCTGATGAACGTTATTAACTTTCCAATCTTTCGACATTGATCATACCTAATGAAAGTTATTATCTTTCCAATCTTTCCACTTTGATCATACCTGATGAATTTTATTAACTTTGCAATCTTTTGACATTGATCGTACCTGATAAACGTCATTAACTTTCCAATCGTTTGACTTTAATCATACCTGATGAACGTTATTATCTTTCCAATCTTTCGAGTTTGACCATACCTGATGAACGGTATTAACTTTCCAATCTTTCGACTTTGATCATACCTGATGAACGTTATTAACTTTCCAATCTTTCGACTTTGATCATACCTGATGAACGTTATTAACTTTCCAATCTTTCGACTTTGATCATACCTGATGAACGTTATTAACTTTCCAATCTTTCGACTTTGATCATACCTGATGAACGTTATTAACTTTCCAATCTTTCGACTTTGATCATACCTGATGAACGCTATTAACTTTTCAATCTATCGACTTTGATTATACCTGATGAACGTTATTAACTTTCCAATCTTTCGACTTTGATCATACCTAATGAACGTTATTATCTTTCCAATCTTTCGACTTTGATCATACCTGATGAATGTTATTAACTTTGCAATCTTTTGACATTGATCGTACCTGATAAACGTCATTAACTTTCCAATCTTTCGACTTTGATCATACCTGATGAACGTTATTAACTTTCCAATCTTTCGACTGTGATCATACCTGATGAACGTTATTAACTTTCTAATCTTTCGAGTTTTACCATACCTGATGAACGTTATTAACTTTCCAATCTTTCGACTTTGATCATACCTGATGAACGTTATTAACTTTCCAATCTTTCGACTTTGATCATACCTGATGAAAGTTATTAACTTTCCAATCGTTTGACTTTGATCATACCTGATGAACGTTATTAACTTTCCAATCTTTCGACTTTGATCATACCTGATGAACTTTATTAACTTTCCAATCTTTCGACTTTGATTATACCTGATGAACGTTATTAACTTTCCAATCTTTCGACTTTGATCATACCTGACGAACGTTATTAACTTACCAATCTTTCGACTTTGATCATATCTGATGAACGTTATTAACTTTCCAATCGTTTGACTTTGATCATACCTAATGAACGTTATTAACTTTCCAATCTTTCGACTTTGATCATACCTGATGAACGTTATTAACTTACCAATCTTTCGACTTTGATCATACCTGATGAACGTTATTAACTTTCCAATCGTTTGACTTTGATCATACCTGATGAATGTTATTAACTTTCCAATCTTTCGACTTTGATCATACCTGATGAACGTTATTAACTTTCCAATCTTTCGACCTTGATCATACCTGATGAACGTTATTAACTTTCCAATCGTTTGACTTTGATCATACCTGATGAACTTTATTAACTTTCCAATCTTTCGACTTTGATCATACCTGATGAACGTTATTAAATTTCCAATCTTTCGACTTTGACCATACTTGATGAACGGTATTAACTTTCCAATCTTTCGACTTTGATCATACCTGACGAACGTTATTACCTTTCCAATGTTTCGACTTTTATCATACCTGATGAACTCTATTAACTTTCCAATCTTTCGACTTTGATCATACCTGATGAATGTTATTAACTTTCCAATCTTTCGACTTTGATCGTACCTGATGAACGTTATTAACTTTCCAATCTTTCGACTTTGATCATACCTGATGAACGTTATTAACTTTCCAATCTTTCGACTTTGATCATATCTGATGAACGTTATTAACTTTCCAATCTTTCGACTTTGATCATACCTGATGAACTTTATTAACTTTCCAATCGTTTGACTTTGATCATACCTGATGAACTTTATTAACTTTCCAATCTTTCGACTTTGATCATACCTGATGAATGTTATTAACTTTCCAATCTTTCGACTTTGATCATACCTGATGAACGTTATTAACTTTTCAATCTTTCGACTTTCATCATACCTGATGAACGTTATTAACTTTCCAATCTTTCGACTTTGATCATACCTGATGAACGTTATTAACTTTCCAATCGTTTGACTTTGATCATACCTGATGAACGTTATTAACTTTCCAATCTTTCGACTTTGATCATACCTGATGAACGTTATTAACATTCCAATCTTTCGACATTGATCATACCTAATGAACGTTATTATCTTTCCAATCTTTCCACTTTGATCATACCTGATGAATTTTATTAACTTTGCAATCTTTTGACATTGATCGTACCTGATAAACGTCATTAACTTTCCAATCGTTTGACTTTAATCATACCTGATGAACGTTATTATCTTTCCAATCTTTCGAGTTTGACCATACCTGATGAACGGTATTAACTTTCCAATCTTTCGACTTTGATGATACCTGATGAACGTTATTAACTTTCCAATCTTTCGACTTTGATCATACCTGATGAACGTTATTAACTTTCCAATCTTTCGACTTTGATCATACCTAATGAACGTTATTATCTTTCCAATCTTTCGACTTTGATCATACCTGATGAATGTTATTAACTTTGCAATCTTTTGACATTGATCGTACCTGATAAACGTCATTAACTTTCCAATCGTTTGACTTTAATCATACCTGATAAACGTTATTATCTTTCCAATCTTTCGACTTTGATCATACCTGATGAACGTTATTACCTTTTCAATCTTTCGACTTTGATCATACCTGATGAACGTTATTAAATTTCCAATCTTTCGACTTTGATCATACCTGATGAACTCTATTAACTTTCCAATCTTTCGACTTTGATCATACCTGATGAACGTTATTAACTTTCCAATCTTTCGACTTTGATCATACCTGATGAATGTTATTAACTTTCCAATCTTTCGACTTTGATCGTACTGATGAACGTTATTTACTTTCCAATCTTTCGACTTTGATCATACCTGATGAACGTTATTAACTTTCCAATCTTTCGACTTTGATCATACCTGATGAACGTTATTAACTTTCCAATCTTTCTACTTTGATCATACCTGATGAACGTTATTAACTTTCCAATCTTTCGACTTTGATCATACCTGATGAACGTTATTAACTTTCCAATCTTTCGACTTTGATCATACCTGATGAACTGTATTAACTTTCCAATCTTTCGACTTTGATTATACCTGATGAACGTTATTAACTTTCCAATCTTTCGACTTTGAATATACCTGATGAACTATATTAACTTTCCAATCGTTTGACTTTGATCATACCTGATGCACGTTATTAACTTTCCAATCTTTCGACTTTGATCATACCTGATGAACGTTATTAACTTTCCAATCTTTCGACTTTGATCATACCTGATGAACGTTATTAACTTTTCAATCGTTTGACTTTGATCATACCTGATGAACGTTATTAACTTTCAAATCTTTCGACTTTGATCATACCTGATGAACGTTATTAACTTTCCAATCTTTCGACTTTGATAATACCTGATGAACTTTATTAACTTTCCAATCTTTCGACTTTGATCATACCTGATGAACTTTATTAACTTTCCAATCTTTCGACTTTGATCATACCTGATGAACGTTATTAACTTTCCAATCTTTCGACTTTGATCATACCTGATGAATGTTATTAACTTTCCAATCTTTCGACTTTTATCATACCTGATGAACGTTATTAACTTTCCAATCTTTCGACTTTGGTCATACCTGATGAACTTTATTAACTTTCCAATCGTTTGACTTTGATCATACCTGATGAACTTTATTAACTTTCCAATCTTTCGACTTTGATCATACCTGATGAACGGTATTAACTTTCCAATCTTTCGACTTTGATGATACCTGATGAATGTTATTAACTTTCCAATCTTTCGACTTTGATCATACCTGATGAACTTTATTAACTATCCAATCTTTCGACTTTGATCATACCTGATGAACGTTATTAACTTTCCAATCTTTCGAATTTGATCATACCTGATGAACGTTATTAACTTTTCAATCTTTCGACTTTGATCATACCTGAGGAACTTTATTAACTTTCCAATCTTTCGACGTTGATCATACCTGATGAACGTTATTAACTTTCCAATCTTTCGACTTTGATCATACCTGATGAACGTTATTAACTTTCCAATCTTTCGACTTTGATCATACCTGATGAATGTTATTAACTTTCCAATCTTTCGACTTTGATCATACCTGATGAACGTTATTAACTTTCCAATCTTTCGACTTTGATGATACCTGATGAACGTTATTAACTTTCCAATCTTTCGACCTTCATCACACCTGATGAACTTTATTAACTTTCCAATCGTTTGACTTTGATCATACCTGATGAACTTTATTAACTTTCCAATCTTTCGACTTTGATCATACCTGATGAACGTTATTAACTTTCCAATATTTCGACTTTGACCATACCTGATGAACGTTATTAACTTTCCAATCTTTCGACTTTGATCATACCTGATGAACGTTATTACCTTTCCAATCTTTCGACTTTGATCATACCTGATGAACTCTATTAACTTTCCAATCTTTCCACTTTGATCATACCTGATGAACGTTATTAACTTTCCAATCTTTCGACTTTGATCATACCTGATGAATGCTATTAACTTTCCAATCTTTCGACTTTGATCGTACCTGATGAACGTTATTAACTTTCCAATCTTTCGACTTTGATCATACCTGATGAACGTTATTAACTTTCCAATCTTTCGACTTTGATCATACCTGATGAATGTTATTAACTTTCCAATCTTTCGACTTTGATCATACCTGATGAACGTTATTAACTTTCCAATCTTTCGACTTTGGTCATACCTGATGAACTTTATTAACTTTCCAATCGTTTGACTTTGATCATACCTGATGAACTTTATTAACTTTCCAATCTTTCGACTTTGATCATACCTGATGAACGTTATTAACTTTCCAATCTTTCGACTTTGATGATACCTGATGAATGTTATTAACTTTCCAATCTTTCGACTTTGATCATACCTGATGAACTTTATTAACTATCCAATCTTTCGACTTTGATCATACCTGATGAACGTTATTAACTTTCCAATCTTTCGAATTTGAATATACCTGATGAACTTTATTAACTTTCCAGTCGTTTGACTCTGATCATACCTGATGAACGTTATTAACTTTCCAATCTTTCGACTTTGATCATACCTGATGAACGTTATTAACTTTCCAATCTTTCGACTTTTATCATACCTGATGAACGTTATTAACTTTCCAATCTTTCGAATTTGATCATACCTAATGAACGTTATTAAATTTTCAATCTTTCGACTTTGATCATACCTGAGGAACTTTATTAACTTTCCAATCTTTCGACGTTGATCATACCTGATGAACGTTATTAACTTTCCAATCTTTCGACTTTGATCATACCTGATGAACTTTATTAACTTTCCAATCTTTCGACTTTGATCATACCTAATGAACGTTATTAACTTTCCAATCTTTCGACTTTGACCATACCTGATGAACGTTATTAACTTTCCAATCTTTCGACTTTGATCATACCTGATGAACGTTATTACCTTTCCAATCTTTCGACTTTGATCATACCTGATGAACTCTATTAACTTTCCAATCTTTCCACTTTGATCATACCTGATCAACGTTATTAACTTTCCAATCTTTCGACTTTGATCATACCTGATGAATGTTATTAACTTTCCAATCTTTCGACTTTGATCATACCTGATGAACGTTATTAACTTTCCAATCTTTCGACTTTGATCATACCTGATGAACGTTATTAACTTTCCAATCTTTCGACCTTGATCATACCTGATGAACTTTATTAACTTTCCAATCTTTCGACTTTGATCATACCTGATGAACGTTATTAACTTTCCAATCTTTCGACTTTGATCATACCTAATGAACGTTATTAACTTTCCAATCTTTCGACTTTGACCATACCTGATGAACGTTATTAACTTTCCAATCTTTCGACTTTGATCATACCTGATGAACGTTATTACCTTTCCAATCTTTCGACTTTGATCATACCTGATGAACTCTATTAACTTTCCAATCTTTCCACTTTGATCATACCTGATCAACGTTATTAACTTTCCAATCTTTCGACTTTGATCATACCTGATGAATGTTATTAACTTTCCAATCTTTCGACTTTGATCGTAACTGATGAACGTTATTAACTTTCCAATCTTTCGACTTTAATCATACCTGATGAACGTTATTAACTTTCCAATCTTTCTACTTTGATCATACCTGATGAACGTTATTAACTTTCCAATCTTTCGACTTTGATCATACCTGATGAACGTTATTAACTTTCCAATCTTTCGACTTTGATCATACCTGATGAACTTTATTAACTTTCCAATCTTTCGACTTTGATTATACCTGATGAACGTTATTAACTTTCCAATCTTTCGACTTTGAATATACCTGATGAACTTTATTAACTTTCCAATCTTTCGACTTTGATCATACCTGATGAACGTTATTAACTTTCCAATCTTTCGACTTTGATCATACCTGATGAACGTTATTAACTTTCCAATCTTTCGACTTTGATCATACCTGATGAACGTTATTAACTTTCCAATCGTTTGACTTTGATCATACCTGATGAAAGTTATTAACTTTTTAATCTTTCGACTTTGATCATACCTGATGAACGTTATTAACTTTCCAATCTTTCGACTTTGATCATACCTGATGAACTTTATTAACTTTCCAATCGTTTGACTTTGATCATACATGATGAACTTTATTAACTTTCCAATCTTTCGACTTTGATCATACCTGATGAATGTTATTAACTTTCCAATCTTTCGACTTTGATCATACCTGATGAACGTTATTAACTTTCCAATCTTTCGACTTTGATCATACCTGATGAATGTTATTAACTTTCCAATCTTTCGACTTTGATCATACCTGATGAACGTTATTAACTTTCCAATCTTTCGACTTTCATCATACCTGATGAACGTTATTAACTTTCCAATCTTTCGACTTTGATCATACCTGATGAACTTTATTAACTTTCCAATCTTTCTACTTTGATCATACCTGATGAACGTTATTAACTTTCCAATCTTTCGACTTTGATCATACCTGATGAACGTTATTAACTTTCCAATCTTTCGACTTTGATCATACCTGATGAACGCTATTAACTTTTCAATCTATCGACTTTGATTATACCCGATGAACGTTATTAACTTTCCAACCTTTCGACTTTGATCATACCTGATGAACGTTATTATCTTTCCGATCTTTCGAGCTTGACCATACCTGATGAACGGTATTAACTTTCCAATCTTTCGACTTTGATCATACCTGATGAACGTTATTAACTTTCCAATCTTTCGACTTTGATCATACCTGATGAACGTTATTAACTTTCCAATCTTTCGACCTTGATCATACCTGATGAACGTTATTAACTTTCCAATCTTTCGACCTTGATCATACCTGATGAACTTTATTAACTTTCCAATCTTTCGACTTTGATCATACCTGATGAACTTTATTAACTTTCCAATCTTTCGACGTTGATCATACCTGATGAACTTTATTAACTTTCCAATCTTTCGACTTTGACCATACCTGATGAACGGTATTAACTTTCCAATCTTTCGACTTTGATCATACCTGATGAACGTTATTACCTTTCCAATCTTTCGACTTTGATCATACCTAATGAACTCTATTAACTTTCCAATCTTTTCACTTTGATCATACCTGATGAACGCTATTAACTTTCCAATCTTTCGACTTTGATCATACCTGATGAATGTTATTAACTTTCCAATCTTTCGACTTTGATCATACCTGATGAACGTTATTAACTTTCCAATCTTTCGACTTTGATCATACCTGATGAACTCTATTAACTTTCCAATCTTTCCACTTTGATCATACCTGATGAACGTTATTAACTTTCCAATCTTTCGACTTTGATCATACCTGATGAACGTTATTAATTTTCCAATCTTTCGACTTTGATCATACCTAATGAACGTTATTAACTTTCCAATCTTTCGACTTTGATCATACCTGATGAACGTTATTAACTGTCCAATCTTTCGACTTTGATCATACCTGATGAACGTTATTAACTTTCCAATCTTTCGACTTTGATCATACCTGATGAACTTTATTAACTTTCCAATCTTTCGACTTTGATTATACCTGATGAACGTTATTAACTTTCCAATCTTTCGACTTTGAATATACCTGATGAACTTTATTAACTTTCCAATCGTTTGACTTTGATCATACCTGATGAATGTTATTAACTTTCCAATCTTTCGACTTTGATCATACCTGATGAACATTATTAACTTTCCAATCTTTCGACTTTGATCATACCTGATGAACGTTATTAATTTTCCAATCGTTTGACTTTGATCATACCCGATGAAAGTTATTAACTTTCCAATCTTTCGACTTTGATCATACCTGATGAACGTTATTAACTTTCCAATCTTTCGACTTTGATCATACCTGATGAACTTTATTAACTTTCCAATCGTTTGACTTTGATCATACCTGATGAACTTTATTAACTTTCCAATCTTTCGACTTTGATCATACCTGATGAACGTTATTAACTTTCCAATCTTTCGACTTTGATCATACCTGATGAATGTTATTAACTTTCCAATCTTTCGACTTTGATCATACCTGATGAACGTTATTAACTTTCCAATCTTTCGACTTTGATCATACCTGATGAACGTTATTAACTTTCCAATCTTTCGACTTTGATCATACCTGATGAACTTTATTAACTTTCCAATCGTTTGACTTTGATCATACCTGATGAACTTTATTAACTTTCCAATCTTTCAACTTTGATCATACCTGATGAACGTTATTAACTTTCCAATCTTTCGACTTTGATCATACCTGATGAATGTTATTAACTTTCCAATCTTTCGACTTTGATCATACCTGATGAACGTTATTAACTTTCCAATCTTTCGACTTTGATCATACCTGATGAACGTTATTAACTTTCCAATCTTTCGACTTTGATCATACCTGATGAATGTTATTAAATTACTAATCTTTCGACTTTGATCATACCTGATGAACGTTATTAACTTTCCAATCTTTCGACTTTGATCATACCTGATGAACGTTATTAACTTTCCAATCTTTCGACTTTGATCATACCTGATGAACGTTATTAACTTTCCAATCTTTCGACTTTGATCATACCTGATGAACGTTATTAACTTTCCAATCTTTCGACTTTGATCATACCTGATGAACGCTATTAACTTTTCAATCTATCGACTTTGATTATACCCGATGAACGTTATTAACTTTCCAATCTTTCGACTTTGATCATACCTAATGAACGTTATTATCTTTCCAATCTTTCGACTTTGATCATACCTGATGAATGTTATTAACTTTCCAATCTTTTGACATTGATCGTACCTGATAAACGTCATTAACTTTCCAATCGTTTGACTTTAATCATACCTGATGAACGTTATTATCTTTCCAATCTTTCGAGTTTGACCATACCTGATGAACGGTATTAACTTTCCAATCTTTCGACTTTGATCATACCTGATGAACGTTATTAACTTTCCAATATTTCGACTTTGATCATACCTGATGAACGTTATTAACTTTCCAATCTTTCGACTTTGATCATACCTGATGAACTTTATTAACTTTCCAATCTTTCGACTTTGATTATACCTGATGAACGTTATTAACTTTCCAATCTTTCGACTTTGAATATACCTGATGAACTTTATTAACTTTCCAATCGTTTGACTTTGATCATACCTGATGAATGTTATTAACTTTCCAATCTTTCGACTTTGATCATACCTGATGAACATTATTAACTTTCCAATCTTTCGACTTTGATCATACCTGATGAACGTTATTAATTTTCCAATCGTTTGACTTTGATCATACCCGATGAAAGTTATTAACTTTCCAATCTTTCGACTTTGATCATACCTGATGAACGTTATTAACTTTCCAATCTTTCGACTTTGATCATACCTGATGAACTTTATTAACTTTCCAATCGTTTGACTTTGATCATACCTGATGAACTTTATTAACTTTCCAATCTTTCGACTTTGATCATACCTGATGAACGTTATTAACTTTCCAATCTTTCGACTTTGATCATACCTGATGAATGTTATTAACTTTCCAATCTTTCGACTTTGATCATACCTGATGAACGTTATTAACTTTCCAATCTTTCGACTTTGATCATACCTGATGAACGTTATTAACTTTCCAATCTTTCGACTTTGATCATACCTGATGAACTTTATTAACTTTCCAATCGTTTGACTTTGATCATACCTGATGAACTTTATTAACTTTCCAATCTTTCAACTTTGATCATACCTGATGAACGTTATTAACTTTCCAATCTTTCGACTTTGATCATACCTGATGAATGTTATTAACTTTCCAATCTTTCGACTTTGATCATACCTGATGAACGTTATTAACTTTCCAATCTTTCGACTTTGATCATACCTGATGAACGTTATTAACTTTCCAATCTTTCGACTTTGATCATACCTGATGAATGTTATTAAATTACTAATCTTTCGACTTTGATCATACCTGATGAACGTTATTAACTTTCCAATCTTTCGACTTTGATCATACCTGATGAACGTTATTAACTTTCCAATCTTTCGACTTTGATCATACCTGATGAACGTTATTAACTTTCCAATCTTTCGACTTTGATCATACCTGATGAACGTTATTAACTTTCCAATCTTTCGACTTTGATCATACCTGATGAACGCTATTAACTTTTCAATCTATCGACTTTGATTATACCCGATGAACGTTATTAACTTTCCAATCTTTCGACTTTGATCATACCTAATGAACGTTATTATCTTTCCAATCTTTCGACTTTGATCATACCTGATGAATGTTATTAATTTTCCAATCTTTTGACATTGATCGTACCTGATAAACGTCATTAACTTTCCAATCGTTTGACTTTAATCATACCTGATGAACGTTATTATCTTTCCAATCTTTCGAGTTTGACCATACCTGATGAACGGTATTAACTTTCCAATCTTTCGACTTTGATCATACCTGATGAACGTTATTAACTTTCCAATATTTCGACTTTGATCATACCTGATGAACGTTATTAACTTTCCAATCTTTCGACTTTGATCATACCTGATGAACGTTATTAACTTTCCAATCTTTCGACCTTGATCATACCTGATGAACGTTATTAACTTTCCAATCTTTCGACCTTGATCATACCTGATGAACTTTATTAACTTTCCAATCGTTTGACTTTGATCATACCTGATGAACTTTATTAACTTTCCAATCTTTCGACTTTGATCATACCTGATGAACGCTATTAACTTTCCAATCTTTCGACTTTGACCATACCTGATGAACGGTATTAACTTTCCAATCTTTCGACTTTGATCATACCTGATGAACGTTATTACTTTTCCAATCTTTCGACTTTGATCATACCTGATGAACGTTATTAACTTTCCAATCTTTTGACTTTGATCATACCTGATGAACTCTATTAACTTACCAATCTTTCGACTTTGATCATACCTGATGAACGTTATTAACTTTCCAATCTTTCGACTTTGATCATACCTGATGAATGTTATTAACTTTCCAATCTTTCGACTTTGATCGTACCTGATGAACGTTATTAACTTTCCAATCTTTCGACTTTGATCATACCTGATGAACGTTATTTACTTTCCAATCTTTCGACTTTGATCAAACCTGATGAACGTTATTAACTTTCCAATCTTTCTACTTTGATCATACCTGATGAACGTTATTAACTTTCCAATCTTTCGACTTTGATCATACCTGATGAACGTTATTAACTTTCTAATCTTTCTACTTTGATCATACCTGATGAACGTTATTAACTTTCCAATCTTTCGACTTTGATCATACCTGATGAACGTTATTAACTTTCCAATCTTTCGACCTTGATCATACCTGATGAACTTTATTAACTTTCCAATCGTTTGACTTTGATCATACCTGATGAACTTTATTAACTTTCCAATCTTTCGACTTTGATCATACCTGATGAACGCTATTAACTTTCCAATCTTTCGACTTTGACCATACCTGATGAACGGTATTAACTTTCCAATCTTTCGACTTTGATCATACCTGATGAACGTTATTACTTTTCCAATCTTTCGACTTTGATCATACCTGATGAACGTTATGAACTTTCCAATCTTTTGACTTTGATCATACCTGATGAACTCTATTAACTTACCAATCTTTCGACTTTGATCATACCTGATGAACGTTATTAACTTTCCAATCTTTCGACTTTGATCATACCTGATGAACGTTATTAACTTTCCAATCTTTCGACTTTGATCATACCTGATGAACGTTATTAACTTTCCAATCTTTCGACTTTGATCATACCTGATGAACTTTATTAACTTTCCAATCGTTTGACTTTGATCATACCTGATGAACTTTATTAACTTTCCAATCTTTCGACTTTGATCATACCTGATGAACGTTATTAACTTTCCAATCTTTCGACTTTGATCATACCTGATGAACGTTATTAACTTTCCAATCTTTCGACTTTGATCATACCTGATGAACGCTATTAACTTTTCAATCTATCGACTTTGATTATACCCGATGAACGTTATTAACTTTCCAACCTTTCGACTTTGATCATACCTAATGAACGTTATTATCTTTCCAATCTTTTGACATTCATCGTACCTGATAAACGTCATTAACTTTCCAATCGTTTGACTTTAATCATACCTGATGAACGTTATTATCTTTCCGATCTTTCGAGCTTGACCATACCTGATGAACGGTATTAACTTTCCAATCTTTCGACTTTGATCATACCTGATGAACGTTATTAACTTTCCAATCTTTCGACGTTGATCATACCTGATGAACGTTATTAACTTTCCAATCTTTCGACCTTGATCATACCTGATGAACGTTATTAACTTTCCAATCTTTCGACCTTGATCATACCTGATGAACTTTATTAACTTTCCAATCGTTTGACATTGATCATACCTGATGAACTTTATTAACTTTCCAATCTTTCGACGTTGATCATACCTGATGAGCTTTATTAACTTTCCAATCGTTTGACTTTGATCATACCTGATGAGAACTTTATTAACTTTCCAATCTTTCGACTTTGATCATACCTGATGAACGTTATTAACTTTCCAATCTTTCGACTTTGACCATACCTGATGAACGGTATTAACTTTCCAATCTTTCGACTTTGATCATACCTGATGAACGTTATTACCTTTCCAATCTTTCGACTTTGATCATACCTGATGAACTCTATTAACTTTCCAATCTTTTCACTTTGATCATACCTGATGAACGCTATTAACTTTCCAATCTTTCGACTTTGATCATACCTGATGAATCTTATTAACTTTCCAATCTTTCGACTTTGATCATACCTGATGAACGTTATTAACTTTCCAATCTTTCGACTTTGATCATACCTGATGAACTCTATTAACTTTCCAATCTTTCCACTTTGATCATACCTGATGAACGTTATTAACTTTCCAATCTTTCGACTTTGATCATACCTGATGAATGTTATTAACTTTCCAATCGTTCGACTTTGATCGTACCTGATGAACGTTATTAACTTTCCAATCTTTCGAATTTGATCATACCTGATGAACGTTATTAACTTTCCAATCTTTCGACTTTGATCATACCTGATGAACGTTATTAACTTTCCAATCTTTCGACTTTGATCATACCTGATGAACGTTATTAACTTTCCAATCTTTAGACTTTGATCATACCTGATGAACTTTATTAACTTTCCAATCTTTCGACTTTGATTATACCTGATGAACGTTATTAACTTTCCAATCTTTCGACTTTGAATATACCTGATGAACTTTATTAACTTTCCAATCGTTTGACTTTGATCATACCTGATGAATGTTATTAACTTTCCAATCTTTCGACTTTGATCATACCTGATGAACATTATTAACTTTCTAATCTTTCGACTTTGATCATATCTGATGAACGTTATTAACTTTCCAATCGTTTGACTTTGATCATACCTGATGAAAGTTATTAACTTTCCAATCTTTCGACTTTGATCATACCTGATGAACGTTATTAACTTTCCAATCTTTCGACTTTGATCATACCTGATGAACTTTATTAACTTTCCAATCGTTTGACTTTGATCATACCTGATGAACTTTATTAACTTTCCAATCTTTCGACTTTGATCATACCTGATGAACGTTATTAACTTTCCAATCTTTCGACTTTGATCATACCTGATGAATGTTATTAACTTTCCAATCTTTCGACTTTGATCATACCTGATGAACGTTATTAACTTTCCAATCTTTCGACTTTCATCATACCTGATGAACGTTATTAACTTTCCAATCTTTCGAATTTGATCATACCTGATGAACTTTATTAACTTTCTAATCGTTTGACTTTGATCATACCTGATGAACTTTATTAACTTTCCAATCTTTCGACTTTGATCATACCTGATGAACGTTATTAACTTTCCAATCTTTCGACTTTGATCATACCTGATGAATGTTATTAACTTTCCAATCTTTCGACTTTGATCATACCTGATGAACGTTATTAACTTTCCAATCTTTCGACTTTGATCATACCTGATGAACGTTATTAACTTTCCAATCTTTCGACTTTGATCATACCTGATGAATGTTATTAAATTACTAATCTTTCGACTTTGATCATACCTGATGAACGTTATTAACTTTCCAATCTTTCGACTTTGATCATACCTGATGAACGTTATTAACTTTCCAATCTTTCGACTTTGATCATACCTGATGAACGTTATTAACTTTCCAATCTTTCGACTTTGATCATACCTGATGAACGCTATTAACTTTTCAATCTATCGACTTTGATCATACCCGATGAACGTTATTAACTTTCCAATCTTTCGACTTTGATCATACCTAATGAACGTTATTATCTTTCCAATCTTTCGACTTTGATCATACCTGATGAATGTTATTAACTTTGCAATCTTTTGACATTGATCGTACCTGATAAACGTCATTAACTTTCCAATCGTTTGACTTTAATCATACCTGATGAACGTTATTATCTTTCCAATCTTTCGAGTTTGACCATACCTGATGAACGGTATTAACTTTCCAATCTTTCGACTTTGATCATACCTGATGAACGTTATTAACTTTCCAATATTTCGACTTTGATCATACCTGATGAACGTTATTAACTTTCCAATCTTTCGACTTTGATCATACTTGATGAACGTTATTAACTTTCCAATCTTTCGACCTTGATCATACCTGATGAACGTTATTAACTTTCCAATCTTTCGACCTTGATCATACCTGATGAACTTTATTAACTTTCCAATCGTTTGACTTTGATCATATCTGATGAACTTTATTAACTTTCCAATCTTTCGACTTTGATCATACCTGATGAACGCTATTAACTTTCCAATCTTTTGACTTTGACCATACCTGATGAACGGTATTAACTTTCCAATCTTTCGACTTTGATCATACCTGATGAACGTTATTACTTTTCCAATCTTTCGACTTTGATCATACCTGATGAACGTTATTAACTTTCCAATCTTTTGACTTTGATCATACCTGATGAACTCTATTAACTTACCAATCTTTCGACTTTGATCATACCTGATGAACGTTATTAACTTTCCAATCTTTCGACTTTGATCATACCTGATGAATGTTATTAACTTTCCAATCTTTCGACTTTGATCATACCTGATGAACGTTATTAACTTTCCAATCTTTCGACTTTGATCATACCTGATGAACGTTATTAACTTTCCAATCTTTCGACTTTGATCAAACCTGATGAACGTTATTAACTTTCCAATCTTTCTACTTTGATCATACCTGATGAACGTTATTAACTTTCCAATCTTTCGACTTTGATCATACCTGATGAACGTTATTAGCTTTCTAATCTTTCGACTTTGATCATACCTGATGAACGTTATTAACTTTCCAATCTTTCGACTTTGATCATACCTGATGAACGTTATTAACTTTCCAATCTTTCGACTTTGATCATACCTGATGAACGTTATTAACTTTCCAATCTTTCGACTTTGATCATACCTGATGAACTTTATTAACTTTCCAATCTTTCGACTTTGATTATTCCTGATGAACGTTATTAACTTTCCAATCTTTCGACTTTCATCATACCTGATGAACGTTATTAACTTTCCAATCTTTCGACTTTGATCATACCTGATGAACGTTATTAACTTTCCAATCTTTCGACTTTGATCATACCTGATGAATCTTATTAACTTTCCAATCTTTCGACTTTGATCATACCTGATGAACGTTATTAACTTTCCAATCTTTCGACTTTGATCATACCTGATGAACTCTATTAACTTTCCAATCTTTCCACTTTGATCATACCTGATGAACGTTATTAACTTTCCAATCTTTCGACTTTGATCATACCTGATGAATGTTATTAACTTTCCAATCGTTCGACTTTGATCGTACCTGATGAACGTTATTAACTTTCCAATCTTTCGAATTTGATCATACCTGATGAACGTTATTAACTTTCCAATCTTTCGACTTTGATCATACCTGATGAACGTTATTAACTTTCCAATCTTTCGACTTTGATCATACCTGATGAACGTTATTAACTTTCCAATCTTTAGACTTTGATCATACCTGATGAACTTTATTAACTTTCCAATCTTTCGACTTTGATTATACCTGATGAACGTTATTAACTTTCCAATCTTTCGACTTTGAATATACCTGATGAACTTTATTAACTTTCCAATCGTTTGACTTTGATCATACCTGATGAATGTTATTAACTTTCCAATCTTTCGACTTTGATCATACCTGATGAACATTATTAACTTTCTAATCTTTCGACTTTGATCATATCTGATGAACGTTATTAACTTTCCAATCGTTTGACTTTGATCATACCTGATGAAAGTTATTAACTTTCCAATCTTTCGACTTTGATCATACCTGATGAACGTTATTAACTTTCCAATCTTTCGACTTTGATCATACCTGATGAACTTTATTAACTTTCCAATCGTTTGACTTTGATCATACCTGATGAACTTTATTAACTTTCCAATCTTTCGACTTTGATCATACCTGATGAACGTTATTAACTTTCCAATCTTTCGACTTTGATCATACCTGATGAATGTTATTAACTTTCGAATCTTTCGACTTTGATCATACCTGATGAACGTTATTAACTTTCCAATCTTTCGACTTTCATCATACCTGATGAACGTTATTAACTTTCCAATCTTTCGACTTTGATCATACCTGATGAACTTTATTAACTTTCTAATCGTTTGACTTTGATCATACCTGATGAACTTTATTAACTTTCCAATCTTTCGACTTTGATTATACCTGATGAACGTTATTAACTTTCCAATCTTTCGACTTTGATCATACCTGATGAATGTTATTAACTTTCCAATCTTTCGACTTTGATCATACCTGATGAACGTTATTAACTTTCCAATCTTTCGACTTTGATCATACCTGATGAACGTTATTAACTTTCCAATCTTTCGACTTTGATCATACCTGATGAATGTTATTAAATTACTAATCTTTCGACTTTGATCATACCTGATGAACGTTATTAACTTTCCAATCTTTCGACTTTGATCATACCTGATGAACGTTATTAACTTTCCAATCTTTCGACTTTGATCATACCTGATGAACGTTATTAACTTTCCAATCTTTCGACTTTGATCATACCTGATGAACGCTATTAACTTTTCAATCTATCGACTTTGATCATACCCGATGAACGTTATTAACTTTCCAATCTTTCGACTTTGATCATACCTAATGAACGTTATTATCTTTCCAATCTTTCGACTTTGATCATACCTGATGAATGTTATTAACTTTGCAATCTTTTGACATTGATCGTACCTGATAAACGTCATTAACTTTCCAATCGTTTGACTTTAATCATACCTGATGAACGTTATTATCTTTCCAATCTTTCGAGTTTGACCATACCTGATGAACGGTATTAACTTTCCAATCTTTCGACTTTGATCATACCTGATGAACGTTATTAACTTTCCAATATTTCGACTTTGATCATACCTGATGAACGTTATTAACTTTCCAATCTTTCGACTTTGATCATACTTGATGAACGTTATTAACTTTCCAATCTTTCGACCTTGATCATACCTGATGAACGTTATTAACTTTCCAATCTTTCGACCTTGATCATACCTGATGAACTTTATTAACTTTCCAATCGTTTGACTTTGATCATATCTGATGAACTTTATTAACTTTCCAATCTTTCGACTTTGATCATACCTGATGAACGCTATTAACTTTCCAATCTTTTGACTTTGACCATACCTGATGAACGGTATTAACTTTCCAATCTTTCGACTTTGATCATACCTGATGAACGTTATTACTTTTCCAATCTTTCGACTTTGATCATACCTGATGAACGTTATTAACTTTCCAATCTTTTGACTTTGATCATACCTGATGAACTATATTAACTTACCAATCTTTCGACTTTGATCATACCTGATGAACGTTATTAACTTTCCAATCTTTCGACTTTGATCATACCTGATGAATGTTATTAACTTTCCAATCTTTCGACTTTGATCATACCTGATGAACGTTATTAACTTTCCAATCTTTCGACTTTGATCATACCTGATGAACGTTATTAACTTTCCAATCTTTCGACTTTGATCAAACCTGATGAACGTTATTAACTTTCCAATCTTTCTACTTTGATCATACCTGATGAACGTTATTAACTTTCCAATCTTTCGACTTTGATCATACCTGATGAACGTTATTAGCTTTCTAATCTTTCGACTTTGATCATACCTGATGAACGTTATTAACTTTCCAATCTTTCGACTTTGATCATACCTGATGAACGTTATTAACTTTCCAATCTTTCGACTTTGATCATACCTGATGAACGTTATTAACTTTCCAATCTTTCGACTTTGATCATACCTGATGAACTTTATTAACTTTCCAATCTTTCGACTTTGATTATTCCTGATGAACGTTATTAACTTTCCAATCTTTCGACTTTCATCATACCTGATGAACGTTATTAACTTTCCAATCTTTCGACTTTGATCATACCTGATGAACGTTATTAACTTTCCAATCTTTCGACTTTGATCATACCTGATGAACGTTATTAACTTTCCACTCTTTCGACTTTGATCATACCTGATGAATGTTATTAACTTACTAATCTTTCGACTTTGATCATACCTGATGAACGTTATTAACTTTCCAATCTTTCGACTTTGATCATACCTGATGAACGTTATTAACTTTCCAATCTTTCGACTTTGATCATACCTGATGAACGTTATTAACTTTCCAATCTTTCGACTTTGATCATACCTGATGAACGCTATTAACTTTTCAATCTATCGACTTTGATTATACCCGATGAACGTTATTAACTTTCCAATCTTTCGACTTTGATCATACCTAATGAACGTTATTATCTTTCCAATCTTTCGACTTTGATCATACCTGATGAATGTTATTAACTTTGCAATCTTTTGACATTGATCGTACCTGATAAATGCCATTAACTTTCCAATCGTTTGACTTTAATCATACCTGATGAACGTTATTATCTTTCCAATCTTTCGAGTTTGACCATACCTGATGATCGGTATTAACTTTCCAATCTTTCGACTTTGATCATACCTGATGAACGTTATTAACTTTCCAATATTTCGACTTTGATCATACCTGATTAACGTTATTAACTTTCCAATCTTTCTACTTTGATCATACCTGATGAACGTTATTAACTTTCCAATCTTTCGACCTTGATCATACCTGATGAACGTTATTAACTTTCCAATCTTTCGACCTTGATCATACCTGATGACCTTTATTAACTTTCCAATCGTTTGACTTTGATCATACCTGATGAACGTTATTAACTTTCTAATCTTTCTACTTTGATCATACCTGATGAACGTTATTAACTTTCCAATCTTTCGACTTTGATCATATCTGATGAACGTTATTAACTTTCCAATCTTTCGACTTTGATCATACCTGATGAACGTTATTAACTTTCCAATCTTTCGACTTTGATCATACCTGATGAACTGTATTAGCTTTCCAATCTTTCGACTTTGATCATACCTGATGAACGTTATTAACTTTCCAATCTTCCGACTTTGAATATACCTGATGAACTTTATTAACTTTCCAATTGTTTGACTTTGATCATACCTGATGAACGTTATTAACTTTCCAATCTTTCGACTTTGATCATACCTGATGAACGTTATTAACTTTCCAATCTTTCGACTTTGATCATACCTGATGAACGTTATTAACTTTCCAATCGTTTGACTTTGATCATACCTGATGAACGTTATTAACTTTCAAATCTTTCGACTTTGATCATACCTGATGAACGTTATTAACTTTCCAATCTTTCGACTTTGATCATATCTGATGAACGTTATTAACTTTCCAATCTTTCGACTTTGATCATACCTGATGAATGTTATTAACTTTCCCATCTTTCGACTTTGATCATACCTGATGAACGTTATTAACTTTCAAATCTTTCGACTTTGATCATACCTGATGAACGTTATTAACTTTCCAATCTTTCGACTTTGATCATACCTGATGAACTTTATTAACTTTCCAATCTTTCGACTTTGATCATACCTGATGAACGCTATTAACTTTTCAATCTATCGACTTTGATTATACCCGATGAACGTTATTAACTTTCCAATCTTTCGACTTTGATCATACCTGATGAACGTTATTATCTTTCCAATCTTTCGACTTTGATCATATCTGATGAATGTTATTAACTTTGCAATCTTTTGACATTGATCGTACCTGATAAACGTCATTAACTTTCCAATCGTTTGACTTTAATCATACCTGATGAACGTTATTGTCTTTCCAATCTTTCGAGTTTGACCATACCTGATGAACGGTATTAACTTTCCAATCTTTCGACTTTGATCATACCTGATGAACGTTATTAACTTTCCAATATTTCGACTTTGATCATACCTGATTAACGTTATTAACTTTCCAATCTTTCGACTTTGATCATACCTGATGAACGTTATTAACTTTCCAATCTTTGGACCTTGATCATACCTGACGAACGTTATTAACTTTCCAATCTTTCGACCTTGATCATACCTGATGAACGTTATTACTTTTCCAATCTTTCGACTTTGATCATACCTGATGAACGTTATTAACTTTCCAATCTTTTGACTTTGATCATACCTGATGAACTCTATTAACTTACCAATCTTTCGACTTTGATCATACCTGATGAACGTTATTAACTTTCCAATCTTTCGACTTTGATCATACCTGATGAACGTTATTAACTTTCCAATCTTTTGACTTTGATCATACCTGATGAACTATATTAACTTACCAATCTTTCGACTTTGATCATACCTGATGAACGTTATTAACTTTCCAATCTTTCGACTTTGATCATACCTGATGAACGTTATTAACTTTCCAA
Source organism: Bathymodiolus septemdierum (assembly GCA_963383655.1). Lineage (NCBI taxonomy): Eukaryota > Metazoa > Mollusca > Bivalvia > Mytilida > Modiolidae > Bathymodiolus > Bathymodiolus septemdierum. Next base: position 42,997,934 of record OY726530.1, on the reverse strand, counting down.
TCTTTCGACTTTGATCATACCTGATGAACTGTATTAACTTTCCAATCTTTCGACTTTGATTATACCTGATGAACGTTATTAACTTTCTAATCTTCCGATTTTGAATATACCTGATGAACTTTATTAACTTTCCAATTGTTTGACTTTGATCATACCTGATGAACGTTATTAACTTTCCAATCTTTCGACTTTGATCATACCTGATGAACGTTATTAACTTTTCAGTCTTTCGACTTTGATCATACCTGATGAACGTTATTAACTTTCCAATCGTTTGACTTTGATCATACCTGATGAACGTTATTAACTTTCAAATCTTTCGACTTTGATCATACCTGATGAACGTTATTAACTTTCAAATCTTTGGACCTTGATCATACCTGACGAACGTTATTAACTTTCCAATCTTTCGACCTTGATCATACCTGATGAACGTTATTACTTTTCCAATCTTTCGACTTTGATCATACCTGATGAACGTTATTAACTTTCCAATCTTTTGACTTTGATCATACCTGATGAACTCTATTAACTTACCAATCTTTCGACTTTGATCATACCTGATGAACGTTATTAACTTTCCAATCTTTCGACTTTGATCATACCTGATGAACGTTATTAACTTTCCAATCTTTTGACTTTGATCATACCTGATGAACTATATTAACTTACCAATCTTTCGACTTTGATCATACCTGATGAACGTTATTAACTTTCCAATCTTTCGACTTTGATCATACCTGATGAACGTTATTAACTTTCCAATCTTTCGACTTTGATCATACCTGATGAACTGTATTAACTTTCCAATCTTTCGACTTTGATTATACCTGATGAACGTTATTAACTTTCTAATCTTCCGATTTTGAATATACCTGATGAACTTTATTAACTTTCCAATTGTTTGACTTTGATCATACCTGATGAACGTTATTAACTTTCCAATCTTTCGACTTTGATCATACCTGATGAACGTTATTAACTTTTCAGTCTTTCGACTTTGATCATACCTGATGAACGTTATTAACTTTCCAATCGTTTGACTTTGATCATACCTGATGAACGTTATTAACTTTCAAATCTTTCGACTTTGATCATACCTGATGAACGTTATTAACTTTCCAATCTTTCGACTTTGATCATACCTGATGAACTTTATTAACTTTCCAATCGTTTGACTTTGATCATACCTGATGAACTTTATTAACTTTCCAATCTTTCGACTTTGATCATACCTGATGAACGTTATTAACTTTCCAATCTTTCGACTTTGATCATACCTGATGAATGTCATTAACTTTCCAATCTTTCGACTTTGATCATACCTGATGAACGTTATTAACTTTCCAATCTTTCGACTTTGATCATATCTGATGAACGTTATTAACTTTCCAATCTTTCGAATTTGATCATACCTGATGAATGTTATTAACTTTCCAATCTTTCGACTTTGATCATACCTGATGAACGTTATTAACTTTCCAATCTTTCGACTTTGATCATACCTAATGAACGTTATTAACTTTCCAATCTTTCGACTTTGATCATACCTGATGAACGTTATTAACTTTCCAATCTTTCGACGTTGATCATACCTGATGAACGTTATTAACTTTTCAATCTTTCGACTTTGATCATACCTGATGAACTTTATTAACTTTCCAATCGTTTGACTTAGATCATACCTGATGAACTTTATTAACTTTCCAATCTTTCGACTTTGATCATACCTGATGAACGTTATTAACTTTCCAATCTTTCGACTTTGGTCATACCTGATGAACTTTATTAACTTTCCAATCTTTCGACTTTGATCATACCTGATGAACGTTATTAACTTTCCAATCTTTCGACTTTGAATATACCTGATGAACTTTATTAACTTTCCAATCGTTTGACTCTGATCATACCTGATGAACGTTATTAACTTTCCAATCTTTCGACTTTGATCATACCTGATGAACGTTATTAACTTTCCAATCTTTCTACTTTGATCATACCTGATGAACGTTATTAACTTTCCAATCTTTCGACTTTGATCATACCTGATGAACGTTATTAAATTTTCAATCTTTCGACTTTGATCATACCTGAGGAACTTTATTAACTTTCCAATCTTTCGACTTTGATCATACCTGATGAACGTTATTAACTTTCCAATCTTTCGACTTTGATCATACCTGATGAACGTTATTAACTTTCCAATCTTTCGACTTTGATCATACCTGATGAATGTTATTAACTTTGCAATCTTTCGACTTTGATCATACCTGATGAACGTTATTAACTTTCCAATCTTTCGACTTTGATCATACCTGATGAACGTTATTAACTTTCCAATCTTTCGGCTTTGATCATACTTGATGAATGTTATTAACTTTCCAATCTTTCGACTTTGATCATACCTGATGAACGCTATTAACTTTCCAATCTTTAGACTTTGATCATACCTGATGAACGTTATTAACTTTCCAATCTTTTGACTTTGATCATAACGGATGAACGTTATTAACTTTCCAATCTTTCGACCTTGATCATACCTGATGAATGTTATTAACTTTCCAATCTTTCGACTTTGATCATACCTGATGAACGTTATTAACTTTCCAATCTTTCGACTTTGATCATACCTGATGAACGTTATTAACTTTCCAATCTTTCGACTTTGATCATACCTGATGAACGCTATTAACTTTCCAATCTTTCGACTTTGATTATACCTGATGAACGTTATTAACTTTCCAATCTTTCGACTTTGATCATACCTGATGAACGTTATTATCTTTCCAAACTTTCGACTTTGATCCTACCTGATGAATGTGATTAACTTTGCAATCTTTTGACTTTGATCGTACCTGATAAACGTCATTAACTTTCCAATCGTTTGACTTTAATCATACCTGATGAACGTTATTATCTTTCCAATCTTTCGAATTTGACCATACCTGATGAACGGTATTAACTTTCCAATCTTTCGACTTTGATCATACCTGATGAACGTTATTAACTTTCCAATCTTTCGACTTTGATCATACTTGATGAACGTTATTAACTTTCCAATCTTTCGACGTTGATCATACCTGATGAACGTTATTATCTTTCCAATCTTTCGACTTTGATCATACCTGATGAACGTTATTATCTTTCCAATCTTTCGACTTTGATCATACCTGATGAACGTTATTAACTTTCCAATCTTTCGACTTTGATCATACCTGATGAACGTTATTAACTTTTCAATCTTTCGACTTTGATCATACCTGATGAACGCTATTAACTTTTCAATCTTTCGACTTTGATCATACCTGATGAACGTAATTAACTTTTCAATCTTTCGACTTTGATCATACCTGATGAACGGTATTAACTTTCCAATCTTTCGACGTTGATCATACCTGATGAACGTTATTAACTTTCCAATCTTTCGACTTTGATCATACCTGATGAACGTTATTAACTTTCCAATCTTTCGACTTTAATCATACCTGATGAACGCTATTAACTTTCCAATCTTTTAACTTTGATTATACCTGATGAACGTTATTAACTTTCCAATCTTTCGACTTTGATCATACCTAGTGAACGATATTATATTTCCAATCTTTCGACTTTGATCATACCTGATGAATGTTATTAACTTTGCAATCTTTTGACTTTGATCATACCTGATAAACGTCATTAACTTTCCAATCGTTTGACTTTAATCATACCTGATGAACGTTATTATCTTTCCAATCTTTCGAGTTTGACCATACCTGATGAACGGTATTAACTTTCCAATCTTTCGACTTTGATCATATCTGATGAAAGTTATTAACTTTCCAATCTTTCGACTTTGATCATACCTGATGAACGTTATTAATTTTCCAATCTTTCGACTTTGATCATACCTGATGAACGTTATTAACTTTCCAATCTTTCGACGTTGATCATACCTGATGAACGTTATTAACTTTCCAATCTTTCGACTTTGATTATACATGATGAACGTTATTAACTTTCCAATCTTTCGACTTTGTTCATACCTGATGAATGTTATTAACTTTCCAATCTTTTGACTTTGATCGTACCTGATAAACGTCATTAACTTTCCAATCGTTTGACTTTGATCATACCTGATGAACGTTATTAACTTTCCAATCTTTCGACTTTGATCATACCTGATGAACGTTATTAACTTTCCAATCTTTCGACTTTGATTATACCTGATGAACGTTATGTTATTAACTTTCCAATCTTTCGACTTTGATCATACCTGATGAACGTTATTATCTTTCCAATCTTTCGACTTTGATCATACCTGATGAACGTTATTAACTTTCCAATCTTTCGACTTTGATCATACCTGATGAACGTTATTAACTTTCCAATCTTTCGACTTTGATCATACCTGATGAACGTCATTAACTTTCCAATCTTTCGACTTTGATTATACCTGATGAACGTTATTAACTTTCCAATCTTTCGACTTTGATTATACATGATGAACGTTATTAACTTTCCAATCTTTCGACTTTGATTATAGATGATGAACGTTATTATCTTTCCAATCTTTCGACTTTGATTATACATGATGAACGGTATTAACTTTCCAATCTTTCGACTTTGATCATACCTGATGAACGTTATTAACTTTCCAATCTTTCGACTTTGATTATACCTGATGAACGTTATTATCTTTCCAATCTTTCGACTTTGATCATACCTGATGTACGTTATTAACTTTCCAATCTTTCGACTTTGATTATACATGATGAACGTTATTAACTTTCCAATCTTTCGACTTTGATTATACATGATGAACGTTATTATCTTTCCAATCTTTCGACTTTGATCATACCTGATGAACGTTATTATCTTTCCAATCTTTTGACTTTGATTATAGATGATGAACGTTATTAACTTTCCAATCTTTCGACTTTGATCATACCTGATGAACGTTATTATCCTTCCAATCTTTCGACTTTGATCATACCTGATGAACGTTATTATCTTTCCAATCTTTCTACTTTGATCATACCTGATGAACGTTATTAACTTTCCAATGTTTCGACTTTGGTCATACCGGATGAACGTTATTAACTTTCCAATCTTTCGACTTTGATCATACCTGATGAACGTTATTAACTTTCCAATCTTTCGACTTTGATCATACCTGATGAACGTTATTATCTTTCCAATCTTTCGACTTTGATCATACCTGATGAACGTTATTAACTTTCCAATCTTTCGACTTTGATCATACCTGATGAACGTTATTAATTTTCAATCTTTCGACTTTGATTATACCTGATGAACGTTATTAACTTTCCAATCTTTCGACTTTGATCATACCTGATGAACGTTATTATCTTTCCAATCTTTCGACTTTGATCATACCTGATGAACGTTATTAACTTTCCAATCTTTCGACTTTGATCATACCTGATGAACGTAATTAACTTTCCAATCTTTCGACTTTGATTATACCTGATGAACGTTATTAACTTTCCAATCTTTCGACTTTGATTATACATGATGAACTTTATTAACTTTCCAATCTTTCGACTTTGATCATACCTGATGAACGCTATTAACTTTCCAATCGTTTGACTTTGATCATACCTGATGAACGTTATTAACTTTCCAATCTTTCGACTTTGATTATACATGATGAACGTTATTAACTTTCCAATCTTTCGACTTTGATTATAGATGATGAACGTTATTATCTTTCCAATCTTTCGACTTTGATTATACATGATGAACGTTATTAACTTTCCAATCTTTCGACTTTGATTATAGATGATGAACGTTATTATCTTTCCAATCTTTCGACTTTGATCATACCTGATGAACGTTATTAACTTTCCAATCTTTCGACTTTGATTATACATGATGAACGTTATTAACTTTCCAATCTTTCGACTTTTATTATACATGATGAACGTTATTAACTTTCCAATCTTTCGACTTTGATCATACCTGATGAACGTTATTATCTTTCCAATCTTTCGACTTTGATTATACATGATGAACGTTATTAATTTTCCAATCTTTCGATTTTGATTATACCTGATGAACGTTATTAACTTTCCAATCTTTCGACTTTGATCATACCTGATGAACGTTATTATCCTTCCAATCTTTCGACTTTGATCATACCTGATGAACGTTATTAACTTTCCAATCTTTCGACTTTGATCATACCTGATGAACGTTATTAACTTTCCAATCTTTCTACTTTGATCATACCTGATGAACGTTATTAACTTTCCAATCTTTCGACTTTGATCATACCTGATGAACGTTATTAACTTTCCAATCTTTCGACTTTGATCATACCTGATGAACGTTATTAACTTTGCAATCTTTCGACTTTGATCATACCTGATGAACGTTATTATCTTTCCAATCTTTCGACTTTGATCATACCTGATGAACGTTATTAACTTTCCAATCTTTCGACTTTGATCATACCTGATGAACGTTATTAACTTTCCAATCGTTCGACTTTGATTATACCTGATGAACGTTATTAACTTTCCAATCTTTCGACTTTGATCATACCTGATGAACGTTATTATCTTTCCAATCTTTCGACTTTGATCATACCTGATGAACGTTATTAACTTTCCAATCTTTCGACTTTGATCATACCTGATGAACGTTATTAACTTTCCAATCTTTCGACTTTGATCATACCTGATGAATGTTATTATCTTTCCAATCTTTCGACTTTGATCATACCTGATGAACGTTATTAACTTTCCAATCTTTCGACTTTGATCATACCTGATGAACGTGATTAACTTTCCAATCTTTCGACTTTGATTATACCTGATGAACGTTATTAACTATCCAATCTTTCGACTTTGATCATACCTGATGAACGTTATTAACTTTCCAATCTTTCGACTTTGATCATACCTGATGAACTTTATTAACTTTCCAATCGTTTGACTTAGATCATACCTGATGAACTTTATTAACTTTCCAATCTTTCGACTTTGATCATACCTGATGAACGTTATTAACTTTCCAATCTTTCGACTTTGGTCATACCTGATGAACTTTATTAACTTTCCAATCTTTCGACTTTGATCATACCTGATGAACGTTATTAACTTTCCAATCTTTCGACTTTGAATATACCTGATGAACTTTATTAACTTTCCAATCGTTTGACTCTGATCATACCTGATGAACGTTATTAACTTTCCAATCTTTCGACTTTGATCATACCTGATGAACGTTATTAACTTTCCAATCTTTCTACTTTGATCATACCTGATGAACGTTATTAACTTTCCAATCTTTCGACTTTGATCATACCTGATGAACGTTATTAAATTTTCAATCTTTCGACTTTGATCATACCTGAGGAACTTTATTAACTTTCCAATCTTTCGACTTTGATCATACCTGATGAACGTTATTAACTTTCCAATCTTTCGACTTTGATCATACCTGATGAACGTTATTAACTTTCCAATCTTTCGACTTTGATCATACCTGATGAATGTTATTAACTTTGCAATCTTTCGACTTTGATCATACCTGATGAACGTTATTAACTTTCCAATCTTTCGACTTTGATCATACCTGATGAACGTTATTAACTTTCCAATCTTTCGGCTTTGATCATACTTGATGAATGTTATTAACTTTCCAATCTTTCGACTTTGATCATACCTGATGAACGCTATTAACTTTCCAATCTTTAGACTTTGATCATACCTGATGAACGTTATTAACTTTCCAATCTTTTGACTTTGATCATAACGGATGAACGTTATTAACTTTCCAATCTTTCGACCTTGATCATACCTGATGAATGTTATTAACTTTCCAATCTTTCGACTTTGATCATACCTGATGAACGTTATTAACTTTCCAATCTTTCGACTTTGATCATACCTGATGAACGTTATTAACTTTCCAATCTTTCGACTTTGATCATACCTGATGAACGCTATTAACTTTCCAATCTTTCGACTTTGATTATACCTGATGAACGTTATTAACTTTCCAATCTTTCGACTTTGATCATACCTGATGAACGTTATTATCTTTCCAAACTTTCGACTTTGATCCTACCTGATGAATGTGATTAACTTTGCAATCTTTTGACTTTGATCGTACCTGATAAACGTCATTAACTTTCCAATCGTTTGACTTTAATCATACCTGATGAACGTTATTATCTTTCCAATCTTTCGAATTTGACCATACCTGATGAACGGTATTAACTTTCCAATCTTTCGACTTTGATCATACCTGATGAACGTTATTAACTTTCCAATCTTTCGACTTTGATCATACTTGATGAACGTTATTAACTTTCCAATCTTTCGACGTTGATCATACCTGATGAACGTTATTATCTTTCCAATCTTTCGACTTTGATCATACCTGATGAACGTTATTATCTTTCCAATCTTTCGACTTTGATCATACCTGATGAACGTTATTAACTTTCCAATCTTTCGACTTTGATCATACCTGATGAACGTTATTAACTTTTCAATCTTTCGACTTTGATCATACCTGATGAACGCTATTAACTTTTCAATCTTTCGACTTTGATCATACCTGATGAACGTAATTAACTTTTCAATCTTTCGACTTTGATCATACCTGATGAACGGTATTAACTTTCCAATCTTTCGACGTTGATCATACCTGATGAACGTTATTAACTTTCCAATCTTTCGACTTTGATCATACCTGATGAACGTTATTAACTTTCCAATCTTTCGACTTTAATCATACCTGATGAACGCTATTAACTTTCCAATCTTTTAACTTTGATTATACCTGATGAACGTTATTAACTTTCCAATCTTTCGACTTTGATCATACCTAGTGAACGATATTATATTTCCAATCTTTCGACTTTGATCATACCTGATGAATGTTATTAACTTTGCAATCTTTTGACTTTGATCATACCTGATAAACGTCATTAACTTTCCAATCGTTTGACTTTAATCATACCTGATGAACGTTATTATCTTTCCAATCTTTCGAGTTTGACCATACCTGATGAACGGTATTAACTTTCCAATCTTTCGACTTTGATCATATCTGATGAAAGTTATTAACTTTCCAATCTTTCGACTTTGATCATACCTGATGAACGTTATTAATTTTCCAATCTTTCGACTTTGATCATACCTGATGAACGTTATTAACTTTCCAATCTTTCGACGTTGATCATACCTGATGAACGTTATTAACTTTCCAATCTTTCGACTTTGATTATACATGATGAACGTTATTAACTTTCCAATCTTTCGACTTTGTTCATACCTGATGAATGTTATTAACTTTCCAATCTTTTGACTTTGATCGTACCTGATAAACGTCATTAACTTTCCAATCGTTTGACTTTGATCATACCTGATGAACGTTATTAACTTTCCAATCTTTCGACTTTGATCATACCTGATGAACGTTATTAACTTTCCAATCTTTCGACTTTGATTATACCTGATGAACGTTATGTTATTAACTTTCCAATCTTTCGACTTTGATCATACCTGATGAACGTTATTATCTTTCCAATCTTTCGACTTTGATCATACCTGATGAACGTTATTAACTTTCCAATCTTTCGACTTTGATCATACCTGATGAACGTTATTAACTTTCCAATCTTTCGACTTTGATCATACCTGATGAACGTCATTAACTTTCCAATCTTTCGACTTTGATTATACCTGATGAACGTTATTAACTTTCCAATCTTTCGACTTTGATTATACATGATGAACGTTATTAACTTTCCAATCTTTCGACTTTGATTATAGATGATGAACGTTATTATCTTTCCAATCTTTCGACTTTGATTATACATGATGAACGGTATTAACTTTCCAATCTTTCGACTTTGATCATACCTGATGAACGTTATTAACTTTCCAATCTTTCGACTTTGATTATACCTGATGAACGTTATTATCTTTCCAATCTTTCGACTTTGATCATACCTGATGTACGTTATTAACTTTCCAATCTTTCGACTTTGATTATACATGATGAACGTTATTAACTTTCCAATCTTTCGACTTTGATTATACATGATGAACGTTATTATCTTTCCAATCTTTCGACTTTGATCATACCTGATGAACGTTATTATCTTTCCAATCTTTTGACTTTGATTATAGATGATGAACGTTATTAACTTTCCAATCTTTCGACTTTGATCATACCTGATGAACGTTATTATCCTTCCAATCTTTCGACTTTGATCATACCTGATGAACGTTATTATCTTTCCAATCTTTCTACTTTGATCATACCTGATGAACGTTATTAACTTTCCAATGTTTCGACTTTGGTCATACCGGATGAACGTTATTAACTTTCCAATCTTTCGACTTTGATCATACCTGATGAACGTTATTAACTTTCCAATCTTTCGACTTTGATCATACCTGATGAACGTTATTATCTTTCCAATCTTTCGACTTTGATCATACCTGATGAACGTTATTAACTTTCCAATCTTTCGACTTTGATCATACCTGATGAACGTTATTAATTTTCAATCTTTCGACTTTGATTATACCTGATGAACGTTATTAACTTTCCAATCTTTCGACTTTGATCATACCTGATGAACGTTATTATCTTTCCAATCTTTCGACTTTGATCATACCTGATGAACGTTATTAACTTTCCAATCTTTCGACTTTGATCATACCTGATGAACGTAATTAACTTTCCAATCTTTCGACTTTGATTATACCTGATGAACGTTATTAACTTTCCAATCTTTCGACTTTGATTATACATGATGAACTTTATTAACTTTCCAATCTTTCGACTTTGATCATACCTGATGAACGCTATTAACTTTCCAATCGTTTGACTTTGATCATACCTGATGAACGTTATTAACTTTCCAATCTTTCGACTTTGATTATACATGATGAACGTTATTAACTTTCCAATCTTTCGACTTTGATTATAGATGATGAACGTTATTATCTTTCCAATCTTTCGACTTTGATTATACATGATGAACGTTATTAACTTTCCAATCTTTCGACTTTGATTATAGATGATGAACGTTATTATCTTTCCAATCTTTCGACTTTGATCATACCTGATGAACGTTATTAACTTTCCAATCTTTCGACTTTGATTATACATGATGAACGTTATTAACTTTCCAATCTTTCGACTTTTATTATACATGATGAACGTTATTAACTTTCCAATCTTTCGACTTTGATCATACCTGATGAACGTTATTATCTTTCCAATCTTTCGACTTTGATTATACATGATGAACGTTATTAATTTTCCAATCTTTCGATTTTGATTATACCTGATGAACGTTATTAACTTTCCAATCTTTCGACTTTGATCATACCTGATGAACGTTATTATCCTTCCAATCTTTCGACTTTGATCATACCTGATGAACGTTATTAACTTTCCAATCTTTCGACTTTGATCATACCTGATGAACGTTATTAACTTTCCAATCTTTCTACTTTGATCATACCTGATGAACGTTATTAACTTTCCAATCTTTCGACTTTGATCATACCTGATGAACGTTATTAACTTTCCAATCTTTCGACTTTGATCATACCTGATGAACGTTATTAACTTTGCAATCTTTCGACTTTGATCATACCTGATGAACGTTATTATCTTTCCAATCTTTCGACTTTGATCATACCTGATGAACGTTATTAACTTTCCAATCTTTCGACTTTGATCATACCTGATGAACGTTATTAACTTTCCAATCGTTCGACTTTGATTATACCTGATGAACGTTATTAACTTTCCAATCTTTCGACTTTGATCATACCTGATGAACGTTATTATCTTTCCAATCTTTCGACTTTGATCATACCTGATGAACGTTATTAACTTTCCAATCTTTCGACTTTGATCATACCTGATGAACGTTATTAACTTTCCAATCTTTCGACTTTGATCATACCTGATGAATGTTATTATCTTTCCAATCTTTCGACTTTGATCATACCTGATGAACGTTATTAACTTTCCAATCTTTCGACTTTGATCATACCTGATGAACGTGATTAACTTTCCAATCTTTCGACTTTGATTATACCTGATGAACGTTATTAACTTTCCAATCTTTCGACTTTGATCATACCTGATGAACGTTATTAACTTTCCAATCTTTCGACTTTGATTATACATGATGAACGTTATTAACTTTCCAATCTTTCGACTTTGATCATACCTGATGAACGTTATTATCCTTCCAATCTTTCGACTTTGATCATACCTGATGAACGTTATTAACTTTCCAATCTTTCGACTTTGATCATACCTGATGAACGTTATTAACTTTCCAATCTTTCTACTTTGATCATACCTGATGAACGTTATTAACTTTCCAATCTTTCGACTTTGATCATACCTGATGAACGTTATTAACTTTCCAATCTTTCGACTTTGATCATACCTGATGAACGTTATTATCTTTCCAATCTTTCGACTTTGATCATACCTGATGAACGTTATTAACTTTCCAATCTTTCGACTTTGATTATACCTGATGAACGTTATTAACTTTCCAATCTTTCGACTTTGATCATACCTGATGAACGTCATTATCTTTCCAATCTTTCGACTTTGATCATACCTGATGAACGTTATTAACTTTCCAATCTTTCGACTTTGATCATACCTGATGAACGTGATTAACTTTCCAATCTTTCGACTTTGATTATACCTGATGAACGTTATTAACTATCCAATCTTTCGACTTTGATTATACATGATGAACTTTATTAACTTTCCAATCTTTCGACTTTGATCATACCTGATGAACGTTAATAACTTTCCAATCGTTTGACTTTGATCATACCTGATGAACGTTATTAACTTTCCAATCTTTCGACTTTGATTATACATGATGAACGTTATTAACTTTCCAATCTTTCGACTTTGATCATACCTGATGAACGTGATTAACTTTCGAGTACTACTAAGCTGAGAAACGAAAACGAAACGAAGCGAAGCGAAATGAAACGAAACGAAACGAAATAGAACGAAACGAAACGAAATGAAGTTGGCAGACATATAATAGATCATCTGCAAGAGGAATTATACCTCTGTAAATTATTTTCCATCGCGGTTTGTGATCAGCGATAATTTAACTTGTTTTAAATTCGAACTAGTATAGCAGTATATAGATGAACATTGTGTGGCTCTTAAGTAAAAAGAAGTAAAGAAACCTGCGCTGCTTTGAAAGTTACGGAAGTGATAATAAAACATAAGATTACAACCTGTGCATGTTTATACAGATCCGCAATTAGGTAACATTTTTGTCAACTCTGTTAAGCTAATCAGTATGTCAACTAATTCTAGTAGATATTGAAATAAAATAAAATTGAATAGCCGATCATCAGAAAACGGACGCAGTAGCGGCTAAGGTGTTGAAGAATTATATACTTATTTTACTAGGGATAACCTGCTTTCGCTGTTGGCAATGCAAGTTATTCAGTAGGATTTACCAGTGCACAAATACCTCCAGATATGATGTTTTCAAGAATTTGACTTGGAAAATGCCAAATCCGGGTTTTAGGATATAATTTCAACAATTAGCTACTTTCATAATATTCGGAAATAGTTTGGAAGTTATTATAAATTTTCTTGTGCTATTTTTTTGATTTGGGGCTATAAACGCAGAATTCCAAGTCATGCTCAAAAGACAGTAACAAAAGAGTTGTGCACAGTTGATTTATATAATAGATCTACGGAGTGATGACTCTAACCTAGGTTTGACTTATCCCTGAGTAGCTTTTCTGAGAGCAGTTGTCCTCTTTCTAGGAAGTCACTGTATTGGACACAAACTCTAGCGTAGCGGATCAACTTTGAATGTAGACACCATACGCCGATGACGCGGGTATAATACTACCAAGAAAGGGAAAATTCACTACTAGAAGGTCAAAGCCATATATTGTTTGCCTCCCCTTAAGAATTGGAGAAAGTTATTGTCCTCTCTTGTCCTGGTCTTCCTGTTCCGCCACCTATGTTCCAATGCATTTTGGATGGTCACGTGAAGCCTGATTGAAAATCGGATGCGATATCGTAGAAAAGATACGCTCAGGTCAATCCATAATAAGGTCAGAGACATATGAAACCATGTATCTGATAAAGTCTCGGTAAAGCATTTTAACTTTTTCACAGCTACTGATCATGAAGCTACTTTTGCAATAGCAAAGCAGACTGACATTTATAGTCTAATAGATTGCTAAAAGACTATACGTTTCAACCAATCTACTCAAGGGCGGATCCAGACAATTTTAAAAGGGAGGGAGGTTCCACTCAAAAAGGAGGTCCAGAATAAAAAAAATAACCGATTTCAGTCTAATTTTCGACACTGATATACATAATTTTTCAGTTTCCGAAAAAAGGAGGTTCCAACCCCTAGACCCCCCCTCCTCTGGATCCGTCAACGCTAACATTTTAAAGAATTTAATATATATTTACTATATTTACTGTATTGATACATGACGTCTGTTGACCTTTTTGAATTTTGCAACATAAAAGCATCCAAGTGCAGATCTATAAATAGCCGAACTAACCACTCAATATTTCGTTGATTTTTACCCCTTCATTGATTGTTTTTGAATCTTTTATGCTTTGTTTGACATATTTCGTTTCGTTTTGTGATACTTCATTTCGTGTGGTTTCGTTTCTTCATTTTTCGTTTCGCTTCGTTGTATTTCGTTTCATTTCGTTTCGTTTCGTTTCGTTTTCGCTTCTCAGTTTAGTAGTACCCCATTGTGTGACTCTATATATGTAATTGAATGGAATTTTACTGAACATCGTCGAAGATACTCAATCTGATTTAAAAATCACACCTCTCACTTACCCCATATTTTACTGATATGTGGAGGTGTGGGAGATCTGAGGAAACATCGTGATGGGTTACATCTAATGTAATAGAGGAGAGGAAGAGAAGGAAACATCGTGATGGGTTACATCTAATGTAATAGAGGAGAGGGAGATCTGAGGAGACATCGTGATGGGTTACATCTAATATAATAGAGGAGAGGGAGATCTGAGGAAACATCGTGATGGGTTATATCTAATGTAATAGAGGAGAGGGGGAGAGAAGGAAGCATCGTGATGGGTTACATCTAATGTAATAGAGGAGAGGGAGAGAAGGAAACATCGTGATGGGTTACATCTAATGTAATAGAGGAGAGGGAGAGAAGGAAACATCGTGATGGGTTACATCTAATGTAATAGAAGATAGGAAGATCTGAGGAAACATCGTGATGGGTTACATCTAATGTAATAGAGGAGAGGGAGAGAAGGAAACATCTTGATGGGTTACATCTAATGTAATAGAAGATAGGGAGATCTGAGGAAACATCGTGATGGGTTATATCTAATGTAATAGAAGAGAGGGAGATATGAGGAAACATCGTGATGGGTTACATCTAATGTAATAGAGGAGAGGGAGAGAAGGAAACATCGTGATGGGTTACATCTAATGTAATAGAAGATAGGAAGATCTGAGGAAACATCGTGATGGGTTACATCTAATGTAATAGAGGAGAGGGAGAGAAGGAAACATCTTGATGGGTTACATCTAATGTAATAGAAGATAGGGAGATCTGAGGAAACATCGTGATGGGTTATATCTAATGTAATAGAAGAGAGGGAGATATGAGGAAACATCGTGATGGGTTACATCTAATGTAATAGAGGAGAGGGAGAGAACGAAACATCGTGATGGGTTACATCTAATGTAATAGAGGAGAGGGAGAGAAGTAAACATCGTGATGGGTTACATCTAATGTAATAGAGGAGAAGGAGAGAAGGAAACATCGTGATGGGTTACATCTAATGTAATAGAGAAGAGGGAGAGAAGGAAACATCGTGATGGGTTACATCTAATGTAATAGAAGATAGGGAGATCTGAGGAAACATCGTGATGGGTTACATCTAATGTAATAGAGGAGAGGGAGAGAAGGAAGCATCGTGATGGGTTACATCTAATGTAATAGAGGAGAGGGAGAGAAGGAAACATCGTGATGGGTTACATCTAATGTAATAGAGGAGAGGGAGAGAAGTAAAAATCGTGATGGGTTACATCTAATGTAATAGAGGAGAGGGAGAGAAGGAAACATCGTGATGGGTTACATCTAATGTAATAGAGGAGAGGGAGAGAAGTAAACATCGTGATGGGTTACATTTAATGTAATAGAGGAGAGGGAGAGAAGGAAACATCGTGATTGGTTACATCTAATGTAATAGAAGATAGGGAGATCTGAGGAAACATCGTGATGGGTTATATCTAATGTAATAGAGGAGAGGGAGAGAAGGAAACATCGTGATGGGTTACATCTAATGTAATAGAGGAGAGGGAGAGAAGGAAACATCGTGACGGGTTACATCTGATGTAATAGAGGAGAGGGAGAGAAGGAAACATCGTGATGGGTTACATCTAATGTAATAGAAGATAGGGAGATCTGAGGAAACATCGTGATGGGTTATATCTAATGTAATAGAGGAGAGGGAGAGAAGGAAACATCGTGATGGGTTACATCTAATGTAATAGAGGAGAGGGAGAGAAGGAAACATCGTGACGGGTTACATCTGATGTAATAGAGGAGAGGGAGAGAAGGAAACATCGTGATGGGTTACATCTAATGTAATAGAGGAGAGGGAGAGAAGGAAACATCGTGACGGGTTACATCTAATGTAATAGAGGAGAGGGAGAGAAGGAAACATCGTGATGGGTTACATCTAATATAATAGAGGTGTGGGAGATCTGAGGAAACATCGTGATGGGTTACATCCAATGTAATAGAGGCGTGGGAGAGAAGGAAACATCGTGATGGGTTACATCTAATGTAATAGAGGTGTGAGAGATCTGAGGAAACATCGTGATGGGTAACATCTAATGTAATAGAGGAGAGGGAGAGAAGGAAGCATCGTGATGGGTTATATCCAATGCAATAGAGGAGAGGGAGAGAAGGAAACATCGTGATGGGTTACATCTAATGTAATAGAGGTGTGAGAGATCTGAGGAAACATCGTGATGGGTTACATCTAATGTAATAGAGGAGAGGGAGAGAAGGAAACATCGTGATGAGTTACATCTAATGTAATAGAGGAGAGGGAGAGAAGAAAACATCGTGATGAGTTACATCTAATGTAATAGAGGAGAGGGAGAGAAGGAAATATCGTGATGGGTTACATCTAATGTAATAGAGGAGAGGGAGAGAAGGAAACATTGTGATGGGTTACATCTAATGTAATAGAGAAGAGGGAGAGAAGGAAACATCGTGACGGGTTACATCTAATGTAATAGAGGAGAGGGAGAGAAGGAAACATCGTGATGGGTTACATCTAATGTAATAGAGGAGAGGGAGAGAAGGAAACATCGTGTTGGGCTATATCTAATGTAATAGAAGATAGGGAGATCTGAGGAAACATCGTGATGGGTTACATCTAATGTAATAGAGGAGATGGAGAGAAGGAAACATCGTGATGGGCTACATCTAATGTAATAGAGGAGAGAGAGAGAAGGAAACATCGTGATGGGTTACATCTAATGTAATAGAAGATAGGGAGATCTGAGGAAACATCGTGATGGGTTACATCTCATGTAATAGAAGAGAGGGAGATATGAGGAAACATCGTGATGGGTTACATCTAATGTAATAGAGGAGAGGGAGAGAAGGAAACATCGTGATGGGCTACATCTAATGTAATAGAGGAGAGGGAGATCTGAAGAAACATCGTGATGGGTTACATCTAAGGTAATAGAGGAGAGGGAGAGAAGGAAACATCGTGATGGGTTACATCTAATGTAATAGAGGAGACGGAGAGAAGGAAACATCGTGATGGGTTACATCTAATGTAATAGAGGAGAGGGAGAGAAGGAAACATCGTGATGGGTTACATCTAATGTAATAGAGGGGGGGGGGAGAGAAGGAAACATCGTGATGGGTTACATCTAATGTAATAGAGGAGAGGGAGAGAAGGAAACATCGTGATGGGTTACATCTAATGTAATAGCAGAGAGGGAGATCTGAGGAAACATCGTGATGGGTTACATGTAATCTAATAGAGGAGAGGGAGAGAAGGAAACATCGTGATGGGTTACATCTAATGTAATAGAGGAGAAGGAGAGAAGGAAACATCGTGATGGGCTACATCTAATGTAATAGAGGAGAGGGAGAGAAGGAAACATCGTGATGGGTTACATCTAATGTAATAGAGGAGAGGGAGAGAAGGAAACATCGTGATGGGTTACATCTAATGCAATAGAGGAGAGGGAGAGAAGGAAACATCGTGATGGGTTACATATAATGTAATAGAGGAGAGGGAGAGAAGGAAACATCGTGATGGGTTACATCTAATGTAATAGAGGAGAGGGAGAGAAGGAAACATCGTGATGGGTTACATCCAATGTAATAGAGGAGAGGGAGAGAAGAAAACATCGTGATGGGTTACATCTAATGTAATAGAGGAGAGGGAGAGAAGGAAACATCGTGATGGGTTACATCTAATGTAATAGAAGATAGGAAGATCTGAGGAAACATCGTGATGGGTTACATCTAATGTAATAGAGGAGAGGGAGAGAAGGAAACATCTTGATGGGTTACATCTAATGTAATAGAAGATAGGGAGATCTGAGGAAACATCGTGATGGGTTATATCTAATGTAATAGAAGAGAGGGAGATATGAGGAAACATCGTGATGGGTTACATCTAATGTAATAGAGGAGAGGGAGAGAAGGAAACATCGTGATGGGTTACATCTAATGTAATAGAGGAGAGGGAGAGAAGTAAACATCGTGATGGGTTACATCTAATGTAATAGAGGAGAAGGAGAGAAGGAAACATCGTGATGGGTTACATCTAATGTAATAGAGAAGAGGGAGAGAAGGAAACATCGTGATGGGTTACATCTAATGTAATAGAAGATAGGGAGATCTGAGGAAACATCGTGATGGGTTACATCTAATGTAATAGAGGAGAGGGAGAGAAGGAAACATCGTGATGGGTTACATCTAATGTAATAGAGGAGAGGGAGAGAAGTAAACATCGTGATGGGTTACATCTAATATAATAGAGGAGAGGAAGAGAAGGAAACATCGTGATGGGCTATATCTAATGTAATAGAGGAGAGGGAGAGAAGTAAACATCGTGATGGGTTACATCTAATGTAATAGAGGAGAGGGAGAGAAGGAAACATCGTGATGGGTTACATCTAATGTAATAGAAGATAGGGAGATCTGAGGAAACATCGTGATGGGTTATATCTAATGTAATAGAGGAGAGGGAGAGAAGGAAACATCGTGATGGGTTACATCTAATGTAATAGAGGAGAGGGAGAGAAGGAAACATCGTGACGGGTTACATCTGATGTAATAGAGGAGAGGGAGAGAAGGAAACATCGTGATGGGTTACATCTAATGTAATAGAAGATAGGGAGATCTGAGGAAACATCGTGATGGGTTATATCTAATGTAATAGATGAGAGGGAGAGAAGGAAACATCGTGATGGGTTACATCTAATGTAATAGAGGAGAGGGAGAGAAGGAAACATCGTGACGGGTTACATCTGATGTAATAGACGAGAGGGAGAGAAGGAAACATCGTGATGGGTTACATCTAATGTAATAGAGGAGAGGGAGAGAAGGAAACATCGTGACGGGTTACATCTAATGTAATAGAGGAGAGGGAGAGAAGAAAACATCGTGATGGGTTACATCTAATGTAATAGAGGAGAGGAAGAGAAGGAAACATCGTGATGGGTTACATCTAATATAATAGAGGTGTGGGAGATCTGAGGAAACATCGTGATGGGTTACATCCAATGTAATAGAGGCGTGGGAGAGAAGGAAACATCGTGATGGGTTACATCTAATGTAATAGAGGTGTGAGAGATCTGAGGAAACATCGTGATGGGTTACATCTAATGTAATAGAGGAGAGGGAGAGAAGGAAGCATCGTGATGGGTTACATCTAATGCAATAGAGGTGAGGGAGAGAAGGAAACATCGTGATGGGTTACATCTAATGTAATAGAGGTGTGAGAGATCTAAGGAAACATCGTGATGGGTTACATCTAATGTAATAGAGGAGAGGGAGAGAAGGAAACATCGTGATGAGTTACATCTAATGTAATAGAGGAGAGGGAGAGAAGTAAACATCGTGATGGGTTACATCTAATGTAATAGAGGAGAGGGAGAGAAGGAAACATCGTGATGGGTTACATCTAATGTAATAGAGGAGAGGGAGAGAAGGAAACATTGTGATGGGTTACATCTAATGTAATAGAGAAGAGGGAGAGAAGGAAACATCGTGATGGGTTACATCTAATGTAATAGAGGAGAGGGAGAGAAGGAAACATCGTGATGGGTTACATCTAATGTAATAGAGGAGAGGGAGAGAAGGAAACATCGTGTTGGGCTACATCTATTGTAATAGAAGATAGGGAGATCTGAGGAAACATCGTGATGGGTTATATCTAATGTAATAGAGGAGAGGGAGAGAAGGAAACATCGTGATGGGTTACATCTAATGTAATAGAGGAGAGTGAGAGAAGGAAACATCGTGACGGGTTACATCTGATGTAATAGAGGAGAGGGAGATAAGGAAACATCGTGATGGGTTACATCTAATGTAATAGAAGATAGGGAGATCTGAGGAAACATCGTGATGGGTTATATCTAATGTAATAGAGGAGAGGGAGAGAAGGAAACATCGTGATGGGTTACATCTAATGTAATAGAGGAGAGGGAGAGAAGGAAACATCGTGACGGGTTACATCTGATGTAATAGAGGAGAGGGAGAGAAGGAAACATCGTGATGGGTTACATCTAATGTAATAGAGGAGAGGGAGAGAAAGAAACATCGTGACGGGTTACATCTAATGTAATAGAGGAGAGGGAGAGAAGGAAACATCGTGATGGGTTACATCCAATGTAATAGAGGCGTGGGAGAGAAGAAAACATCGTGATGGGTTACATCTAATGTAATAGAGGTGTGAGAGATCTGAGGAAACATCGTGATGGGTAACTTCTAATGTAATAGAGGAGAGGGAGAGAAGGAAGCATCGTGATGGGTTACATCTAATGCAATAGAGGAGAGGGAGAGAAGGAAACATCGTGATGGGTTACATCTAATGTAATAGAGGTGTGAGAGATCTGAGGAAACATCGTGATGGGTTACATCTAATGTAATAGAGGAGAGGGAGAGAAGGAAACATCGTGATGAGTTACATCTAATGTAATAGAGGAGAGGGAGAGAAGTAAACATCGTGATGGGTTACATCTAATGTAATAGAGGAGAGGGAGAGAAGGAAACATCGTGATGGGTTACATCTAATGTAATAGAGGAGAGGGAGAGAAGGAAACATTGTGATGGGTTACATCTAATGTAATAGAGGAGAGGGAGAGAAGGAAACATCGTGATGGGTTACATCTAATGTAATAGAGGAGAGGGAGAGAAGGAAACATCGTGATGGGTTACATCTAATGTAATAGAGGAGAGGGAGAGAAGGAAACATCGTGATGGGTTACATCTAATGTAATAGAAGATAGGGAGATCTGAGGAAACATCGTGATGGGTTACATCTAATGTAATAGAGGAGAGGGAGAGAAGGAAACATCGTGATGGGTTACATCTAATGTAATAGAGGAGAGGGAGAGAAGGAAACATCGTGTTGGGCTACATCTATTGTAATAGAAGATAGGGAGATCTGAGGAAACATCGTGATGGGTTATATCTAATGTAATAGAGGAGAGGGAGAGAAGGAAACATCGTGATGGGTTACATCTAATGTAATAGAGGAGAGGGAGATAAGGAAACATCGTGATGGGTTACATCTAATGTAATAGAAGATAGGGAGATCTGAGGAAACATCGTGATGGGTTATATCTAATGTAATAGAGGAGAGGGAGAGAAGGAAACATCGTGATGGGTTACATCTAATGTAATAGAGGAGAGGGAGAGAAGGAAACATCGTGACGGGTTACATCTGATGTAATAGAGGAGAGGGAGAGAAGGAAACATCGTGATGGGTTACATCTAATGTAATAGAGGAGAGGGAGAGAAAGAAACATCGTGACGGGTTACATCTAATGTAATAGAGGAGAGGGAGAGAAGGAAACATCGTGATGGGTTACATCCAATGTAATAGAGGCGTGGGAGAGAAGAAAACATCGTGATGGGTTACATCTAATGTAATAGAGGTGTGAGAGATCTGAGGAAACATCGTGATGGGTAACTTCTAATGTAATAGAGGAGAGGGAGAGAAGGAAGCATCGTGATGGGTTACATCTAATGCAATAGAGGAGAGGGAGAGAAGGAAACATCGTGATGGGTTACATCTAATGTAATAGAGGTGTGAGAGATCTGAGGAAACATCGTGATGGGTTACATCTAATGTAATAGAGGAGAGGGAGAGAAGGAAACATCGTGATGAGTTACATCTAATGTAATAGAGGAGAGGGAGAGAAGTAAACATCGTGATGGGTTACATCTAATGTAATAGAGGAGAGGGAGAGAAGGAAACATCGTGATGGGTTACATCTAATGTAATAGAGGAGAGGGAGAGAAGGAAACATTGTGATGGGTTACATCTAATGTAATAGAGGAGAGGGAGAGAAGGAAACATCGTGATGGGTTACATCTAATGTAATAGAGGAGAGGGAGAGAAGGAAACATCGTGATGGGTTACATCTAATGTAATAGAGAAGAGGGAGAGAAGGAAACATCGTGATGGGCTACATCTAATGTAATAGAGGAGAGGGAGAGAAGGAAACATCGTGATGGGCTACATCTAATGTAATAGAGGAGAGAGAGAGAAGGAAACATCGTGATGGGTTACATCTAATGTAATAGAAGATAGGGAGATCTGAGGAAACATCGTGATGGGTTACATCTCATGTAATAGAAGAGAGGGAGATATGAGGAAACATCGTGATGGGTTACATCTAATGTAATAGAGGAGAGGGAGAGAAGGAAACATCGTGATGGGCTACATCTAATGTAATAGAGGAGAGGGAGATCTGAAGAAACATCGTGATGGGTTACATCTAAGGTAATAGAGGAGAGGGAGAGAAGGAAACATCGTGATGGGTTACATCTAATGTAATAGAGGAGAGGGAGAGAAGGAAACATCGTGATGGGTTACATCTAATGTAATAGAGTAGAGGGAGAGAAGGAAACATCGTGATGGGTTACATCTAATGTAATAGAGTACAGGGAGAGAAGGAAACATCGTGATGGGTTACATCTAATGTAATAGAGGGGGGGGGGGGAGAAGGAAACATCGTGATGGGTTACATCTAATGTAATAGAGGAGAGGGAGAGAAGGAAACATCGTGATGGGTTACATCTAATGTAATAGAGGAGAGGGAGAGAAGGAAACATCGTGTTGGGCTACATCTAATGTAATAGAAGATAGGGAGATCTGAGGAAACATCGTGATGGGTTACATCTAATGCAATAGAGGAGATGGAGAGAAGGAAACATCGTGATGGGCTACATCTAATGTAATAGAGGAGAGAGAGAGAAGGAAACATCGTGATGGGTTACGTCTAATGTAATAGAAGATAGGGAGATCTGAGGAAACATCGTGATGGGTTACATCTCATGTAATAGAAGAGAGGGAGATATGAGGAAACATCGTGATGGGTTACATCTAATGTAATAGAGGAGAGGGAGAGAAGGAAACATCGTGATGGACTACATCTAATGTAATAGAGGAGAGGGAGATCTGAAGAAACATCGTGATGGGTTACATCTAAGGTAATAGAGGAGAGGGAGAGAAGGAAACATCGTGATGGGTTACATCTAATGTAATAGAGGAGAGGGAGAGAAGGAAACATCGTGATGGGTTACATCTAATGTAATAGAGGAGAGGGAGAGAAGGAAACATCGTGATGGGTTACATCTAATGTAATAGAGGAGAGGGAGAGAAGGAAACATCGTGATGGGTTACATCTAATGTAATAGAGTAGAGGGAGAGAAGGAAACATCGTGATGGGTTACATCTAATGTAATAGAGTAGAGGGAGAGAAGGAAACATCGTGATGGGTTACATCTAATGTAATAGAGGGGGGGGGGGAGAAGGAAACATCGTGATGGGTTACATCTAATGTAATAGAGGAGAGGGAGAGAAGGAAACATCGTGATGGGTTACATCTAATGTAATAGAGGAGAGGGAGAGAAGGAAACATCGTGTTGGGCTACATCTAATGTAATAGAAGATAGGGAGATCTGAGGAAACATCGTGATGGGTTACATCTAATGCAATAGAGGAGATGGAGAGAAGGAAACATCGTGATGGGCTACATCTAATGTAATAGAGGAGAGAGAGAGAAGGAAACATCGTGATGGGTTACATCTAATGTAATAGAAGATAGGGAGATCTGAGGAAACATCGTGATGGGTTACATCTCATGTAATAGAAGAGAGGGAGATATGAGGAAACATCGTGATGGGTTACATCTAATGTAATAGAGGAGAGGGAGAGAAGGAAACATCGTGATGGGCTACAACTAATGTAATAGAGGAGAAGGAGAGAAGGAAACATCGTGATGGGTTACATCTAATGTAATAGAGGGGGGGAGAAGGAAACATCGTGATGGGTTACATCTAATGTAATAGAGGAGAAGGAGAGAAGGAAACATCGTGATGGGTTACATCTAATGTAATAGAGGGGGGGGGGAGAAGGAAACATCGTGATGGGTTACATCTAATGTAATAGAGGAGAGAGAGAGAAGGAAACATCGTGATGGGTTACATCTAATGTAATAGCAGAGAGGGAGATCTGAGGAAACATCGTGATGGGTTACATGTAATCTAATAGAGGAGAGGGAGAGAAGGAAACATCGTGATGGGTTACATCTAATGTAATAGAGGAGAAGGAGAGAAGGAAACATCGTGATGGGCTACATCTAATGTAATAGAGGAGAGGGAGAGAAGAAAACATCGTGATGGGTTACATCTAATGTAATAGAGGAGAGGGAGAGAAGGAAACATCGTGATGGGTTACATCTAATGCAATAGAGGAGAGGGAGAGAAGGAAACATCGTGATGGGTTACATCCAATGTAATAGAGGAGAGGGAGAGAAGAAAACATCGTGATGGGTTACATCTAATGTAATAGAGGAGAAGGAGAGAATGAAACATCGTGATGGGCTATATCTAATGTAATAGAGGAGAGGGAGAGAAGGAAACATCGTGATGGGTTACATCTAATGTAATAGAAGATAGGGAGATCTGAGGAAACATCGTGATGAATTACATCTAATGTAATAGAGGAGAGGAAGAGAAGGAAACATCGTGATGGGTTACATCTAATGTAATAGAAGATAGGGAGATCTGAGGAAACATCGTGATGGGTTACATCTAATGTAATAGAGGAGAGGGAGAGAAGGAAACATCGTGATGGGTTCCATCTAATGTAATAGAAGATAGGGAGATCTGAGGAAACATCGTGATGGGTTACATCTAATGTAATAGAAGAGAGGGAGAGAAGGAAGCATCGTGACGGGTTACATCTAATGTAATAGAGGAGAGAGAGAGAAGGAAACATCGTGATGGGTTACATCTAATGTAATAGAAGAGAGGGAGATATGAGGAAACATCATGATGGGTTACATCTAATGTAATAGAGGAGAGGGAGAGAAGGAAACATCGTGATGGGTTACATCTAATGTAATAGAGGTGTGGGAGATCTGAGCAAATATCGTGATGGGTTACATCTAATGTAATAGAGGTGAGGGAGATCTGAGGAAACATAGTGATGGGTTATATCTAATGTAATAGAGGTGTGGGAGATCTGAGGAAATATCGTGATGGGTTACATCTAATATAATAGAGAAGAGGGAGATCTGAGGAAACATAGTGATGGGTTATATCTAATGTAATAGAGGAGAGGCAGATCTGAGGAAACATCGTGATGGGTTACATCTAATGTAATAGAGAAGAGGGAGATCTGAGGAAACATCGTCATGGGTTACATCTAATGTAATAGAGGAGAGGGAGAGAAGGAAACATCGTGATGGGTTACATCTAATATAATAGAGGTGTGGGAGAGAAGGAAATATCGTGATGGGTTACATCTGATGTAATAGAGGAGAGGGTGAGAAGGAAACATCGTGATGGGCTACATCTAATGTAATAGAGGAGAGGGAGAGAAGAAAACATCGTGATGGGTTACATCTAATGTAATAGAGGAGAGGGAGAGAAGGAAACATCGTGATGGGTTACATCTAATGTAATAGAGGAAAGAGAGAGAAGGAAACATCGTGATGGGTTACATCTAATGTAATAGAAGATAGGGAGATCTGAGGAAACATCGTGATGGGTTACATCTAATGTAATAGAGGAGAGGGAGAGAAGGAAACATCGTGATGGGCTACATCTAATGTAATAGAGGAGAGAGAGAGAAGGAAACATCGTGATGGGTTACATCTAATGTAATAGCAGAGAGGGAGATCTGAGGAAACATCGTGATGGGTTACATGTAATCTAATAGAGGAGAGGGAGAGAAGGAAACATCGTGATGGGTTACATCTAATGTAATAGAGGAGAAGGAGAGAAGGAAACATCGTGATGGGCTACATCTAATGTAATAGAGGAGAGGGAGAGAAGAAAACATCGTGATGGGTTACATCTAATGTAATAGAGGAGAGGGAGAGAAGGAAACATCGTGATGGGTTACATCTAATGCAATAGAGGAGAGGGAGAGAAGGAAACATCGTGATGGGTTACATCCAATGTAATAGAGGAGAGGGAGAGAAGAAAACATCGTGATGGGTTACATCTAATGTAATAGAGGAGAAGGAGAGAATGAAACATCGTGATGGGCTATATCTAATGTAATAGAGGAGAGGGAGAGAAGGAAACATCGTGATGGGTTACATCTAATGTAATAGAAGATAGGGAGATCTGAGGAAACATCGTGATGAATTACATCTAATGTAATAGAGGAGAGGAAGAGAAGGAAACATCGTGATGGGTTACATCTAATGTAATAGAAGATAGGGAGATCTGAGGAAACATCGTGATGGGTTACATCTAATGTAATAGAGGAGAGGGAGAGAAGGAAACATCGTGATGGGTTCCATCTAATGTAATAGAAGATAGGGAGATCTGAGGAAACATCGTGATGGGTTACATCTAATGTAATAGAAGAGAGGGAGAGAAGGAAGCATCGTGACGGGTTACATCTAATGTAATAGAGGAGAGAGAGAGAAGGAAACATCGTGATGGGTTACATCTAATGTAATAGAAGAGAGGGAGATATGAGGAAACATCATGATGGGTTACATCTAATGTAATAGAGGAGAGGGAGAGAAGGAAACATCGTGATGGGTTACATCTAATGTAATAGAGGTGTGGGAGATCTGAGCAAATATCGTGATGGGTTACATCTAATGTAATAGAGGTGAGGGAGATCTGAGGAAACATAGTGATGGGTTATATCTAATGTAATAGAGGTGTGGGAGATCTGAGGAAATATCGTGATGGGTTACATCTAATATAATAGAGAAGAGGGAGATCTGAGGAAACATAGTGATGGGTTATATCTAATGTAATAGAGGAGAGGCAGATCTGAGGAAACATCGTGATGGGTTACATCTAATGTAATAGAGAAGAGGGAGATCTGAGGAAACATCGTCATGGGTTACATCTAATGTAATAGAGGAGAGGGAGAGAAGGAAACATCGTGATGGGTTACATCTAATATAATAGAGGTGTGGGAGAGAAGGAAATATCGTGATGGGTTACATCTGATGTAATAGAGGAGAGGGTGAGAAGGAAACATCGTGATGGGCTACATCTAATGTAATAGAGGAGAGGGAGAGAAGAAAACATCGTGATGGGTTACATCTAATGTAATAGAGGAGAGGGAGAGAAGGAAACATCGTGATGGGTTACATCTAATGTAATAGAGGAAAGAGAGAGAAGGAAACATCGTGATGGGTTACATCTAATGTAATAGAAGATAGGGAGATCTGAGGAAACATCGTGATGGGTTACATCTAATGTAATAGAGGAGAGGGAGAGAAGGAAACATCGTGATGGGCTACATCTAATGTAATAGAGGAGAGGGAGATCTGAAGAAACATCGTGATGGGTTACATCTAATGTAATAGAGGAGAGGGAGAGAAGGAAACATCGTGATGGGTTACATCTAATGTAATAGAGGAGAGGGAGAGAAGGAAACATCGTGATGGGTTACATCCAATGTAATAGAGGAGAGGGAGAGAAGGAAACATCGTGATGGGTTACATCTAATGTAATAGAGGGGGGGGGGAGAGAAGGAAACATCGTGATGGGTTACATCTAATGTAATAGAGGAGAGGGAGAGAAGGAAACATCGTGATGGGTTACATCTAATGTAATAGCAGAGAGGGAGATCTGAGGAAACATCGTGATGGGTTACATGTAATCTAATAGAGGAGAGGGAGAGAAGGAAACATCGTGATGGGTTACATCCAATGTAATAAAGGAGAGGGAGAGAAGAAAACATCGTGATGGGTTACATCTAATATAATATAGGAGAAGGAGAGAAGGAAACATCGTGATGGGCTACATCTTATGTAATAGAGGAGAGGGAGAGAAGGAAACATCGTGATGGGTTACATCTAATGCAATAGAGGAGAGGGAGAGAAGGAAACATCGTGTTGGGTTACATCTAATGTAATAGAGGAGAGGGAGAGAAGTAAACATCGTGATGGGTTACATCTAATGTAATAGAGGAGAAGGAGAGAAGGAACCATCGTGATGGGTTACATCTAATGTAATAGAGGAGAGGGAGAGAAGGAAACATCGTGATGGGTTACGTCTAATGTAATAGAAGATAGGGAGATCTGAGGAAACATCGTGATGGGTTACATCTCATGTAATAGAAGAGAGGGAGATATGAGGAAACATCGTGATGGGTTACATCTAATGTAATAGAGGAGAGGGAGAGAAGGAAACATCGTGATGGGCTACATCTAATGTAATAGAGGAGAGGGAGATCTGAAGAAACATCGTGATGGGTTACATCTAAGGTAATAGAGGAGAGGGAGAGAAGGAAACATCGTGATGGGTTACATCTAATGTAATAGAGGAGAGGGAGAGAAGGAAACATCGTGATGGGTTACATCTAATGTAATAGAGGAGAGGGAGAGAAGGAAACATCGTGATGGGTTACATCTAATGTAATAGAGGAGAGGGAGAGAAGGAAACATCGTGATGGGTTACATCTAATGTAATAGAGTAGAGGGAGAGAAGGAAACATCGTGATGGGTTACATCTAATGTAATAGAGTAGAGGGAGAGAAGGAAACATCGTGATGGGTTACATCTAATGTAATAGAGGGGGGGAGAAGGAAACATCGTGATGGGTTACATCTAATGTAATAGAGGAGAGGGAGAGAAGGAAACATCGTGATGGGTTACATCTAATGTAATAGAGGAGAGGGAGAGAAGGAAACATCGTGTTGGGCTACATCTAATGTAATAGAAGATAGGGAGATCTGAGGAAACATCGTGATGGGTTACATCTAATGCAATAGAGGAGATGGAGAGAAGGAAACATCGTGATGGGCTACATCTAATGTAATAGAGGAGAGAGAGAGAAGGAAACATCGTGATGGGTTACATCTAATGTAATAGAAGATAGGGAGATCTGAGGAAACATCGTGATGGGTTACATCTCATGTAATAGAAGAGAGGGAGATATGAAGAAACATCGTGATGGGTTACATCTAATGTAATAGAGGAGAGGGAGAGAAGGAAACATCGTGATGGGCTACATCTAATGTAATAGAGGAGAAGGAGAGAAGGAAACATCGTGATGGGTTACATCTAATGTAATAGAGGGGGGGGGGGGAGAAGGAAACATCGTGATGGGTTACATCTAATGTAATAGAGGAGAAGGAGAGAAGGAAACATCGTGATGGGTTACATCTAATGTAATAGAGGGGGGGGGGGAGAAGGAAACATCGTGATGGGTTACATCTAATGTAATAGAGGAGAGAGAGAGAAGGAAACATCGTGATGGGTTACATATAATGTAATAGCAGAGAGGGAGATCTGAGGAAACATCGTGATGGGTTACATGTAATCTAATAGAGGAGAGGGAGAGAAGGAAACATCGTGATGGGTTACATCTAATGTAATAGAGGAGAAGGAGAGAAGGAAACATCGTGATGGGCTACATCTAATGTAATAGAGGAGAGGGAGAGAAGGAAACATCGTGATGGGTTACATCTAATGTAATAGAGGAGAGGGAGAGAAGGAAACATCGTGATGGGTTACATCTAATGCAATAGAGGAGAGGGAGAGAAGGAAACATCGTGATGGGTTACATCCAATGTAATAGAGGAGAGGGAGAGAAGAAAACATCGTGATGGGTTACATCTAATGTAATAGAGGAGAGGGAGAGAAGAAAACATCGTGATGGGTTACATCTAATGTAATAGAGGAGAAGGAGAGAAGGAAACATCGTGATGGGCTATATCTAATGTAATAGAGGAGAGGGAGAGAAGGAAACATCGTGATGGGTTACATCTAATGTAATAGAATATAGGGAGATCTGAGGAAACATCGTGATGAATTACATCTAATGTAATAGAGGAGAGGAAGAGAAGGAAACATCGTGATGGGTTACATCTAATGTAATAGAAGATAGGGAGATCTGAGGAAACATCGTGATGGGTTACATCTAATGTAATAGAGGAGAGGGAGAGAAGGAAACATCGTGATGGGTTCCATCTAATGTAATAGAAGATAGGGAGATCTGAGGAAACATCGTGATGGGTTACATCTAATGTAATAGAAGAGAGGGAGAGAAGGAAACATCGTGACGGGTTACATCTAATGTAATAGAGGAGAGAGAGAGAAGGAAACATCGTGATGGG
Source organism: Bathymodiolus septemdierum (assembly GCA_963383655.1). Lineage (NCBI taxonomy): Eukaryota > Metazoa > Mollusca > Bivalvia > Mytilida > Modiolidae > Bathymodiolus > Bathymodiolus septemdierum. The sequence continues at coordinate 42,967,040 of OY726530.1, read as the reverse complement.
TTACATCTAATGTAATAGAAGAGAGGGAGATATGAGGAAACATCATGATGGGTTACATCTAATGTAATAGAGGAGAGGGAGAGAAGGAAACATCGTGATGGGTTACATCTAATGTAATAGAGGAAAGGGAGATCTGAGGAAACATCGTGATAGGTTACATCTAATGTAATAGATGAGAGGAAGAGAAGGAAACATCGTGATGGGTTACATCTAATGTAATAGAGGTGTGGGAGATCTGAGCAAATATCGTGATGGGTTACATCTAATGTAATAGAGGTGAGGGAGATCTGAGGAAACATAGTGATGGGTTATATCTAATGTAATAGAGGTGTGGGAGATCTGAGGAAATATCGTGATGGGTTACATCTAATATAATAGAGAAGAGGGAGATCTGAGGAAACATAGTGATGGGTTATATCTAATGTAATAGAGGAGAGGCAGATCTGAGGAAACATCGTGATGGGTTACATCTAATGTAATAGAGAAGAGGGAGATCTGAGGAAACATCGTCATGGGTTACATCTAATGTAATAGAGGAGAGGGAGAGAAGGAAACATCGTGATGGGTTACATCTAATATAATAGAGGTCTGGGAGAGAAGGAAATATCGTGATGGGTTACATCTGATGTAATAGAGGAGAGGGTGAGAAGGAAACATCGTGATGGGCTACATCTAATGTAATAGAGGAGAGGGAGAGAAGAAAACATCGTGATGGGTTACATCTAATGTAATAGAGGAGAGGGAGAGAAGGAAACATCGTGATGGGTTACATCTAATGTAATAGAGGAGAGAGAGAGAAGGAAACATCGTGATGGGTTACATCTAATGTAATAGAAGATAGGGAGATCTGAGGAAACATTGTGATGGGTTACATCTAATGTAATAGAGGAGAGGGAGAGAAGGAAACATCGTGATGGGCTACATCTAATGTAATAGAGGAGAGGGAGATCTGAAGAAACATCGTGATGGGTTACATCTAATGTAATAGAGGAGAGGGAGAGAAGGAAACATCGTGATGGGTTACATCTAATGTAATAGAGGAGAGGGAGAGAAGGAAACATCGTGATGGATTACATCCAATGTAATAGAGGAGAGGGAGAGAAGGAAACATCGTGATGGGTTACATCTAATGTAATAGAGGGGGGGGGGGGGAGAGAAGGAAACATCGTGATGGGTTACATCTAATGTAATAGAGGAGAGGGAGAGAAGGAAACATCGTGATGGGTTACATCTAATGTAATAGCAGAGAGGGAGATCTGAGGAAACATCGTGATGGGTTACATGTAATCTAATAGAGGAGAGGGAGAGAAGGAAACATCGTGATGGGTTACATCCAATGTAATAAAGGAGAGGGAGAGAAGAAAACATCGTGATGGGTTACATCTAATATAATAGAGGAGAGGGAGAGAAGGAAACATCGTGATGGGTTACATCTAATGCAATAGAGGAGAGGGAGAGAAGGAAACATCGTGTTGGGTTACATCTAATGTAATAGAGGAGAGGGAGAGAAGTAAACATCGTGATGGGTTACATCTAATGTAATAGAGGAGAAGGAGAGAAGGAAACATCGTGATGGGTTACATCTAATGTAATAGAGGAGAGGGAGATAAGGAAACATCGTGATGGGTTACATCTAATGTAATAGAGGAGAGGGAGAGAAGGAAACATCGTGATGGGTTACATCCAATGTAATAGAGGAGAGGGAGAGAAGAAAACATCGTGATGGGTTACATCTAATATAATAGAGGAGAGGGAGAGAAGGAAACATCGTGATGGGTTACATCTAATGTAATAGAGGGGGGGGGGAGAGAAGGAAACATCGTGATGGGTTACATCTAATGTAATAGAGGAGAGGGAGAGAAGGAACCATCGTGATGGGTTACATCTAATGTAATAGTAGATAGGGAGATTTGAGGAAACATCGTGATGGGTTACATCTAATGTAATAGAGGAGAGGGAGAGAAGGAAACATCGTGATGGGTTACATCTAATGTAATAGAGGAGAAGGGAGAAGGAAACATCGTGATGGGTTACATCTAATGTAATAGAGGAGAGGGGGAGAAGGAAACATCGTGATGGGTTACATCTAATGTAATAGAGGAGAGGGAGAGAAGGAAACATCGTGATGGGTTACATCTAATGTAATAGAGGAGAGGGAGAGAAGGAAACATCGTGATGGGTTACATCTAATGTAATAGAGGAGAGGGAGAGAAGTAAACATCGTGATGGGTTACATCTAATGTAATAGAGGAGAGGGAGAGAAGGAAATATCGTGATGGGTTACATCTAATGTAATAGAGGAGAAGGAGAGAAGGAAACATCGTGATGGGTTACATCTAATGTAATAGAGGAGAGGGAGAGAAGTAAACATCGTGATGGGTTACATCTAATGTAATAGAGGAGAAGGAGAGAAGGAAACATCGTGATGGGTTACATCTAATGTAATAGAAGAGAGGGAGAGAAGGAAACATCGTGATGGGTTACCTCTAATGTAATAGAAGATAGGGAGATCTGAGGAAACATCGTGATGGGTTACATCTAATGTAATAGAGGAGAGGGAAAGAAGGAAGCATCGTGATGGGTTACATCTAATGTAATAGAGGGGGGGGGGGGGAGAGAAGGAAACATCGTGATGGGTTACATCTAATGTAATAGAGGTGAGGGAGATCTGAGGAAACATAGTGATGGGTTATATCTAATGTAATAGAGGTGTGGGAGATCTGAGGAAATATTGTAATGGGTTACATCTAATATAATAGAGAAGAGGGAGATCTGAGGAAACATAGTGATGGGTTATATCTAATGTAATAGAGGAGAGGCAGATCTGAGGAAACATCGTGATGGGTTACATCTAATGTAATAGAGAAGAGGGAGATCTGAGGAAACATCGTCATGGGTTACATCTAATGTAATAGAGGAGAGGGAGAGAAGGAAACATCGTGATGGGTTACATCTAATATAATAGAGGTGTGGGAGAGAAGGAAATATCGTGATGGGTTACATCTGATGTAATAGAGGAGAGGGTGAGAAGGAAACATCGTGATGGGCTACATCTAATGTAATAGAGGAGAGGGAGAGAAGAAAACATCGTGATGGGTTACATCTAATGTAATAGAGGAGAGGGAGAGAAGGAAACATCGTGATGGGTTACATCTAATGTAATAGAGGAGAGAGAAAGAAGGAAACATCGTGATGGGTTACATCTAATGTAATAGAAGATAGGGAGATCTGAGGAAACATCGTGATGGGTTACATCTAATGTAATAGAGGAGAGGGAGAGGAGGAAACATCGTGGTGGGCTACATCTAATGTAATAGAGGAGAGGGAGATCTGAAGAAACATCGTGATGGGTTACATCTAATGTAATAGAGGAGAGGGAGAGAAGGAAACATCGTGATGGGTTACATCTAATGTAATAGAGGAGAGGGAGAGAAGGAAACATCGTGATGGGTTACATCTAATGTAATAGCAGAGAGGGAGATCTGAGGAAACATCGTAATGGGTTACATGTAATCTAATAGAGGAGAGGGAGAGAAGGAAACATCGTGATGGGTTACATCCAATGTAATAAAGGAGAGGGAGAGAAGAAAACATCGTGATGGGTTACATCTAATATAATAGAGGAGAGGGAGAGAAGGAAACATCGTGATGGGCTACATCTTATGTAATAGAGGAGAGGGAGAGAAGGAAACATCGTGATGGGTTACATCTAATGCAATAGAGGAGAGGGAGAGAAGGAAACATCGTGTTGGGTTACATCTAATGTAATAGAGGAGAGGGAGAGAAGTAAACATCGTGATGGGTTACATCTAATGTAATAGAGGAGAAGGAGAGAAGGAAACATCGTGATGGGTTACATCTAATGTAATAGAGGAGAGGGAGATAAGGAAACATCGTGATGGGTTACATCTAATGTAATAGAGGAGAGGGAGAGAAGGAAACATCGTGATGGGTTACATCCAATGTAATAGAGGAGAGGGAGAGAAGAAAACATCGTGATGGGTTACATCTAATATAATAGAGGAGAGGGAGAGAAGGAAACATCGTGATGGGTTACATCCAATGTAATAGAGGAGAAGGAGAGAAGGAAACATCGTGATGGGCTACATCTAATGTAATAGAGGAGAGGGAGAGAAGGAAACATCGTGATGGGTTACATCTTATGTAATAGAGGAGAGGGAGAGAAGGAAACATCGTGATGGGTTACATATAATGTAATAGAGGAGAGGGAGAGAAGGAAACATCGTGATGGGTTACATCTAATGTAATAGAGGAGAGGGAGAGAAGGAAACATTGTGATGGGTTATATCTAATGTAATAGAGGAGAGGGAGAGAAGGAACCATCGTGATGGGTTACATCTAATGTAATAGAAGATAGGGAGATTTGAGGAAACATCGTGATGGGTTACATCTAATGTAATAGAGGAGAGGGAGAGAAGGAAACATCGTGATGGGTTACATCTAATGTAATAGAGGAGAAGGGAGAAGGAAACATCGTGATGGGTTACATCTAATGTAATAGAGGAGAGGGGGAGAAGGAAACATCGTGATGGGTTACATCTAATGTAATAGAGGAGTGGGAGAGAAGGAAACATCGTGATGGGTTACATCTAATGTAATAGAGGAGAAGGAGAGAAGGAAACATCGTGATGGGTTACATCTAATGTAATAGAGGAGAGGGAGAGAAGTAAACATCGTGATGGGTTACATCTAATGTAATAGAAGAGAGGGAGAGAAGGAAACATCGTGATGGGTTACATCTAATGTAATAGAGGAGAAGGAGAGAAGGAAACATCGTGATGGGTTACATCTCATGTAATAGAGGAGAGGGAGAGAAGTAAACATCGTGATGGGTTACATCTAATGTAATAGAGGAGAAGGAGAGAAGGAAACATCGTGATGGGTTACATCTAATGTAATAGAGGAGAGGGAGAGAAGGAAACATCGTGATGGGTTACATCTAATGTAATAGAAGATAGGGAGATCTGAGGAAACATCGTGATGGGTTACATCTAATGTAATAGAGGAGAGGGAGAGAAGGAAGCATCGTGATGGGTTACATCTAATGTAATAGAGGGGGGGGGAGAGAAGGAAGCATCGTGATGGGTTACATCTAATGTAATAGAGGAGAGGGAAAGAAGGAAGCATCGTGATGGGTTACATCTAATGTAATAGAGGGGGGGGGGGGGAGAGAAGGAAACATCGTGATGGGTTACATCTAATGTAATACAGATGTGAGAGATCTGAGGAAACATCGTGATGGGTAACATCTAATTGAATAGAAGATAGGGAGATCTGAGGAAACATCGTGATGGGTTATATTTAATGTAATAGAAGATAGGTGGATTTGAGGAAACATTGTGATGGGTTACATCTAATGTAATAGAGGAGAGGGAGAGAAGGAAGCATCGTGATGGGTTACATCTAATGTAATAGAGGAGAGGGAGAGAAGAAAACATCGTGATGGGTTACATCTAATGTAATAGAGGAGAAGGAGAGAAGGAAACATCGTGATGGGTTACATCTAATGTAATGGAGGAGAGGGAGAGAAGTAAACATCGTGATGGGTTACATCTAATGTAATAGAGGAGAAGGAGAGAAGGAAACATCGTGATGGGTTATATCTAATGTAATAGAGGAGAGGGAGAGAAGGAAACATCGTGATGGGTTACATCTAATGTAATAGAAGATAGGGAGATCTGAGGAAACATCGTGATGGGTTACATCTAATGTAATAGAGGAGAGGGAGAGAAGGAAACCTCGTGATGGGTTACATCTAATATAATAGAGGTGTGGGAGAGAAGGAAATATCGTGATGGGTTACATCTGATGTAATAGAGGAGAGGGTGAGAAGGAAACATCGTGATGGGCTACATCTAATGTAATAGAGGAGAGGGAGAGAAGAAAACATCGTGATGGGTTACATCTAATGTAATAGAGGAGAGGGAGAGAAGGAAACATCGTGATGGGTTACATCTAATGTAATAGAGGAGAGAGAGAGAAGGAAACATCGTGATGGGTTACATCTAATGTAATAGAAGATAGGGAGATCTGAGGAAACATCGTGATGGGTTACATCTAATGTAATAGAGGAGAGGGAGAGAAGGAAACATCGTGATGGGCTACATCTAATGTAATAGAGGAGAGGGAGATCTGAAGAAACATCGTGATGGGTTACATCTAATGTAATAGAGGAGAGGGAGAGAAGGAAACATCGTGATGGGTTACATCCAATGTAATAGAGGAGAGGGAGAGAAGGAAACATCGTGATGGGTTACATCTAATGTAATAGAGGGGGGGGGAGAGAAGGAAACATCGTGATGGGTTACATCTAATGTAATAGAGGAGAGGGAGAGAAGGAAACATCGTGATGGGTTACATCTAATGTAATAGCAGAGAGGGAGATCTGAGGAAACATCGTGATGGGTTACATGTAATCTAATAGAGGAGAGGGAGAGAAGGAAACATCGTGATGGGTTACATCCAATGTAATAAAGGAGAGGGAGAGAAGAAAACATCGTGATGGGTTACATCTAATATAATAGAGGAGAAGGAGAGAAGGAAACATCGTGATGGGCTACATCTTATGTAATAGAGGAGAGGGAGAGAAGGAAACATCGTGATGGGTTACATCTAATGCAATAGAGGAGAGGGAGAGAAGGAAACATCGTGTTGGGTTACATCTAATGTAATAGAGGAGAGGGAGAGAAGTAAACATCGTGATGGGTTACATCTAATGTAATAGAGGAGAAGGAGAGAAGGAAACATCGTGATGGGTTACATCTAATGTAATAGAGGAGAGGGAGAGAAGGAAACATCGTGATGGGTTACGTCTAATGTAATAGAAGATAGGGAGATCTGAGGAAACATCGTGATGGGTTACATCTCATGTAATAGAAGAGAGGGAGATATGAGGAAACATCGTGATGGGTTACATCTAATGTAATAGAGGAGAGGGAGAGAAGGAAACATCGTGATGGGCTACATCTAATGTAATAGAGGAGAGGGAGATCTGAAGAAACATCGTGATGGGTTACATCTAAGGTAATAGAGGAGAGGGAGAGAAGGAAACATCGTGATGGGTTACATATAATGTAATAGAGGAGAGGGAGAGAAGGAAACATCGTGATGGGTTACATCTAATGTAATAGAGGAGAGGGAGAGAAGGAAACATCGTGATGGGTTACATCTAATGTAATAGAGGAGAGGGAGAGAAGGAAACATCGTGATGGGTTACATCTAATGTAATAGAGGAGAGGGAGAGAAGGAAACATCGTGATGGGTTACATCTAATGTAATAGAGTAGAGGGAGAGAAGGAAACATCGTGATGGGTTACATCTAATGTAATAGAGTAGAGGGAGAGAAGGAAACATCGTGATGGGTTACATCTAATGTAATAGAGGGGGGGGGAGAAGGAAACATCGTGATGGGTTACATCTAATGTAATAGAGGAGAGGGAGAGAAGGAAACATCGTGATGGGTTACATCTAATGTAATAGAGGAGAGGGAGAGAAGGAAACATCGTGTTGGGCTACATCTAATGTAATAGAAGATAGGGAGATCTGAGGAAACATCGTGATGGGTTACATCTAATGCAATAGAGGAGATGGAGAGAAGGAAACATCGTGATGGGCTACATCTAATGTAATAGAGGAGAGAGAGAGAAGGAAACATCGTGATGGGTTACATCTAATGTAATAGAAGATAGGGAGATCTGAGGAAACATCGTGATGGGTTACATCTCATGTAATAGAAGAGAGGGAGATATGAGGAAACATCGTGATGGGTTACATCTAATGTAATAGAGGAGAGGGAGAGAAGGAAACATCGTGATGGGCTACATCTAATGTAATAGAGGAGAAGGAGAGAAGGAAACATCGTGATGGGTTACATCTAATGTAATAGAGGGGGGGGGGAGAAGGAAACATCGTGATGGGTTACATCTAATGTAATAGAGGAGAAGGAGAGAAGGAAACATCGTGATGGGTTACATCTAATGTAATAGAGGGGGGGGGGAGAAGGAAACATCGTGATGGGTTACATCTAATGTAATAGAGGAGAGAGAGAGAAGGAAACATCGTGATGGGTTACATATAATGTAATAGCAGAGAGGGAGATCTGAGGAAACATCGTGATGGGTTACATGTAATCTAATAGAGGAGAGGGAGAGAAGGAAACATCGTGATGGGTTACATCTAATGTAATAGAGGAGAAGGAGAGAAGGAAACATCGTGATGGGCTACATCTAATGTAATAGAGGAGAGGGAGAGAAGGAAACATCGTGATGGGTTACATCTAATGTAATAGAGGAGAGGGAGAGAAGGAAACATCGTGATGGGTTACATCTAATGCAATAGAGGAGAGGGAGAGAAGGAAACATCGTGATGGGTTACATCCAATGTAATAGAGGAGAGGGAGAGAAGAAAACATCGTGATGGGTTACATCTAATGTAATAGAGGAGAGGGAGAGAAGAAAACATCGTGATGGGTTACATCTAATGTAATAGAGGAGAAGGAGAGAAGGAAACATCGTGATGGGCTATATCTAATGTAATAGAGGAGAGGGAGAGAAGGAAACATCGTGATGGGTTACATCTAATGTAATAGAATATAGGGAGATCTGAGGAAACATCGTGATGAATTACATCTAATGTAATAGAGGAGAGGAAGAGAAGGAAACATCGTGATGGGTTACATCTAATGTAATAGAAGATAGGGAGATCTGAGGAAACATCGTGATGGGTTACATCTAATGTAATAGAGGAGAGGGAGAGAAGGAAACATCGTGATGGGTTCCATCTAATGTAATAGAAGATAGGGAGATCTGAGGAAACATCGTGATGGGTTACATCTAATGTAATAGAAGAGAGGGAGAGAAGGAAACATCGTGACGGGTTACATCTAATGTAATAGAGGAGAGAGAGAAGGAAACATCGTGATGGGTTACATCTAATGTAATAGAAGAGAGGGAGATATGAGGAAACATCATGATGGGTTACATCTAATGTAATAGAGGAGAGGGAGAGAAGGAAACATCGTGATGGGTTACATCTAATGTAATAGAGGAAAGGGAGATCTGAGGAAACATCGTGATAGGTTACATCTAATGTAATAGATGAGAGGAAGAGAAGGAAACATCGTGATGGGTTACATCTAATGTAATAGAGGTGTGGGAGATCTGAGCAAATATCGTGATGGGTTACATCTAATGTAATAGAGGTGAGGGAGATCTGAGGAAACATAGTGATGGGTTATATCTAATGTAATAGAGGTGTGGGAGATCTGAGGAAATATCGTGATGGGTTACATCTAATATAATAGAGAAGAGGGAGATCTGAGGAAACATAGTGATGGGTTATATCTAATGTAATAGAGGAGAGGCAGATCTGAGGAAACATCGTGATGGGTTACATCTAATGTAATAGAGAAGAGGGAGATCTGAGGAAACATCGTCATGGGTTACATCTAATGTAATAGAGGAGAGGGAGAGAAGGAAACATCGTGATGGGTTACATCTAATATAATAGAGGTCTGGGAGAGAAGGAAATATCGTGATGGGTTACATCTGATGTAATAGAGGAGAGGGTGAGAAGGAAACATCGTGATGGGCTACATCTAATGTAATAGAGGAGAGGGAGAGAAGAAAACATCGTGATGGGTTACATCTAATGTAATAGAGGAGAGGGAGAGAAGGAAACATCGTGATGGGTTACATCTAATGTAATAGAGGAGAGAGAGAGAAGGAAACATCGTGATGGGTTACATCTAATGTAATAGAAGATAGGGAGATCTGAGGAAACATCGTGATGGGTTACATCTAATGTAATAGAGGAGAGGGAGAGAAGGAAACATCGTGATGGGCTACATCTAATGTAATAGAGGAGAGGGAGATCTGAAGAAACATCGTGATGGGTTACATCTAATGTAATAGAGGAGAGGGAGAGAAGGAAACATCGTGATGGGTTACATCTAATGTAATAGAGGAGAGGGAGAGAAGGAAACATCGTGATGGGTTACATCCAATGTAATAGAGGAGAGGGAGAGAAGGAAACATCGTGATGGGTTACATCTAATGTAATAGAGGGGGGGGGGGAGAGAAGGAAACATCGTGATGGGTTACATCTAATGTAATAGAGGAGAGGGAGAGAAGGAAACATCGTGATGGGTTACATCTAATGTAATAGCAGAGAGGGAGATCTGAGGAAACATCGTGATGGGTTACATGTAATCTAATAGAGGAGAGGGAGAGAAGGAAACATCGTGATGGGTTACATCCAATGTAATAAAGGAGAGGGAGAGAAGAAAACATCGTGATGGGTTACATCTAATATAATAGAGGAGAGGGAGAGAAGGAAACATCGTGATGGGTTACATCTAATGCAATAGAGGAGAGGGAGAGAAGGAAACATCGTGTTGGGTTACATCTAATGTAATAGAGGAGAGGGAGAGAAGTAAACATCGTGATGGGTTACATCTAATGTAATAGAGGAGAAGGAGAGAAGGAAACATCGTGATGGGTTACATCTAATGTAATAGAGGAGAGGGAGATAAGGAAACATCGTGATGGGTTACATCTAATGTAATAGAGGAGAGGGAGAGAAGGAAACATCGTGATGGGTTACATCCAATGTAATAGAGGAGAGGGAGAGAAGAAAACATCGTGATGGGTTACATCTAATATAATAGAGGAGAGGGAGAGAAGGAAACATCGTGATGGGTTACATCTAATGTAATAGAGGGGGGGGGAGAGAAGGAAACATCGTGATGGGTTACATCTAATGTAATAGAGGAGAGGGAGAGAAGGAACCATCGTGATGGGTTACATCTAATGTAATAGTAGATAGGGAGATTTGAGGAAACATCGTGATGGGTTACATCTAATGTAATAGAGGAGAGGGAAAGAAGGAAACATCGTGATGGGTTACATCTAATGTAATAGAGGAGAAGGGAGAAGGAAACATCGTGATGGGTTACATCTAATGTAATAGAGGAGAGGGGGAGAAGGAAACATCGTGATGGGTTACATCTAATGTAATAGAGGAGAGGGAGAGAAGGAAACATCGTGATGGGTTACATCTAATGTAATAGAGGAGAGGGAGAGAAGGAAACATCGTGATGGGTTACATCTAATGTAATAGAGGAGAGGGAGAGAAGTAAACATCGTGATGGGTTACATCTAATGTAATAGAGGAGAGGGAGAGAAGGAAATATCGTGATGGGTTACATCTAATGTAATAGAGGAGAAGGAGAGAAGGAAACATCGTGATGGGTTACATCTAATGTAATAGAGGAGAGGGAGAGAAGTAAACATCGTGATGGGTTACATCTAATGTAATAGAGGAGAAGGAGAGAAGGAAACATCGTGATGGGTTACATCTAATGTAATAGAAGAGAGGGAGAGAAGGAAACATCGTGATGGGTTACCTCTAATGTAATAGAAGATAGGGAGATCTGAGGAAACATCGTGATGGGTTACATCTAATGTAATAGAGGAGAGGGAAAGAAGGAAGCATCGTGATGGGTTACATCTAATGTAATAGAGGGGGGGGGGGAGAGAAGGAAACATCGTGATGGGTTACATCTAATGTAATAGAGGTGAGGGAGATCTGAGGAAACATAGTGATGGGTTATATCTAATGTAATAGAGGTGTGGGAGATCTGAGGAAATATTGTAATGGGTTACATCTAATATAATAGAGAAGAGGGAGATCTGAGGAAACATAGTGATGGGTTATATCTAATGTAATAGAGGAGAGGCAGATCTGAGGAAACATCGTGATGGGTTACATCTAATGTAATAGAGAAGAGGGAGATCTGAGGAAACATCGTCATGGGTTACATCTAATGTAATAGAGGAGAGGGAGAGAAGGAAACATCGTGATGGGTTACATCTAATATAATAGAGGTGTGGGAGAGAAGGAAATATCGTGATGGGTTACATCTGATGTAATAGAGGAGAGGGTGAGAAGGAAACATCGTGATGGGCTACATCTAATGTAATAGAGGAGAGGGAGAGAAGAAAACATCGTGATGGGTTACATCTAATGTAATAGAGGAGAGGGAGAGAAGGAAACATCGTGATGGGTTACATCTAATGTAATAGAGGAGAGAGAAAGAAGGAAACATCGTGATGGGTTACATCTAATGTAATAGAAGATAGGGAGATCTGAGGAAACATCGTGATGGGTTACATCTAATGTAATAGAGGAGAGGGAGAGGAGGAAACATCGTGGTGGGCTACATCTAATGTAATAGAGGAGAGGGAGATCTGAAGAAACATCGTGATGGGTTACATCTAATGTAATAGAGGAGAGGGAGAGAAGGAAACATCGTGATGGGTTACATCTAATGTAATAGAGGAGAGGGAGAGAAGGAAACATCGTGATGGGTTACATCTAATGTAATAGAGGGGGGGGGGGGGGAGAGAAGGAAACATCGTGATGGGTTACATCTAATGTAATAGAGGAGAGGGAGAGAAGGAAACATCGTGATGGGTTACATCTAATGTAATAGCAGAGAGGGAGATCTGAGGAAACATCGTAATGGGTTACATGTAATCTAATAGAGGAGAGGGAGAGAAGGAAACATCGTGATGGGTTACATCCAATGTAATAAAGGAGAGGGAGAGAAGAAAACATCGTGATGGGTTACATCTAATATAATAGAGGAGAGGGAGAGAAGGAAACATCGTGATGGGCTACATCTTATGTAATAGAGGAGAGGGAGAGAAGGAAACATCGTGATGGGTTACATCTAATGCAATAGAGGAGAGGGAGAGAAGGAAACATCGTGTTGGGTTACATCTAATGTAATAGAGGAGAGGGAGAGAAGTAAACATCGTGATGGGTTACATCTAATGTAATAGAGGAGAAGGAGAGAAGGAAACATCGTGATGGGTTACATCTAATGTAATAGAGGAGAGGGAGATAAGGAAACATCGTGATGGGTTACATCTAATGTAATAGAGGAGAGGGAGAGAAGGAAACATCGTGATGGGTTACATCCAATGTAATAGAGGAGAGGGAGAGAAGAAAACATCGTGATGGGTTACATCTAATATAATAGAGGAGAGGGAGAGAAGGAAACATCGTGATGGGTTACATCCAATGTAATAGAGGAGAAGGAGAGAAGGAAACATCGTGATGGGCTACATCTAATGTAATAGAGGAGAGGGAGAGAAGGAAACATCGTGATGGGTTACATCTTATGTAATAGAGGAGAGGGAGAGAAGGAAACATCGTGATGGGTTACATATAATGTAATAGAGGAGAGGGAGAGAAGGAAACATCGTGATGGGTTACATCTAATGTAATAGAGGAGAGGGAGAGAAGGAAACATTGTGATGGGTTATATCTAATGTAATAGAGGAGAGGGAGAGAAGGAACCATCGTGATGGGTTACATCTAATGTAATAGAAGATAGGGAGATTTGAGGAAACATCGTGATGGGTTACATCTAATGTAATAGAGGAGAGGGAGAGAAGGAAACATCGTGATGGGTTACATCTAATGTAATAGAGGAGAAGGGAGAAGGAAACATCGTGATGGGTTACATCTAATGTAATAGAGGAGAGGGGGAGAAGGAAACATCGTGATGGGTTACATCTAATGTAATAGAGGAGTGGGAGAGAAGGAAACATCGTGATGGGTTACATCTAATGTAATAGAGGAGAAGGAGAGAAGGAAACATCGTGATGGGTTACATCTAATGTAATAGAGGAGAGGGAGAGAAGTAAACATCGTGATGGGTTACATCTAATGTAATAGAGGAGAGGGAGAGAAGGAAACATCGTGATGGGTTACATCTAATGTAATAGAGGAGAAGGAGAGAAGGAAACATCGTGATGGGTTACATCTAATGTAATAGAGGAGAGGGAGAGAAGTAAACATCGTGATGGGTTACATCTAATGTAATAGAGGAGAAGGAGAGAAGGAAACATCGTGATGGGTTACATCTAATGTAATAGAGGAGAGGGAGAGAAGGAAACATCGTGATGGGTTACATCTAATGTAATAGAAGATAGGGAGATCTGAGGAAACATCGTGATGGGTTACATCTAATGTAATAGAGGAGAGGGAGAGAAGGAAGCATCGTGATGGGTTACATCTAATGTAATAGAGGGGGGGGAGAGAAGGAAGCATCGTGATGGGTTACATCTAATGTAATAGAGGAGAGGGAAAGAAGGAAGCATCGTGATGGGTTACATCTAATGTAATAGAGGGGGGGGGGGGGAGAGAAGGAAACATCGTGATGGGTTACATCTAATGTAATACAGATGTGAGAGATCTGAGGAAACATCGTGATGGGTAACATCTAATTGAATAGAAGATAGGGAGATCTGAGGAAACATCGTGATGGGTTATATTTAATGTAATAGAAGATAGGTGGATTTGAGGAAACATTGTGATGGGTTACATCTAATGTAATAGAGGAAAGGGAGAGAAGGAAGCATCGTGATGGGTTACATCTAATGTAATAGAGGAGAGGGAGAGAAGAAAACATCGTGATGGGTTACATCTAATGTAATAGAGGAGAAGGAGAGAAGGAAACATCGTGATGGGTTACATCTAATGTAATGGAGGAGAGGGAGAGAAGTAAACATCGTGATGGGTTACATCTAATGTAATAGAGGAGAAGGAGAGAAGGAAACATCGTGATGGGTTATATCTAATGTAATAGAGGAGAGGGAGAGAAGGAAACATCGTGATGGGTTACATCTAATGTAATAGAAGATAGGGAGATCTGAGGAAACATCGTGATGGGTTACATCTAATGTAATAGAGGAGAGGGAGAGAAGGAAACATCGTGATGGGTTACATCTAATATAATAGAGGTGTGGGAGAGAAGGAAATATCGTGATGGGTTACATCTGATGTAATAGAGGAGAGGGTGAGAAGGAAACATCGTGATGGGCTACATCTAATGTAATAGAGGAGAGGGAGAGAAGAAAACATCGTGATGGGTTACATCTAATGTAATAGAGGAGAGGGAGAGAAGGAAACATCGTGATGGGTTACATCTAATGTAATAGAGGAGAGAGAGAGAAGGAAACATCGTGATGGGTTACATCTAATGTAATAGAAGATAGGGAGATCTGAGGAAACATCGTGATGGGTTACATCTAATGTAATAGAGGAGAGGGAGAGAAGGAAACATCGTGATGGGCTACATCTAATGTAATAGAGGAGAGGGAGATCTGAAGAAACATCGTGATGGGTTACATCTAATGTAATAGAGGAGAGGGAGAGAAGGAAACATCGTGATGGGTTACATCTAATGTAATAGAGGAGAGGGAGAGAAGGAAACATCGTGATGGGTTACATCTAATGTAATAGAGGGGGGGGAGAGAAGGAAACATCGTGATGGGTTACATCTAATGTAATAGAGGAGAGGGAGAGAAGGAAACATCGTGATGGGTTACATCTAATGTAATAGCAGAGAGGGAGATCTGAGGAAACATCGTGATGGGTTACATGTAATCTAATAGAGGAGAGGGAGAGAAGGAAACATCGTGATGGGTTACATCCAATGTAATAAAGGAGAGGGAGAGAAGAAAACATCGTGATGGGTTACATCTAATATAATAGAGGAGAGGGAGAGAAGGAAACATCGTGATGGGCTACATCTTATGTAATAGAGGAGAGGGAGAGAAGGAAACATCGTGATGGGTTACATCTAATGTAATAGAGGAGAGGGAGAGAAGGAAACATCGTGTTGGGTTACATCTAATGTAATAGAGGAGAGGGAGAGAAGTAAACATCGTGATGGGTTACATCTAATGTAATAGAGGAGAAGGAGAGAAGGAAACATGGTGATGGGTTACATCTAATATAATAGAGGAGAGGGAGATAAGGAAACATCGTGATGGGTTACATATAATGTAATAGAGGAGAGGGAGAGAAGGAAACATCGTGATGGGTTACATCCAATGTAATAGAGGAGAGGGAGAGAAGAAAACATCGTGATGGGTTACATCTAATATAATAGAGGAGAGGGAGAGAAGGAAGCATCGTGATGGGTTACATCCAATGTAATAGAGGAGAAGGAGAGAAGGAAACATCGTGATGGGCTACATCTAATGTAATAGAGGAGAGGGAGAGAAGGAAACATCGTGATGGGTTACATCTTATGTAATAGAGGAGAGGGAGAGAAGGAAACATCGTGATGGGTTACATATAATGTAATAGAGGAGAGGGAGAGAAGGAAACATCGTGATGGGTTACATCTAATGTAATAGAGGAGAGGGAGAGAAGGAAACATTGTGATGGGTTATATCTAATGTAATAGAGGAGAGGGAGAGAAGGAACCATCGTGATGGGTTACATCTAATGTAATAGAAGATAGGGAGATTTGAGGAAACATCGTGATGGGTTACATCTAATGTAATAGAGGAGAGGGAGAGAAGGAAACAGCGTGATGGGTTACATCTAATGTAATAGAGGAGAAGGGAGAAGGAAACATTCTGATGGGTTACATCTAATGTAATAGAGGAGAGGGGGAGAAGGAAACATCGTGATGGGTTACATCTAATGTAATAGAGGAGTGGGAGAGAAGGAAACATCGTGATGGGTTACATCTAATGTAATAGAGGAGAAGGAGAGAAGGAAACATCGTGATGGGTTACATCTAATGTAATAGAGGAGAGGGAGAGAAGTAAACATCGTGATGGGTTACATCTAATGTAATAGAGGAGAGGGAGAGAAGGAAACATCGTGATGGGTTACATCTAATGTAATAGAGGAGAAGGAGAGAAGGAAACATCGTGATGGGTTACATCTAATGTAATAGAGGAGAGGGAGAGAAGTAAACATCGTGATGGGTTACATCTAATGTAATAGAGGAGAAGGAGAGAAGGAAACATCGTGATGGGTTACATCTAATGTAATAGAGGAGAGGGAGAGAAGGAAACATCGTGATGGGTTACATCTAATGTAATAGAAGATAGGGAGATCTGAGGAAACATCGTGATGGGTTACATCTAATGTAATAGAGGAGAGGGAGAGAAGGAAGCATCGTGATGGGTTACATCTAATGTAATAGAGGGGGGGGGAGAGAAGGAAACATCGTGATGGGTTACATCTAATGTAATAGAGGAGAGGGAAAGAAGGAAGCATCGTGATGGGTTACATCTAATGTAATAGAGGGGGGGGGGGGAGAGAAGGAAACATCGTGATGGGTTACATCTAATGTAATAGAGGTGTGAGAGATCTGAGGAAACATCGTGATGGGTAACATCTAATTGAATAGAAGATAGGGAGATCTGAGGAAACATCGTGATGGGTTATATCTAATGTAATAGAAGATAGGGGGATTTGAGGAAACATCGTGATGGGTTACATCTAATGTAATAGAGGAGAGGGAGAGAAGGAAGCATCGTGATGGGTTACATCTAATGTAATAGAGGAGAGGGAGAGAAGGAAACATCGTGATGGGTTACATCTAATGTAATAGAGGAGAATGAGAGAAGGAAACATCGTGATGGGTTACATCTAATGTAATAGAGGAGAGGGAGAGAAGTAAACATCGTGATGGGTTACATCTAATATAATAGAGGAGAGGGAGAGAAGGAAACATCGTGATGGGTTACATCTAATGTAATAGAGGAGAAGAGAGAGAAGGAAACATCGTGATGGGTTACATCTAATGTAATAGAGGAGAGGGAGAGAAGGAAACATCGTGATGGGTTACATCTAATGTAATAGAAGATAGGGAGATCTGAGGAAACATCGTGATGGGTTACATCTAATGTAATAGAGGAGAGGGAGAGAAGGAAACATCGTGATGGGTTACATCTAATGTAATAGAAGATAGGGAGATCTGAGGAAACATCGTGATGGGTTACATCTAATGTAATAGAGGAGAGGGAGAGAAGGAAACATCGTGATGGGTTATATCTAATGTAATAGAGGAGAGGGAGAGAAGGAACCATCGTGATGGGTTACATCTAATGTAATAGAGGAGAGGGAGAGAAGGAACCATCGTGATGGGCTACATCTAATGTAATAGAGGAGAGGGAGAGAAGGAAGCATCGTGATGGGTTACATCTAATGTAATAGAGGGGGGGGGGGAGAGAAGGAAACATCGTGATGGGTTACATCTAATGTAATAGAGGAGAGGGAAAGAAGGAAGCATCGTGATGGGTTACATCTAATGTAATAGAGGGGGGGGGGGGGAGAGAAGGAAACATCGTGATGGGTTACATCTAATGTAATAGAGGTGTGAGAGATCTGAGGAAACATCGTGATGGGTAACATCTAATTGAATAGAAGATAGGGAGATCTGAGGAAACATCGTGATGGGTTATATCTAATGTAATAGAAGATAGGGGGATTTGAGGAAACATCGTGATGGGTTACATCTAATGTAATAGAGGAGAGGGAGAGTAAAGCTGTACTATAGTAAAACTGTTTTGCATGCTCCCACGCCATGACATATCAGTAAGAGGAATCGTGTGAGATATGTGATTTTAATCAGATAGAAGATACTGAGCTTTCACGTTATACTATGTTAAAAAAAAAGAAACAGATACTAGTAAAGACACAGGTCGAATAAATTCAGCTAAAATTAATATATTTTTTGAAGCGATGTAATGTTTTTATTAGAAACGGAGGTTTTTTTTTCTGATAGAGATATTGGCAAGACAACAAGCCCGATCGATTATTTAGGGTTTGGGTTATGATGTTTAACGCCACTTTCAACAATATTTCAGTTATATCGTGGCTGTCAGTTTTATTTGTGGAGGAAACCAGAGTATCTGAAGAAAATCAGCGACCTGTCGCAAGTCACTGACAAACTTTTTCACGTAATGTTGCATAGAGTACACCTGACCATGATCGGGATTAAAACGCACACCATTAGTGGTGATAGGCACTGATTGCACAGGTAGTTGTAATTCCAACTACCATACAATCGCGACCATGACGGTCCCTCTATTTCATCAGTATCGCCATTATTATAATTAAGATTGATGTCTGAACTTGAGATTATGGATTTCAATTGAATGTCTTCTAATGTTCATAAGCGAACACACCTTACCTTGTCTGCAACACAAATTCATATGCGAAATCCAAATCTTAATCTAAGACTCACGGGTCAAAAGTATTTCCCCACTAATGTATTTCCCTATATATTTCATATAAAACCATTTATTTTCAAAACATTCTCTTGAAGTCATTCCTTATCTGATTTTCATGAAATTTCCAGCATTAAATGCAGAAATATATATAGTTTCTTCTTCAAATAATTTTCAAATAATTTTATTTCTACTTTCTCTTAAGAATTAATTTAAAAAAAGGTTAATTTTTTCACCAAATCTTACTATATAATCATATAAAATTGTGACGTCAAGAATTTACATTTTATTTAAATCATAAATGCTTGTAAATAAAAGTTCGAAAAAATTACATGAAGATATTAAAATAAACTCTAATAATTCTACTATTAAAGGTGAAAATTTCATGAAAATCGGCTAAGGAATGACTTCATGAGAATGTTATGAAAATAAATGGTTCTATATGAAATATATAGGGAAATGTCTTAGTGCGGAAATACTTTACAAAAATATTCATAAGCCACGTGTTCGATGCATGGCAGATATTAAATTAAATGATTTTGTACAGATAAACAATGATCAATCCCATACATTTGATGATGAAATTAACATTATATTGATGGAAACAGACATTTTTGATGAAATACACAGCAATACACAAGAAATAGTGTGTAGGTTAAATACAGCAATATGTGCTACTACCGTAATTTGTTTTAACTGAAACATGTAGAGCAACCCAATACAAACAACAAGCCATAACTTATAAGGAAATTAATAGTTAGGGATTAGCGTTATGATGCTTAGCGCCACTTTCAAAAATATTTCAGTTATATCGTTGTTGTCAGTTTTGTTTGTGGAGAAAACCGGACTACCCAAAGAAAACTACCAACCTGACGTAAGTCAGTGACAAACCGTTTATCACATAGTGTTGAATCATGTACACCCCTGCGTTAGTTGAGATAGGGACTGATTGCACAGGTAGTTGTAAATCAAACTAACATATGATCACGACCACAACGGCCCCCGTTGAGAATTAAAGAAATACATTTCACCAAGCAAGATACATACATTGTATATTGATTCGACAAATCAGCGGACAAGAAACAGTTTCTAAACAACAGGACAAAAGAGTTTAAAACAGTCCTGAATCTGAAATACTGCAATTACCAGGTGCAGAACTCAGAACACACTTAGAATAAAAAAAAACATTATTCTAATGAACATTGAAAAATATCCAGAAAACAAAAACAAAATCCCTCCAACTTCTATATGAAGAAATCTAAATGATTATGACACGGAGGATGCTTGATAACGAAGTTAGATATTGATTATAATTTCTTCTGTAATAATGCTTTAAATGATACAATTTTTGAATAATGAAATCACGAAAGGAGAAAGCATGGATGCAATCTAAGACTTAAACAGTAACAAATCACCAGAATTAGATAGTATCATCAATGAATACTTGTTATGGTGTTTAATGCCACTTTCATCAATATTTCAGCTATATCGTGGTAGAAAGTTTTATTGTGCAGGAAATCGGAGTACATGGAGAAAACCATCGACCTGTCGCAAGTCACTGACAAACTTGATCACATAACGTTGTATCGAGTATGCCTCGCCATTAAACGGGGTTCAAACTGACAACGTTATTGATGGTAGGCACTAATTGCACAGGTAGTTAATTTCCATACGATCACGACAGCCCCCTACATAATTGAAATATTATTCTTGTCGTAAACTGTTTAATGCTGTCTTAGACATAGAGATAATACTTATTTCGTAGTACAGATTAATAACGACGAAAAAGCAAAAAATCGGAATACTAACACGATTTCGATTTTTCATGTACAAAATGGATACGTATTAATTTCTACTTTTCGTATCAATATTTCGACTTTTCGTATGCAAGACCAAAAGTGTAAAGCCAGAAAAGTTGAAATGCCACCTCAGACAGATAGTTGGAGTGTTGGTATCATATTATCAATGTATAAGACAAATGAAATAAAATGAAGCATGATAATTTGGGGAAAATATTTACGTCTACTATAATATGCATCGTCAACATTTTTCGCAGGTGAAATGTCTTTAATTTTACAAACCATGCGCATAAAAAAAAGCAAAAAAAAAAAACGCTTCCACGAATGCTTATAGTGTTTGTATAGCATGCTTAGACATCTCTTGATTAAACATTTGGGAAAAAATTGTTTGGTACTTTTATCGACTTCCGCATGACATTTGAATCTGTGAATAACTGGCTTGTGAAAAAAATAGTGAAGCAATAGGCACAACTTATACTGCTATATTCAACATTTGCTTAACTTGTGTCTTTCCCTTTTTGCACATTTGAGCAAATAAAATATGGTAAAACTAAACATGTATTATAATATTAAATCATGTTTTCAATATGACAATAATCAATAAGTTTTGTTCCTGTTTTAATGGAGTTAAACAGGGGAAAATGTTTCACCTTTCCCTTTCTCTATAATTTGTTTTAATGATCTGGGGCATTTCTAGTGATTTAAATGAATGTTTTACTTCAGTTAAATTTCTAGAATCTCTAGAAGTACAATGAACATGCATATGAAATTGCTTGCTATTTTGTAAGCTGACTACGATATCTTATTTTCCGACTCAGCAGAAGGTACATTCAGATTGATATAGATATTTTCCAGAATAGCTGAGAATTATGGAAACTGCGAGTCGATGTCACACAAGCTTTGAATAAACGTTAGAGAATACCGAAGGGGCAATCAAAATCCAGAGAAATTGACAAAAAAGTGCACACAAGACAAAGAAAAATAAAAACAAAAGCACAAGACAACATGTGTCGAACACCACCATACGTAAACAAACACAACAAAACATGTGTCGAACGCCACCATACGTAAACAAACACAACACAACAGGTGTCGAACACCACCATACGTAAACAAACACAACACAACATGTGTCGGACACCACCATACGTTAACAAACACAACAAAACATGTGTCGGACACCACCATACGTAAACAAACACAACACAACATGTGTCGGACACCACCATAGGTCACCAAACACAACACAACATGTGTCGGACACCACCATACGTAAACAAACACAACACAACATGTGTCGAACACCACCAATGGTAAACAAACACAACATGTGTCGAACACCACCATACGTTAAAAAACACAACACAACATGTGTCGACTACCACCATACGTAAACAAACACAACACAACATGTGTCGAATACCACCATACGTAAACAAACATAACACAACATGTGTCGAACACCATCATACGTAAACAAACACAACACAACATGTGTTGGACACCACCATACGTAAACAAACACAACACAACATGTGTCGAATACCACCATACGTAAACAAACACAAAACAACATGTGTTGAATACCACCATACGTAAACAAACACAGCACAACATGCGTCGAATATCACAAAGCGTAAACAAACACAACACAACATGTGTTGGACACCACCATACGTAAACAAACACAACACAACATGTGTCGGACACCACCATACGTAAAGAAACACAGCACAACATGTGTCGGACACCACCATACGTCACCAAACACAACACAACATGTGTCGGACACCACCATACGTAAACAAACACAACACAACATGTGTCGAACACCACCAATGGTAAACAAACACAACACAACATGTGTCGAACACCACCATACTTAAACAAACACAACACAACATGTGTCGAATACCACCATACGTAAACAAACACAAAACAACATGTGTTGAATACCACCATACGTAAACAAACACAGCACAACATGTGTCGAACACCACCATACGTAAACAAACACAACACAACATGTGTCGAACACAACCATACGTAAACAAACACAACACAACATGTGTTGGACACCACCATACGTAAACAAACACAACACAACATGTATCGAATACCACTATACGTAAACAAACACAACACAACATGTGTTGGACACCACCATAGGTAAACAAACACAACACAACATGTGTACGACACCACCATACGTAAACAAACACAACACAACATGTGTCGGACACCACCATACGTAAACAAACACAACAAAACATGTGTCGAACACCACCATACGTAAACAAACACAACACAACATGTGTCGGACACCACCATATGTCACCAAACATAACACAACATGTGTCGAATGCCACCATACGTAAACAAACACAACACAACATGTGTCGGACACCACCATACGTCACCAAACACAACACAACATGTGTCGAATGCCACCATACGTAAACAAACACAACACAACATGTATCGAACACCACCATACGTAAACAAGCACAACACAACATGTGTCGAATATCGCCATAAGTAAACAAACACAACACAACATGTGTTGGACACCACCATACGTCAACAAAGACAACACAACATGTGTCGAATACCACAATACGCAAACAAACACAACACAACATGGGTTGGACACCACCATACTTAAACTTACACAACACAACATGTGTCGAACACCACCATACGTAAATAAACACAACACAACATGTGTCGAACACCACCAATGGTGAACAAACACAACACAACATGTGTTGGACACCACCATACGTAAACAAACAAAACACAACATGTGTCGAACACCAACATACGTAAACAAACACAACAAAACATATGTTGGACACCACCATGCGTAAACAAACACAACACAACATGTGTCGGACACCCCCATATGTAAAGAAACACAACACATCATGTGTCGGACACCACCATACGTAAACAAACATAACACATCATGTGTCGAACACCACCAATGGTAAACAAACGCAACACAACGTGTGTCGGACACCACCATACGTAAACAAACACAACACAACATGTGTTGGACACCACCATACGTAAACAAACACAACACAACATGTGTCGAACACCACCATACGTAAACAAACACAACACAACATGTGTCGAACACCACCAATGGTAAACAAAAACAACACAACATGTGTCGGACACCACCATACGTAAACAAACACAACACAACATGTGTTGGACATCACCATACGTAAACAAACACAACACATGTGTCGAACACCACCATACGTAAACAAACACTACACAACATGTGTCGAACACCACCATACGTAAACAAACACAACAAAACATGTGTCGAATACCACCATACGTAAACAAACACAACACAACATCTGTCGAACACCACCATACGTAAACAAACACAACAAAACATGTGTCGAATACCACCATACGTAAACAAACACAACACAACATGTGTCGAATACCACCATACGTAAACAAACATAACACAACATGTGTTGGACAACACCATACGTAAACAAACACAACACAACATGTGTCGAATACCACCATACGTAAACAAACACAACACAACATGTGTCGAACACCACCATACGTAAACAAACACAACACAACACAAACAAGACACGAGCCCTCCTACAAACAATTAAATTATGATTTTCATTAAGCGGAAATTTCTACAAAATATTGTTTTCTGATTATACAGAGGACAATTTGCAGCAGTTAATACTTATATTTGGGTTCAATTAAAAAAAATTAAATTGAAAAACCCAAAAATCCGCACGGTCGGAACAGTTACGAAATCCAATATCAAAATGGTGGAAAGACGCAAAATCGATACCTCTAACACACAAATACACGACCGACTTGGTACATGCACTTCAATAAAGAGTGGCGGGTTAAAACACTAAGGGTCCAAACCCCTCTTAGTGAAATGATGCTGTTGTCATGTAAGTGCATTCCACATTTGAGTAAAATGTCAACCCTCACATATAACCCTGCGAAACGCGTTATTATAAAGAACGCTATAATCTTGACATTATACATGATATTTAATCTTCGTGACATAAAAGTTGTCAAATATATCTTATTAGTTCTATTTTAGCAAACAATGCCATCGTAAAACATAATAATGAAACAATATAGTCAACCTTGAACTAAAATATACTTTCGTCATCTGCAAGGAACTGATATAATCCTTTTAAACGAGGTTTTCAGTTGCAAGGTGTTGATATCTTCAGAAAAACTTTTGATTTAATAGTTTAATGCTTAAACTACGGTGACTTAGTGCAAAAAACTAGTGAATCAAGCTCAAAAAGCTTTATTTAGCATACTCAAAAATATTCTAATTCAAGCCGTTCCAGATAGGTCACAGCTGAAACGGCTTAACGCTAAAGTTGAGCTTATCTTATTGTGTTGTTGTGAAGTTGGTGGATTTGAAAACTTGAAAATTACACAAGTTCATTTAAGTTTTTGTCAAGACTTTTAAAAATTCGAACAACACATATGTGGTTTATGGTGAAATTAATAGATTTCTTTCGGAAATCATTGCTAGAAGAAAAAATCTTTGGGAGAAAACTGATGATTGATGAGAGTTAAGTAGTTGTATATATAAGTTCTAGTTTTATTTAAAACAAAAAGGTATTCGACATTTGTATATTTCCCAACGAAAATATACATATCTCTGATCATAATATATTTCGAATACATTTGCCAACGAATATAGTTGTAATCATATATATACAATAAATGTAATAAAATTTTATAAGACCATTTTATCCAACGATGTCGTCACGATATACAATTACTTACGAGATGACAATCTCTTTCTAGTTTTAAAAATATCGATTGTTTGTTATTTGACGAAGTACACGATAACAGTAGCATTCGTACTACTGAATTACGAATATCAAACTTAAATATTCCCATTGAAATTGATTGATGGTATATGATTCTCATTGCAAATTGCATGTTATGTATGTAATGAAAATGTAGGAGACGAATTTCATTTTATCTAAAAGTCTCCAAAACTTATTCGAAAACCCAATGTTTAAATATTTAGTCATGTTTTACATGCACTCTTAGATTCTATCAAAAATAATAAAATAAGTACTAGAAAAAAAACCATGTTATTTAAAAGACATACTGTTTGCAATACGTCCAAAATAACAAAATAAGATAGGGGAATCGGTATAAAGAAGAATTATTGGTTGTGAACAATACAAGATTTGAATAAATATTATTCATCAAGGAGATATAAAGTTGTCCTAATTTCTTCCTTTTCGTGTTTCTCTTTAATCTGTTAACCGCCATGATATAACTGAAATATCGTTAAAAGTGTCGTAAAACACCATGACTCTAACCCTTTAATCTGTAAAATAGTATGTCGCAATCTACAAAAATGTTGATTTTACTTTAAAGATGTCATTTTTTTTCACAATTCCGTGTTAATTAACATAAATCGCCAAATGTATTTGATCAGTCATTTCTATAATACACCTTACGCTATACAGTTTTATTGTTTACTCTTGGAGAAAAAAAAACCAAAACAAAATGTGTTCTCTTTCTTAACTGCCACGAACCATAATGTTATCTTTCTACATTTAAGTAATACAAAATATCGGGGTAAAATTATCAGATGGACGAGAGACAAAATACAAGTAATATTAATTAAAGATTAAAGAAAGAACTACAGAAAAATCAAGAGCCAAGACTTTAAGAGTTGTGTTTTTTGTAAATCGTTGTGTTTTTAATAGATATTTTCTATGTGTTAGCGATGGTCTTGGTTAGGGTTATGGTGTTTAACGCCATTTTCAAAAATATTTGAGTTATATCATGGCGGGAGATATTGTCTAACCTAAATATTAAACATTATATTTTCAAGCAATTTTTTTGCGATCGATATTAGAATTGTTTATCCATGCAAGGTGTATGATACCTCCATTGTATATCAAAGCAATTGAAGGAACTAAACTCAATATTGGTCAAAGTTACACGAATGTCTTAAGTTGTATATGTACGACAAAGTTGTTTATGTACGACAAAGTTGTTTATTTGCATATCGAACCAATTCTGGGATATATGTGTAAATTGTTAATTTACCTAAATATCAGATCGAGGACAAAAATATTACATGGTTTTGTTTAGGTTTATGGTGTTTAACGCCACTTTCAACAATATTTCAGTTATATCGTGGCGGTCAGTTTTATTGGTGGAGGAAAATCAAAAATATTACATAATTATATTGTATTATATTTTGATAAAAATTACTTGAAAATACATTCTTTTGTACAAAAAAATATATAACAATTTATATTTTTTTTCTTCTTCAAATTGTATAACAAAAATTGAAAATTAAAGTGTTTTGCACTTAATATTACTACGCGTATTATTCCATCTAACCTTAATATAAATTACCATAGGGAATATTCTCTTTGTAATCCAACTTAAATAAAGGTTTGAGCAGTTATTTAGTGAATGCGTCGAATAAACGATCGGAATTTTATCAAACATTTGAAAAACTACAATTCTTAATAATTGTTCTATAAATATTACAAAATCAAAAATATTTACTAATTTGAAATCGTGAAAATGTGAAATATTCGAGAACATAGAAACGGTTGCCGATTCGTATTGAAAAATATATCATTTATGAATATATGAAGGTATTTCAAATTCAGAAAAGCCGGTACAATAGGAATTCATTTCAACTTTCATACTAAAACAATCATATAATTTCAAACCAATTGACATTACTATATAACATAATAAAAAAAAAACACATCAAGACACTGAATGCGCGTTTTATAAAATCCCTCTATGAAGCAACATGAAACTCATTGGGAAAATAAATAATAAAATATTGCCCTTATTTTTTAGAAAGACTTGATTGTAATCAACGTGTTAAATATTTTATGGATTTTCTTGAATTTGATTTATACTTTCTTAAGAAAAAAGAAGCAAATTCATGATTATACAAAATAAATTGTTTAATCGTTGATAAATTTCTACATTTTTTAAGAAAAAACCAACAAATTCGTGATTATACAAAATAAAATTGTTGATAAATTTCTATATTTTTTTCTATATTACAAGAAATGAATCAAAATAATCAGAAAAATGCCTACCTGGTTGATAGTTATCTCTCTCCTGTATATCTGGTTCAGGACGTAATGCAGAAAATCTAGATTCAGTAAGTACGACCAGGTGTACAAACCCAGTTACAAATAAAATCTCCGTAAATAAATCAAACATGTGTTCAAAAGTACTTCAGTCTCAATATAAACAGTCAAAATATCCGATTTCTATTGAAATCTACACGAGCATATTCTCCACTTGAAAGATGTCCATTCACAAATCACAAAATCGATTGTTTCTTTGAAAAAAAATTAACGTGACTGATAAAAAAAAAGAAATTTCTATTTTCTTTCAAGAAAATAAAAATTCTATTTAGTTTTTCACAAAATTAGATGTTTTGAAGTTTTGATGAAACGGATATCGTATATATTTATCTTGACTTGAGTTGATAAATCAAGATAGACCCGTTGATTGGCTAAAGAAGAATAGATTGCGAGTTTGAATAAATGAAATACACAAACCAAACGCTAGTGTGAAATGGGAGGATTTTTAATAAGATGCATTGAGACCAAGTCTTGTTACACTCTAACCACTTCTGTTAAGATTTTCTGTAAACAAATCTCGATAGTGTCTAAATCCCTGCTTTCATTCAAATATTTTGCCAAGGTGCTAAAATCACTAAATATATTGACAGTGAAATGGAGGCGGGATATAAGTAGTTGGTGATAAAAGGTAAATAATGTTGATTACAAGGTGTTAAAGCTAATCCACTTCTTATAATACTACAATATCAACTCCCTCGGCTATTTGTCAATAAAAATGATTATTTTCTCTATTGGAGAGATTACAACATTATTATCATGATAAGAATTGGTATTCCAATTGATTCGACATTTTCATTACAAATATTTTTCATTTTTAGATCACTGTTTCAAGAGCTGCATTTAAAGGTTACTCACACTCGTTTGTAATCGTCTATATATAGATGTAAAAGATATATATAAATCTAATTAAATTATGATTTAATCTGATGCTACACCTCTCAACACAAAGAGGATGTGCTATTTCTTGATCATTGAGATTTCGGTGATGCCTCACAGTCGCACAAATGTACAACAGGCATCATTTATACAATACAAAACCACCGCCATTGTACAATTACATGGATTTACGGAAACTTTTTGGACTACGTGTACTCTGGCAAAAAATATAAAATTATGTATACAAGGGTACATGAATGTATTGTCACTGTTATTTCTAAGATATGAATTCCGTAGTTTAGTTTAAACATATTTTATTTGCTCAAATGTGCAAAAAGGATAAGACACAAGATAAACAAACTTATGAAGTCTTCTTCTATGTACAATAAGTTACCACATTATTTGATAGAGCATGTATGTCTATGAATATATCTTACTTTAATATGGATTTCGTATTCATGTAAATGACACATAGATGTCTTAATAATGGTTAGCGACAGGAGCAAGATCAGTATGTGGAGGATATCTGTTGGAAACACCCCTGATACAATCAATGTTATGATAGGAACACATCTAGCGGATGTTAGAATGTCCGTTATAAACGATCGTTTATACTTGTAAATGGTAGAACATTAGCTATAGTTGAAATGGGAAGGTCTCGTATAAATGGGAAGGTCTCGTATAAATAGGAAGGTCTCGTATAAATGGGAAGGTCTCGTATAAACTCAACAGAGCTAGCTGATGTAACAATGTCCGTGAGAAACATTCATTGAACAATTGTTCACCATAGCAACTTTAAGCTAGTTGATGTGCGAATGTTTCAGTTATATTGTGGTCGTCAGTTTTATTGGTGGAGGAAACCGGAGTACCCGGAGAAAATCATCAGCAAATCACTGACAAACTTATTCACATAATGTTGTATCTATTACACCTCGATATAATTGTTTATGGTAGAAACATTCCTTTATATTGTTAAATATTGAAACACTTCTAGTTGGGTGATTAGAGTTTTGGTGTTTAACGTCACTTTAAACAATACATAAGTTATATCGTGGCGGTCAGTTTTCTTGGTGGAGGAAAGCGGAGTACAAGGAGGTAACCACTGACCTGTCGCAAGTCACTGACAAATTTTACCACATAATGTTGTATCGGGTACACCTCGCCATGAGTGGGATTCGAACTCACAATCTTTAGCTAGTAGGTGTCCATGGGAAAATTTCCCGTTAACAAGATTTTCTTTTTTTCTTTTTATTTTCACTTGCTTTCGGACACAATATATTTTACTTTGTTCCTATCTTTTACCGTTGTATCGGGGAATATTCCTCATGGACACCAACTAGCTCAAGACTTGCAAATACACTACCAGTCTGTGTGTCACTTAGCAATAATAATTGCAACCAGGCACTGATAGTTTACAACTATTTTGTACCTACCTATGTATTAGGGTCATGTATAAGTATAAATAATATGTATTTTCAGAATGAAAATTACAAGGCTATGTTTATTCTAAAAACTTTGATACACTTAAAATATGTGGAACCTCATTTTGTATTTCAACAGCTTGCAGGTGATGACAACATCTACTAAGAATAATTTAAAGATGTTTTTTAATTAGTACAGAGAAAAAACTAGGCAATCGTTTAGCCTGCTGAAGTTGCCGTTTGTAATCTAATGAAAGATGACGACATTCAGTTATGTTTATTTGAGAACACGAGAGAAATTACCGTGTCCTGGTTGTTATTCTTTTATCTCTCAGTTGCATGGTTTAGTTTAAAACGAACCCGATAACAAAAACATAAATTGATTGATTGATCAGTGTTTAACGGCAAGGCTCAGTAATATTTCAGGTATACATATGGTGCAGTGATATGGTACCATGAATTAATAATTATTTTCAAAAGAAATTTTAAAAGAAATAGAAGAAAAGACATTACATTTATAAATATATTCTGATTAAAATTTACTCTGATTTGCTCCATCGATGAAACTGGCCATCACGATATTACTAAAATATTACTGGAAGTGGGTTTAAAAACAATAACCCCTCCATACAATACAACCGTAGTTACATTATCTTTTTGACATAATCCATAAATTAGTTCATCAAGCTCTGCAATTCATTTTCGAAATTATTTAAAAACTAAAATTATGACAGTTCAAAATAAATGAGTGCCGAATCTTTTTTTTTTTTTTTGGCACGTGTTATGAAAAAAACATGAAAGCTTAGGCAATTACACGTTACACGAATATCTTCCACACATGTAACTGAAACAACTTTTTGAAAGCATGCATTGGGAAAAGCTTCAAAATGTTAATAAATGACAGCCATGTTAAAATATATATAAATCAACGTTAAGATGTTTACGTACACAGAAATACTGTCTTACGTATTTAAAAAAAAACGAATTATGGATTTAAAAAAACGAATGTGCGAAATTGATTTATAGATGCAGTTTCAAAATTATGTCTGTTCGAACATACTATATACATTATTTTGTATTCTAAAATTTACAACGCCAGTAAAACTAAACTAATCTTAGAATTAGCTATTCCTTTTAGATGAGTTCGTAGTAACTTTCAATAACTGTTTGTTTGCTTAATGGTGTTTAACGCCACTTTCAACAATATTTCAGTTATATCGTGGCAATCAGTTTTATTGGTGGAGGAAACCGGAGGACCCGCAGAAAACCACCGACCTGTCGCAAGTCACTGACAAACTTTATCACATAATGTTATACACCTCGCCCTGATCGAGATTCGAACTCACAACATCAATGGTGATAGGCACTGATTGCATGGGTAGTTGTAAATCCAACTACCATACGATCACGCCGCAACGCCCCTCAATAACTGTCAATTGAAAAAATTAACTACATAGCAGTAATTCTCGTGTATAGAAAAAAAGAACTGATCGATTGTTGATTATAGTCAAGCAGGTATTTAACTGTATTCATTCAGAGAACATCGTGGTAAACGACTCTGTCGAATCGTTCAAAACAGCTGTCTCGAAATAGTATTGAAATCTCAGTCTTGATTTCCACATGAAAAAAGAGGTTATTATGGATATGATTTGTCTTGCAATCTAGATATATTGAAAAAAAACTTAGCTAATGGTTCAATAACTTGTGCTAAATCTAAATTCAAATAATATATACTTAAGCTAAATTGTGCACAACAAGAAAACAAAGGCTATAATGGATAGGGTCTGGTAATTTCGATTTCCATCTGGAAATGACGTGGTCGTTTTTATGCTGTGATTTGAGGTTACAGGTAGTTTTTAGTCTTGTTGACATTGGCTTATTTGTTGACAATCACTGTTTAAACTTTCTATATATACTAGTATATATTTACTGAAACCTACTTCATAGTTATTAAAAATATCAAAATTAAAAGACCTTGATGATTGTTATTATAATGTGTAGGCCTTTGCAAAAGCTACTTGAAATGAATCATTAGCAAAGCCACGAAAACAAGTGTCATAGACCGAAATTGCACTAGAGATATTAAATACGTTACAGTTCATATGTGTAGTAGGTCCATTAAATAGTAATTATGTTCTAATTCGACAATCTCAAACGAACTTAATAAAAACGCAGATATAAAATTTAGTGCGCACAACGCATTTGTGGAATAACCTTCATCAGGTGACGCTCAAAGCCAAAATATTAGAATAACCTTCATCAGGTACGCTCAAAGCCAAAATATTAGAATAACCTTCATCAGGTACGCTCAAAGCCAAAATATTAGAATAACCTTCATCAGGTACGCTCAAAGCCAAAATATTAGAATAACCTTCATCAGGTACGCTAGAAGCCAAAATATTAGAATAACCTTCATCAGGTACGCTCAAAGCCAAAATATTAGAATAACCTTCATCAGGTACGCTCAAAGCCAAAATATTAGAATAACCTTCATCAGGTACGCTCAAAGCCAAAATATTAGAATAACTTTCAACAGGTACCTCAAAGCCAAAATATTAGAATAACCTTCATCAGGTGACGCTCAAAGCCAAAATATTAGAATAACCTTCATCAGGTACGCTCAAAGCCAAAATATTAGAATAACCTTCATCAGGTACGCTCAAAGCCAAAATATTAGAATAACCTTCATCAGGTACGCTCAAAGCCAAAATATTAGAATAACCTTCATCAGGTACGCTCAAAGCCAAAATATTAGAATAACCTTCAACAGGTACCTCAAAGCCAAAATATTAGAATAACCTTCATCAGGTACG
The DNA here is from genome assembly GCA_963383655.1 of Bathymodiolus septemdierum. NCBI lineage: Eukaryota > Metazoa > Mollusca > Bivalvia > Mytilida > Modiolidae > Bathymodiolus > Bathymodiolus septemdierum. Next base: position 42,933,871 of record OY726530.1, on the reverse strand, counting down.
CTCAAAGCCAAAATATTAGAATAACCTTCAACAGGTACCTCAAAGCCAAAATATTAGAATAACTTTCATCAGGTACGCTCAAAGTCAAAATATTAGAATAACCTTCATCAGGTACGCTCAAAGCCAAAATATTAGAATAACCTTCATCAGGTACGCTCAAAGCCAAAATATTAGAATAACCTTCATCAGGTACGCTCAATGCCAAAATATTTGAAAGCCAAATATTTCAAAAATCTTTGGGAGAAACAAAACCAAAGGACCTAAACAGATTAAAAGTACATAAACAGACCAGCCAACATAGACTAATGTCACCTATGTATGAGGGAAGAGTACCTGAACAGACCAGCCAACATAGACTAATGTCACCTATGTATGAGGGAAGAGTACATAAACCGACCAACCAACATAGACTAATGTCACCTATGTATGAGGGAAGAGTACCTGAATAGACCAGCCAACATAGACTAATGTCACCTATGTATGACGGAAGAGTACCTGAACAGACCAGCCAACATAGACTAATGTCACCTATGTATGAGGGAAGAGTACCTGAACAGACCAGCCAACATAGATTAATGTCACCTATGTATGAGGGAAGAGTACCTGAACAGACCAGCCAACATAGACTAATGTCACCTATGTATGAGGGAAGAGTACATAAACAGACCAGCCAACATAGACTAATGTCACCTATGTATGAGGGAAGAGTACCAGAACAGACCAGCCAACATAGACTAATGTCACCTATGTATGAGGAAGAGTACCTGAACAGACCAGCGAACATAGACTAATGTCACCTATGTATGAGGGAAGAGTACCTGAACAGACCAGCCAACATAGACTAATGTCACCTATGTATGAGGGAAGAGTACCTGAACAGACCAGCCAACATAGACTAATGTCACCTATGTATGAGGGAAGAGTACCTGAACAGACCAGCCAACTTAGACTAATGTCACCTATGTATGAGGGAAGAGTACCTGAACAGACCAGCGAACATAGACTAATGTCACCTATGTATGAGGGAAGAGTACCTGAACAGACCAGCCAACATAGACTAATGTCACCTATGTATGAGGAAAGAGTACCTGAACAGACCAGCCAACATAGATTAATGTCACCTATGTATGAGGGAAGAGTACCTGAACAGACCAGCCAACTTAGACTAATGTCACCTATGTATGAGGGAAGAGTACCTGAACAGACCAGCCAACATAGATTAATGTCACCTATGTATGAGGGAAGAGTACCTGAACAGACCAGCCAACATAGACTAATGTCACCTATGTATGAGGAAAGAGTACCTGAACAGACCAGCCAACATAGATTAATGTCACCTATGTATGAGGGAAGAGTACATGAACAGACCAGCCAACATAGATTAATGTCACCTATGTATGAGGGAAGAGTACCTGAACAGACCAGCCAACATAGATTAATGTCACCTATGTATGAGGGAAGAGTACCTGAACAGACCAGCCAACATAGACTAATGTCAACTATGCATGAGGGAAGAGTACCTGAACAGACCAGCCAACATAGACTAATGTCATCTGTGTATGAGGGAAGAGTACCTGAACAGACCAGCCAACATAGACTAATGTCACCTATGTATGAAGGAAGAGTACCTGAACAGACCAGCCAACACAGATTAATGTCACCTATGTATGAGGGAAGAGTACCTGAACAGACCAGTCAACATAGATTAATGTCACCTATGTATGAGGGAAGAGTACCTGAACAGACCAGTCAACATAGTGTAATGTCACCTATGTATGAGGGAAGAGTACATAAACAGACCAGCCAACATAGACTAATGTCACCTATGTATGAGGGAAGAGTACCTGAACAGACCAGCCAACATAGACTAATGTCACCTATATATGAGGGAAGAGTACCTGAACAGACCAGCCAACATAGACTAATGTCACCTATGTATGAGGGAAGAGTACCTGAACAGACCAGCCAACATAGATTAATGTCACCTATGTATGAGGGAAGAGTACCTGAACAGACCAGCCAACATAGATTAATGTCACCTATGTATGAGGGAAGAGTACCTGAACAGACCAGCCAACATAGACTAATGTCACCTATGTATGAGGGAAGAGTACCTGAACAGACCAGCCAACATAGACTAATGTCACCTATGTATGAGGGAAGAGTACCTGAACAGACCAGCCAACATAGATTAATGTCACCTATGTATGAGGGAAGAGTACCTGAACAGACCAGTCAACATAGATTAATGTCACCTATGTATGAAGGAAGAGTACCTGAACAGACCAGCCAACATAGACTAATGTCACCTATGTATGAGGGAAGAGTACCTGAACAGACCAGCCAACATAGACTAATGTCACCTATGTATGAGGGAAGAGTACCTGAACAGACCAGCCACAATAGGCTTAGTTCACCTATGTATGAGGGAAAAGTACAAAAACAGACCAGCCAACATAGACTAATGTCACCTATGTATGAGGGAAGAGTACCTGAACAGACCAGCCAAAATAGGCTAAGTTCACCTATGTATGAGGGAAGAGTACATAAGCAGACCAGCCAAAATAGGTTAAGTTCACCTATGTATGAGGGAAGAGTACATAAACAGACCAGCCACAATAGGTTAAGTTCACATATCTATGAGGGTAGAGTACCTAAACAGACCATCCAAAATCGGCTAAGTTCACCTATGTATGAGGGAAGAGTACATAAACAGACCAGCCAAAATCGGATATGTTCACATATGTATGAGTGAAGAGTACATAAACAGACCAGCCAAGATCGGCTAAGTTGACCTATCTATGAGGGAAGAGTACATAAACAGACCAGCCAAAATAGGCTAAGTTCACCTATGTATGAGGGAAGAGTACATAAGCAGACCAGCCAAAATAGGTTAAGTTCACCTATGTATGAGGGAAGAATACATAAACAGACCAGCCACAATAGGTTAAGTTCACATATCTATGAGGGAAGAGTACCTAAACAGACCATCCAAAATCTACTAAGTTCACCTATGTATGAGGGAAGAGTACATAAACAGACCAACCAAAATCGGCTAAGTTCACATATGTATGAGGGAAGAGTACGTAAACAGAACAGCCAAAATCGGCTAAGTTCACCTATGTATGAGGGAAGAGTATATAAACAGACCAGCCAAAATCGGCTAAGTTCACCTATGTATGAGGGAAGAGTACATAAACAGACCATCCACAATAGGCTAAGTTTACCTTTGTATGAGGGAAGACTACATAAACAGACCAGCCAAAATCGGCTAAGTTCACCTATGTATGAGGGAAGAGTACATAAACAGACCAGCCAAAATCGGTTAAGTTCACATATGTATGAGGGAAGAGTACATAAAGAGAACAGCCAAAATCGGCTAAGTTCACCTATGTATGAGGGAAGAGTATATAAACAGACCAGCCAAAATCGGCTAAGTTCACCTATGTATGAGGGAAGAGTACATAAACAGACCATCCACAATAGGCTAAGTTTACCTTTGTATGAGGGAAGACTACATAAACAGACCAGCCAAAATCGGCTAAGTTCACCTATGTATGAGGGAAGAGTACATAAACAGACCAGTCAAAATAGGCTAAGTTCACCTATGTATGAGGGAAGAGTACATAAACAGACCAGCCAAAATCGGCTAAGTTCACCTATGTATGAGGGAAGAGTACTTAAGCAGACCAGCCACAATAGGCTAAGTTCACTTATCTATGAGGAAAGAATACCTAAACAGACGAGCCACAATAGGCTAAGTTTACCTATGTATGAGGGAAGAGTACATAAACAGACCAGCCAAAATCGGCTAAGTTCGCATATGTATGAGGGAAGAGTACCTAAACAGACCAGCCACAATTGGCTAAGTTCACATATCTATGAGGGAAGAGTACATAAACAGAACAGCCACAATAGGCTAAGTTCACCTATCTATGGGGGAAGAATACCTAAACAGACCAGCCACAATAGGCTAAGTTCACCTATGTGTGAGGGAAGAGTACCTAAACAGACCAGCCACAATAGGCTAAGTTTACCTATGTATGAGGGAAGAGTACATAAACAAACAAGCCAAAATCGGTTAAGTTCACTAATGTATGAGGGAAGAGTACATAAACAGACCAGACAAAATCGGCTAAGTTCACCTATATATGAGGGAAGAGTACATAAACAGACCTGCAAAAATAGGCTAAGTTCACCTATGTATGAGGGAAGAGTACATAAACAGACCAGCCAAAATCGGCTAAGTTCACCTATGTATGAGGGAAGAGTACCTAAACAGACCAGCCACAATAGGCTAAGTTCACCTATCTATGGGGAAAGAATACCTTAACAGACCAGCCACAATAGGCAAATTTCACCTATGTATGAGGGAAAAGTACCTAAACAGACGAGCCACAATAGGCTAAGTTTACCTATGTATGAGGGAAGAGTACATAAACAGACCAGTCAAAGTCGGCTAAGTTCACTTATGTATGAGGAAAGAGTACATAAACAGACCAGCCAAAATCGGCTAAGTTCAACTATGTATGAGGGAAGAGTACATAAACAGACCAGCCAAAATAGGCTAAGTTCACCTATGTATGAGGGAAGAGTACATAAGAAGACCAGCCAAAATAGGTTAAGTTCACCTATGTATGAGGAAAAAGTACATAGATAGACCAGCCACAATAGGGTAAGTTCACATATCTATGAGGGAAGAGTACCTAAAGAGACCAGTCAAAATCGGCTAAGTTCACCTATGTATGAGGGAAGAGTACATAAACAGACCAGCCAAAATCGGTTAAGTTCACATATGTATGAGGGAAGAGTACATAAACAGACCAGCCAAGATCGGCTAAGTTCACATATGTTTGAGGGAAGAGTACATAAGCAGACCAGCCAAAGTAGGTTAAGTTCACCTATGGATGAGGGAAGAGTACATAAACAGACCAGCCACAATAGGTTAAGTTCACATATCTATGAGGGAAGAGTACCTAAACAGACCATCCAAAATCGGCTAAGGTCACCTATGTATTAGGGAAGAGTACATAAACAGACCAGCCAAAATCGGCTAAGTTCACATATGTATGAGGGAAGAGTACATAAACAGACCAGCCAAGATCGGCTAAGTTCACCTATCTATGAAGGAAGAGTACCTAAACAGACCAGCCAAAATAGGCTAAGTTCACCTATGTATGAGGGAAGAGTACATAAGCAGACCAGCCAAAATAGGTTAAGTTCACCTATGTATGAGGGAAGAGTACATAAGCAGACCAGCAACAATAGGTTAAGTTCACATATCTATGAGGGAAGAGTACCTCAACAGACCATCCAAAATCGGCTAAGTTCACCTATGTATGAGGGAAGAATACATAAACAGACCAGCCAAAATCGGCTAAGCTCGCATATGTATGAGGGAAGAGTACATAAACAGACCAGCCAAAATCGGCTAAGTTCACCTATGTATGAGGGAAGAGTATATAAACAGACCAGCCAAAATCGGCTAACTTCATCTATGTATGAGGGAAGAGTACATAAACAGACCAGCCAAAATCGGCTAAGTTCACATATGTTTGAGGGAAGAGTACATAAACAGACCAGCCAAAATCGGCTAAGTTCACCTATGTATGAGGGAAGAGTACATAAAAAGATCAGCCAAAATAGGCTAAGTTCACCTATGTATGAGTGAAGAGTACATAAAAAGACCAGCCACAATAGGCTAAGTTCACATATCTATGAGGGAAGAGTACCTAAACAGACCAGCCACAATTGGCTAAGTTCACCTATCTATGAGGGAAGAATACATAAACAGACCAGCCAAAATTGGTTAAGCTCACTTATGTATGAGTGAAAAGTACATAAACAGACCAGCCAAAATCGGCTAAGTTCACATATGTATGAGGGAAGAGTACATAAACAGATCAGCCACAATAGGATAAGTTCACGTATTTATGAGGGAAGAGTACCTAAACAGACCAGCCACAATAGGCTAAGTGCACATATCTATGAGGGAAGAGTACCTAAACAGACCAGCCACAATAGGCTAAGTTCACCTATCTATGAGGAAAGAATACCTAAACAGACCAGCCACAATAGGCTAAGTTCACCTATGTATGAGGGAAGAGTACCTAAACAGACCAGCCACAATAGGCTAAGTTTACCTATGTATGAGGGAAGAGTACATAAACAGACTAGTCAAAATCGGTTAAGTTCACCTATGTATGAGGTAAGAGTACATAAACAGACCAGCCAAAATCGGCTAAGTTCACATATGTATGATGGAAGAGTACATAAACAGACAAGCCAAAATCGGCTAAGTTCACATATGTATGAGGGAAGAGTACATAAACAGACCAGCCAAGATCGGCTAAGTTCACCTATGTATGAGGGAAGAGTACATAAGCAGACCAGCTAAAATAGGCTAAGTTCACCTATGTATGAGGGAAGAGTACCTAAACAGACCAGCCACAATAGGCTAAGTTCACCTATGTATGAGGGAAGAGTACATAAACAGACCAGCCAAAATAGGCTAAGTTCACCTATGTATCAGGGAAGAGTACATAAACAGACCAGCCAAAATAGGCTAAGTTCACCTATCTATGAGGGAAGAGTACCTAAACAGACCAGCCACAATAGGCTAAGTTCACATATGTATGAGAGAATAGTACATAAACAGACCAGCCAAAATAGGCTAAATTCACCTATATATGAGGGAAGAATACATAAGCAGACCAGCCACAATAGGGTAAGTTCACATATGTATGAGGGAAGAGTACCCAAACAGACCAGCCACAATAGGCTAAGTTCACATATGTATGAGGGAAGAGTACCTAAACAAACCAGCCAAAATAGGCTAAGTTCACCTATGTATGAGGGAAGAGTACATAAACAGACCAGCCAAAAGAGGCTAAATTCACCTATGTATGAGGGAAGAGTACATAAACAGACCAGCCAAGATCGGCTAAGTTCACCTATGTATGAGGGAAGAGTACATAAACAGACCAGCCAAAATCCGCTAAGTTCACCTATGTGTGAGGGAAGAGTACATAAACGGACCAGCCAAAATCGGTTAAGTTCACCTATGTATGAGGGAAGGGTACATAAAGAGACCAGCCAAAATCGGATAAGTTCATATATGTATGAGGGAAGAGTACATAAAAGCCCAGCAAATATAGGTAAACTTCACCTATGTATGAGGGAAGATTACCTAAACAGACCAGCCACAATAGGCTAAGTTCACATATGTATGAGGGAAGAGTACCTAAACAGACCAGTCAAAATAGGCTAAGTTCACATATCTATGAGGGAAGAGTACCTAAACAGACCAGCCACAATAGGCTAAGTTCACCTATGTATGAGGGAAGAGTACCTTAACAGACCAGGCACAATAGGCTAAGTTTACCTTTGTATGAGGGAAGAGTACATAAACAGACCAGCTAAAATCGGCTAAGTTCACCTATGTATGAGGGAAGAGTACATAAACAGACCAGCCAAAATAGGCTAAGTTCACCTATGTATGAGGGAAGAGTACTTAAACAGACCAGCCACAATAGGCTAAGTTCACTTATCTATCAGGAAAGAATACCTAAACAGACGAGCCACAATAGGCTAAGTTTACCTATGTATGAGGGAAGAGTACATAAACAGACCAGTCAAAATCGGCTCAGTTCACATATGTATGAGGGAAGAGTACCTAAACAGACCAGCCACAATTGGCAAAGTTCACATATCTATGAGGGAAGAGTACTTAAACAGACCAGCCACAATAGGCTAAGTTCACTTATCTATCAGGAAAGAATACCTAAGCAGACGAGCCACAATAGGCTAAGTTTACCTATGTATGAGGGAAGAGTACATAAACAGACCAGCCAAAATCGGCTAAGTTCACTTATGTATGAGGGAAGAGTACATAAACAGACCAGACAAAATCGGCTAAGTTCACCTATATATGAGGGAAGAGTACATAAACAGACCTGCAAAAATAGGCTAAGTTCACCTATGTATGAGGGAAGAGTACATAAACAGACCAGCCAAAATAGGCTAAGTTCACTTATCTATCAGGAAAGAATACCTAAACAGACGAGCCACAATAGGCTAAGTTTACCTATGTATGAGGGAAGAGTACATAAACAGACCAGTCAAAATCGGCTCAGTTCACATATGTATGAGGGAAGAGTACCTAAACAGACCATCCACAATTGGCTAAGTTCACATATCTATGAGGGAAGAGTACTTAAACAGACCAGCCACAATAGGCTAAGTTCACTTATCTATCAGGAAAGAATACCTAAGCAGACGAGCCACAATAGGCTAAGTTTACCTATGTATGAGGGAAGAGTACATAAACAGACCAGCCAAAATCGGCTAAGTTCACTTATGTATGAGGGAAGAGTACATAAACAGACCAGACAAAATCGGCTAAGTTCACCTATATATGAGGGAAGAGTACATAAACAGACCTGCAAAAATAGGCTAAGTTCACCTATGTATGAGGGAAGAGTACATAAACAGACCAGCCAAAGTCGGCTAAGTTCACCTATGTATGAGGGAAGAGTACCTAAACAGACCAGCCACAATAGGCTAAGTTCACCTATCTATGGGAAAAGAATACCTTAACAGATAAGCCACAATAGGTAAATTTCACCTATGTATGAAGGAAAAGTACATAAAAAGACGAGCCACAATAGGCTAAGTTTACCTATGTATGAGGGAAGAGTACATAAACAGACCAGTCAAAGTCGGCTAAGTTCACTTATGTATGAGGGAAGAGTACATAAACAGACCAGCCAAAATCGGCTAAGTTCAACTATGTATGAGGGAAGAGTACATAAACAGACCAGCCAAAATAGGTTAAGCTCACCTATGTATGAGGGAAGAGAACATAAGAAGACCAGCAAAAATAGGTTAAGTTCACCTATGTGTGAGGAAAAAGTACATAGACAGACCAGCCACAATAGGGTAAGTTCACATATCTATGAGGGAAGAGTACCTAAACAGACCAGCCAAAATCGGCTAAGTTCACCTATGTATGAGGGAAGAGTACATAAACAGACCAGCCAAAATAGGCTAAGTTCACCTATGTATGAGGGAAGAGTACATAAGCAGACCAGCCAAAGTAGGTTAAGTTCACCTATGTATGAGGGAAGAGTACATAAACAGACCAGCCACAATAGGTTAAGTTCACATATCTATGAGGGAAGAGTACCTAAACAGACCATCCAAAATCGGCTAAGTTCACCTATGTATTAGGGAAGAGTACATAAACAGACCAGCCAAAATCGGCTAAGTTCACATATGTATGAGGGAAGAGTACATAAACAGACCAGCCAAGATCGCTAAGTTCACCTATCTATGAGGGAAGAGTACCTAAACAGACCAGCCAAAATAGGCTAAGTTCACCTATGTATGAGGGAAGAGTACATAAGCAGACCAGCCAAAATAGGTTAAGTTCACCTATGTATGAGGGAAGAGTACATAAACAGACCAGCAACAATAGGTTAAGTTCACATATCTATGAGGGAAGAGTACCTAAACAGACCATCCAAAATCGGCTAAGTTCACCTATGTATGAGGGAAGTTTACATAAACAGACCAGCCAAAATCGGCTAAGTTCGCATATGTATGAGGGAAGAGTACATAAACAGACCAGCCAAAATCGGCTAAGCTCACCTATGTATGAGGGAAGAGTATATAAACAGACTAGCCAAAATCGGCTAACTACATCTATGTATGAGGGAAGAGTACATAAACAGACCAGCCAAAATCGGCTAAGTTCACATATGTTTGAGGGAAGAGTACATAAACAGACCAGCCAAAATAGGCTAAGTTCACCTATGTATGAGGGAAGAGTACATAAAAAGATCAGCCAAAATAGGCTAAGTTCACCTATGTATGAGGGAAGAGTACATAAAAAGACCAGCCACAATAGGCTAAGTTCACATATCTATGAGGGAAGAGTACCTAAACAGACCAGCCACAATTGGCTAAGTTCACCTATCTATGAGGGAAGAATACATAAACAGACCAGCCAAAATTGGTTAAGCTCACTTATGTATGAGTGAAAAGTACATAAACAGACCAGCCAAAATCGGCTAAGTTCACATATGTATGAGGGAAGAGTACATAAACAGATCAGCCACAATAGGATAAGTTCACGTATCTATGAGGGAAGAGTACCTAAACAGACCAGCCACAATAGGCTAAGTGCACATATCTATGAGGGAAGAGTACCTAAACAGACCAGCCACAATAGGCTAAGTTCACCTATCTATGAGGAAAGAATACCTAAACAGACCAGCCACAATAGGCTAAGTTCACCTATGTATGAGGGAAGAGTACATAAACAGACTAGTCAAAATCGGTTAAGTTCACCTATGTATGAGGTAAGAGTACATAAACAGACCAGCCAAAATCGGCTAAGTTCACCTATCTATGAGGGAAGAGTACATAAACAGACCAGCCAAAATCGGCTAAGTTCACATATGTATGAGGGAAGAGTACATAAACAGACCAGCCAAGATCGGCTAAGTTCACCTATGTATGAGGGAAGAGTACATAAGCAGACCAGCCAAAATAGGCTAAGTTCACCTATGTATGAGGGAAGAGTACCTAAACAGACCAGCCACAATAGGCTAAGTTCACCTATGTATGAGGGAAGAGTACATAAACAGACCAGCCAAAATAGGCTAAGTTCACCTATGTATCAGGGAAGAGTACATAAACAGACCAGCCAAAATAGGCTAAGTTCACCTATATATGAGGGAAGAGTACCTAAACAGACCAGCCACAATAGGCTAAGTTCACATATGTATGAGGGAATAGTACATAAACAGACCAGCCAAAATAGGCTAAATTCACCTATATATGAGGGAAGAGTACCTAAGCAGACCAGCCACAATAGGGTAAGTTCACCTATGTATGAGGGAAGAGTACATAAAAAGACCAGCCACAATAGGCTAAGTTCACATATCTATGAGGGAAGAGTACCTAAACAGACCAGCCACAATTGGCTAAGTTCACCTATCTATGAGGGAAGAATACATAAACAGACCAGCCAAAATTGGTTAAGCTCACTTATGTATGAGTGAAAAGTACATAAACAGACCAGCCAAAATCGGCTAAGTTCACATATGTATGAGGGAAGAGTACATAAACAGATCAGCCACAATAGGATAAGTTCACGTATCTATGAGGGAAGAGTACCTAAACAGACCAGCCACAATAGGCTAAGTGCACATATCTATGAGGGAAGAGTATCTAAACAGACCAGCCACAATAGGCTAAGTTCACCTATCTATGAGGAAAGAATACCTAAACAGACCAGCCACAATAGGCTAAGTTCACCTATGTATGAGGGAAGAGTACATAAACAGACTAGTCAAAATCGGTTAAGTTCACCTATGTATGAGGTAAGAGTACATAAACAGACCAGCCAAAATCGGCTAAGTTCACCTATCTATGAGGGAAGAGTACATAAACAGACCAGCCAAAATCGGCTAAGTTCACATATGTATGAGGGAAGAGTACATAAACAGACCAGCCAAGATCGGCTAAGTTCACCTATGTATGAGGGAAGAGTACATAAGCAGACCAGCCAAAATAGGCTAAGTTCACCTATGTATGAGGGAAGAGTACCTAAACAGACCAGCCACAATAGGCTAAGTTCACCTATGTATGAGGGAAGAGTACATAAACAGACCAGCCAAAATAGGCTAAGTTCACCTATGTATCAGGGAAGAGTACATAAACAGACCAGCCAAAATAGGCTAAGTTCACCTATATATGAGGGAAGAGTACCTAAACAGACCAGCCACAATAGGCTAAGTTCACATATGTATGAGGGAATAGTACATAAACAGACCAGCCAAAATAGGCTAAATTCACCTATATATGAGGGAAGAGTACCTAAGCAGACCAGCCACAATAGGGTAAGTTCACCTATGTATGAGGGAAGAGTACATAAAAAGACCAGCCACAATAGGCTAAGTTCACATATCTATGAGGGAAGAGTACCTAAACAGACCAGCCACAATTGGCTAAGTTCACCTATCTATGAGGGAAGAATACATAAACAGACCAGTCAAAATTGGTTAAGCTCACTTATGTATGAGTGAAAAGTACATAAACAGACCAGCCAAAATCGGCTAAGTTCACATATGTATGAGGGAAGAGTACATAAACAGATCAGCCACAATAGGATAAGTTCACATATCTATGAGGGAAGAGTACCTAAACAGACCAGCCACAATAGGCTAAGTTCACCTATCTATGAGGAAAGAATACCTAAACAGACCAGCCACAATAGGCTAAGTTCACCTATGTATGAGGGAAGAGTACCTAAACAGACGAGCCACAATAGGCTAAGTTTACCTATGTATGAGGGAAGAGTACATAAACAGACTAGTCAAAATCGGTTAAGTTCACCTATGTATGAGGTAAGAGTACATAAACAGACCAGCCAAAATCGGCTAAGTTCACATATGTATGAGGGAAGAGTACATAAACAGACCAGCCAAAATCGGCTAAGTTCACATATGTATGAGGGAAGAGTACATAAACAGACCAGCCAAGATCGGCTAAGTTCACCTATGTATGAGGGAAGAGTACATAAGCAGACCAGCCAAAATAGGTTAAGTTCACCTATGTATGAGGGAAGAGTACATAAACAGACCAGCCACAATAGGTTAAGTTCACATATCTATGAGGGAAGAGTACCTAAACAGACCATCCAAAATCGGCTAAGTTCACCTATGTATTAGGGAAGAGTACATAAACAGACCAGCCAAAATCGGCTAAGTTCACATATGTATGAGGGAAGAGTACATAAACAGACCAGCCAAGATCGCTAAGTTCACCTATCTATGAAGGAAGAGTACCTAAACAGACCAGCCAAAATAGGCTAAGTTCACCTATGTATGAGGGAAGAGTACATAAGCAGACCAGCCAAAATAAGTTAAGTTCACCTATGTATGAGGGAAGAGTACATAAACAGACCAGCAACAATAGGTTAAGTTCACATATCTATGAGGGAAGAGTACCTAAACAGACCATCCAAAATCGGCTAAGTTCACCTATGTATGAGGGAAGTTTACATAAACAGACCAGCCAAAATCGGCTAAGTTCGCATATGTATGAGGGAAGAGTACATAAACAGACCAGCCAAAATCGGATAAGCTCACCTATGTATGAGGGAAGAGTATATAAACAGACTAGCCAAAATCGGCTAACTTCATCTATGTATGAGGGAAGAGTACATAAACAGACCAGCCAAAATCGGCTAAGTTCACATATGTTTGAGGGAAGAGTACATAAACAGACCAGCCAAAATAGGCTAAGTTCACCTATGTATGAGGGAAGAGTACATAAAAAGATCAGCCAAAATAGGCTAAGTTCACCTATGTATGAGGGAAGAGTACATAAAAAGACCAGCCACAATAGGCGAAGTTCACATATCTATGAGGGAAGAGTACCTAAACAGACCAGCCACAATTGGCTAAGTTCACCTATCTATGAGGGAAGAATACATAAACAGACCAGCCAAAATTGGTTAAGCTCACTTATGTATGAGTGAAAAGTACATAAACAGACCAGCCAAAATCGGCTAAGTTCACATATGTATGAGGGAAGAGTACATAAACAGATCAGCCACAATAGGATAAGTTCACGTATCTATGAGGGAAGAGTACCTAAACAGACCAGCCACAATAGGCTAAGTGCACATATCTATGAGGGAAGAGTACCTAAACAGACCAGCCACAATAGGCTAAGTTCACCTATCTATGAGGAAAGAATACCTAAACAGACCAGCCACAATAGGCTAAGTTCACCTATGTATGAGGGAAGAGTACATAAACAGACTAGTCAAAATCGGTTAAGTTCACCTATGTATGATGTAAGAGTACATAAACAGACCAGCCAAAATCGGCTAAGTTCACCTATCTATGAGGGAAGAGTACATAAACAGACCAGCCAAAATCGGCTAAGTTCACATATGTATGAGGGAAGAGTACATAAACAGACCAGCCAAGATCGGCTAAGTTCACCTATGTATGAGGGAAGAGTACATAAGCAGACCAGCCAAAATAGGCTAAGTTCACCTATGTATGAGGGAAGAGTACCTAAACAGACCAGCCACAATAGGCTAAGTTCACCTATGTATGAGGGAAGAGTACATAAACAGACCAGCCAAAATAGGCTAAGTTCACCTATGTATCAGGGAAGAGTACATAAACAGACCAGCCAAAATAGGCTAAGTTCACCTATATATGAGGGAAGAGTACCTAAACAGACCAGCCACAATAGGCTAAGTTCACATATGTATGAGGGAATAGTACATAAACAGACCAGCCAAAATAGGCTAAATTCACCTATATATGAGGGAAGAGTACCTAAGCAGACCAGCCACAATAGGGTAAGTTCACCTATGTATGAGGGAAGAGTACATAAAAAGACCAGCCACAATAGGCTAAGTTCACATATCTATGAGGGAAGAGTACCTAAACAGACCAGCCACAATTGGCTAAGTTCACCTATCTATGAGGGAAGAATACATAAACAGACCAGCCAAAATTGGTTAAGCTCACTTATGTATGAGTGAAAAGTACATAAACAGACCAGCCAAAATCGGCTAAGTTCACATATGTATGAGGGAAGAGTACATAAACAGATCAGCCACAATAGGATAAGTTCACGTATCTATGAGGGAAGAGTACCTAAACAGACCAGCCACAATAGGCTAAGTGCACATATCTATGAGGGAAGAGTACCTAAACAGACCAGCCACAATAGGCTAAGTTCACCTATCTATGAGGAAAGAATACCTAAACAGACCAGCCACAATAGGCTAAGTTCACCTATGTATGAGGGAAGAGTACATAAACAGACTAGTCAAAATCGGTTAAGTTCACCTATGTATGAGGTAAGAGTACATAAACAGACCAGCCAAAATCGGCTAAGTTCACCTATCTATGAGGGAAGAGTACATAAACAGACCAGCCAAAATCGGCTAAGTTCACATATGTATGAGGGAAGAGTACATAAACAGACCAGCCAAGATCGGCTAAGTTCACCTATGTATGAGGGAAGAGTACATAAGCAGACCAGCCAAAATAGGCTAAGTTCACCTATGTATGAGGGAAGAGTACCTAAACAGACCAGCCACAATAGGCTAAGTTCACCTATGTATGAGGGAAGAGTACATAAACAGACCAGGCAAAATAGGCTAAGTTCACCTATGTATCAGGGAAGAGTACATAAACAGACCAGCCAAAATAGGCTAAGTTCACCTATATATGAGGGAAGAGTACCTAAACAGACCAGCCACAATAGGCTAAGTTCACATATGTATGAGGGAATAGTACATAAACAGACCAGCCAAAATAGGCTAAATTCACCTATATATGAGGGAAGAGTACCTAAGCAGACCAGCCACAATAGGGTAAGTTCACCTATGTATGAGGGAAGAGTACATAAAAAGACCAGCCACAATAGGCTAAGTTCACATATCTATGAGGGAAGAGTACCTAAACAGACCAGCCACAATTGGCTAAGTTCACCTATCTATGAGGGAAGAATACATAAACAGACCAGCCAAAATTGGTTAAGCTCACTTATGTATGAGTGAAAAGTACATAAACAGACCAGCCAAAATCGGCTAAGTTCACATATGTATGAGGGAAGAGTACATAAACAGATCAGCCACAATAGGATAAGTTCACGTATCTATGAGGGAAGAGTACCTAAACAGACCAGCCACAATAGGCTAAGTGCACATATCTATGAGGGAAGAGTACCTAAACAGACCAGCCACAATAGGCTAAGTTCACCTATCTATGAGGAAAGAATACCTAAACAGACCAGCCACAATAGGCTAAGTTCACCTATGTATGAGGGAAGAGTACATAAACAGACTAGTCAAAATCGGTTAAGTTCACCTATGTATGAGGTAAGAGTACATAAACAGACCAGCCAAAATCGGCTAAGTTCACCTATCTATGAGGGAAGAGTACATAAACAGACCAGCCAAAATCGGCTAAGTTCACATATGTATGAGGGAAGAGTACATAAACAGACCAGCCAAGATCGGCTAAGTTCACCTATGTATGAGGGAAGAGTACATAAGCAGACCAGCCAAAATAGGCTAAGTTCACCTATGTATGAGGGAAGAGTACCTAAACAGACCAGCCACAATAGGCTAAGTTCACCTATGTATGAGGGAAGAGTACATAAACAGACCAGCCAAAATAGGCTAAGTTCACCTATGTATCAGGGAAGAGTACATAAACAGACCAGCCAAAATAGGCTAAGTTCACCTATATATGAGGGAAGAGTACCTAAACAGACCAGCCACAATAGGCTAAGTTCACATATGTATGAGGGAATAGTACATAAACAGACCAGCCAAAATAGGCTAAATTCACCTATATATGAGGGAAGAGTACCTAAGCAGACCAGCCACAATAGGGTAAGTTCACCTATGTATGAGGGAAGAGTACATAAAAAGACCAGCCACAATAGGCTAAGTTCACATATCTATGAGGGAAGAGTACCTAAACAGACCAGCCACAATTGGCTAAGTTCACCTATCTATGAGGGAAGAATACATAAACAGACCAGTCAAAATTGGTTAAGCTCACTTATGTATGAGTGAAAAGTACATAAACAGACCAGCCAAAATCGGCTAAGTTCACATATGTATGAGGGAAGAGTACATAAACAGATCAGCCACAATAGGATAAGTTCACATATCTATGAGGGAAGAGTACCTAAACAGACCAGCCACAATAGGCTAAGTTCACCTATCTATGAGGAAAGAATACCTAAACAGACCAGCCACAATAGGCTAAGTTCACCTATGTATGAGGGAAGAGTACCTAAACAGACGAGCCACAATAGGCTAAGTTTACCTATGTATGAGGGAAGAGTACATAAACAGACTAGTCAAAATCGGTTAAGTTCACCTATGTATGAGGTAAGAGTACATAAACAGACCAGCCAAAATCGGCTAAGTTCACATATGTATGAGGGAAGAGTACATAAACAGACCAGCCAAAATCGGCTAAGTTCACATATGTATGAGGGAAGAGTACATAAACAGACCAGCCAAGATCGGCTAAGTTCACCTATGTATGAGGGAAGAGTACATAAGCAGACCAGCCAAAATAGGTTAAGTTCACCTATGTATGAGGGAAGAGTACATAAACAGACCAGCCACAATAGGTTAAGTTCACATATCTATGAGGGAAGAGTACCTGAACAGACCATCCAAAATCGGCTAAGTTCACCTATGTATTAGGGAAGAGTACATAAACAGACCAGCCAAAATCGGCTAAGTTCACATATGTATGAGGGAAGAGTACATAAACAGACCAGCCAAGATCGCTAAGTTCACCTATCTATGAAGGAAGAGTACCTAAACAGACCAGCCAAAATAGGCTAAGTTCACCTATGTATGAGGGAAGAGTACATAAGCAGACCAGCCAAAATAAGTTAAGTTCACCTATGTATGAGGGAAGAGTACATAAACAGACCAGCAACAATAGGTTAAGTTCACATATCTATGAGGGAAGAGTACCTAAACAGACCATCCAAAATCGGCTAAGTTCACCTATGTATGAGGGAAGTTTACATAAACAGACCAGCCAAAATCGGCTAAGTTCGCATATGTATGAGGGAAGAGTACATAAACAGACCAGCCAAAATCGGATAAGCTCACCTATGTATGAGGGAAGAGTATATAAACAGACTAGCCAAAATCGGCTAACTTCATCTATGTATGAGGGAAGAGTACATAAACAGACCAGCCAAAATCGGCTAAGTTCACATATGTTTGAGGGAAGAGTACATAAACAGACCAGCCAAAATAGGCTAAGTTCACCTATGTATGAGGGAAGAGTACATAAAAAGATCAGCCAAAATAGGCTAAGTTCACCTATGTATGAGGGAAGAGTACATAAAAAGACCAGCCACAATAGGCGAAGTTCACATATCTATGAGGGAAGAGTACCTAAACAGACCAGCCACAATTGGCTAAGTTCACCTATCTATGAGGGAAGAATACATAAACAGACCAGCCAAAATTGGTTAAGCTCACTTATGTATGAGTGAAAAGTACATAAACAGACCAGCCAAAATCGGCTAAGTTCACATATGTATGAGGGAAGAGTACATAAACAGATCAGCCACAATAGGATAAGTTCACGTATCTATGAGGGAAGAGTACCTAAACAGACCAGCCACAATAGGCTAAGTGCACATATCTATGAGGGAAGAGTACCTAAACAGACCAGCCACAATAGGCTAAGTTCACCTATCTATGAGGAAAGAATACCTAAACAGACCAGCCACAATAGGCTAAGTTCACCTATGTATGAGGGAAGAGTACATAAACAGACTAGTCAAAATCGGTTAAGTTCACCTATGTATGAGGTAAGAGTACATAAACAGACCAGCCAAAATCGGCTAAGTTCACCTATCTATGAGGGAAGAGTACATAAACAGACCAGCCAAAATCGGCTAAGTTCACATATGTATGAGGGAAGAGTACATAAACAGACCAGCCAAGATCGGCTAAGTTCACCTATCTATGAGGGAAGAATACATAAACAGACCAGCCAAAATTGGTTAAGCTCACTTATGTATGAGTGAAAAGTACATAAACAGACCAGCCAAAATCGGCTAAGTTCACATATGTATGAGGGAAGAGTACATAAATAGATCAGCCACAATAGGATAAGTTCACGTATCTATGAGGGAAGAGTACCTAAACAGACCAGCCACAATAGGCTAAGTGCACATATCTATGAGGGAAGAGTACCTAAACAGACCAGCCACAATAGGCTAAGTTCACCTATCTATGAGGAAAGAATACCTAAACAGACCAGCCACAATAGGCTAAGTTCACCTATGTATGAGGGAAGAGTACATAAACAGACTAGTCAAAATCGGTTAAGTTCACCTATGTATGAGGTAAGAGTACATAAACAGACCAGCCAAAATCGGCTAAGTTCACCTATCTATGAGGGAAGAGTACATAAACAGACCAGCCAAAATCGGCTAAGTTCACATATGTATGAGGGAAGAGTACATAAACAGACCAGCCAAGATCGGCTAAGTTCACCTATGTATGAGGGAAGAGTACATAAGCAGACCAGCCAAAATAGGCTAAGTTCACCTATGTATGAGGGAAGAGTACCTAAACAGACCAGCCACAATAGGCTAAGTTCACCTATGTATGAGGGAAGAGTACATAAACAGACCAGCCAAAATAGGCTAAGTTCACCTATGTATCAGGGAAGAGTACATAAACAGACCAGCCAAAATAGGCTAAGTTCACCTATATATGAGGGAAGAGTACCTAAACAGACCAGCCACAATAGGCTAAGTTCACATATGTATGAGGGAATAGTACATAAACAGACCAGCCAAAATAGGCTAAATTCACCTATATATGAGGGAAGAGTACCTAAGCAGACCAGCCACAATAGGGTAAGTTCACCTATGTATGAGGGAAGAGTACATAAAAAGACCAGCCACAATAGGCTAAGTTCACATATCTATGAGGGAAGAGTACCTAAACAGACCAGCCACAATTGGCTAAGTTCACCTATCTATGAGGGAAGAATACATAAACAGACCAGCCAAAATTGGTTAAGCTCACTTATGTATGAGTGAAAAGTACATAAACAGACCAGCCAAAATCGGCTAAGTTCACATATGTATGAGGGAAGAGTACATAAACAGATCAGCCACAATAGGATAAGTTCACATATCTATGAGGGAAGAGTACCTAAACAGACCAGCCACAATAGGCTAAGTTCACCTATCTATGAGGAAAGAATACCTAAACAGACCAGCCACAATAGGCTAAGTTCACCTATGTATGAGGGAAGAGTACCTAAACAGACGAGCCACAATAGGCTAAGTTTACCTATGTATGAGGGAAGAGTACATAAACAGACTAGTCAAAATCGGTTAAGTTCACCTATGTATGAGGTAAGAGTACATAAACAGACCAGCCAAAATCGGCTAAGTTCACATATGTATGAGGGAAGAGTACATAAACAGACCAGCCAAAATCGGCTAAGTTCACATATGTATGGGGGAAGAGTACATAAACAGACCAGCCAAGATCGGCTAAGTTCACCTATGTATGAGGGAACAGTACATAAGCAGACCAGCCAAAATAGGCTAAGTTCACCTATGTATGAGGGAAGAGTACCTAAACAGACCAGCCACAATAGGCTAAGTTCACCTATGTATGAGGGAAGAGTACATAAACAGACCAGACAAAATAGGGTAAGTTCACCTATGTATCAGGGAAGAGTACATAAACAGACCAGCCAAAATAGGCTAAGTTCACCTATATATGAGGGAAGAGTACCTAAACAGACCAGCCACAATAGGCTAAGTTCACATATGTATGAGGGAATAGTACATAAACAGACCAGCCAAAATAGGCTAAATTCACCTATATATGAGGGAAGAGTACCTAAGCAGACCAGCCACAATAGGGTAAGTTCACATATGTATGAGGGAAGAGTTCCCAAACAGACCAGCCACAATAGGCTAAGTTCACATATGTATGAGGGAAGAGTACCTAAACAAACCAGCCAAAATAGGCTAAGTTCACCTATGTATGAGGGAAGAGTACATAAACAGACCAGCCAAAAGAGGCTAAGTTCACCTATGTATGAGGGAATAGTACATAAACAGACCAGCCAAAATCGGCTAAGTTCACCTATGTATGAGGGAAGAGTACATAAACAGACCAGCCAAAATCCGCTAAGCTCACCTATGTGTGAGGGAAGAGTACATAAACGGACCAGCCAAAATCGGTTAAGTTCACCTATGTATGAGGGAAGAGTACATAAAGAGACCAGCCAAAATCGGATAAGTTCACATATGTATGAGGGAAGAGTACATAAAAGCCCAGCAAAAATAGGTAAAGTTCACCTATGTATGAGGGAAGATTACCTAAACAGACCAGCCACAATAGGCTAAGTTTACATATGTATGAGGGAAGAGTACCTAAACAGACCAGTCAAAATAGGCTAAGTTCACATATCTATGAGGGAAGAGTACCTAAACAGACCAGCCACAATAGGCTAAGTTCACCTATGTATGAGGGAAGAGTACCTTAACAGACCAGCCACAATAGGCTAAGTTTACCTTTGTATGAGGGAAGAGTACATAAACAGACCAGCCAAAATCGGCTAAGTTCACCTATGTATGAGGGAAGAGTACATAAGCAGACCAGCCAAAATAGGTTAAGTTCACCTATGTATGAGGGAAGAGTACATAAACAGACCAGCAACAATAGGTTAAGTTCACATATCTATGAGGGAAGAGTACCTAAACAGACCATCCAAAATCGGCTAAGTTCACCTATGTATGAGGGAAGTTTACATAAACAGACCAGCCAAAATCGGCTAAGTTCGCATATGTATGAGGGAAGAGTACATAAACAGACTAGCCAAAATAGGCTAAGTTCACCTATGTATGAGGGAAGAGTACATAAAAAGATCAGCCAAAATAGGCTAAGTTCACCTATGTATGAGGGAAGAGTACATAAAAAGACCAGCCACAATAGGCTAAGTTCACATATCTATGAGGGAAGAGTACATAAACAGACCAGCCACAATTGGCTAAGTTCACCTATCTATGAGGGAAGAATACATAAACAGACCAGCCAAAATTGGTTAAGCTCACTTATGTATGAGTGAAAAGTACATAAACAGACCAGCCAAAATCGGCTAAGTTCACATATGTATGAGGGAAGAGTACATAAACAGACCAGCCAAGATCGTCTAAGTTCACTTATGTATGAAGGAAGAGTAGATAAGCAGACCAGCCAAATTAGGCTAAGTTCACCTATGTATGAGGGAAGAGTACCTAAACAGACCAGCCACAATAGGATAAGTTCACGTATCTATGAGGGAAGAGTACCTAAACAGACCAGCCACAATAGGCTAAGTGCACATATCTATGAGGGAAGAGTACCTAAACAGACCAGCCACAATAGGCTAAGTTCACCTATGTATGAGGGAAGAGTACCTAAACAGACGAGCCACAATAGGCTAACTTTACCTATGTATGAGGGAAGAGTACACAAACAGACTAGTCAAAATCGGTTAAGTTCGTTCACCTATGTATGAGGTAAGAGTACATAAACAGACCAGCCAAAATCGGCTAAGTTCACATATGTATGAGGGAAGAGTACATAAACAGACCAGCCAAAATCGGCTAAGTTCACATATGTATGAGGGAAGAGTACATAAACAGACCAGCCAAGATCGTCTAAGTTCACTTATGTATGAGGGAAGAGTAGATAAGCAGACCAGCCAAATTAGGCTAAGTTCACCTATGTATGAGGGAAGAGTACCTAAACAGACCAGCCACAATAGGCTAAGTTCACCTATGTATGAGGGAAGAGTACATAAACAGACCAGCCAAAATAGGCTAAGTTCACCTATGTATCAGGGAAGAGTACATAAACAGACCAGCCAAAATAGGCTAAGTTCACCTATATATGAGGGAAGAGTACCTAAACAGACCAGCCACAATAGGCCAAGTTCACATATGTATGAGGGAATAGTACATAAACAGACCAGCCAAAATAGGCTAAATTCACCTATATATGAGGGAAGAGTACCTAAGCAGACCAGCCACAATAGGGTAAGTTCACATATGTATGAGGGAAGAGTACCCAAACAGACCAGCCACAATAGGCTAAGTTCACATATGTATGAGGGAAGAGTACCTAAGCAAACCAGCCAAAATAGGCTAAGTTCACCTATGTATGAGGGAAGAGTACATAAACAGACCAGCCAAAAGAGGCTAAGTTCACCTATGTATGAGGGAAGAGTACATAAACAGACCAGCCAAAATCGGCTAAGTTCACCTATGTATGAGGGAAGAGTACATAAACAGACCAGCCAAAATCCGCTAAGTTCACCTATGTGTGAGGGAAGAGTACATAAACGGACCAGCCAAAATCGGTTAAGTTCACCTATGTATGAGGGAAGAGTACATAAAGAGACCAGCCAAAATCGGATAAGTTCACATATGTATGAGGGAAGAGTACATAAAAGCCCAGCAAAAATAGGTAAAGTTCACCTATGTATGAGGGAAGATTACCTAAAC
Organism: Bathymodiolus septemdierum; assembly: GCA_963383655.1. NCBI lineage: Eukaryota > Metazoa > Mollusca > Bivalvia > Mytilida > Modiolidae > Bathymodiolus > Bathymodiolus septemdierum. Next base: position 42,910,747 of record OY726530.1, on the reverse strand, counting down.
AGACCAGCCACAATAGGCTAAGTTTACATATGTATGAGGGAAGGGTACCTAAACAGACCAGTCAAAATAGGCTAAGTTCACATATCTATGAGGGAAGAGTACCTAAAGAGACCAGCCACAATAGGCTAAGTTCACCTATGTATGAGGGAAGAGTACATAAACACACCAGCCAAAATAGGTTAAGTTCACCTATGTATGAGGGAAGAGTACATAAACAGACCAGCCACAATAGGTTAAGTTCACATATCTATGAGGGAAGAGTACCTAAACAGACCATCCAAAATAGGCTAAGTTCACCTATGTATGAGGGAAGAGTACATAAACAGACCAGCCAAAATCGGCTAAGTTCACATATGTATGAGGGAAGAGTACATAAACAGACCAGCCAAGATCGGCTAAGTTCACCTATCTATGAGGGAAGAGTACCTAAACAGACCAGCCAAAATCGGCTAAGTTCACCTATGTATGAGGGAAGAGTACATAAACAGACCAGCCAAAATCGGTTAAGTTCACATATGTATGAGGGAAGAGTACATAAACAGACCAGCCAAGATCGGCTAAGTTCACCTATCTATGAGGGAAGAGTACATAAACAGACCAGCCAAAATAGGCTAAGTTCACCTATGTATGAGGGAAGAGTACCTAAACAGACCAGCCAAAATAGGCTAAGTTCACATATCTATGAGGGAAGAGTACCTAAACAGACCAGCCACAATAGGCTAAGTTCACCTATGTATGAGGGAAGAGTACCTAAACAGACCAGCCACAATAGGCTAAGTTTACCTTTGTATGAGGGAAGAGTACATAAACAGAACAGCCACAATAGGCTAAGTTCACCTATCTATGGGGGAAGAATACCTAAACAGACCAACCACAATAGGCTAAGTTCACCTATGTATGAGGGAAGAGTACCTAAACAGATCAGCCACAATAGGCTAAGTTTACCTATGTATGAGTACATAAACAGACCAGCCAAAATCGGTTAAGTTCGCTTGAGTATGAGGGAAGAGTACATAAACAGACCAGACAAAATCGGCTAAGTTCACCTATATATGAGGGAAGAGTACATAAACAGACCAGCCAAAATCGTCTAAGTTCACCTATGTATGAGGGAAGAGTACCTAAACAGACCAGCCAAAATAGGCTAAGTTCACCTATCTATGGGGAAAGAATACCTTAACAGACCAGCCACAATAGGCAAATTTCACCTATGTATGAGGGAAAAGTACCTAAACAGACGAGCCACAATAGGCTAAGTTTACCTATGTATGAGGGAAGAGTACATAAACAGACCAGTCAAAGTCGGCTAAGTTCACCTATGTATGAGGGAAGAGTACATAAACAGACCAGCCAAAATCGGCTAAGTTCACCTATGTATGAGGGAAGAGTACATAAACAGACCAGCCAAAATAGGCTAAGTTCACCTATGTATGAGGGAAGAGTACACAAGAAGACCAGCCAAAATAGGTTAAGTTCACCTATGTATGAGGGAAAAGTACATAGACAGACCAGCCACAATAGGCTAAGTTCACATATCTATGAGGGAAGAGTACCTAAACAGACCAGCCAAAATCGGCTAAGTTCACTTATGTATGAGGGAAGAGTACATAAACAGACCAGCCAAAATCGGTTAAGTTCACATATGTATGAGGGAAGAGTACATAAACAGACCAGCCACAATAGGGTAAGTTCACATATGTATGAGGGAAGAGTACCCAAACAGACCAGCCACAATTGGCTAAGTTCACATATGTATGAGGGAAGAGTACCTAAGCAAACCAGCCAAAATAGGCTAAGTTCACCTATGTATGAGGGAAGAATACATAAACAGACCAGCCAAAAGAGGCTAAGTTCACCTATGTATGAGGGAAGAGTACATAAACAGACCAGCCAAAATCGGCTAAGTTCACCTATGTATGAGGGAAGAGTACATAAACAGACCAGCCAAAATCCGCTAAGTTCACCTATGTATGAGGGAAGAGTACATAAAGAGACCAGCCAAAATCGGATAAGTTCACATATGTATGAGGGAAGAGTACATAAAAGCCCAGCAAAAATAGGTAAAGTTCACCTATGTATGAGGGAAGATTACCTAAACAGACCAGCCACAATAGGCTAAGTATACATATGTATGAGGGAAGAGTACCTAAACAGACCAGTCAAAATAGGCTAAGTTCACATATCTATGAGGGAAGAGTACCTAAACAGACCAGCCACAATAGGCTAAGTTCACCTATGTATGAGGGAAGAGTACCTTAACAGACCAGCCACAATAGGCTAAGTTTACCTTTGTATGAGGGAAGAGTACATAAACAGACCAGCCAAAATCGGCTAAGTTCACCTATGTATGAGGGAAGAGTACATAAACACACCAGCCAAAATAGGTTAAGTTCACCTATGTAGGAGGGAAGAGTACATAAACAGACCAGCCACAATAGGTTAAGTTCACATATCTATGAGGGAAGAGTACCTAAACAGACCATCCAAAATAGGCTAAGTTCACCTATGTATGAGGGAAGAGTACATAAACAGACCAGCCAAAATCGGCTAAGTTCACATATGTATGAGGGAAGAGTACATAAACAGACCAGCCAAGATCGGCTAAGTTCACCTATGTATGAGGGAAGAGTACCTAAACAGACCAGCCAAAATCGGCTAAGTTCACCTATGTATGAGGGAAGAGTACATAAACAGACCAGCCAAAATCGGTTAAGTTCACATATGTATGAGGGAAGAGTACATAAACAGACCAGCCAAGATCGGCTAAGTTCACCTATCTATGAGGGAAGAGTACATAAACAGACCAGCCAAAATAGGCTAAGTTCACCTATGTATGAGGGAAGAGTACCTAAACAGACCAGCCAAAATAGGCTAAGTTCACATATCTATGAGGGAAGAGTACCTAAACAGACCAGCCACAATAGGCTAAGTTCACCTATGTATGAGGGAAGAGTACCTTAACAGACCAGCCACAATAGGCTAAGTTTACCTTTGTATGAGGGAAGAGTACATAAACAGAACAGCCACAATAGGCTAAGTTCACCTATCTATGGGGGAAGAATACCAAAACAGACCAGCCACAATAGGCTAAGTTCACCTATGTATGAGGGAAGAGTACCTAAACAGATCAGCCACAATAGGCTAAGTTCACCTATGTATGAGGGAAGAGTACATAAACAGACCAGCCAAAATCGGTTAAGTTCGATTAAGTATGAGGGAAGAGTACATAAACAGACCAGACAAAATCGGCTAAGTTCACCTATATATGAGGGAAGAGTACATAAACAGACCAGCCAAAATAGGCTAAGTTCACCTATGTATGAGGGAAGAGTACATAAACAGACCAGCCAAAATCGGCTAAGTTCACCTATGTATGAGGGAAGAGTACCTAAACAGACCAGCCAAAATAGGCTAAGTTCACCTATCTATGGGGAAAGAATACCTTAACATACCAGCCACAATAGGCAAATTTCACCTATGTATGAGGGAAAAGTACCTAAACAGACGAGCCACAATAGGCTAAGTTTACCTATGTATGAGGGAAGAGTACATAAACAGACCAGTCAAAGTCGGCTAAGTTCACCTATGTATGAGGGAAGAGTACATAAACAGACCAGCCAAAATCGGCTAAGTTCACCTATGTATGAAGGAAGAGTACATAAACAGACCAGCCAAAATAGGCTAAGTTCACCTATGTATGAGGGAAGAGTACATAAGAAGACCAGCCAAAATAGGTTAAGTTCAGCTATGTATGAGGGAAAAGTACATAGACAGACCAGCCACAATAGGCTAAGTTCACATATCTATGAGGGAAGAGTACCTAAACAGACCAGCCAAAATCGGCTAAGTTCACTTATGTATGAGGGAAGAGTACATAAACAGACCAGCCAACATCGGTTAAGTTCACATATGTATGAGGGAAGAGTACATAAACAGACCAGCCAAGATCGGCTAATTTCACCTATCTATGAGGGAAGAGTACATAAACAGACCAGCCAAAATAGGCTAAGTTCACCTATGTATGAGGGAAGAGTACATAAGCAGACCAGCCAAAATAGGTTAAGTTCACCTATGTATGAGGGCAGAGTACATAAACAGACCAGCCACAATAGGTTAAGTTCACATATCTATGAGGGAAGAGTACCTAAACAGACCATCCAAAATCGGCTAAGTTCACCTATGTATGAGGGAAGAGTACATAAACAGACCAGCCAAAATCGGCTAAGTTCACCTATGTATGAAGGAAGAGTACATAAACAGACCAGCCAAAATAGGCTAAGTTCACCTATGTATGAGGGAAGAGTACATAAGAAGACCAGCCAAAATAGGTTAAGTTCAGCTATGTATGAGGGAAAAGTACATAGACAGACCAGCCACAATAGGCTAAGTTCACATATCTATGAGGGAAGAGTACCTAAACAGACCAGCCAAAATCGGCTAAGTTCACTTATGTATGAGGGAAGAGTACATAAACAGACCAGCCAACATCGGTTAAGTTCACATATGTATGAGGGAAGAGTACATAAACAGACCAGCCAAGATCGGCTAATTTCACCTATCTATGAGGGAAGAGTACATAAACAGACCAGCCAAAATAGGCTAAGTTCACCTATGTATGAGGGAAGAGTACATAAGCAGACCAGCCAAAATAGGTTAAGTTCACCTATGTATGAGGGCAGAGTACATAAACAGACCAGCCACAATAGGTTAAGTTCACATATCTATGAGGGAAGAGTACCTAAACAGACCATCCAAAATCGGCTAAGTTCACCTATGTATGAGGGAAGAGTACATAAACAGACCAGCCAAGATCGGCTAAGTTCACCTATCTATGAGGGAAGAGTACCTAAACAGACCAGCCAAAATCGGCTAAGTTCACCTATGTATGAGGGAAGAGTATATAAACAGACCAGCCAAAATCGGTTAAGTTCACCTATGTATGAGGGAAGAGTACATAAACAGACCAGCCAAGATCGACTAAGTTCACCTATCTATGAGGGAAGAGTACATAAACAGACCAGCCAAAATAGGCTAAGTTCACCTATGTATGAGGGAAGAGTACATAAGCAGACCAGCCAAAATAGGTTAAGTTCACCTATGTATGAGGGAAGAGTACATAAACACACCAGCAACAATAGGTTAAGCTCACATATCTATGAGGGAAGAGTACCTAAACAGACCATCCAAAATCGGCTAAGTTCACCTATGTATGAGGGAAGAGTACATAAACAGACCAGCCAAAATCGGCTAAGTTCGCATATGTATGAGGGAAGAGTACATAAAGAGACCAGCCAAAATCGGCTAAGTTCACATATCTATGAGGGAAGAGTACCTAAACAGACCAGCCACAATAGGCTAAGTTCACCTATGTATGAGGGAAGAGTACCTTAACAGACCAGCCACAATAGGCTAAGTTTACCTTTGTATGAGGGAAGAGTACATAAACAGAACAGCCACAATAGGCTAAGTTTACCTATCTATGGGGGAAGAATACCTAAACAGACCAGCCACAATAGGCTAAGTTCACCTATGTATGAGGGAAGAGTACCTAAACAGATCAGCCACAATAGGCTAAGTTCACCTATGTATGAGGGAAGAGTACATAAACAGACCAGCCAAAATCGGTTAAGTTCGCTTAAGTATGAGGGAAGAGTACATAAACAGACCAGACAAAATCGGCTAAGTTCACCTATATATGAGGGAAGAGTACATAAACAGACCAGCCAAAATAGGCTAAGTTCACCTATGTATGAGGGAAGAGTACATAAACAGACCAGCCAAGATCGGCTAAGTTCACCTATGTATGAGGGAAGAGTACCTAAACAGACCAGCCAAAATAGGCTAAGTTCACCTATCTATGGGGAAAGAATACCTTAACATACCAGCCAAAATCGGTTAAGTTCACCTATGTATGAGGGAAGAGTACATAAACAGACCAGCCAAAATCGGTTAAGTTCGATTAAGTATGAGGGAAGAGTACATAAACAGACCAGACAAAATCGGCTAAGTTCACCTATATATGAGGGAAGAGTACATAAACAGACCAGCCAAAATAGGCTAAGTTCACCTATGTATGAGGGAAGAGTACATAAACAGACCAGCCAAAATCGGCTAAGTTCACCTATGTATGAGGGAAGAGTACCTAAACAGACCAGCCAAAATAGGCTAAGTTCACCTATCTATGGGGAAAGAATACCTTAACATACCAGCCACAATAGGCAAATTTCACCTATGTATGAGGGAAAAGTACCTAAACAGACGAGCCACAATAGGCTAAGTTTACCTATGTATGAGGGAAGAGTACATAAACAGACCAGTCAAAGTCGGCTAAGTTCACATATGTATGAGGGAAGAGTACATAAACAGACCAGCCAAAATCGGCTAAGTTCACCTATGTATGAAGGAAGAGTACATAAACAGACCAGCCAAAATAGGCTAAGTTCACCTATGTATGAGGGAAGAGTACATAAGAAGACCAGCCAAAATAGGTTAAGTTCAGCTATGTATGAGGGAAAAGTACATAGACAGACCAGCCACAATAGGCTAAGTTCACATATCTATGAGGGAAGAGTACCTAAACAGACCAGCCAAAATCGGCTAAGTTCACTTATGTATGAGGGAAGAGTACATAAACAGACCAGCCAACATCGGTTAAGTTCACATATGTATGAGGGAAGAGTACATAAACAGACCAGCCAAGATCGGCTAATTTCACCTATCTATGAGGGAAGAGTACATAAACAGACCAGCCAAAATAGGCTAAGTTCACCTATGTATGAGGGAAGAGTACATAAGCAGACCAGCCAAAATAGGTTAAGTTCACCTATGTATGAGGGCAGAGTACATAAACAGACCAGCCACAATAGGTTAAGTTCACATATCTATGAGGGAAGAGTACCTAAACAGACCATCCAAAATCGGCTAAGTTCACCTATGTATGAGGGAAGAGTACATAAACAGACCAGCCAAGATCGGCTAAGTTCACCTATCTATGAGGGAAGAGTACCTAAACAGACCAGCCAAAATCGGCTAAGTTCACCTATGTATGAGGGAAGAGTACATAAACAGACCAGCCAAAATCGGTTAAGTTCACCTATGTATGAGGGAAGAGTACATAAACAGACCAGCCAAGATCGGCTAAGTTCACCTATCTATGAGGGAAGAGTACATAAACAGACCAGCCAAAATAGGCTAAGTTCACCTATGTATGAGGGAAGAGTACATAAGCAGACCAGCCAAAATAGGTTAAGTTCACCTATGTATGAGGGAAGAGTACATAAACACACCAGCAACAATAGGTTAAGCTCACATATCTATGAGGGAAGAGTACCTAAACAGACCATCCAAAATCGGCTTAGTTCACCTATGTATGAGGGAAGAGTACATAAACAGACCAGCCAAAATCGGCTAAGTTCGCATATGTATGAGGGAAGAGTACATAAAGAGACCAGCCAAAATCGGCTAAGTTCACATATCTATGAGGGAAGAGTACCTAAACAGACCAGCCACAATAGGCTAAGTTCACCTATGTATGAGGGAAGAGTACCTTAACAGACCAGCCACAATAGGCTAAGTTTACCTTTGTATGAGGGAAGAGTACATAAACAGAACAGCCACAATAGGCTAAGTTCACATATCTATGGGGGAAGAATACCTAAACAGACCAGCCACAATAGGCTAAGTTCACCTATGTATGAGGGAAGAGTACCTAAACAGATCAGCCACAATAGGCTAAGTTCACCTATGTATGAGGGAAGAGTACATAAACAGACCAGCCAAAATCGGTTAAGTTCGCTTAAGTATGAGGGAAGAGTACATAAACAGACCAGACAAAATCGGCTAAGTTCACCTATATATGAGGGAAGAGTACATAAACAGACCAGCCAAAATAGGCTAAGTTCACCTATGTATGAGGGAAGAGTACATAAACAGACCAGCCAAGATCGGCTAAGTTCACCTATGTATGAGGGAAGAGTACCTAAACAGACCAGCCAAAATAGGCTAAGTTCACCTATCTATGGGGAAAGAATACCTTAACATACCAGCCACAATAGGCAAATTTCACCTATGTATGAGGGAAAAGTACCTAAACAGACGAGCCACAATAGGCTAAGTTTACCTATGTATGAGGGAAGAGTACATAAACAGACCAGTCAAAGTCGGCTAAGTTCACCTATGTATGAGGGAAGAGTACATAAACAGACCAGCCAAAATCGGCTAAGTTCACCTATGTATGAGGGAAGAGTACATAAACAGACCAGCCAAAATAGGCCAAGTTCACCTATGTATGAGGGAAGAGTACATAAGAAGACCAGCCAAAATAGGTTAAGTTCAGCTATGTATGAGGGAAAAGTACATAGACAGACCAGCCACAATAGGCTAAGTTCACATATCTATGAGGGAAGAGTACCTAAACAGACCAGCCAAAATCGGCTAAGTTCACTTATGTATGAGGGAAGAGTACATAAACAGACCAGCCAAAATCGGTTAAGTTCACATATGTATGAGGGAAGAGTACATAAACAGACCAGCCAAGATCGGCTAATTTCACCTATCTATGAGGGAAGAGTATATAAACAGACCAGCCAAAATAGGCTAAGTTCACCTATGTATGAGGGAAGAGTACATAAGCAGACCAGCCAAAATAGGTTAAGTTCACCTATGTATGAGGGAAGAGTACATAAACAGACCAGCCACAATAGGTTAAGTTCACATATCTATGAGGGAAGAGTACCTAAACAGACCATCCAAAATCGGCTAAGTTCACCTATGTATGAGGGAAGAGTACATAAACAGACCAGCCAAGATCGGCTAAGTTCACCTATCTATGAGGGAAGAGTACCTAAACAGACCAGCCAAAATCGGCTAAGTTCACCTATGTATGAGGGAAGAGTACATAAACAGACCAGCCAAAATCGGTTAAGTTCACCTATGTATGAGGGAAGAGTACATAAACGGACCAGCCAAGATCGGCTAAGTTCACCTATCTATGAGGGAAGAGTACATAAACAGACCAGCCAAAATAGGCTAAGTTCACCTATGTATGAGGGAAGAGTACATAAGCAGACCAGCCAAAATAGGTTAAGTTCACCTATGTATGAGGGAAGAGTACATAAACAGACCAGCAACAATAGGTTAAGCTCACATATCTATGAGGGAAGAGTACCTAAACAGACCATCCAAAATCGGCTAAGTTCACCTATGTATGAGGGAAGAGTACATAAACAGACCAGCCAAAATCGGCTAAGTTCGCATATGTATGAGGGAAGAGTACATAAAGAGACCAGCCAAAATCGGCTAAGTTCACCTATGTATGAGGGAAGAGTATATAAACAGACCAGCCAAAATCGGCTAACTTCACCTATGTATGAGGGAAGAGTACATAAAAAGATCAACCAAAATAGGCTAAGTTCACCTATGTATGAGGTAAGAGTACATAAAAAGACCAGCTACAATTGGCTAAGTTCACATATCTATGAGGGAAGAGTACCTAAACAGACCAGCCACAATTGGCTAAGTTCACCTATCTATGAGGGAAGAATACATAAACAGACCAGCCAAAATTGGCTAAGTTCACTTATGTATGAGTGAAAAGTACATAAACAGACCAGCCAAAATCGGCTAAGTTCACATATGTATGAGGGAAGAGTACATAAACAGACCAGCCAAAATCGGTTAAGTTCACCTATGTATGAGGGAAGAGTACATAAACAGACCAGCCAAGATCGGCTAAGTTCACCTATCTATGAGGGAAGAGTACATAAACAGACCAGCCAAAATAGGCTAAGTTCACCTATGTATGAGGGAAGAGTACATAAGCAGACCAGCCAAAATAGGTTAAGTTCACCTATGTATGAGGGAAGAGTACATAAACACACCAGCAACAATAGGTTAAGCTCACATATCTATGAGGGAAGAGTACCTAAACAGACCATCCAAAATCGGCTTAGTTCACCTATGTATGAGGGAAGAGTACATAAACAGACCAGCCAAAATCGGCTAAGTTCGCATATGTATGAGGGAAGAGTACATAAAGAGACCAGCCAAAATCGGCTAAGTTCACATATCTATGAGGGAAGAGTACCTAAACAGACCAGCCACAATAGGCTAAGTTCACCTATGTATGAGGGAAGAGTACCTTAACAGACCAGCCACAATAGGCTAAGTTTACCTTTGTATGAGGGAAGAGTACATAAACAGAACAGCCACAATAGGCTAAGTTCACATATCTATGGGGGAAGAATACCTAAACAGACCAGCCACAATAGGCTAAGTTCACCTATGTATGAGGGAAGAGTACCTAAACAGATCAGCCACAATAGGCTAAGTTCACCTATGTATGAGGGAAGAGTACATAAACAGACCAGCCAAAATCGGTTAAGTTCGCTTAAGTATGAGGGAAGAGTACATAAACAGACCAGATAAAATCGGCTAAGTTCACCTATATATGAGGGAAGAGTACATAAACAGACCAGCCAAAATAGGCTAAGTTCACCTATGTATGAGGGAAGAGTACATAAACAGACCAGCCAAGATCGGCTAAGTTCACCTATGTATGAGGGAAGAGTACCTAAACAGACCAGCCAAAATAGGCTAAGTTCACCTATCTATGGGGAAAGAATACCTTAACATACCAGCCACAATAGGCAAATTTCACCTATGTATGAGGGAAAAGTACCTAAACAGACGAGCCACAATAGGCTAAGTTTACCTATGTATGAGGGAAGAGTACATAAACAGACCAGTCAAAGTCGGCTAAGTTCACCTATGTATGAGGGAAGAGTACATAAACAGACCAGCCAAAATCGGCTAAGTTCACCTATGTATGAGGGAAGAGTACATAAACAGACCAGCCAAAATAGGCCAAGTTCACCTATGTATGAGGGAAGAGTACATAAGAAGACCAGCCAAAATAGGTTAAGTTCAGCTATGTATGAGGGAAAAGTACATAGACAGACCAGCCACAATAGGCTAAGTTCACATATCTATGAGGGAAGAGTACCTAAACAGACCAGCCAAAATCGGCTAAGTTCACTTATGTATGAGGGAAGAGTACATAAACAGACCAGCCAAAATCGGTTAAGTTCACATATGTATGAGGGAAGAGTACATAAACAGACCAGCCAAGATCGGCTAATTTCACCTATCTATGAGGGAAGAGTATATAAACAGACCAGCCAAAATAGGCTAAGTTCACCTATGTATGAGGGAAGAGTACATAAGCAGACCAGCCAAAATAGGTTAAGTTCACCTATGTATGAGGGCAGAGTACATAAACAGACCAGCCACAATAGGTTAAGTTCACATATCTATGAGGGAAGAGTACCTAAACAGACCATCCAAAATCGGCTAAGTTCACCTATGTATGAGGGAAGAGTACATAAACAGACCAGCCAAGATCGGCTAAGTTCACCTATCTATGAGGGAAGAGTACCTAAACAGACCAGCCAAAATCGGCTAAGTTCACCTATGTATGAGGGAAGAGTACATAAACAGACCAGCCAAAATCGGTTAAGTTCACCTATGTATGAGGGAAGAGTACATAAACGGACCAGCCAAGATCGGCTAAGTTCACCTATCTATGAGGGAAGAGTACATAAACAGACCAGCCAAAATAGGCTAAGTTCACCTATGTATGAGGGAAGAGTACATAAGCAGACCAGCCAAAATAGGTTAAGTTCACCTATGTATGAGGGAAGAGTACATAAACAGACCAGCAACAATAGGTTAAGCTCACATATCTATGAGGGAAGAGTACCTAAACAGACCATCCAAAATCGGCTAAGTTCACCTATGTATGAGGGAAGAGTACATAAACAGACCAGCCAAAATCGGCTAAGTTCGCATATGTATGAGGGAAGAGTACATAAAGAGACCAGCCAAAATCGGCTAAGTTCACCTATGTATGAGGGAAGAGTATATAAACAGACCAGCCAAAATCGGCTAACTTCACCTATGTATGAGGGAAGAGTACATAAAAAGATCAACCAAAATAGGCTAAGTTCACCTATGTATGAGGTAAGAGTACATAAAAAGACCAGCTACAATTGGCTAAGTTCACATATCTATGAGGGAAGAGTACCTAAACAGACCAGCCACAATTGGCTAAGTTCACCTATCTATGAGGGAAGAATACATAAACAGACCAGCCAAAATTGGCTAAGTTCACTTATGTATGAGTGAAAAGTACATAAACAGACCAGCCAAAATCGGCTAAGTTCACATATGTATGAGGGAAGAGTACATAAACAGATCAGCCACAATAGGATAAGTTCACGTATCTATGAGGGAAGAGTACCTAAACAGACCAGCCAAAATCGGCTAAGTTCACCTATGTATGAGGGAAGAGTACCTAAACAGACCAGCCAAAATAGGCTAAGTTCACCTATCTATGGGGAAAGAATACCTTAACAGACCAGCCACAATAGGCAAATTTCACCTATGTATGAGGGAAAAGTACCTAAACAGACGAACCACAATAGGCTAAGTTTACCTATGTATGAGGGAAGAATACATAAACAGACCAGTCAAAGTCGGCTAAGTTCACCTATGTATGAGGAAGAGTACATAAACAGACCAGCCAAAATCAGCTAAGTTCACCTATGTATGAGGGAAGAGTACATAAACAGACCAGCCAAAATAGGCTAAGTTCACCTATGTATGAGGGAAGAGTACATAAGAAGACCAGCCAAAATAGGTTAAGTTCACCTATGTATGAGGGAAAAGTACATAGACAGACCAGCCACAATAGGTTAAGTTCACATATGTATGAGGGAAGAGTACATAAACAGACCAGCCAAGATCGGCTAAGTTCACCTATCTATGAGGGAAGAGTACCTAAACAGACCAGCCAAAATCGGCTAAGTTCACCTATCTATGAGGGAAGAGTACATAAACAGACCAGCCAAAATCGGTTAAGTTCACATATGTATGAGGGAAGAGTACATAAACAGACCAGCCAAGATCGGCTAAGTTCACCTATCTATGAGGGAAGAGTACATAAACAGACCAGCCAAAATAGGCTAAGTTCACCTATGTATGAGGGAAGAGTGCCTAAACAGACCAGCCAAAATAGGCTAAGTTCACATATCTATGAGGGAAGAGTACCTAAACAGACCAGCCACAATAGGCTAAGTTCACCTATGTATGAGGGAAGAGTACCTTAACAGACCAGCCACAATAGGCTAAGTTTACCTTTGTATGAGGGAAGAGTACATAAACAGACCAGCCAAAATCGGCTAAGTTCACCTATGTATGAGGGAAGAGTACTTAAACAGACCAGCCACAATAGGCTAAGTTCACTTATCTATGAGGAAAGAATACCTAAACAGACCAGCCACAATAGGCTAAGTTTACCTATGTATGAGGGAAGAGTACATAAACAGACCAGCCAAAATCGGCTAAGTTCACATATGTATGAGGGAAGAGTACCTAAACAGACCAGCCACAATTGGCTAAGTTCACATATCTATGAGGGAAGAGTACATAAACAGAACAGCCACAATAGGCTAAGTTCACCTATCTATGGGGAAGAATACCTAAACAGACCAGCCACAATAGGCTAAGTTCACCTATGTATGAGGGAAGAGTACCTAAACAGATCAGTCAGAATAGGCTAAGTTCACTTATGTATGAGGAAAGAGTACATAAACAGACCAGACAAAATCGGCTAAGTTCACCTATATATGAGGGAAGAGTACATAAACAGACCAGCCAAAATAGGCTAAGTTCACCTATGTATGAGGGAAGAGTACATAAACAGACCAGCCAAAATCGCCTAAGTTCACCTATGTATGATGGAAGAGTACCTAAACAGACCAGCCAAAATAGGCTAAGTTCACCTATCTATGGGGTAAGAATACCTTAACAGACCAGCCACAATAGGGAAATTTCACCTATGTATGAGGGAAAAGTACCTAAACAGACGAGCCACAATAGACTAAGTTTACCTATGTATGAGAGAAGAGTACATAAACAGATCAGTCAAAGTCGGCTAAGTTCACTTATGTATGAGGGAAGAGTACATAAACAGACCAGCCAAGATCGGCTAAGTTCACCTATCTATGAGGGAAGAGTACATAAACAGACCAGCCAAAATAGGCTAAGTTCACCTATGTATGAGGGAAGAATACATTAGCAGACCAGCCAAAATAGGTTAAGTTCACCTATGTATGAGGGAAGAGTACATAAACAGACCAGCCAAGATCGGCTAAGTTCACCTATCTATGAGGGAAGAGTACCTAAACAGACCAGCCAAAATCGGCTAAGTTCACCTATGTATGAGGGAAGAGTACATAAACAGACCAGCCAAAATCGGTTAAGTTCACATATGTATGAGGGAAGAGTACATAAACAGACCAGCAACAATAGGTTAAGCTCACATATCTATGAGGGAAGAGTACCTAAACAGACCATCCAAAATCGGCTAAGTTCACCTATGTATGAGGGAAGAGTACATAAACAGACCAGCCACAATAGGCTAAGTTCACATATCTATGAGGGAAGAGTACCTAAACAGACCAGCCACAATTGGCTAAGTTCACCTATCTATGAGGGAAGAATACATAAACAGACCAGCCAAAATTGGTTAAGTTCACCTATGTATGAGGGAAGAGTACATAAACAGACTAGTCAAAGTCGGCTAAGTTTACCTATGTATGAGGGAAGAGTACATAAACAGACCAGCCAAAATCGGCTAAGTTGACCTATGTATGAGGGAAGAGTACATAAACAGACCAGCCAAAATACGCTAAGTTCACCTATGTATGAGGGAAGAGTACATAAGAAGACCAGCCAAAATAGGTTAAGTTCACCTATGTATGAGGGAAAAGTACATAGACAGACCAACCACAATAGGCTAAGCTCACATATCTATGAGGGAAGAGTATCTAAACAGACCAGCCAAAATCAGCTAAGTTCACTTATGTATGAGGGAAGAGTACATAAACAGACCAGCCAAAATCGGTTAAGTTCACATATGTATGAGTGAAGAGTACATAAACAGACCAGCCAAGATCGACTAAGTTCACCTATCTATGAGTGAAGAGTACATAAACAGACCAGCCAAAATAGGCTAAGTTCACCTATGTATGAGGGAAGAGTACATAAGCAGACCAGCCAAAATAGGTTAAGTTCACCTATGTATGAGGGAAGAGTACATAAACAGACCAGCCAAAATAGGCTAAGTTCACATATCTATGAGGGAAGAGTACCTAAACAGACCAGCCAAAATCGGCTAAGTTTACCTTTGTATGAGGGAAGAGTACTTAAACAGACCAGCCACAATAGGCTAAGTTCACTTATCTATGAGGAAAGAATACCTAAACAGACGAGCCACAATAGGCTAAGTTTACATATGTATGAGGGAAGAGTACATAAACAGACCAGCCAAAATCGGCTAAGTTCACATATGTATGAGGGAAGAGTACCTAAACAGATCAGCCACAATAGGCTAAGTTTACCTATGTATGAGGGAAGAGTACATAAACAGACCAGCCAAAATCGGTTAAGTTCGCTTATGTATGAGGGAAGAGTACATAAACAGACCAGACAAAATCGGCTAAGTTCACCTATATATGAGGGAAGAGTACATAAACAGACCAGCCAAAATAGGCTAAGTTCACCTATGTATGAGGGAAGAGTACCTAAACAGACCAGCCAAAATAGGCTAAGTTCACCTATCTATGGGGAAAGAATACCTTTACAGACCAGCCACAATAGGCAAATTTCACCTATGTATGAGGGAAAAGTACCTAAACAGACGAGCCACAATAGGCTAAGTTTACCTATGTATGAGGGAAGAGTACATAAACAGACCAGTCAAAGTCGGCTAAGTTCTCCTATGTATGAGGGAAGAGTACATAAACAGACCAGCCAAAATCGGCTAAGTTCACCTATGTATGAGGGAAGAGTACATAAACAGACCAGCCAAAATAGGCTAAGTTCACCTATGTATGAGGGAAGAGTACATAAGAAGACCAGCCAAAATAGGTTAAGTTCACCTATGTATGAGGGAAAAGTACATAGACAGACCAGCCACAATAGGCTAAGTTCACATATCTATGAGGGAAGAGTACCTAAACAGACCAGCCAAAATCGGCTAAGTTCACCTATGTATGAGGGAAGAGTACATAAACAGACCAGCCAAAATCGGTTAAGTTCACATATGTATGAGGGAAGAGTACATAAACAGACCAGCCAAGATCGGCTAATTTCACCTATCTATGAGGGAAGAGTACATAAACAGACCAGCCAAAATAGGCTATGTTCACCTATGTATGAGGGAAGAGTACATAAACAGACCAGCCAAAATAGGTTAAGTTCACCTATGTATGAGGGAAGAGTACATAAACAGACCAGCCACAATAGGTTAAGTTCACATATCTATGAGGGAAGAGTACCTAAACAGACCATCCAAAATAGGCTAAGTTCACCTATGTATGAGGGAAGAGTACATAAACAGACCAGCCAAAATCGGCTAAATTCACATATGTATGAGGGAAGAGTACATAAACAGACCAGCCAAGATCGGCTAAGTTCACCTATCTATGAGGGAAGAGTACCTAAACAGACCAGCCAAAATCGGCTAAGTTCACCTATGTATGAGGGAAGAGTACATAAACAGACCAGCCAAAATCGGATAAGTTCTCATATGTATGAGGGAAGAGTACATAAACAGACCAGCCAAGATCGGCTAAGTTCACCTATGTATGAGGGAAGAGTACATAAGCAGACCAGCCAAAATAGGTTAAGTTCACCTATGTATGAGGGAAGGGTACATAAACAGACCAGCAACAATAGGTTAAGCTCACATATCTATGAGGGAAGAGTACCTAAACAGACCATCCAAAATAGGCTAAGTTCACCTATGTATGAGGGAAGAGTACATAAACAGACCAGCCAAAATCGGCTAAGTTCGCATATGTATGAGGGAAGAGTACATAAAGAGACCAGCCAAAATCGGCTAAGTTCACCTATGTATGAGGGAAGAGTATATAAACAGACCAGCCACAATCGGCTAACTTCACCTATGTATGAGGGAAGAGTACATAAAAAGATCAACCAAAATAGGCTAAGTTCACCTATGTATGAGTTAAGAGTACATAAAAAGACCAGCCACAATAGGCTAAGTTCACATATCTATGAGGGAAGAGTACCTAAACAGACCAGCCACAATTGGCTAAGTTCACCTATCTATGAGGGAAGAATACATAAACAGACCAGCCAAAATTGGTTAAGTTCACTTATGTATGAGTGAAAAGTACATAAACAGAACAGCCAAAATCGGCTAAGTTCACATATGTATGAGGGAAGAGTACATAAACAGATCAGCCACAATAGGATAAATTCACGTATCTATGAGGGAAAAGTACCTAAACAGACCAGCCTAAATCGGTTAAATTCACCTATGTATGAGGGAAGAGTACCTAAACAGACCAGCCAAAATAGGCTAAGTTCACCTATCTATGGGTAAAGAATACCTTAACAGACCAGCCACAATAGGCAAATTTCACCTATGTATGAGGGAAAAGTACCTAAACAGACGAACCACAATAGGCTAAGTTTACCTATGTATGAGGGAAGAGTACATAAACAGACCAGTCAAAGTCGGCTAAGTTCACCTATGTATGAGGGAAGAGTACATAAACAGACCAGCCAAAATCGGCTAAGTTCACCTATGTATGAGGGAAGAGTACATAAACAGACCAGCCAAAATAGGCTAAGTTCACCTATGTATGAGGGAAGAGTACATAAGAAGACCAGCCAAAATAGGTTAAGTTCACCTATGTATGAGGGAAAAGTACATAGACAGACCAGCCACAATAGCCTAAGTTCACATATCTATGAGGGAAGAGTACCTAAACAGACCAGCCAAAATCAGCTAAGTTCACTTATGTATGAGGGAAGAGTACATAAACAGACCAGCCAAAATCGGTTAAGTTCACATATGTATGAGGGAAGAGTACATAAACAGACCAGCCAAGATCGGCTAAGTTCACCTATCTATGAGGGAAGAGTACATAAACAGACCAGCCACAATAGGCTAAGTTCACCTATGCATGAGGGAAGAGTACATAAGCAGACCAGCCAAAATAGGTTAAGTTCACCTATGTATGAGGGAAGAGTACATAAACAGACCAGCCACAATAGGTTAAGTTCACATATGTATGAGGGAAGAGTACATAAACAGACCAGCCAAGATCGGCTAAGTTCACCTATCTATGAGGGAAGAGTACATAAACAGACCAGCCAAAATCGGCTAAGTTCACCAATCTATGAGGGAAGAGTACATAAACAGACCAGCCAAAATCGGTTAAGTTCACATATGTATGAGAGAAGAGTATATAAACAGACCAGCCAAGATCGGCTAAGTTCACCTATCTATGAGGGAAGAGTACATAAACAGACCAGCCAAAATAGGCTAAGTTCACCTATGTATGAGGGAAGAGTACCTAAACAGACCAGCCAAAATGGGCTAAGTTCACATATCTATGAGGGAAGAGTACCTAAACAGACCAGCCACAATATGCTAAGTTCACCTATGTATGAGGAAAGAGTACCTTAACAGACCAGCCACAATAGGCTAAGTTTACCTTTGTATGAGGGAAGAGTACATAAACAGACCAGCCAAAATCGGCTAAGTTCACCTATGTATGAGGGAAGAGTACATAAACAGACCAGCCAAAATAGGCTAAGTTCACCTATGTATGAGGGAAGAGTACTTAAACAGACCAGCCACAATAGGCTAAGTTCACTTATCTATGAGGAAAGAATACCTAAACAGACGAGCCACAATAGGCTAAGTTTACATATGTATGAGGGAAGAGTACATAAACAGACCAGCCAAAATCGGCTAAGGTCACATATGTATGAGGGAAGAGTACCTAAACAGACCAGCCACAATTGGCTAAGTTCACATATCTATGAGGGAAGAGTACATAAACAGAACAGCCACAATAGGCTAAGTTCACCTATCTATGGGGGAAGAATACCAAAACAGACCAGCCACAATAGGCTAAGTTCACCTATGTATGAGGGAAGAGTACCTAAACAGATCAGCCACAATAGGCTAAGTTTACCTATGTATGAGGGAAGAGTACATAAACAGACCAGCCAAAATCGGTTAAGTTCACTTATGTATGAGGGAAGAGTACATAAACAGACCAGCCAAAATAGGCTAAGTTCACCTATCTATTGGGAAAGAATACCTTAAGAGACCAGCCACAATAGGCAAATTTCACCTATGTATGAGGGAAAAGTACCTAAACAGACGAGCCACAATAGGCTAAGTTTACCTATGTATGAGGGAAGAGTACATACACAAACCAGTCAAAGTCGGCTAAGTTCACTTATGTATGAGGGAAGAGTACATAAACAGACCAGCCAAAATCGGTTAAGTTCACATATGTATGAGGGAAGAGTACATAAACAGACCAGCCAAGATCGGCTAAGTTCACCTATCTATGAGGAAAGAGTACATAAACAGACCAGCCAAAATAGGTTTGGTTCACCTATGTATGAGGGAAGAGTACATAAACAGACCAGCAACAATAGGTTAAGCTCACATATCTATGAGGGAAGAGTACCTAAACAGACCATCCAAAATCGGCTAAGTTCACCTATGTATGAGGGAAGAGTACATAAACAGACCAGCCAAAATCGGCTAAGTTCGCATATGTATGAGGGAAGAGTACATAAACAGACCAGCCAAAATGGGCTAAGTTCACCTATATATGAGGGAAGAGTATATAAACAGACCAGCCAAAATCGGCTGACTTCACCTATGTATGAGGGAAGAGTACATAAAAAGACCAGCCACAATAGGCTAAGTTCACATATCTATGAGGAAAGAGTACCTAAACAGACCAGCCACAATTGGCTAAGTTCACCTATCTATGAGGGAAGAATACATAAACAAACCAGCCAAAATTGGTTAAGTTCACCTATGTATGAGTGAAAAGTACATAAACAGACCAGCCAAAATCGGCTAAGTTCACATAAGTATGAGGGAAGAGTACCTAAACAGACCAGCCAAAATAGGCTAAGTTCACCTATCTATGAGGAAAGAATGCCTAAACAGACCAGCCACAATAGGCTAAGTTCACCTATGTATGAGGGAAGAGTACCTAAACAGACGAGCCACAATAGGCTAAGTTTACTTATGTATGAGGGAAGAGTACATAAACAGACTAGTCAAAATCGGTTAAGTTCATCTATGTATGAGGGAAGAGTACATAAGCAGACCAGCCAAAATAGGCTAAGTTCACCTATGTATGAGGGAAGAGTACATAAGCAGACCAGCCAAAATAGGCTAAGTTCACCTATGTATGAGGGAAAACTACATAAACAGACTAGCCACAATAGGCTAAGTTCACATATCTATGAGGGAAGAGTACCTAAACAGACCAGTCAAAATCGGCTAAGTTCACTTATGTATGAGGGAAGAGTACATAAACAGACCAGCCAAGATCGGCTAAGTTCACCTATCTATGAGGAAAGAGTACATAAACAGACCAGCCAAAATAGGCTAAGTTCACCTATGCATGAGGGAAGAGTACATAAGCAGACCAGCCAAAATAGGTTTGGTTCACCTATGTATGAGGGAAGAGTACATAAACAGACCAGCAACAATAGGTTAAGCTCACATATCTATGAGGGAAGAGTACCTAAACAGACCATCCAAAATCGGCTAAGTTCACCTATGTATGAGGGAAGAGTACATAAACAGACCAGCCAAAATCGGCTAAGTTCGCATATGTATGAGGGAAGAGTACATAAACAGACCAGCCAAAATGGGCTAAGTTCACCTATATATGAGGGAAGAGTATATAAACAGACCAGCCAAAATCGGCTGACTTCACCTATGTATGAGGGAAGAGTACATAAAAAGATCAACCAAAATAGGCTAAGTTCACCTATGTATGAGGTAAGAGTACATAAAAAGACCAGCCACAATAGGCTAAGTTCACATATCTATGAGGAAAGAGTACCTAAACAGACCAGCCACAATTGGCTAAGTTCACCTATCTATGAGGGAAGAATACATAAACAAACCAGCCAAAATTGGTTAAGTTCACCTATGTATGAGTGAAAAGTACATAAACAGACCAGCCAAAATCGGCTAAGTTCACATAAGTATGAGGGAAGAGTACCTAAACAGACCAGCCAAAATAGGCTAAGTTCACCTATCTATGAGGAAAGAATGCCTAAACAGACCAGCCACAATAGGCTAAGTTCACCTATGTATGAGGGAAGAGTACCTAAACAGACGAGCCACAATAGGCTAAGTTTACCTATGTATGAGGGAAGAGTACATAAACAGACTAGTCAAAATCGGTTAAGTTCATCTATGTATGAGGGAAGAGTACATAAGCAGACCAGCCAAAATAGGCTAAGTTCACCTATGTATGAGGGAAGAGTACATAAGCAGACCAGCCAAAATAGGCTAAGTTCACCTATGTATGAGGGAAAACTACATAAACAGACTAGCCACAATAGGCTAAGTTCACATATCTATGAGGGAAGAGTACCTAAACAGACCAGTCAAAATCGGCCAAGTTCACCTATGTATGAGGTAAGAGTACATAAACAGACCAGCCAAAATCGGCTAAGTTCACATATGTATGAGGGAAGAGTACATAAACAGACCAGTCAAAATCGGCTAAGTTCACCTATGTATGAGGGAAGAGTAGATAAACAGACCAGCCAAGATCGGCTAAGTTCACCTATCTATGAGGGAAGAGTACATAAACAGACCAGCCAAAATAGGCTAAGTTCACCTATGTATGAGGGAAGAGTACATAAGCAGACCAGCCAAAATAGGCTAAGTTCACCTATGTATGAGGGAAGAGTACCTAAACAGACCAGCCAAAATAGGCTAAGTTCACCTATGTATGAGGGAAGAGTACATAAACAGACCAGCCACAATAGGCTAAGTTCACCTATGTATGAGGGAAGAGTACATAAACAGACCAGCCAAGATCGGCTAAGTTCACCTATGTATGAGGGAAGAGTACATAAACAGACCAGCCAAAATCCGCTAAGTTCACCTATGTGTGAGGGAAGAGTACATAAACAAACCAGCCAAAATCGGTTAAGTTCACCTATGTATGAGGGAAGGGTACATAAAGAGACCAGCCAAAATCGGATAAGTTCACATATGTATGAGGGAAGAGTACATAAAAAACCCAGCAAAAATAGGTTAAGTTCACCTATGTATGAGGGAAGATTACCTAAACAGACCAGCCACAATAGGCTAAGTTCACATATGTATGAGGGAAGAGTACCTAAACAGACCAGCCAAAATAGGCTAAGTTCACATATCTATGAGGGAAGAGTACCTAAACAGACCAGCCACAATAGGCTAAGTTCACCTATGTATGAGGGAAGAGTACCTTAACAGACCAGCCACAATAGGCTAAGTTTACCTTTGTATGAGGGAAGAGTACATAAACAGACCAGCCAAAATCGGCTAAGTTCACCTATGTATGAGGGAAGAGTACATAAACAGACCAGCCAAAATAGGCTAAGTTCACCTATATATGAGGGAAGACTACATAAACAGACTAGCCACAATAGGCTAAGTTCACCTATCTATGAGGAAAGAATGCCTAAACAGACCAGCCACAATAGGCTAAGTTCACCTATGTATGAGGGAAGAGTACCTAAACAGACGAGCCACAATAGGCTAAGTTCACCTATGTATGAGGGAAGAGTACATAAACAGAATAGTCAAAATCGGTTAAGTTCATCTATGTATGAGGGAAGAGTACATAAGCAGACCAGCCAAAATAGGCTAAGTTCACCTATGTATGAGGGAAGAGTACATAAGCAGACCAGCCAAAATAGGCTAAGTTCACCTATGTATGAGGGAAAACTACATAAACAGACTAGCCACAATAGGCTAAGTTCACATATCTATGAGGGAAGAGTACCTAAACAGACCAGCCAAAATCGGCCAAGTTCACCTATGTATGAGGTAAGAGTACATAAACAGACCAGCCAAAATCGGCTAAGTTCACATATGTATGAGGGAAGAGTACATAAACAGACCAGTCAAAATCGGCTAAGTTCACTTATGTATGAGGGAAGAGTACATAAACAGACCAGCCAAGATCGGCTAAGTTCACCTATCTATGAGGGAAGAGTACATAAACAGACCAGCCAAAATAGGCTAAGTTCACCTATGTATGAGGGAAGAGTACATAAGCAGACCAGCCAAAATAGGCTAAGTTCACCTATGTATGAGGGAAGAGTACCTAAACAGACCAGCCAAAATAGGCTAAGTTCACCTATGTATGAGGGAAGAGTACATAAACAGACCAGCCAAAATAGGCTAAGTTCACCTATGTATGAGGGAAGAGTACATAAACAGACCAGCCAAGATCGGCTAAGTTCACCTATGTATGAGGGAAGAGTACATAAACAGACCAGCCAAAATCCGCTAAGTTCACCTATGTGTGAGGGAAGAGTACATAAACAAACCAGCCAAAATCGGTTAAGTTCACCTATGTATGAGGGAAGGGTACATAAAGAGACCAGCCAAAATCGGATAAGTTCACATATGTATGAGGGAAGAGTACATAAAAAACCCAGCAAAAATAGGTTAAGTTCACCTATGTATGAGGGAAGATTACCCAAACAGACCAGCCACAATAGGCTAAGTTCACATATGTATGAGGGAAGAGTACCTAAACAGACCAGCCAAAATAGGCTAAGTTCACATATCTATGAGGGAAGAGTACCTAAACAGACCAGCCACAATAGGCTAAGTTCACCTATGTATGAGGGAAGAGTACCTTAACAGACCAGCCACAATAGGCTAAGTTTACCTTTGTATGAGGGAAGAGTACATAAACAGACCAGCCAAAATCGGCTAAGTTCACCTATGTATGAGGGAAGAGTACATAAACAGACCAGCCAAAATAGGCTAAGTTCACCTATGTATGAGGGAAGACTACATAAACAGACTAGCCACAATAGGCTAAGTTCACCTATCTATGAGGAAAGAATGCCTCAACAGACCAGCCACAATAGGCTAAGTTCACCTATGTATGAGGGAAGAGTACCTAAACAGACGAGCCACAATAGGCTAAGTTTACCTATGTATGAGGGAAGAGTACATAAACAGACCAGCCAAAATCGGCTAAGTTCACCTATGTATGAGGGAAGAGTACCTAAACAGACCAGCCACAATAGGCTAAGTTCACTTATCTATGAGGAAAGAATACCTAAACAGACCAGCCACAATAGGCTAAGTTCACCTATGTATGAGGGAAAACTACATAAACAGACTAGCCACAATAGGCTAAGTTCACATATCTATGAGGGAAGAGTACCTAAACAGACCAGCCAAAATCGGCCAAGTTCACCTATGTATGAGGTAAGAGTACATAAACAGACGAGCCAAAATCGGCTAAGTTCACATATGTATGAAGGAAGAGTACATAAACAGACCAGTCAAAATCGGCTAAGTTCACTTATGTATGAGGGAAGAGTACATAAACAGACCAGCCAAGATCGGCTAAGTTCACCTATCTATGAGGGAAGAGTACATAAACAGACCAGCCAAAATAGGCTAAGTTCACCTATGTATGAGGGAAGAGTACATAAGCAGACCAGCCAAAATAGGCTAAGTTCACCTATGTATGAGGGAAGAGTACCTAAACAGAGCAGCCAAAATAGGCTAAGTTCACCTATGTATGAGGGAAGAGTACTTAAACAGACCAGCCAAAATAGGCTAAGTTCACCTATGTATGAGGGAAGAGTACATAAACAGACCAGCCAAGATCGGCTAAGTTCACCTATGTATGAGGGAAGAGTACATAAACAGACCAGCCAAAATAGGCTAAGTTCACCTATGTATGAGGGAAGAGTACCTAAACAGACCAGCCAAAATAGGCTAAGTTCACATATCTATGAGGGAAGAGTACCTAAACAGACCAGCCACAATATGCTAAGTTCACCTATGTATGAGGAAAGAGTACCTTAACAGACCAGCCACAATAGGCTAAGTTTACCTTTGTATGAGGGAAGAGTACATAAACAGACCAGCCAAAATCGGCTAAGTTCACCTATGTATGAGGGAAGAGTACATAAACAGACCAGCCAAAATAGGCTAAGTTCACCTATGTATGAGGGAAGAGTACTTAAACAGACCAGCCACAATAGGCTAAGTTCACTTATCTATGAGGAAAGAATACCTAAACAGACGAGCCACAATAGGCTAAGTTTACCTATGTATGAGGGAAGAGTACATAAACAGACCAGCCAAAATCGGCTAAGGTCACATATGTATGAGGGAAGAGTACCTAAACAGACCAGCCACAATTGGCTAAGTTCACATATCTATGAGGGAAGAGTACATAAACAGAACAGCCACAATAGGCTAAGTTCACCTATCTATGGGGGAAGAATACCAAAACAGACCAGCCACAATAGGCTAAGTTCACCTATGTATGAGGGAAGAGTACCTAAACAGATCAGCCACAATAGGCTAAGTTTACCTATGTATGAGGGAAGAGTACATAAACAGACCAGCCAAAATCGGTTAAGTTCACTTATGTATGAGGGAAGAGTACATAAACAGACCAGCCAAAATAGGCTAAGTTCACCTATCTATTGGGAAAGAATACCTTAAGAGACCAGCCACAATAGGCAAATTTCACCTATGTATGAGGGAAAAGTACCTAAACAGACGAGCCACAATAGGCTAAGTTTACCTATGTATGAGGGAAGAGTACATACACAAACCAGTCAAAGTCGGCTAAGTTCACTTATGTATGAGGGAAGAGTACATAAACAGACCAGCCAAAATCGGTTAAGTTCACATATG
Source organism: Bathymodiolus septemdierum (assembly GCA_963383655.1). Lineage (NCBI taxonomy): Eukaryota > Metazoa > Mollusca > Bivalvia > Mytilida > Modiolidae > Bathymodiolus > Bathymodiolus septemdierum. Next base: position 42,884,913 of record OY726530.1, on the reverse strand, counting down.
TATGAGGGAAGAGTACATAAACAGACCAGCCAAGATCGGCTAAGTTCACCTATCTATGAGGAAAGAGTACATAAACAGACCAGCCAAAATAGGTTTGGTTCACCTATGTATGAGGGAAGAGTACATAAACAGACCAGCAACAATAGGTTAAGCTCACATATCTATGAGGGAAGAGTACCTAAACAGACCATCCAAAATCGGCTAAGTTCACCTATGTATGAGGGAAGAGTACATAAACAGACCAGCCAAAATCGGCTAAGTTCGCATATGTATGAGGGAAGAGTACATAAACAGACCAGCCAAAATGGGCTAAGTTCACCTATATATGAGGGAAGAGTATATAAACAGACCAGCCAAAATCGGCTGACTTCACCTATGTATGAGGGAAGAGTACATAAAAAGATCAACCAAAATAGGCTAAGTTCACCTATGTATGAGGGAAGAGTACATAAAAAGACCAGCCACAATAGGCTAAGTTCACATATCTATGAGGAAAGAGTACCTAAACAGACCAGCCACAATTGGCTAAGTTCACCTATCTATGAGGGAAGAATACATAAACAAACCAGCCAAAATTGGTTAAGTTCACCTATGTATGAGTGAAAAGTACATAAACAGACCAGCCAAAATCGGCTAAGTTCACATAAGTATGAGGGAAGAGTACCTAAACAGACCAGCCAAAATAGGCTAAGTTCACCTATCTATGAGGAAAGAATGCCTAAACAGACCAGCCACAATAGGCTAAGTTCACCTATGTATGAGGGAAGAGTACCTAAACAGACGAGCCACAATAGGCTAAGTTTACTTATGTATGAGGGAAGAGTACATAAACAGACTAGTCAAAATCGGTTAAGTTCATCTATGTATGAGGGAAGAGTACATAAGCAGACCAGCCAAAATAGGCTAAGTTCACCTATGTATGAGGGAAGAGTACATAAGCAGACCAGCCAAAATAGGCTAAGTTCACCTATGTATGAGGGAAAACTACATAAACAGACTAGCCACAATAGGCTAAGTTCACATATCTATGAGGGAAGAGTACCTAAACAGACCAGTCAAAATCGGCTAAGTTCACTTATGTATGAGGGAAGAGTACATAAACAGACCAGCCAAAATCGGTTAAGTTCACATATGTATGAGGGAAGAGTACATAAACAGACCAGCCAAGATCGGCTAAGTTCACCTATCTATGAGGAAAGAGTACATAAACAGACCAGCCAAAATAGGCTAAGTTCACCTATGTATGAGGGAAGAGTACATAAGCAGACCAGCCAAAATAGGTTTGGTTCACCTATGTATGAGGGAAGAGTACATAAACAGACCAGCCAAAATCGGTTAAGTTCACATATGTATGAGGGAAGAGTACATAAACAGACCAGCCAAGATCGGCTAAGTTCACCTATCTATGAGGAAAGAGTACATAAACAGACCAGCCAAAATAGGCTAAGTTCACCTATGCATGAGGGAAGAGTACATAAGCAGACCAGCCAAAATAGGTTTGGTTCACCTATGTATGAGGGAAGAGTACATAAACAGACCAGCAACAATAGGTTAAGCTCACATATCTAAGAGGGAAGAGTACCTAAACAGACCATCCAAAATCGGCTAAGTTCACCTATGTATGAGGGAAGAGTACATAAACAGACCAGCCAAAATCGGCTAAGTTCGCATATGTATGAGGGAAGAGTACATAAACAGACCAGCCAAAATGGGCTAAGTTCACCTATATATGAGGGAAGAGTATATAAACAGACCAGCCAAAATCGGCTGACTTCACCTATGTATGAGGGAAGAGTACATAAAAAGATCAACCAAAATAGGCTAAGTTCACCTATGTATGAGGTAAGAGTACATAAAAAGACCAGCCACAATAGGCTAAGTTCACATATCTATGAGGAAAGAGTACCTAAACAGACCAGCCACAATTGGCTAAGTTCACCTATCTATGAGGGAAGAATACATAAACAAACCAGCCAAAATTGGTTAAGTTCACCTATGTATGAGTGAAAAGTACATAAACAGACCAGCCAAAATCGGCTAAGTTCACATAAGTATGAGGGAAGAGTACCTAAACAGACCAGCCAAAATAGGCTAAGTTCACCTATCTATGAGGAAAGAATGCCTAAACAGACCAGCCACAATAGGCTAAGTTCACCTATGTATGAGGGAAGAGTACCTAAACAGACGAGCCACAATAGGCTAAGTTTACCTATGTATGAGGGAAGAGTACATAAACAGACTAGTCAAAATCGGTTAAGTTCATCTATGTATGAGGGAAGAGTACATAAGCAGACCAGCCAAAATAGGCTAAGTTCACCTATGTATGAGGGAAGAGTACATAAGCAGACCAGCCAAAATAGGCTAAGTTCACCTATGTATGAGGGAAAACTACATAAACAGACTAGCCACAATAGGCTAAGTTCACATATCTATGAGGGAAGAGTACCTAAACAGACCAGTCAAAATCGGCCAAGTTCACCTATGTATGAGGTAAGAGTACATAAACAGACCAGCCAAAATCGGCTAAGTTCACATATGTATGAGGGAAGAGTACATAAACAGACCAGTCAAAATCGGCTAAGTTCACTTATGTATGAGGGAAGAGTAGATAAACAGACCAGCCAAGATCGGCTAAGTTCACCTATCTATGAGGGAAGAGTACATAAACAGACCAGCCAAAATAGGCTAAGTTCACCTATGTATGAGGGAAGAGTACATAAGCAGACCAGCCAAAATAGGCTAAGTTCACCTATGTATGAGGGAAGAGTACCTAAACAGACCAGCCAAAATAGGCTAAGTTCACCTATGTATGAGGGAAGAGTACATAAACAGACCAGCCACAATAGGCTAAGTTCACCTATGTATGAGGGAAGAGTACATAAACAGACCAGCCAAGATCGGCTAAGTTCACCTATGTATGAGGGAAGAGTACATAAACAGACCAGCCAAAATCCGCTAAGTTCACCTATGTGTGAGGGAAGAGTACATAAACAAACCAGCCAAAATCGGTTAAGTTCACCTATGTATGAGGGAAGGGTACATAAAGAGACCAGCCAAAATCGGATAAGTTCACATATGTATGAGGGAAGAGTACATAAAAAACCCAGCAAAAATAGGTTAAGTTCACCTATGTATGAGGGAAGATTACCTAAACAGACCAGCCACAATAGGCTAAGTTCACATATGTATGAGGGAAGAGTACCTAAACAGACCAGCCAAAATAGGCTAAGTTCACATATCTATGAGGGAAGAGTACCTAAACAGACCAGCCACAATAGGCTAAGTTCACCTATGTATGAGGGAAGAGTACCTTAACAGACCAGCCACAATAGGCTAAGTTTACCTTTGTATGAGGGAAGAGTACATAAACAGACCAGCCAAAATCGGCTAAGTTCACCTATGTATGAGGGAAGAGTACATAAACAGACCAGCCAAAATAGGCTAAGTTCACCTATATATGAGGGAAGACTACATAAACAGACTAGCCACAATAGGCTAAGTTCACCTATCTATGAGGAAAGAATGCCTCAACAGACCAGCCACAATAGGCTAAGTTCACCTATGTATGAGGGAAGAGTACCTAAACAGACGAGCCACAATAGGCTAAGTTCACCTATGTATGAGGGAAGAGTACATAAACAGAATAGTCAAAATCGGTTAAGTTCATCTATGTATGAGGGAAGAGTACATAAGCAGACCAGCCAAAATAGGCTAAGTTCACCTATGTATGAGGGAAGAGTACATAAGCAGACCAGCCAAAATAGGCTAAGTTCACCTATGTATGAGGGAAAACTACATAAACAGACTAGCCACAATAGGCTAAGTTCACATATCTATGAGGGAAGAGTACCTAAACAGACCAGCCAAAATCGGCCAAGTTCACCTATGTATGAGGTAAGAGTACATAAACAGACCAGCCAAAATCGGCTAAGTTCACATATGTATGAGGGAAGAGTACATAAACAGACCAGTCAAAATCGGCTAAGTTCACTTATGTATGAGGGAAGAGTACATAAACAGACCAGCCAAGATCGGCTAAGTTCACCTATCTATGAGGGAAGAGTACATAAACAGACCAGCCAAAATAGGCTAAGTTCACCTATGTATGAGGGAAGAGTACATAAGCAGACCAGCCAAAATAGGCTAAGTTCACCTATGTATGAGGGAAGAGTACCTAAACAGACCAGCCAAAATAGGCTAAGTTCACCTATGTATGAGGGAAGAGTACATAAACAGACCAGCCACAATAGGCTAAGTTCACCTATGTATGAGGGAAGAGTACATAAACAGACCAGCCAAGATCGGCTAAGTTCACCTATGTATGAGGGAAGAGTACATAAACAGACCAGCCAAAATCCGCTAAGTTCACCTATGTGTGAGGGAAGAGTACATAAACAAACCAGCCAAAATCGGTTAAGTTCACCTATGTATGAGGGAAGGGTACATAAAGAGACCAGCCAAAATCGGATAAGTTCACATATGTATGAGGGAAGAGTACATAAAAAACCCAGCAAAAATAGGTTAAGTTCACCTATGTATGAGGGAAGATTACCTAAACAGACCAGCCACAATAGGCTAAGTTCACATATGTATGAGGGAAGAGTACCTAAACAGACCAGCCAAAATAGGCTAAGTTCACATATCTATGAGGGAAGAGTACCTAAACAGACCAGCCACAATAGGCTAAGTTCACCTATGTATGAGGGAAGAGTACCTTAACAGACCAGCCACAATAGGCTAAGTTTACCTTTGTATGAGGGAAGAGTACATAAACAGACCAGCCAAAATCGGCTAAGTTCACCTATGTATGAGGGAAGAGTACATAAACAGACCAGCCAAAATAGGCTAAGTTCACCTATATATGAGGGAAGACTACATAAACAGACTAGCCACAATAGGCTAAGTTCACCTATCTATGAGGAAAGAATGCCTAAACAGACCAGCCACAATAGGCTAAGTTCACCTATGTATGAGGGAAGAGTACCTAAACAGACGAGCCACAATAGGCTAAGTTCACCTATGTATGAGGGAAGAGTACATAAACAGAATAGTCAAAATCGGTTAAGTTCATCAATGTATGAGGGAAGAGTACATAAGCAGACCAGCCAAAATAGGCTAAGTTCACCTATGTATGAGGGAAGAGTACATAAGCAGACCAGCCAAAATAGGCTAAGTTCACCTATGTATGAGGGAAAACTACATAAACAGACTAGCCACAATAGGCTAAGTTCACATATCTATGAGGGAAGAGTACCTAAACAGACCAGCCAAAATCGGCCAAGTTCACCTATGTATGAGGTAAGAGTACATAAACAGACCAGCCAAAATCGGCTAAGTTCACATATGTATGAGGGAAGAGTACATAAACAGACCAGTCAAAATCGGCTAAGTTCACTTATGTATGAGGGAAGAGTACATAAACAGACCAGCCAAGATCGGCTAAGTTCACCTATCTATGAGGGAAGAGTACATAAACAGACCAGCCAAAATAGGCTAAGTTCACCTATGTATGAGGGAAGAGTACATAAGCAGACCAGCCAAAATAGGCTAAGTTCACCTATGTATGAGGGAAGAGTACCTAAACAGACCAGCCAAAATAGGCTAAGTTCACCTATGTATGAGGGAAGAGTACATAAACAGACCAGCCAAAATAGGCTAAGTTCACCTATGTATGAGGGAAGAGTACATAAACAGACCAGCCAAGATCGGCTAAGTTCACCTATGTATGAGGGAAGAGTACATAAACAGACCAGCCAAAATCCGCTAAGTTCACCTATGTGTGAGGGAAGAGTACATAAACAAACCAGCCAAAATCGGTTAAGTTCACCTATGTATGAGGGAAGGGTACATAAAGAGACCAGCCAAAATCGGATAAGTTCACATATGTATGAGGGAAGAGTACATAAAAAACCCAGCAAAAATAGGTTAAGTTCACCTATGTATGAGGGAAGATTACCCAAACAGACCAGCCACAATAGGCTAAGTTCACATATGTATGAGGGAAGAGTACCTAAACAGACCAGCCAAAATAGGCTAAGTTCACATATCTATGAGGGAAGAGTACCTAAACAGACCAGCCACAATAGGCTAAGTTCACCTATGTATGAGGGAAGAGTACCTTAACAGACCAGCCACAATAGGCTAAGTTTACCTTTGTATGAGGGAAGAGTACATAAACAGACCAGCCAAAATCGGCTAAGTTCACCTATGTATGAGGGAAGAGTACATAAACAGACCAGCCAAAATAGGCTAAGTTCACCTATGTATGAGGGAAGACTACATAAACAGACTAGCCACAATAGGCTAAGTTCACCTATCTATGAGGAAAGAATGCCTCAACAGACCAGCCACAATAGGCTAAGTTCACCTATGTATGAGGGAAGAGTACCTAAACAGACGAGCCACAATAGGCTAAGTTTACCTATGTATGAGGGAAGAGTACATAAACAGACCAGCCAAAATCGGCTAAGTTCACCTATGTATGAGGGAAGAGTACCTAAACAGACCAGCCACAATAGGCTAAGTTCACTTATCTATGAGGAAAGAATACCTAAACAGACCAGCCACAATAGGCTAAGTTCACCTATGTATGAGGGAAAACTACATAAACAGACTAGCCACAATAGGCTAAGTTCACATATCTATGAGGGAAGAGTACCTAAACAGACCAGCCAAAATCGGCCAAGTTCACCTATGTATGAGGTAAGAGTACATAAACAGACGAGCCAAAATCGGCTAAGTTCACATATGTATGAAGGAAGAGTACATAAACAGACCAGTCAAAATCGGCTAAGTTCACTTATGTATGAGGGAAGAGTACATAAACAGACCAGCCAAGATCGGCTAAGTTCACCTATCTATGAGGGAAGAGTACATAAACAGACCAGCCAAAATAGGCTAAGTTCACCTATGTATGAGGGAAGAGTACATAAGCAGACCAGCCAAAATAGGCTAAGTTCACCTATGTATGAGGGAAGAGTACCTAAACAGAGCAGCCAAAATAGGCTAAGTTCACCTATGTATGAGGGAAGAGTACTTAAACAGACCAGCCAAAATAGGCTAAGTTCACCTATGTATGAGGGAAGAGTACATAAACAGACCAGCCAAGATCGGCTAAGTTCACCTATGTATGAGGGAAGAGTACATAAACAGACCAGCCAAAATCCGCTAAGTTCACCTATGTGTGAGGGAAGAGTACATAAAGAGACCAGCCAAAATCGGTTAAGTTCACCTATGTATGAGGGAAGGGTACATAAAGAGACCAGCCAAAATCGGATAAGTTCACATATGTATGAGGGAAGAGTACATAAAAAACCCAGCAAAAATAGGTTAAGTTCACCTATGTATGAGGGAAGAGTACCTAAACAGACCAGCCACAATAGGCTAAGTTCACATATGTATGAGGGAAGAGTACCTAAACAGACCAGCCAAAATAGGCTAAGTTCACATATCTATGAGGGAAGAGTACCTAAACAGACCAGCCACAATAGGCTAAGTTCACCTATGTATGAGGGAAGAGTACCTTAACAGACCAGCCACAATAGGCTAAGTTTACCTTTGTATGAGGGAAGAGTACATAAACAGACCAGCCAAAATCGGCTAAGTTCACCTATGTATGAGGGAAGAGTACATAAACAGACCAGCCAAAATAGGCTAAGTTCACCTATGTATGAGGGAAGACTACATAAACAGACTAGCCACAATAGGCTAAGTTCACCTATGTATGAGGGAAGAGTACATAAACAGACCAGCCAAAATCGGCTAAGTTCACCTATGTATGAGGGAAGAGTACCTAAACAGACCAGCCACAATAGGCTAAATTCACTTATCTATGAGGAAAGAATACCTAAACAGACCAGCCACAATAGGCTAAGTTCACCTATGTATGAGGGAAGAGTACCTAAACAGACGAGCCACAATAGGCTAAGTTTACCTATGTATGAGGGAAGAGTACATAAACAGACCAGCCACAATAGGCTAAGTTCACATATGTATGAGGGAAGAGTGCATAAACAGTACGTTAGTTTTAATACTAAGTACAGGATTTAGGAACTGAACAATTATTTATATGTTAAAGACCAACACTTGTATTTGGGATACCAGCTCGTCTGGACTGTACAGTAATGCTAAATTGTATTATAATAATACAAATTAAAAGTTCGTACACTTTTTGAGACAGCCGCTGTACATAATTTACATACAACCTACAAAAGTTATATTTCCATTTATAAAGTTATATATAGTAATTATTAATTAAACATAATAAATTTCTTGCTGCCAAAGATGTTAGAATTATTTGTCTTTCTAATAATTTGGCTTTGATCGTCACCTGATGAAGGTTATTCAAGAAAAGCGTGGTGTGCACTAAACTTCACACTCGTTTAGCATTAGTTTTAATAAGTTTGGGTGGGTCGATGGGGGTAATAAATTTATTATGTACTCATAACTTGGGTGGGTCGATGGGGGTAATAAGTTTATTATGTACCCATAACTTGGGTGGGTCGATGGGGGTAATAAGTTTATTATGTACTGATAACTTGGGTGGGTCGATGGGGGTAATAAGTTTATTATGTACTGATAACTTGGGTGGGTCGATGGGGGTAATAAGTTTATTATGTACTGATAACTTGGGTGGGTCGATGGGGGTAATAAGTTTATTATGTACTCATAACTTGGGTGGGTCGATGGGGGTAATAAGTTTATTATGTACTGATAACTTGGGTGGCTCGATGGGGGTAATAAGTTTATTATGTACTGATAACTTGGGTGGGTCGATGGGGGTAATACATTTATTATGTACTCATAACTTGGGTGGGTCGATGGGGGTAATAAGTTTATTATGTACTCATAACTTGGGTGGGTCGATGGGGGTAATAAGTTTATTATGTACTCATAACTTGGGTGGGTCGATGGGGGTAATAAGTTTATTATGTACTGATAACTTGGGTGGGTCGATGGGGGTAATAAGTTTATTATGTACTGATAACTGGGTGGCTCGATGGGGGTAATAAGTTTATTATGTACTGATAACTTGGGTGGGTCGATGGGGGTAATAAATTTATTATGTACTCATAACTTGGGTGGGTCGATGGGGGTAATAAGTTTATTATGTACTGATAACTTGGGTGGGTCGATGGGGGTAATAAGTTTATTATGTACTCATAACTTGGGTGGGTCGATGGGGTAATAAGTTTATTATGTACTGATAACTTGGGTGGGTCGATGGCGGTAATAAGTTTATTATGTACTCATAACTTGGGTGGGTCGATGGGGGTAATAAGTTTATTATGTACTCATTACTTGGGTGGGTCGATGGGGGTATTAAGTTTATTATGTACTGATAACTTGAGTGGGTCGATGGGGGTAATAAGTTTATTATGTACTCATAACTTGGGTGGGTCGATGGGGGTAATAAGTTTATTATGTACTCATAACTTGGGTGGGTCGATGGGGGTAATAAGTTTCCTATGTACTGATAACTTGGGTGGGTCGATGGGGGTAATAAGTTTACTATGTACTGATAACTTGGGTGGGTCGATGGGGGTAATAAGTTTATTATGTACTCATTACTTGGGTGGGTCGATGGGGGTATTAAGTTTATTATGTACTAATAACTTGAGTGGGTCGATGGGGGTAATAAGTTTATTATGTACTGATAACTTGGGTGGATCGATGGGGGTAATTAGTTTATTATGTACTAATAACTTGCGTGGGTCTATGGGGGTAATAAGTTTATTATGTACTGATAACTTGGTGGATCGATGGGGGTAATAAGTTTATTATGTACTGATAAATTGGGTGGATCGATGGGGGTAATACGTTTATTATGTACTCATAACTTGGGTGGGTCGATGGGGGTAATAAGCTTATTATGTACTCATAACTTGGGTGGGTCGATGGGGGTAATAAGTTTATTATATACTCATAACTTGGGTGGGTCGATGGAGGTAACAAATTTATTATGTACTCATAACTTGGGTGGGTCGATGGGGGTAATAAGTTTATTATGTATTGATAACTTGGGTGGGTCGATGGGGGTAATAAGTTTATTATGTATTGATAACTTGGGTTGGTCGATGGGGGTAATAAGTTTATTATGTACTCATAACTTGGGTGGGTCGATGGGGGTAATAAGTTTATTATATACTCATAACTTGGGTGGGTCGATGAGGGTAATAAGTTTATTATGTACTCATAACTTGGGTGGGTCGATGGGGGTAATACGTTTATTATGTACTTATAACTTGGGTGGGTCGATGGGGGTAATAAGTTTATTATGTACTCATAACTTGGGTGGGTCGATGGGGGTAATAAGTTTATTATGTATTGATAACTTGGGTTGGTCGATGGGGGTAATAAGTTGATTATGTACTCATAACTTGGGTGGGTCGATGGGGGTAATAAGCTTATTATGTATTCATAAGTTGGGTGGGTCGATGGGGGGTAATACGTTTATTACGTACTCATATATTGGGTGGATCAACGGGGGTAATAAGTTTATTATGTACTCATAACTTGGGTGGGTCGATGGGGGTAATAATCTTATTATGTACTCATAACTTGGGTGGGTCGATGAGGGTAATAAGCTTATTATGTACTCATTACTTGGGTGGGTCGATGGGGGTAATAAGTTTATTAAGTACTCATAACTTGGGTGGGTCGATGGAGGTAACAAGTTTATTATGTACTCATAACTTGGTTGGGTCGATGGGGGTAATAAGTTTATTATGTATTCATAACTTGGGTGGGTCGATGGGGGTAATAAGTTTATTATGTACTGATAACATGGGTGGGTCGATGGGGGTAATAAGTTTATTATGTACTCATAACTTGGGTGGGTCGATGGGGGTAATAAGTTTATTATGTACTCATAACTTGTGTGGATCGATGGGGGTAATTAGTTTATTATGTACTGATAAATTGGGTGGGTCGATTGGGGTAATACGTTTATTATGTACTCATAACTTGGGTGGGTCGATGGGGATAATAAGCTTATTATGTACTCATAACTTGGGTTGGTCGATGGGGGTAATAAGTTTATTATGTACTCATAACTTGGGTGGGTCGATGGAGGTAACAAGTTTATTATGTACTCATAACTTGGGTGGGTCGATGGGGGTAATAAGTTTATTATGTATTGATAACTTGGCTGGGTCGATGGGGGTAATAAGTTTATTATGTACACATAACTTGGGTTGGTCGATGGGGGTAATAAGTTTATTATGTACTCATAACTTGGGTGGGTCGATGGGCGTAATAAGTTTATTATATACTCATAACTTGGGTGGGTCGATGAGCGTAATAAGTTTATTTGTACTCATAGCTTGGGTGGGTCGATGAGGGTAATAAGTTTAGTATGTACTCATAACTTGGGTGGGTCGATGGGGGTAATAAGTTTATTATGTACTCATAACTTGGGTGGGTCGATGGGGGTAATAAGTTTATTATGTACTGATAACTTGGGTGGGTCGATGGGGGTAATAAGTTTATTATGTACTCATAACTTGGGTGGGTCGATGGGGGTAATAAGTTTATTATGTACTCATAACTTGGGTGGGTCGATGGGGGTAATAAGTTTATTATGTACTCATAACTTGGGTGGGTCGATGGGGGTAATAAGTTTATTATGTACTGTTAAATTGAGTGGGTCGATGGGGTTAATAAGTTTATTATGTACTCATAACTTGGGTGGGTCGATGGGGGTAATAAGCTTATTATGTATTCATAAGTTGGGTGGGTCGATGGGGTTAATACGTTTATTATGTACTCATAACTTGGGTGGGTCTATGGGAGTAATAAGTTTATTGTGTACTCATAACTTGGGTGGGTCGATGGGGGTAATACGTTTATTATGTACTCATAACTTGGGTGGGTCGATGGGGGTAATAAGTTTATTATGTACTCATAGCTTGGGTGGGTCGATGGGGGTAATAAGTTTATTATGTACTGATAACTTGGGTGGGTCGATGGGGGTAATACGTTTATTATGTACTCATAACTTGGGTGGGTCGATGGGGGTAAATAAGTTTTTTATGTACTCATAACTTGGGTGGGTCGATGGGGGTAATAAGTTTATTATGTACTGATAACTTGAGTGGGTCGATGGGGTTAATAAGTTGATTATGTACTCATGACTTGGTTGGGTCGATGTGGGTAATAAGTTTATTATGTACTGATAAATTGGGTGAGTCGATGGGGGTAATAAGTTTATTATGTACTCATAACTTGGGTGGATCGATGGGGGTAATTAGTTTATTATGTACTGATAACTTGGGTTGGTCGATGGGGGTAATAAGTTTATTATGTACTGATAACTTGGGTGGGTCGATGGGGGTAATAAGTTTATTATGTACTGATAACTTGGGTGGGTCGATGGGGGTAATACGTTTATTATGTACTGATAACTTGGGTGGATCGATGGGGGTAATAAGTTTATTATGTACTGATAACTTGGGTGGGTCGATGGGGGTAATAAGTTTATTATGTACTGATAACTTGGGTGGGTCGATGGGGGTAATAAGTTTATTATGTACTCATAACTTGGGTGGGTCGATGGGGGTAATAAGTTTATTATGTATTCATAACTTGGGTGGGTCGATGGGGGTAATAAGTTTATTATGTACTGATAACTTGAGTGGGTCGATGGGGTTAATAAGTTTATTATGTACTCATAACTGGGTGGGTCGATGGGGGTAATAAGGTTATTATGTATTCATAAGTTGGGTGGGTCGATGGGGGTAATACGTTTATTATGTACTCATAACTTGGGTGGGTCGATGGGAGTAATAAGTTTATTATGTACTCATAACTTGGGTGGGTCGATGGGGGTAATAAGTTTATTATGTACTGATAACTTGTGTGGGTCGATGGGGGTAATAAGTTTATTATGTACTGATAACTTGAGTGGGTCGATGGGGTTAATAAGTTTATTATGTACTCATAACTGGGTGGGTCGATGGGGGTAATAAGGTTATTATGTATTCATAAGTTGGGTGGGTCGATGGGGGTAATACGTTTATTATGTACTCATAACTTGGGTGGGTCGATGGGAGTAATAAGTTTATTATGTACTCATAACTTGGGTGGGTCGATGGGGGTAATAAGTTTATTATGTACTCATAACTTGTGTGGGTCGATGGGGGTAATAAGTTTATTATGTACTGATAACTTGGGTGGGTCGATGGGGTAATAATTGTATTATGTACTCATAACTAGGGTGGGTCGATGGGGGTAATAAGTTTATTATGTACTCATAACTTGGGTGGGTCGATGGGGGTAATAAGTTTATTATGTACTGATAACTTGGGTGGGTCGATGGGGGTAATAAGTTTATTATGTACTCATAACTTGGGTGGGTCGATGGGGGTAAATAAGTTTATTATGTACTGATAACTTGGGTGGGTCGATGGGGGTAATAAGTTTATTATGTACTGATAACTTGAGTGGGTCGATGGGGGTAATAAGTTGATTATGTACTCATGACTTGGGTGGGTCGATGGGGGTAATAAGTTTATTATGCACTGATAAATTGGGTGGGTCGATGGAGGTAATAAGTTTATTATGTACTCATAACTTGGGTGGGTCGATGGGGGTAATAAGTTTATTATGTACTCATAACTTGGGTGGGTCGATGGGGGTAATAAGTTTATTATGTACTCATAAATTGGGTGGATCGATGGGGGTAATTAGTTTATTATGTACTCATAACTTGGGTGGGTCGATGGGGGTAATAAGTTTATTATGTACTGATAACTTGGGTGGGTCGATGGGGGTAATAAGTTTATTATGTACTCATAACTTGGGTGGGTCGATGGGGGTAATAAGTTTATTATGTACTCATAACTTGGGTGGGTCGATGGGGGTAGTAAGTTTATTATGTACTCATAACTTGGGTGGGTCGATGGGGGTAATAAGTTTATTATGTACTCATAACTTGGATGGGTCGATGGGGGTAATAAGTTTATTTTGTACTCATTACTTGGGTGGGTTGATGGGGGTAATAAGTTTATTATATACTCATAACTGGGTGGGTCGATGAGGGTAATAAGTTTATTATGTACTCATAATTTGGGTGGGTCGATGGGGGTAATAAGTTTATTATGTACTCATAACTTGGGTGGGTCGATGAGGGTAATAAGTTTATTATGTACTGATAACTTGGGTGGGTCGATGGGGGTAATAAGTTTATTATGTACTGATAACTTGGGTGGGTCGATGGGGGTAATAAGTTTATTATGTACTGATAACTTGGGTGTGTCGATGGGGGTAATAAGTTTATTATGTACTGATAACTTGGGTGGGTCGATGGGGGTAATAAGTTTACTATGTACTGATAACTTGGGTGGGTCGATGGGGGTAATAAGTTTATTATGTACTGATAACTTGGGTGGGTCGATGGGGGTAATAAGTTTATTATGTACTGATAACTTGGGTGGGTCGATGGGGGTAATAAGTTTATTATGTACTCATAACTTGGGTGGGTCGATGGGGGTAATAAATTTATTATGTACTCATAACTTGGGTGGGTCGATGGGGGTAATAAGTTTATTATGTACTCATAACTTGGGTGGATCGATGGGGGTAATTAGTTTATTATGTAATGATAACTTGGGTGGGTCGATCGGGGTAATAAGTTTATTATGTACTGATAACTTGGGTGGGTCGATGGGGGTAATAAGTTTATTATGTATTGATAACTTGGGTTGGTCGATGGGGGTAATAAGTTGATTATGTACTCATAACTTGGGTTAGTCGATGGGGGTAATAAGTTTATTATGTACTCATAACTTGGGTGGGTCGATGGGGGTAATAAGTTTATTATATACTCATAACTTGGGTGGGTCGATGAGGGTTATAAGTTTATTATGTACTCATAATTTGGGTGGGTCGATGGGGGTAATAAGTTTATTATGTACTGATAACTTGGGTGGGTCGATGGGGGTAATAAATTTATTATGTATTGATAACTTGGGTTGGTCGATGAGGGTAATAAGTTTATTATGTACTCATAACTTGGGTGGGTCGATGGGGGTAATAAGTTTATTATATAATCATAACTTGGGTGGGTCGATGAGGGTAATAAGTTTATTATGTACTCATAACTTGGGTGGGTCGATGGGGGTAATACGTTTATTATGTACTGATAACTTGGGTGGGTCGATGGGGGTAATAAGTTTATTATGTACTGATAACTTGGGTTGGTCGATGGGGGTAATAAGTTTATTATGTATTGATAACTTGGGTTGGTCGATGGGGGTAATAAGTTGATTATGTACTCATAACTTGGGTTGGTCGATGGGGGTAATAAGTTTATTATGTACTCATAACTTGGGTGGGTCGATGGGGGTAATAAGTTTATTATATACTCATAACTTGGGTGGGTCGATGAGGGTTATAAGTTTATTTTGTACTCATAATTTGGGTGGGTCGATGGGGGTAATAAGTTTATTATGTACTGAGAACTTGGGTGGGTCGATGGTGGTAATAAGTTTATTATGTACTCATAACTTGGGTGGGTCGATGGGGGTAATAAGTTTATTATGTACTCATAACTTGGGTGGGTCGATGGGGGTAATAAGTTTATTATGTACTCATAACTTGGGTGGGTCGATGGGGGTAATAAATTTATCATGTACTCATAAATTGGGTGGATCGATGGGGGTAATAAGTTTATTATGTACTGATAACTTGGGTGGGTCGATGGGGGTAATAAGTTTATTATGTACTCATAACTTGGGTGGGTCGATGGGGGTAATAAGTTTATTATGTACTCATAACTTGGGTGGGTCGATGGGGGTAATAAGTTTATTATGTACTCATAACTTGGGTGGGTCGATGGGGGTAATAAGTTTATTATGTACTCATAACTTGGGTGGGTCGATGGGGGTAATAAGTTTATTATGTACTCATAACTTGGGTGGGTCGATGGGGGTAATAAGTTTATTATGTACTCATAACTTGGGTGGGTCGATGGGGGTAATAAGTTTATTATGTACTCATAACTTGGATGGGTCGATGGGGGTAATAAGCTTATTATGTATTGATAACTTGGGTTGGTCGATGGGGGTAATAAGTTGATTATGTACTCATAACTTGGGTTAGTCGATGGGGGTAATAAGTTTATTATGTACTCATAACTTGGGTGGGTCGATGGGGGTAATAAGTTTATTATATACTCATAACTTGGGTGGGTCGATGAGGGTTATAAGTTTATTATGTACTCATAATTTGGGTGGGTCGATGGGGGTAATAAGTTTATTATGTACTGATAACTTGGGTGGGTCGATGGGGGTAATAAATTTATTATGTATTGATAACTTGGGTTGGTCGATGAGGGTAATAAGTTTATTATGTACTCATAACTTGGGTGGGTCGATGGGGGTAATAAGTTTATTATATAATCATAACTTGGGTGGGTCGATGAGGGTAATAAGTTTATTATGTACTCATAACTTGGGTGGGTCGATGGGGGTAATACGTTTATTATGTACTGATAACTTGGGTGGGTCGATGGGGGTAATAAGTTTATTATGTACTGATAACTTGGGTTGGTCGATGGGGGTAATAAGTTTATTATGTATTGATAACTTGGGTTGGTCGATGGGGGTAATAAGTTGATTATGTACTCATAACTTGGGTTGGTCGATGGGGGTAATAAGTTTATTATGTACTCATAACTTGGGTGGGTCGATGGGGGTAATAAGTTTATTATATACTCATAACTTGGGTGGGTCGATGAGGGTTATAAGTTTATTTTGTACTCATAATTTGGGTGGGTCGATGGGGGTAATAAGTTTATTATGTACTGAGAACTTGGGTGGGTCGATGGTGGTAATAAGTTTATTATGTACTCATAACTTGGGTGGGTCGATGGGGGTAATAAGTTTATTATGTACTCATAACTTGGGTGGGTCGATGGGGGTAATAAGTTTATTATGTACTCATAACTTGGGTGGGTCGATGGGGGTAATAAATTTATCATGTACTCATAAATTGGGTGGATCGATGGGGGTAATAAGTTTATTATGTACTCATAACTTGGGTGGGTCGATGGGGGTAATAAGTTTATTATGTACTCATAACTTGGGTGGGTCGATGGGGGTAATAAGTTTATTATGTACTCATAACTTGGGTGGGTCGATGGGGGTAATAAGTTTATTATGTACTCATAACTTGGGTGGGTCGATGGGGGTAATAAGTTTATTATGTACTCATAACTTGGGTGGGTCGATGGGGGTAATAAGTTTATTATGTACTCATAACTTGGGTGGGTCGATGGGGGTAATAAGTTTATTATGTACTCATAACTTGGGTGGGTCGATGGGGGTAATAAGTTTATTATGTACTCATAACTTGGATGGGTCGATGGGGGTAATAAGCTTATTTTGTACTCATTACTTGGGTGGGTTGATGGGGGTAATAAGTTTATTATATACTCATAACTGGGTGGGTCGATGAGGGTAATAAGTTTATTATGTACTCATAATTTGGGTGGGTCGATGGGGGTAATAAGTTTATTATGTACTGATAACTTGGGTGGGTCGATGAGGGTAATAAGTTTGTTATGTACTGATAACTTGGGGGTGTCGATGGGGGTAATAAGTTTATTATGTACTGATAACTTGGGTGGGTCGATGGGGGTAATAAGTTTATTATGTACTGATAACTTGGGTGTGTCGATGGGGGTAATAAGTTTATTATGTACTGATAACTTGGGTGGGTCGATGGGGGTAATAAGTTTACTATGTACTCATAACTTGGGTGGGTCGATGGGGGTAATAAGTTTATCATGTACTGATAACTTGGGTGGGTCGATGGGGGTAATAAGTTTATTATGTACTGATAACTTGGGTGGGTCGATGGGGGTAATAAGTTTATTATGTACTCATAACTTGGGTGGGTCGATGGGGGTAATAAATTTATTATGTACTCATAACTTGGGTGGGTCGATGGGGGTAATAAGTTTATTATGTACTCATAACTTGGGTGGATTGATGGGGGTAATTAGTTTATTATGTAATGATAACTTGGGTGGGTCGATCGGGGTAATAAGTTTATTATGTACTGATAACTTGGGTGGGTCGATGGGGGTAATAAGTTTATTATGTATTGATAACTTGGGTTGGTCGATGGGGGTAATAAGTTGATTATGTACTCATAACTTGGGTTGGTCGATGGGGGTAATAAGTTTATTATGTACTCATAACTTGGGTGGGTCGATGGGGGTAATAAGTTTATTATATACTCATAACTTGGGTGGGTCGATGAGGGTTATAAGTTTATTATGTACTCATAATTTGGGTGGGTCGATGGGGGTAATAAGTTTATTAATTACTGATAACTTGGGTGGGTCGATGGGGGTAATAAGTTTATTATGTATTGATTACTTGGGTTGGTCGATGGGGGTAATAAGTTTATTATGTACTCATAACTTGGGTGGGTCGATGGGGGTAATAAGTTTATTATATACTCATAACTTGGGTGGGTCTAAGAGGGTAATAAGTTTATTATGTACTCATAACTTGGGTGGGTCGATGGGGGTAATAAGTTTATTATGTACTGATAACTTGGGTGGGTCGATGGGGGTAATAAGTTTATTATGTACTGATAACTTGGGTGGGTCGATGGGGGTAATAAGTTTATTATGTATTGATAACTTGGGTTGGTCGATGGGGGTAATAAGTTGATTATGTACTCATAACTTGGGTTGGTCGATGGGGGTAATAAGTTTATTATGTACTCATAACTTGGGTGGGTCGATGGGGGTAATAAGTTTATTATGTACTGAGAACTTGGGTGGGTCGATGGTGGTAATAAGTTTATTATGTACTCATAACTTGGGTGGGTCGATGGGGGTAATAAGTTTATTATGTACTGATAACTAGGGTGGGTCGATGGGGGTAATAAGTTTATTGTGTACTGATAACTTGGGTGGGTCGATGGGGGTAATAAGTTTATTATGTACTGATAACTTGGGTGGGTCGATGGGGGTAATAAGTTTATTATGTACTGATAACTTGGCTGAGTCGATGGGGGTAATAAGTTTATTATGTACTGATAACTTGAGTGGGTCTATGGGGGTAATAAGTTTATTATGTACTCATAACTTGGGTGGGTCGATGGGGGTAATAAGCTTATTATGTATTCATAAGTTGGGTGGGTCGATGGGGGGTAATACGTTTATTATGTACTCATATATTGGGTGGATCGATGGGGGTAATAAGTTTATTATGTACTCATAACTTGGGTTGGTCGATGGGGGTAATAATCTTATTATGTACTCATAACTTGAGTGGGTCGATGAGGGTAATAAGCTTATTATGTACTCATTACTTGGGTGGGTCGATGGGGGTAATAAGTTTATTAAGTACTCATAACTTGGGTGGGTCGATGGAGGTAACAAGTTTATTATTTACTCATAACTTGGTTGGGTCGATGGGAGTAATAAGTTTATTATGTATTCATAACTTGGGTGGGTCGATGGGGGTAATAAGTTTATTATGTACTGATAACTTGGGTGGGTCGATGGGGGTAATAAGTTTATTATGTACTCATAACTTGGGTGGGTCGATGGGGGTAATAAGTTTATTATGTACTCATAACTTGGGTGGATCGATGGGGGTAATTAGTTTATTATGTACTGATAAATTGGGTGGGTCGATTGGGGTAATACGTTTATTATGTACTCATAACTTGGGTGGGTCGATGGGGATAATAAGCTTATTATGTACTCATAACTTGGGTTGGTCGATGGGGGTAATAAGTTTATTATGTACTCATAACTTGGGTGGATCGATGGAGGTAACAAGTTTATTATGTACTCATAACTTGGGTGGGTCGATGGGGGTAATAAGTTTATTATGTATTGATAACTTGGCTGGGTCGATGGGGGTAATAAGTTTATTATGTACTCATAACTTGGGTTGGTCGATGAGGGTAATAAGTTTATTATGTACTCATAACTTGGGTGGGTCGATGGGGGTAATAAGTTTATTATATACTCATAACTTGGGTGGGTCGATGAGCGTAATAAGTTTATTTGTACTGATAACTTGGGTGGGTCGATGGGGGTAATAAGTTTATTATGTACTCATAACTTGGGTGGGTCGATGGGGGTAATAAGCTTATTATGTATTCATAAGTTGGGTGGGTCGATGGGGGTAATACGTTTATTATGTACTCATAACTTGGGTTGGTCGATGGGAGTAATAAGTTTATTATGTACTGATAACTTGGGTGGGTCGATGGGGGTAATAAGTTTATTATGTACTGATAACTTGGGTGGGTCGATGGGGGTAATAAGTTTATTATGTACTCATAACTTGGGTGGGTCGATGGGGGTAATAAATTTATTATGTACTCATAACTTGGGTGGGTCGATGGGGGTAATAAGTTTATTATGTACTCATAACTTGGGTGGATTGATGGGGGTAATTAGTTTATTATGTAATGATAACTTGGGTGGGTCGATCGGGGTAATAAGTTTATTATGTACTGATAACTTGGGTGGGTCGATGGGGGTAATAAGTTTATTATGTATTGATAACTTGGGTTGGTCGATGGGGGTAATAAGTTGATTATGTACTCATAACTTGGGTTGTTCGATGGGGGTAATAAGTTTATTATGTACTGATAACTTGGGTGGGTCGATGGGGGTAATAAGTTTATTATATACTCATAACTTGGGTGGGTCGATGAGGGTTATAAGTTTATTATGTACTCATAATTTGGGTGGGTCGATGGGGGTAATAAGTTTATTAATTACTGATAACTTGGGTGGGTCGATGGGGGTAATAAGTTTATTATGTATTGATAACTTGGGTTGGTCGATGGGGGTAATAAGTTTATTATGTACTCATAACTTGGGTGGGTCGATGGGGGTAATAAGTTTATTATATACTCATAACTTGGGTGGGTCGAAGAGGGTAATAAGTTTATTATGTACTCATAACTTGGGTGGGTCGATGGGGGTAATAAGTTTATTATGTACTGATAACTTGGGTGGGTCGATGGGGGTAATAAGTTTATTATGTACTGATAACTTGGGTGGGTCGATGGGGGTAATAAGTTTATTATGTATTGATAACTTGGGTTGGTCGATGGGGGTAATAAGTTGATTATGTACTCATAACTTGGGTTGGTCGATGGGGGTAATAAGTTTATTATGTACTCATAACTTGGGTGGGTCGATGGGGGTAATAAGTTTATTATGTACTGAGAACTTGGGTGGGTCGATGGTGGTAATAAGTTTATTATGTACTGATAACTTGGATGGGTCGATGGGGGTAATAAGTTTATTATGTACTGATAACTTGGGTGGGTCGATGGGGGTAATAAGTTTATTGTGTACTGATAACTTGGGTGGGTCGATGGGGGTAATAAGTTTATTATGTACTGATAACTTGGGTGGGTCGATGGGGGTAATAAGTTTATTATGTACTGATAACTTGGGTGAGTCGATGGGGGTAATAAGTTTATTATGTACTGATAACTTGAGTGGGTCTATGGGGGTAATAAGTTTATTATGTATTCATAACTTGGGTGGGTCGATGGGGGTAATAAGCTTATTATGTATTCATAAGTTGGGTGGGTCGATGGGGGGTAATACGTTTATTATGTACTCATATATTGGGTGGATCGATGGGGGTAATAAGTTTATTATGTACTCATAACTTGGGTTGGTCGATGGGGGTAATAATCTTATTATGTACTCATAACTTGGGTGGGTCGATGAGGGTAATAAGCTTATTATGTACTCATTACTTGGGTGGGTCGATGGGGTAATAAGTTTATTAAGTACTCATAACTTGGGTGGGTCGATGGAGGTAACAAGTTTATTATGTACTCATAACTTGGTTGGGTCGATGGGAGTAATAAGTTTATTATGTATTCATAACTTGGGTGGGTCGATGGGGGTAATAAGTTTATTATGTACTCATAACTTGGGTGGGTCGATGGGGGTAATAAGTTTATTATGTACTCATAACTTGGGTGGGTCGATGGGGGTAATAAGTTTATTATGTACTCATAACTTGGGTGGATCGATGGGGGTAATTAGTTTATTATGTACTGATAAATTGGGTGGGTCGATTGGGGTAATACGTTTATTATGTACTCATAACTTGGGTGGGTCGATGGGGATAATAAGCTTATTATGTACTCATAACTTGGGTTGGTCGATGGGGGTAATAAGTTTATTATGTACTCATAACTTGGGTGGGTCGATGGAGGTAACAAGTTTATTATGTACTCATAACTTGGGTGGGTCGATGGGGGTAATAAGTTTATTATGTATTGATAACTTGGCTGGGTCGATGGGGGTAATAAGTTTATTATGTACTCATAACTTGGGTTGGTCGATGAGGGTAATAAGTTTATTATGTACTCATAACTTGGGTGGGTCGATGGGGGTAATAAGTTTATTATATACTCATAACTTGGGTGGGTCGATGAGCGTAATAAGTTTATTTGTACTGATAACTTGGGTGGGTCGATGGGGGTAATAAGTTTATTATGTATTGATAACTTGGGTGGGTCGATGGGGGTAATACGTTTATTATGTACTGATAACTTGGGTGGGTCGATGGGGGTAATAAGTTTATTATGTACTGATAACTTGGGTGGGTCGATGGGGGTAATAAGTTTATTATGTACTCATAACTTGGGTGGGTCGATGGGGGTAATAAGTTTACTATGTACTCATAACTTGGGTGGGTCGATGGGGGTAATAAGTTTATTATGTACTGATAACTTGAGTGGGTCGATGGGGTAAATAAGTTTATTATGTACTCATAACTTGGGTGGGTCGATGGGGGTAATAAGCTTATTATGTATTCATAAGTTGGGTGGGTCGATGGGGGTAATACGTTTATTATGTACTCATAACTTGGGTTGGTCGATGGGAGTAATAAGTTTATTATGTACTCATAACTTGGGTGGGTCGATGGGGGTAATACGTTTATTATGTACTCATAACTTGGGTGGGTCGATGGGGGTAATAAGTTTATTATGTACTCATAACTTGGGTGGGTCGATGGGGGTAATAAGTTTATTATGTACTGATAACTTGGGTGGGTCGATGGGGTAATAATTTTATTATGTACTCATAACTAGGGTGGGTCGATGGGGGTAATAAGTTTATTATGTACTCATAACTTGGGTGGGTCGATGGGGGTAAATAAGTTTATTATGTACTCATAACTTGGGTGGGTCGATGGGGGTAATAAGTTTATTATGTACTGATAACTTGAGTGGGTCGATGGGAGTAATAAGTTGATTATGTACTCATGACTTGGGTGGGTCGATGGGGGTAATAAGTTTATTATGTACTGATAAATTGGGTGGGTCAATGGGGGTAATAAGTTTATTATGTACTCATAACTTGGGTGGATCGATGGGGGTAATTAGTTTATTATGTACTGATAACTTGGGTGGTCGATGGGGGTAATAAGTTTATTATGTACTGATAACTTGGGTGGGTCGATGGGGGTAATACGTTTATTATGTACTGATAACTTGGGTGGATCGATGGGGGTAATAAGTTTATTATGTACTGATAACTTGGGTGGGTCGATGGGGTAATAAGTTTATTATGTACTCATAACTTGGATGGGTCGATGGGGGTAATAAGTTTATTATGTACTGATAACTTGGGTGGGTCGATGGGGGTAATAAGTTTATTATGTACTCATAAGTTGGGTGGGTCGATGGGGGTAATAAGTTTATTATGTACTCATAACTTGGGTGGGTCGATGGGGGTAATAAGTTTATTATGTACTCATAATTTGGGTGGGTCGATGGGGGTAAATAAGTTTATTATGTACTCATAACTTGGGTGGGTCGATGGGGGTAATAAGTTGATTATGTACTCATGACTTGGGTGGGTCGATGGGGGTAATAAGTTTATTATGCACTGATAAATTGGGTGGGTCGATGGGGGTAATAAGTTTATTATGTACTCATAACTTGGGTGGATCGATGGGGGTAATTAGTTTATTATGTACTGATAACTTGGGTTGGTCGATGGGGGTAATAAGTTTATTATGTACTGATAACTTGGGTGGGTCGATGGGGGTAATAAGTTTATTATGTACTGATAACTTGGGTGGGTCGATGGGGGTAATACGTTTATTATGTACTGATAACTTGGGTGGATCGATGGGGGTAATAAGTTTATTATGTACTGATAACTTGGGTGGGTCGATGGGGTAATAAGTTTATTATGTACTCATAACTTGGATGGGTCGATGGGGGTAATAAGTTTATTATGTACTGATAACTTGGGTGGGTCGATGGGGGTAATAAGTTTATTATGTACTCATAACTTGGGTGGGTCGATGGGGGTAATAAGTTTATTATGTACTCATAACTTGGGTGGGTCGATGGGGGTAATAAGTTTATTATGTACTGATAACTTGGGTGGGTCGATGGGGTTAATAAGTTTATTATGTACTCATAACTTGGGTGGGTCGATGGGAGTAATAAGTTTATTATGTACTGATAACTTGGGTGGGTCGATGGGGGTAATAAGTTTATTATGTACTCATAACTTGGGTGGGTCGATGGGGGTAATAAATTTATTATGTACTCATAACTTGGGTGGGTCGATGGGGTAATAAGTTTATTATGTACTGATAACTTGGGTTGGTCGATGGGGGTAATAAGTTTATTATGTACTGATAACTTGGGTGGGTCGATGGGGGTAATAAGTTTATTATATACTCATAACTGGGTGGGTCGATGAGGGTAATAAGTTTATTATGTACTCATAACTTGGGTGGGTCGATGGGGGTAATAAGTTTATTATGTACTCATAACTTGGGTGGGTCGATGGGGGTAATAAGTTTATTATGTACTCATAACTTGGATGGGTCGATGGGGGTAATAAGTTTATTATGTACTGATAACTTGGGTGGGTCGATGGGGGTAATAAGTTTATTATGTACTGATAACTTGGGTGGGTGGATGGGGGTAATAAGTTTATTATGTACTGATAACTTGGGTGGGTCGATGGGGGTAATAAGTTTATTATGTACTGATAACTTGGGTAGGTCGATGGGTGTAATACGTTTATTATGTACTGATAACTTGGGTGGGTCGATGGGGGTAATAAGTTTATTATGTACTGATAACTTGGGTGGGTCGATGGGGGTAATAAGCTTATTATGTATTCATAAGTTGGGTGGGTCGATGGGGGTAATACGTTTATTATGTACTCATAACTTGGGTGGATCGATGGGGGTAATAAGTTTATTATGTACTCATAACTTGGGTGGATCGATGGGGGTAATAAGTTTATCATGTACTCATAACTTGGGTGGGTCGATGGGGGTAATAAGTTTATTATGTACTCATAACTTGGGTGGGTCGATGGGGGTTATAAGTTTACTCTGTATTCATAACTTGGGTGGGTCGATGGGGTAATAAGTTTATTATGTACTCATAACTTGGGTGGGTCGATGGGGGTAATTAGTTTATTATGTACTGATAACTTGGATGGGTCGATGGGGGTAATAAGTTTATTATGTACTGATAACTTGGGTGGGTCGATGGGGGTAATAAGTTTATTATGTACTCATAACTTGGGTGGGTCGATGGGGGTAATAAGTTTATTATGTACTCATAACTTGGGTGGGTCGATGGCGGTAATAAGTTTATTATGTACTCATAACTTGGGTGGGTCGATGGGGGTAATAAGTTTATTATGTACTGATAACTTGGGTGGGTCGCTGGGGGTAATAAGTTTATTATGTACTCATAACTTGGGTGGGTCGATGGGGGTAATAAGTTTATTATGTACTCATAACTTGGATGGGTCGATGGGGGTATTAAGTTTATTTTATACTCATTACTTGGGTGGGTTGATGGGGGTAATAAGTTTATTATGTACTCATAACTGGGTGGGTCGATGAGGGTAATAAGTTTATTATGTACTCATAACTTGGGTGGGTCGATGGGGGTAATAAGTTTATTATGTACTGATAACTTGGGTGGGTCGATGGGGGTAATAAGTTTATTATGCACTGATAACTTGGGTGGGTCGATGGGGGTAATAAGTTTATTATGTACTGATAACTTGGGTGGGTCGATGGGGGTAATAAGTTTATTATGTACTGATAACTTGGGTGTGTCGATGGGGGTAATAAGTTTATTATGTACTCATAACTTGGGTGGGTCGATGGGGGTAATAAGTTTATTATGTACTGATAGCTTGGGTGGGTCGATGGGGGTAATAAGTTTATTATGTACTGATAACTTGGGTGGGTCGATGGGGGTAATAAGTTTATTATGTACTGATAACTTGGGTGGGTCGATGGGGGTAATAAGTTTATTATGTACTCATAACTTGGGTGGGTCGATGGGGGTAATAAATTTATTATGTACTCATAACTTGGGTGGGTCGATGGGGGTAATAAGTTTATTATGTACTCATAACTTGGGTGGATCGATGGGGGTAATTAGTTTATTATGTAATGATAACTTGGGTGGGTCGATCGGGGTAATAAGTTTATTATGTACTCATAACTTGGGTGGGTCGATGGGGGTAATAAGTTTATTATGTACTCATAACTTGGGTGGGTCGATGGGGGTAATAAGTTTATTATGTACTCATAACTTGGGTGGGTCGATGGGGGTAATAAGTTTATTATATACTCATAACTTGGGTGGGTCGATGGGGGTAATAAGTTTATTATGTACTCATAACTTGGGTGGGTCGATGGGGGTAATAAGTTTATTATGTACTCATAACTTGGGTGGGTCGATGGGGGTAATAAGTTTATTATGTACTGATAACTTGGGTTGGTCGATGGGGATAATTAGTTTATTATGTTCTCATAACTTGGGTGGGTCGATGAGGGTAATAAGTTTATTATGTACTCATAACTTGGGTGGGTCGATGGGGGTAATAAGTTTATTATGTACTGATAACTTGGGTGGGTCGATGGGGGTAATAAGTTTATTATGTACTGATAACTTGGGTTGGTCCATGGGGGTAATAAGTTTATTATGTACTGATAACTTGGGTGGGTCGATGGGGGTAATAAGTTTATTATATACTCATAACTGGGTGGGTCGATGAGGGTAATAAATTTATTATGTACTCATAACTTGGGTGGGTCGATGGGGGTAATAAGTTTATTATGTACTCATAACTTGGGTGGGTCGATGGGGGTAATAAGTTTATTATGTACTGATAACTTGGGTGGGTCGATGGGGGTAATAAGTTTATTATGTACTCATAACTTGGGTGGGTCGATGGGGTAATAAGTTTATTATGTACTCATAACTTGGGTGGGTCGATGGGGGTAATAAGTTTATTATGTACTGATAACTTGGGTGGGTCGATGGGGGTAATACGTTTATTATGTACTGATAACTTGGGTGGGTCGATGGGGGTAATAAGTTTATTATGTACTGATAACTTGGGTGGGTCGATGGGGGTAATACGTTTATTATGTACTGATAACTTGGGTGGGTCGATGGGGATAATATGTTTATTATGTACTGATAACTTGGGTGGGTCGATGGGGGTAATAAGTTTATTATGAACTGATAACTTGAGTGGGTCGATGGGGGTAATATGTTTATTATATACTCATAACTTGGGTGGGTCGATGAGGGTAATAAGTTTATTATGTACTCGTAACTTGGGTGGGTCGATGGGGGTAATAAGTTTATTATGTACTCATAACTTGGGTGGGTCGATGGGGGTAATAAGTTTATTATGTACTGATAACTTGGGTGGGTCGATGGGGGTAATACGTTTATTATGTACTGATAACTTGGGTGGATCGATGGGGGTAATAAGTTTATTATGTACTGATAACTTGGGTGGGTCGATGGGGTAATAAGTTTATTATGTACTCATAACTTGGATGGGTCGATGGGGGTAATAAGTTTATTATGTACTGATAACTTGGGTGGGTCGATGGGGGTAATAAGTTTATTATGTACTCATAACTTGGATGGGTCGATGGGGTGTAATAAGTTTATTATGTACTGATAACTTGGGTGGGTCGATGGGGGTAATAAGTTTATTATGTACTCATAACTTGGGTGGGTCGATGGGGGTAATAAGTTTATTATGTACTCATAACTTGGGTGGGTCGATGGGGGTAATAAGTTTATTATGTACTGATAACTTGGGTGGGTCGATGGGGTTAATAAGTTTATTATGTACTCATAACTTGGGTGGGTCGTTGGGGGTAATAAGCTTATTATGTATTCATAAGTTGGGTGGGTCGATGGGGGTAATACGTTTATTATGTACTCATAACTTGGGTGGGTCGATGGGAGTAATAAGTTTATTATGTACTCATAACTTCGGTGGGTCGATGGGGGTAATAAGTTTATTATGTACTCATAACTTGGGTGGGTCGATGGGGGTAATAAGTTTATTATGTACTGATAACTTGGGTGGGTCGATGGGGGTAATAAGTTTATTATGTACTGATTACTTGGGTGGGTCGATGGGGGTAATAATTTTATTATGTACTCATAACTAGGGTGGGTCGATGGGGGTAATAAGTTTATTATGTACTCATAACTTGGGTGGGTCGATGGGGGTAATAAGTTTATTATGTACTGATAACTTGGGTGGGTCGATGGGGGTAATAAGTTTATTATGTACTCATAACTTGGGTGGGTCGATGGGGGTAATAAGTTTATTATGTACTCATAACTTGGATGGGTCGATGGGGGTAATAAGTTTATTTTGTACTCATTACTTGGGTGGGTTGATGGGGGTAATAAGTTTATTATATACTCATAACTGGGTGGGTCGATGAGGGTAATAAGTTTATTATGTACTCATAACTTGGGTGGGTCGATGGGGGTAATAAGTTTATTATGTACTCATAACTTGGGTAGGTCGATGAGGGTAATAAGTTTATTATGTACTGATAACTTGGGTGGGTCGATGGGGGTAATAAGTTTATTATGTACTCATAACTTGGGTGGGTCGATGGGGGTAATAAGTTTATTATGTACTGATAACTTGGGTGTGTCGATGGGGGTAATAAGTTTATTATGTACTGATAACTTGGGTGGGTCGATGGGGGTAATAAGTTTACTATGTACTCATAACTTGGGTGGGTCGATGGGGGTAATAAGTTTATTATGTACTGATAACTTGGGTGGGTCGATGGGGGTAATACGTTTATTATGTACTGATAACTTGGGTGGGTCGATGGGGGTAATAAATTTATTATGTACTCATAACTTGGGTAGGTCGATGGGGTAATAAGTTTATTATGTACTGATAACTTGGGTTGGTCGATGGGGGTAATAAGTTTATTATGTACTGATAACTTGGGTGGGTCGATGGGGGTAATAAGTTTATTATATACTCATAACTGGGTGGGTCGATGAGGGTAATAAGTTTATTATGTACTCATAACTTGAGTGGGTCGATGGGGGTAATAAGTTTATTATGTACTCATAACTTGGGTGGGTCGATGGGGGTAATAAGTTTATTATGTACTGATAACTTGGGTGGGTCGATGGGGGTAATAAGTTTATTATGTACTCATAACTTGGGTGGGTCGATGGGGGTAATAAGTTTATTATGTACTCATAACTTGGATGGGTCGATGGGGGTAATAAGTTTATTTTGTACTCATTACTTGGGTGGGTTGATGGGGGTAATAAGTTTATTATATACTCATAACTGGGTGGGTCGATGAGGGTAATAAGTTTATTATGTACTCATAACTTGGGTGGGTCGATGGGGGTAATAAGTTTATTATGTACTCATAACTTGGGTAGGTCGATGAGGGTAATAAGTTTATTATGTACTGATAACTTGGGTGGGTCGATGGGGGTAATAAGTTTATTATGTACTCATAACTTGGGTGGGTCGATGGGGGTAATAAGTTTATTATGTACTGATAACTTGGGTGTGTCGATGGGGGTAATAAGTTTATTATGTACTGATAACTTGGGTGGGTCGATGGGGGTAATAAGTTTACTATGTACTCATAACTTGGGTGGGTCGATGGGGGTAATAAGTTTATTATGTACTGATAACTTGGGTGGGTCGATGGGGGTAATAAGTTTATTATGTACTCATAACTTGGGTGGGTCGATGGGGGTAATAAATTTATTATGTACTCATAACTTGGGTGGGTCGATGGGGTAATAAGTTTATTATGTACTGATAACTTGGGTTGGTCGATGGGGGTAATAAGTTTATTATGTACTGATAACTTGGGTGGGTCGATGGGGGTAATAAGTTTATTATATACTCATAACTGGGTGGGTCGATGAGGGTAATAAGTTTATTATGTACTCATAACTTGAGTGGGTCGATGGGGGTAATAAGTTTATTATGTACTCATAACTTGGGTGGGTCGATGGGGGTAATAAGTTTATTATGTACTCATAACTTGGATGGGTCGATGGGGGTAATAAGTTTATTATGTACTGATAACTTGGGTGGGTCGATGGGGGTAATAAGTTTATTATGTACTGATAACTTGGGTGGATGGATGGGGGTAATAAGTTTATTATGTACTGATAACTTGGGTGGGTCGATGGGGGTAATAAGTTTATTATGTACTCATAACTTGGGTAGGTCGATGGGTGTAATACGTTTATTATGTACTGATAACTTGGGTGGGTCGATGGGGGTAATAAGTTTATTATGTACTGATAACTTGGGTGGGTCGATGGGGGTAATAAGCTTATTATGTATTCATAAGTTGGGTGGGTCGATGGGGGTAATACGTTTATTATGTACTCATAACTTGGGTGGATCGATGGGGGTAATAAGTTTATTATGTACTCATAACTTGGGTGGATCGATGGGGGTAATAAGTTTATCATGTACTCATAACTTGGGTGGGTCGATGGGGGTAATAAGTTTATTATGTACTCATAACTTGGGTGGGTCGATGGGGGTTATAAGTTTACTCTGTATTCATAACTTGGGTGGGTCGATGGGGTAATAAGTTTATTATGTACTCATAACTTGGGTGGGTCGATGGGGGTAATTAGTTTATTATGTACTGATAACTTGGATGGGTCGATGGGGGTAATAAGTTTATTATGTACTGATAACTTGGGTGGGTCGATGGGGGTAATAAGTTTATTATGTACTCATAACTTGGGTGGGTCGATGGGGGTAATAAGTTTATTATGTACTCATAACTTGGGTGGGTCGATGGCGGTAATAAGTTTATTATGTACTCATAACTTGGGTGGGTCGATGGGGGTAATAAGTTTATTATGTACTCATAACTTGGGTGGGTCGATGGGGGTAATAAGTTTATTATGTACTCATAACTTGGGTGGGTCGATGGGGGTAATAAGTTTATTATGTACTCATAACTTGGATGGGTCGATGGGGGTATTAAGTTTATTTTATACTCATTACTTGGGTGGGTTGATGGGGGTAATAAGTTTATTATATACTCATAACTGGGTGGGTCGATGAGGGTAATAAGTTTATTATGTACTCATAACTTGGGTGGGTCGATGGGGGTAATAAGTTTATTATGTACTGATAACTTGGGTGGGTCGATGGGGGTAATAAGTTTATTATGTACTGATAACTTGGGTGGGTCGATGGGGGTAATAAGTTTATTATGTACTGATAACTTGGGTGGGTCGATGGGGGTAATAAGTTTATTATGTACTGATAACTTGGGTGTGTCGATGGGGGTAATAAGTTTATTATGTACTGATAACTTGGGTGGGTCGATGGGGGTAATAAGTTTACTATGTACTGATAGCTTGGGTGGGTCGATGGGGGTAATAAGTTTATTATGTACTGATAACTTGGGTGGGTCGATGGGGGTAATAAGTTTATTATGTACTGATAACTTGGGTGGGTCGATGGGGGTAATAAGTTTATTATGTACTCATAACTTGGGTGGGTCGATGGGGGTAATAAATTTATTATGTACTCATAACTTGGGTGGGTCGATGGGGGTAATAAGTTTATTATGTACTCATAACTTGGGTGGATCGATGGGGGTAATTAGTTTATTATGTAATGATAACTTGGGTGGGTCGATGGGGGTAATAAGTTTATTATGTACTGATAACTTGGGTGGGTCGATGGAGGTAATAAGTTTATTATGTACTCATAGCTTGGGTGGGTCGATGGGGGTAATAAGTTTATTATGTACTCATAACTTGGGTGGGTCGATGGGGGTAATAAGTTTATTATATACTCATAATTTGGGTGGGTCGATGGGTGTAATAAGTTTATTATGTACTCATAACTTGGGTGGGTCGATGGGGGTAATAAGTTTATTATGTACTCATAACTTGGGTGGGTCGATGGGGGTAATAAGTTTATTATGTACTGATAACTTGGGTTGGTCGATGGGGATAATTAGTTTATTATGTTCTCATAACTTGGGTGGGTCGATGAGGGTAATAAGTTTATTATGTACTCATAACTTGGGTGGGTCGATGGGGGTAATAAGTTTATTATGTACTCATAACTTGGGTGGGTCGATGGGGGTAATAAGTTTATTATGTACTGATAACTTGGGTTGGTCCATGGGGGTAATAAGTTTATTATGTACTGATAACTTGGGTGGGTCGATGGGGGTAATAAGTTTATTATATACTCATAACTGGGTGGGTCGATGAGGGTAATAAATTTATTATGTACTCATAACTTGGGTGGGTCGATGGGGGTAATAAGTTTATTATGTACTCATAACTTGGGTGTGTCGATGGGGGTAATAAGTTTATTATGTACTGATAACTTGGGTGGGTCGATGGGGGTAATAAGTTTATTATGTACTCATAACTTGGGTGGGTCGATGGGGTTAATAAGTTTATTATGTACTCATAACTTGGGTGGGTCGATGGGGGTAATAAGTTTATTATGTACTAATAAGTTGAGTGGGTCGATGGGGGTAATAAGTTTATTATGTACTGATAACTTGGGTGGGTCGATGGGGGTAATACGTTTATTATGTACTGATAACTTGGGTGGGTCGATGGGGATAATATGTTTATTATGTACTGATAACTTGGGTGGGTCGATGGGGGTAATAAGTTTATTATGAACTGATAACTTGAGTGGGTCGATGGGGGTAATATGTTTATTATATACTCATAACTTGGGTGGGTCGATGAGGGTAATAAGTTTATTATGTACTCGTAACTTGGGTGGGTCGATGGGGGTAATAAGTTTATTATGTACTGATAACTTGGGTGGGTCGATGGGGGTAATAAGTTTATTATGTACTCATAACTTGGGTGGGTCGATGGGGGTAATAAGTTTATTATGTACTGATAACTTGGGTGGGTCGATGGGGGTAATAAGTTTATTATGTACTGATAACTTGGGTGGGTCGATGGGGGTAATAAGTTTATTATATACTGATAACTTGGGTGGGTCGATGGGGGTTATACGTTTATTATGTACTGATAACTTGGGTGGGTCGATGGGGGTAATAAGTTTATTATGTACTAATAAGTTGGGTGGGTCGATGGGGGTAATAAGTTTATTATGTACTGATAATTTGAGTGGGTCGATGGGGGTAATAAGTTTATTATATACTCATAACTTGGGTGGGTCGATGGTATAATAAGTTTATTATGTACTGATAACTTGGGTGAGTCGATGGGGGAAATAAGTTTATTATGTATTGATAACTTGGGTGGGTCGATGGGGGTAATAAGTTTATTATGTACTGATAACTTGGGTTGGTCGATGGGGGTAATAAGTTTATTATGTACTCATAACTTGGGTGGGTCGATGGGGGTAATAAGCTTATTATATACTCATAACTTGGTTGGGTCGATGAGGGTAATCAGTTTATTATGTACTGATAACTTGGGTGGGTCGATGGGGGTAATTAGTTTATTATGTACTCATAACTTGGGTGGGTTGATGGGGGTAATAAGTTTATTATGTACTCATAACTTGGGTGGGTCGATGGGGGTAATAAGTTTATTATGTACTGATAACTTTGGTGGGTCGATGGGGGTAATTAGTTTATTATGTACTCATAACTTGGGTGGGTTGATGGGGGTAATAAGTTTATTATGTACTCATAACTTGGGTGGGTCGATGGGGGTAATAAGTTTATTATGTACTGATAACTTGGGTGGGTCGATGGGGTTAATAAGTTTATTATGTACTCATAACTTGGGTGGGTCGATGGGGGTAATTAGTTTATTATGTACTCATAACTTGGGTGGGTCGATGGGGGTAATAAGTTTATTATGTACTCATAACTTGGGTGGGTCGATGGGGGTAATAAGTTTATTATGTACTCATAACTTGGGTTGGTCGATGGGGATAATTAGTTTATTATGTTCTCATAACTTGGGTGGGTCGATGAGGGTAATAAGTTTATTATGTACTGATAACTTGGGTGGGTCGATGGGGGTAATAAGTTTATTATGTACTCATAACTTGGGTGGGTCGATGGGGGTAATAAGTTTATTATGTACTGATAACTTGGGTTGGTCGATGGGGGTAATAAGTTTATTATGTACTGATAACTTGGGTGGGTCGATGGGGGTAATAAGTTTATTATATACTCATAACTGGGTGGGTCGATGAGGGTAATAAATTTATTATGTACTCATAACTTGGGTGGGTCGATGGGGGTAATAAGTTTATTATGTACTCATAACTTGGGTGGGTCGATGGGGGTAATAAGTTTATTATGTACTGATAACTTGGGTGGGTCGATGGGGGTAATAAGTTTATTATGTACTCATAACTTGGGTGGGTCGATGGGGTTAATAAGTTTATTATGTACTCATAACTTGGGTGGGTCGATGGGGGTAATAAGTTTATTATGTACTGATAACTTGGGTGGGTCGATGGGGGTAATAAGTTTATTATGTACTGATAACTTGGGTGGGTCGATGGGGATAATATGTTTATTATGTACTGATAACTTGGGTGGGTCGATGGGGGTAATAAGTTTATTATGAACTGATAACTTGAGTGGGTCGATGGGGGTAATATGTTTATTATATACTCATAACTTGGGTGGGTCGATGAGGGTAATAAGTTTATTATGTACTCGTAACTTGGGTGGGTCGATGGGGGTAATAAGTTTATTATGTACTGATAACTTGGGTGGGTCGATGGGGGTAATAAGTTTATTATGTACTCATAACTTGGGTGGGTCGATGGGGTTAATAAGTTTATTATGTACTGATAACTTGGGTGGGTCGATGGGAGTAATAAGTTTATTATGTACTGATAACTTGGGTGGGTCGATGGGGGTAATAAGTTTATTATATACTGATAACTTGGGTGGGTCGATGGGGGTTATACGTTTATTATGTACTGATAACTTGGGTGGGTCGATGGGGGTAATAAGTTTATTATGTACTAATAAGTTGGGTGGGTCGATGGGGGTAATAAGTTTATTATGTACTGATAATTTGAGTGGGTCGATGGGGGTAATAAGTTTATTATATACTCATAACTTGGGTGGGTCGATGGAGGTAATAAGTTTATTATGTACTCATAACTTGGGTGAGTCGATGGGGGAAATAAGTTTATTATGTATTGATAACTTGGGTGGGTCGATGGGGGTAATAAGTTTATTATGTACTGATAACTTGGGTTGGTCGATGGGGGTAATAAGTTTATTATGTACTCATAACTTGGGTGGGTCGATGGGGGTAATAAGCTTATTATATACTCATAACTTGGGTGGGTCGATGAGGGTAATCAGTTTATTATGTACTGATAACTTGGGTGGGTCGATGGGGGTAATTAGTTTATTATGTACTCATAACTTGGGTGGGTTGATGGGGGTAATAAGTTTATTATGTACTCATAACTTGGGTGGGTCGATGGGGGTAATAAGTTTATTATGTACTGATAACTTTGGTGGGTCGATGGGGGTAATTAGTTTATTATGTACTCATAACTTGGGTGGGTTGATGGGGGTAATAAGTTTATTATGTACTCATAACTTGGGTGGGTCGATGGGGGTAATAAGTTTATTATGTACTGATAACTTGGGTGGGTCGATGGGGGTAATAAGTTTATTATGTACTCATAACTTGGGTGGCTCGATGGGGGTAATTAGTTTATTATGTACTCATAACTTGGGTGGGTCGATGGGGGTAATAAGTTTATTATGTACTCATAACTTGGGTGGGTCGATGGGGGTAATAAGTTTATTATGTACTGATAACTTGGATGGGTCGATGGGGGTAATAAGTTTATTATGTACTGATAACTTGGGTGGGTCGATGGGGGTAATAAGTTTATTATGTACTCATAACTTGGGTGGGTCGATGGGTGTAATAAGTTTATTATGTACTGATAACTTGGGTGGGTCGATGGGGGTAATAAGTTTATTATGTACTCATAACTTGGGTGGGTCGATGGGGGTAATAAGTTTATTATGTACTCATAACTTGGGTGGGTCAATGGGGGTAATAAGTTTATTATGTACTCATAACTTGGTTGGGTCGATGGGGATAATAAGTTTATTATGTACTGATAACTTGGGTGGGTCGATGGGGGTAATAAGTTTATTATGTACTGATAACTTGGTTGGGTCAATGGGGGTAATAAGTTAATTATGTACTGATAACTTGGGTGGGTCGATGGGGGTAATAAGTTTATTATGTACTGATAACTTGGGTGGGTCGATGGGGGTAATAAGTTTATTATGTACTGATAACTTGGGTGGGTCGATGGGGGTAATAAGTTTATTATGTACTCATAATCTGGGTGGGTCGATGGGGGTAATAAGTTTATTATGTACTGATAACTTGGGTGGGTCGATGGGGGTAATAAGTTTATTATGTACTCATAACTTGGGTGGGTCAATGGGGGTAATAAGTTTATCATGTACTCATAACTTGGGTGGGTCGATGGGGGTAATACGTTTATCATGTACTCATAACTTGGGTGGGTCGATGCGGGTAATAAGTTTATTATGTACTGATAACTTGGGTGGGTCGATGGGGGTAATAAGTTTATTATGTACTGAAAACTTGGGTGGGTTGATGAGGGTAATAAGTTTATTATGTACTGATAACTTGGGTGGGTAGATGGGCGTAATAAGTTTATTATGTACTCATAACTTGGGTGGGTCGATGGGGGTAATAAGTTTATTATGTACTGATAACTTGGGTGGGTCGATGGGGGTAATAAGTTTATTATGTACTCATAACTTGGTTGGGTCGATGGGGATAATAAGTTTATTATGTACTGATAACTTGGGTGGGTCAATGGGGGTAATAAGTTAATTATGTACTGATAACTTGGGTGGGTCGATGGGGGTAATAAGTTTATTATGTACTGATAACTTGGGTGGGTCGATGGGGGTAATAAGTTTATTATGTACTCATAACTTGGGTGGGTCGATGGGGGTAATAAGTTTATTATGTACTCATAATCTGGGTGGGTCGATGGGGGTAATAAGTTTATTATGTACTGATAACTTGGGTGGGTCGATGGGGGTAATAAGTTTATTATGTACTCATAACTTGGGTGGGTGAATGGGGGTAATAAGTTCATCATGTACTCATAACTTGGGTGGGTCGATGGGGGTAATACGTTTATCATGTACTCATAACTTGGGTGGGTCGATGTGGGTAATAAGTTTATTATGTACTGATAACATGGGTGGGTCGATGGGGGTAATAAGTTTATTATGTACTGAAAACTTGGGTGGGTTGATGAGGGTAATAAGTTTATTATGTACTGATAACTTGGGTGGGTAGATGGGCGTAATAAGTTTATTATGTACTCATAACTTGGGTGGGTCGATGGGGGTAATAAGTTTATTATGTACTCATAACTTGGGTGGGTCGATGGGGGTAACAAGTTTATTATGTACTCATTACTTGGGTGGGTCGATGGGGGTAATAAGTTTATTATGTACTCATCACTTGGGTGGGTCGAAGGGGGTAATAAGTTTATTATGTACTGATAACTTGGGTGGGTCGATGGGGGTAATAAGTTTATTATGTACTGATAACTTGGGTGGGTCAATGGGGGTAATAAGTTTATTATGTACTCATAACTTGGTTGGGTCGATGGGGATAATAAGTTTATTATGTACTGATAACTTGGGTGGGTCGATGGGGGTAATAAGTTTATTATGTACTCATAACTTGGGTGGGTCAATGGGGGTAATAAGTTAATTATGTACTGATAACTTGGGTGGGTCGATGGGGGTAATAAGTTTATTATGTACTGATAACTTGGGTGGGTCGATGGGGGTAATAAGTTTATTATGTACTCATAACTTGGGTGGGTCGATGGGGGTAATCAGTTTATTATGTACTCATAATCTGGGTGGGTCGATGGGGGTAATAAGTTTATTATGTACTGATAACTTGGGTGGGTCGATGGGGGTAATAAGTTTATTATGTACTCATAACTTGGGTGGGTCAATGGGGGTAATAAGTTTATCATGTACTCATAACTTGGGTGGGTCGATGGGGGTAATACGTTTATCATGTACTCATAACTTGGGTGGGCCGATGCGGGTAATAAGTTTATTATGTACTGATAACTTGGGTGGGTCGATGGGGGTAATAAGTTTATTATGTACTGATAACTTGGGTGGGTAGATGGGCGTAATAAGTTTATTATGTACTCATAACTTGGGTGGGTCGATGGGAGTAATAAGTTTATTATGTACTGATAACTTGGGTGGGTCGATGGGGGTAATAAGTTTATTATGTACTCATAACTTGGTTGGGTCGATGGGGATAATAAGTTTATTATGTACTGATAACTTGGGTGGGTCAATGGGGGTAATAAGTTAATTATGTACTGATAACTTGGGTGGGTCGATGGGGGTAATAAGTTTATTATGTACTGATAACTTGGGTGGGTCGATGGGGGTAATAAGTTTATTATGTACTCATAACTTGGGTGGGTCGATGGGGGTAATAAGTTTATTATGTACTCATAATCTGGGTGGGTCGATGGGGGTAATAAGTTTATTATGTACTGATAACTTGGGTGGGTCGATGGGGGTAATAAGTTTATTATGTACTCATAACTTGGGTGGGTCGATGGGGGTAATAAGTTTATTATGTACTCATAACTTGGTTGGGTCGATGGGGATAATAAGTTTATTATGTACTGATAACTTGGGTGGGTCAATGGGGGTAATAAGTTAATTATGTACTGATAACTTGGGTGGGTCGATGGGGGTAATAAGTTTATTATGTACTGATAACTTGGGTGGGTCGATGGGGGTAATAAGTTTATTATGTACTCATAACTTGGGTGGGTCGATGGGGGTAATAAGTTTATTATGTACTCATAATCTGGGTGGGTCGATGGGGGTAATAAGTTTATTATGTACTGATAACTTGGGTGGGTCGATGGGGGTAATAAGTTTATTATGTACTCATAACTTGGGTGGGTGAATGGGGGTAATAAGTTCATCATGTACTCATAACTTGGGTGGGTCGATGGGGGTAATACGTTTATCATGTACTCATAACTTGGGTGGGTCGATGTGGGTAATAAGTTTATTATGTACTGATAACATGGGTGGGTCGATGGGGGTAATAAGTTTATTATGTACTGAAAACTTGGGTGGGTTGAGGAGGGTAATAAGTTTATTATGTACTGATAACTTGGGTGGGTAGATGGGCGTAATAAGTTTATTATGTACTCATAACTTGGGTGGGTCGATGGGGGTAATAAGTTTATTATGTACTCATAACTTGGGTGGGTCGATGGGGGTAACAAGTTTATTATGTACTCATTACTTGGGTGGGTCGATGGGGGTAATAAGTTTATTATGTACTGATAACTTGGGTGGGTCGATGGGGGTAATAAGTTTATTATGTACTCATCACTTGGGTGGGTCGAAGGGGGTAATAAGTTTATTATGTACTGATAACTTGGGTGGGTCGATGGGGGTAATAAGTTTATTATGTACTGATAACTTGGGTGGGTCGATGGGGGTAATAAGTTTATTATGTACTGATAACTTGGGTGGGTCGATGGGGGTAATAAGTTTATTATGTACTGATAACTTGGGTGGGTCGATGGGGGTAATAAGTTTATTATGTACTCATAACTTGGGTGGGTCGATGGGGGTAATAAGTTTATTATGTACTCATAACTTGGGTGGGTCGATGGGGGTAAAAAGTTTATTATGTACTCATAGCTTGGGTGGGTCGATGGTGGTAATTAGTTTATTATGTACTGATAACTTGGGTGGGTCGATGGGGGTAATAAGTTTATTATGTACTGATAACTTGGGTGGGTCGATGGGGGTAATAATTTTATTATGTACTGATAACTTGGGTGGATCGATGGGGGTAATAAGTTTATTATGTACTGATAACTTGGGTGGGTCGATGGGGGTAATAAGTTTATTATGTACTGATAACTTGGGTGGGTCGATGGGGGTAATAATTTTATTATGTACTCATAACTTGGGTGGGTCGATGGTGGTAATAAGTTTATTATGTACTGATAACTTGGGTGGGTCGATGGGGGTAATAAGTTTATTATGTACTGATAACTTGGGTGGGTCAATGGGGGTAATAAGTTTATTATGTACTGATAACTTGGGTAGGTCGATGGGGGTAATAAGTTTATTATGTACTAAAAACTTGGGTGTGTCGATCGGGGTAATAAGTTTATTATGTACTGATAACTTGGGTGGGTCGATGGGGGTACTAAGTTTATTATGTACTGATAACTTGGGTGGGTCGATGGGGGTAATAAGTTTATTATGTACTCATAACTTGGGTGGGTCAATGGGGGTAATAAGTTTATCATGTACTCATAACTTGGGTGGGTCGATGGGGGTAATACGTTTATCATGTACTCATAACTTGGGTGGGTCAATGCGGGTAATAAGTTTATTATGTACTGATAACTTGGGTGGGTCGATGGGGGTAATAAGTTTATTATGTACTGAAAACTTGGGTGTGTTGATGAGGGTAATAAGTTTATTATGTACTGATAACTTGGGTGGGTAGATGGGCGTAATAAGTTTATTATGTACTGATAACTTGGGTGGGTCGATGGGGGTAATAAGTTTATTATGTACTGATAACTTGGGTGGGTCGATGGGGGTAATAAGTTTATTATGTACTCATAACTTGGTTGGGTCGATGGGGATAATAAGTTTATTATGTACTGATAACTTGGGTGGGTCAATGGGGGTAATAAGTTAATTGTGTACTGATAACTTGGGTGGGTCGATGGGGGTAATAAGTTTATTATGTACTGATAACTTGGGTGGGTCGATGGGGGTAATAAGTTTATTATGTACTCATAACTTGGGTGGGTCGATGGGGGTAATAAGTTTATTATGTACTCATAATCTGGGTGGGTCGATGGGGGTAATAAGTTTATTATGTACTGATAACTTGGGTGGGTCGATGGGGGTAATAAGTTTATTATGTACTCATAACTTGGGTGGGTGAATGGGGGTAATAAGTTTATCATGTACTCATAACTTGGGTGGGTCGATGGGGGTAATACGTTTATCATGTACTCATAACTTGGGTGGGTCGATGTGGGTAATAAGTTTATTATGTACTGATAACTTGGGTGGGTCGATGGGGGTAATAAGTTTATTATGTACTGAAAACTTGGGTGGGTTGATGAGGGTAATAAGTTTATTATGTACTGATAATTTGGGTGGGTAGATGGGCGTAATAAGTTTATTATGTACTCATAACTTGGGTGGGTCGATGGGGGTAATAAGTTTATTATGTACTCATCACTTGGGTGGGTCGAAGGGGGTAATAAGTTTATTATGTACTGATAACTTGGGTGGGTCGATGGGGGTAATAAGTTTATTATGTACTGATAACTTGGGTGGGTCGATGGGGGTAATAAGTTTATTATGTACTGATAACTTGGGTGGGTCGATGGGGGTAATAAGTTTATTATGTACTGATAACTTGGGTGGGTCGATGGGGGTAATAAGTTTATTATGTACTCATAACTTGGGTGGGTCGATGGGGGTAATAAGTTTATTATGTACTGATAACTTGGGTGGGTCGATGGGGGTAAAAAGTTTATTATGTACTCATAGCTTGGGTGGGTCGATGGGGGTAATTAGTTTATTATGTACTGATAACTTGGGTGGGTCGATGGGGGTAATAAGTTTATTATGTACTGATAACTTGGGTGGGTCGATGGGGGTAATAATTTTATTATGTACTGATAACTTGGGTGGGTCGATGGGGGTAATAAGTTTATTATGTACTGATAACTTGGGTGGGTCGATGGGGTAATAAGTTTATTATGTACTGATAACTTGGGTGGGTCGATGGGGGTAATAATTTTATTATGTACTCATAACTTGGGTGGGTCGATGGTGGTAATAAGTTTATTATGTACTGATAACTTGGGTGGGTCGATGGGGGTAATAAGTTTATTATGTACTGATAACTTGGGTGG
The DNA here is from genome assembly GCA_963383655.1 of Bathymodiolus septemdierum. Lineage (NCBI taxonomy): Eukaryota > Metazoa > Mollusca > Bivalvia > Mytilida > Modiolidae > Bathymodiolus > Bathymodiolus septemdierum. The sequence goes on along the minus strand of OY726530.1, from coordinate 42,842,555 downwards.
GTCGATGGGGGTAATAAGTTTATTATGTACTGATAACTTGGGTGGGTCGATGGGGGTAATAAGTTTATTATGTACTAAAAACTTGGGTGGGTCGATCGGGGTAATAAGTTTATTATGTACTGATAACTTGGGTGGGTCGATGGGGGTAATAAGTTTATTATGTACTGATAACTTGGGTGGGTCGATGGGGGTAATAAGTTTATTATGTACTGATAACTTGGGTGGGTCGATGGGGGTAATAAGTTTATTATGTACTGATAACTTGGGTGGGTCGATGGGGGTAATAAGTTTATTATGTACTCATAACTTGGGTGGGTCGATGGGGGTAATAAGTTTATTATGTACTGATAACTTGGGTGGGTCGATGGGGGTAAAAAGTTTATTATGTACTCATAGCTTGGGTGGGTCGATGGGGGTAATTAGTTTATTATGTACTGATAACTTGGGTGGGTCGATGGGGGTAATAAGTTTATTATGTACTCATAACTTGGGTGGGTCGATGGGGGTAATAATTTTATTATGTACTGATAACTTGGGTGGGTCGATGGGGGTAATAAGTTTATTATGTACTGATAACTTGGGTGGGTCGATGGGGGTAATAAGTTTATTATGTACTGATAACTTGGGTGGGTCGATGGGGGTAATAATTTTATTATGTACTGATAACTTGGGTGGGTCGATGGTGGTAATAAGTTTATTATGTACTGATAACTTGGGTGGGTCGATGGGGGTAATAAGTTTATTATGTACTGATAACTTGGGTGGGTCGATGGGGGTAATAAGTTTATTATGTACTGATAACTTGGGTGGGTCGATGGGGGTAATAAGTTTATTATGTACTAAAAACTTGGGTGGGTCGATCGGGGTAATAAGTTTATTATGTACTGATAACTTGGGTGGGTCGATGGGGGTACTAAGTTTATTATGTACTCATAACTTGGGTGGGTCGATGGGGGTAATAAGTTTATTATGTACTGATAACTTGGGTGGGTCGATGGGGGTAATAAGTTTATTATGTACTGATAACTTGGGTGGGTCGATGGGGGTAATAAGTTTATTATGTAGGGATAACTTGGGTGACCGGGTCGATGGGGGTAATTAGTTTATTATGTACTCATAACTTGGGTGGGTCGATGGGGGTAATAAGTTTAATATGTACTCATAACTTGGGTGTGTCGATGGGGGTAATAAGTTTATCATGTACTCATCACTTGGGTGGGTCGATGGGGGTAATAAGTTTATTATGTACTCATAGCTTGGGTGGGTCGATGGGGGTAATAAGTTTATTATGTACTGATAACTTGGGTGGGTCGATGGGGGTAATAAGTTTATTATGTACTGATAACCTGGGTGGGTCGATGGAGGTAATAAGTTTATTATGTACTGATAACTTGGGTGGGTCGATTGGGGTAGTAAGTTTATTATGTACTCATAACTTGGGTGGGTCGATGGGGGCAATAAGTTTATTATGTACTCATAACTTGGGTGGGTCGATGGGGGTAATTAGTTTAGTATGTTCTCATAACTTGGGTGGGTCGATGGGGGTAATAAGTTTATTATGTACTGATAACTTGGGTGGGTCGATGGGGGTAATAAGTTTATTATGTACTGATAACTTGGGTGGGTCGATGGGGGTAATAAGTTTATTATGTACTCATAATTTGGGTGGGTCGATGGGGGTAATAAATTTAATATGTACTCATAACTTGGGTGGGTCGATGGGGGTAATAAGTTTATTATGTACTCATCACTTGGGTGGGTCGAAGGGGGTAATAAGTTTATTATGTACTGATAACTTGGGTGGGTCGATGGGGGTAATAAGTTTATTATGTACTCATAACTTGGGTGGGTCGATGGGGGTAATAAGTTTATTATGTACTGATAACTTGGGTGGGTCGATGGGGGTAAAAATTTATTATGTACTCATAGCTTGGATGGGTCGATGGGGGTAATTAGTTTATTATGTACTGATAACTTGGGTGGGTCGATGGGGGTAATAAGTTTATTATGTACTGATAACTTGGGTGGGTCGATGGGGGTAATAATTTTATTATGTACTGATAACTTGGGTGGGTCGATGGGGGTAATAAGTTTATTATGTACTGATAACTTGGGTGGGTCGATGGGGGTAATAAGTTTATTATGTACTGATAACTTGGGTGGGTCGATGGGGGTAATAATTTTATTATGTACTCATAACTTGGGTGGGTCGATGGTGGTAATAAGTTTATTATGTACTGATAACTTGGGTGGGTCGATGGGGGTAATAAGTTTATTATGTACTGATAACTTGGGTGGGTCGATGGGGGTAATAAGTTTATTATGTACTGATAACTTGGGTGGGTCGATGGGGGTAATAAGTTTATTATGTACTAAAAACTTGGGTGGGTCGATCGGGGTAATAAGTTTATTATGTACTGATAACTTGGGTGGGTCGATGGGGGTACTAAGTTTATTATGTACTGATAACTTGGGTGGGTCGATGGGGGTAATAAGTTTATTATGTACTGATAACTTGGGTGGGTCGATGGGGGTAATAAGTTTATTATGTACTGATAACTTGGGTGGGACGATGGGGGTAATAAGTTTATTATGTACTCATAACTTGGGTGGGTCGATGGGGGTAATAAGTTTATTATGTACTCATAACTTGGGTGGGTCGATGGGGGTAAAAAGTTTATTATGTACTCATAGCTTGGGTGGGTCGATGGGGGTAATAAGTTTATTATGTACTGATAACTTGGGTGGGTCGATGGGGGTAATAAGTTTATTATGTACTCATAACTTGGGTGGGTCGATGGGGGTAATAAGTTTATTATGTACTGATAACTTGGGTGGGTCGATGGGGGTAATAAGTTTATTATGTACTGATAACTTGGGTGGGTCGATGGGGGTAATAAGTTTATTATGTACTTATAACTTGGGTGGGTCGATGGGGGTAATAATTGTATTATGTACTGATAACTTGGGTGGGTCGATGGTGGTAATAAGTTTATTATGTACTGATAACTTGGGTGGGTCGATGGGGGTAATAAGTTTATTATGTACTGATAACTTGGGTGGGTCGATGGGGGTAATAAGTTTATTATGTACTGATAACTTGGGTGGGTCGATGGGGGTAATAAGTTTATTATGTACTAAAAACTTGGGTGGGTCGATCGGGGTAATAAGTTTATTATGTACTGATAACTTGGGTGGGTCGATGGGGGTACTAAGTTTATTATGTACTCATAACTTGGGTGGGTCGATAGGGGTAATAAGTTTATTATGTACTGATAACTTGGGTGGGTCGATGGGGGTAATAAGTTTATTATGTACTGATAACTTGGGTGGGTCGATGGGGGTAATAAGTTTATTATGTAGGGATAACTTGGGTGACCGTGTCGATGGGGGTAATTAGTTTATTATGTACTCATAACTTGGGTGGGTCGATGGGGGTAATAAGTTTAATATGTACTCATAACTTGGGTGTGTCGATGGGGGTAATAAGTTTATCATGTACTCATCACTTGGGTGGGTCGATGGGGGTAATAAGTTTATTATGTACTCATAGCTTGGGTGGGTCGATGGGGGTAATAAGTTTATTATGTACTGATAACTTGGGTGGGTCGATGGGGGTAATAAGTTTATTATGTACTGATAACCTGGGTGGGTCGATGGAGGTAATAAGTTTATTATGTACTGATAACTTGGGTGGGTCGATGGGGGTAGTAAGTTTATTATGTACTCATAACTTGGGTGGGTCGATGGGGGCAATAAGTTTATTATGTACTCATAGCTTGGGTGGGTCGATGGGGGTAACAAGTTTATTATGTACTCATAACTTGGGTGGGTCGATGGGGGTAATTAGTTTAGTATGTTCTCATAACTTGGGTTGGTCGATGGGGGTAATAAGTTTATTATGTACTGATAACTTGGGTGGGTCGATGGGGGTAATAAGTTTATTATGTACTGATAACTTTGGTGGGTCGATGGGGGTAATAAGTTTATTATGTACTCATAATTTGGGTGGGTCGATGGGGGTAATAAATTTAATATGTACTCATAACTTGGGTGGGTCGATGGGGGTAATAAGTTTATTATGTACTCATCACTTGGGTGGGTCGAAGGGGGTAATAAGTTTATTATGTACTCATAACTTGGGTGGGTCGATGGGGGTAATAAGTTTATTATGTACTGATAACTTGGGTGAGTCGATGGGGGTAATAAGTTTATTATGTACTGATAACTTGGGTGGGTCGATGGGGGTAATAAGTTTATTATGTACTGATAACTTGGGTGGGTCGATGGGGGTAATAAGTTTATTATGTACTCATAACTTGGGTGGGTCGATGGGGTAATAAGTTTATTATGTACTCATAACTTGGGTGGGTCGATGGGGGTAACAAGTTTATTATGTACTGATAACTTGGGTGGGTCGATGGGGGTAATTAGTTTATTATGTACTCATAAATTGGGTGGGTCGATGGGGGTAATAAGTTTATTATGTACTCATAACTTGGGTGGGTCGATGGGGGTAATAAGTTTATTATGTACTGATAACTTGGGTGGGTCGATGGGGGTAATAAGTTTATTATGTACTGATAACTTGGGTGGGTCGATGGGGGTAATAAGTTTATTATGTACTGATAACTTGGGTGGGTCGATGGTGGTAATAATTTTATTATGTACTGATAACTTGGGTGGGTCGATGGGGGTAATAAGTTTATTATGTACTGATAACTTGGGTGGGTCGATGGGGGTAATAAGTTTATTATGTACTGATAACCTGGGTGGGTCGATGGGGGTAATAAGTTTATTATGTACTGATAACTTGGGTGGGTCGATGGGGGTAATAAGTTTATTATGTACTGATAACTTGGGTGTGTCCATGGGGGTAATAAGTTTATTATATACTGATAACTTGGGTGGGTCGATGGGGGTAATAAGTTTATTATGTACTGATAACTTGGGTGGGTCGATGGGGGTAATAAGTTTATTATGTACTGATAACTTGGGTGGGTCGATGGGGGTAATAAGTTTATTATGTACTGATAACTTGGGTGGGTCGATGGGGGTAACAAGTTTATTATGTACTCATAACTTGGGTGGGTCGATGGGGGTAATTAGTTTATTATGTACTCATAACTTGGGTGGGTCGATGGGGGTAATAAGTTTATTATGTACTGATAACTTGGGTGGGTCGATGGGGGTAATAATTTTAGTATGTACTGATAACTTGGGTGGGTCGATGGGGGTAATAAGTTTATTATGTACTGATAACTTGGGTGGGTCGATGGGGGTAATAAGTTTATTATGTACTGATAACTTGGGTGGTTCGATGGGGGTAATTAGTTTATTATGTACTGATAAATTGGGTGGGTCGATGGGGGTAATAAGTTTATTATGTTCTGATAACTTGGGTGGGTCGATGGGGTAATAAGTTTATTATGTACTGATAACTTGGGTGGGTCGATGGTGGTAATAAGTTTATTATGTACTCATAACTTGGGTGGGTCGATGGGGGTAATAAGTTTAATATGTACTCATAACTTGGGTGGGTCGATGGGGGTAGCAAGTTTATTATGTACTCATAAATTGGGTGGGTCGATGGGGGTAATAAGTTTATTATGTACTCATAACTTGGGTGGGTCGATGGGGGTAATAATTTTATTATGTACTCATAACTTGGGTGGGTCGATGGGGGTAATAAGTTTATTATGTACTGATAACTTGGGTGGGTCGATGGGGGTAATAAGTTTATTATGTACTGATAACTTGGGTGGGTCGATGGGGGTAATAAGTTTATTATGTACTCATAACTTGGGTGGGTCGATGGGGGTAATAAGTTTATTATGTACTCATAACTTGGGTGGGTCGATTGGGGTAATAAGTTTATTATGTACTGATAACTTGGGTGGGTCGATGGGGGTAATAAGCTTATTATGTACTGATAACTTGGGTGGGTCGATGGGGGTAATAAGTTTATTATGTACTGATAACTTGGGTGGGTCGATGGGGGTAATAAGTTTATTATGTACTGATAACTTGGGTGGGTCGATGGGGGTAATAAGTTTATTATGTACTCATATCTTGGGTGGGTCGATGGGGGTAATAAGTTTATTATGTACTGATAACTTGGGTAAGTCGATGGGGGTAATAAGTTTATTATGTACTCATAACTTGGATGGGTCGATGGGGGTAATAAGTTTATTATGTACTGATAACTTGGGTGGGTCGATGGGGGTAATTAGTTTATTATGTACTGATAACTTGGGTGGGTCGATGGGGGTAATAAGCTTATTATGTACTGATAACTTGGGTGGGTCGATGGGGGTAATAAGTTTAGTATGTACTGATAACTTGGGTGGGTCGATGGGGGTAATAAGTTTATTATGTACTGATAACTTGGGTGGGTCGATGGGGGTAATAAGTTTAATATGTACTCATAACTTGGGTGGGTCGATGGGGGTAATAAGTTTATCATGTACTCATCACTTGGGTGGGTCGATGGGGGTAATAAGTTTATTATGTACTGATAACTTGGGTGGGTCGATGGGGGTAATAAGTTTATTATGTACTGATAACTTGGGTGGGTCGATGGGGGTAATAAGTTTATTATGTACTGATAACTTGGGTGGGTCGATGGGGGTAATAAGTTTATTATGTACTGATAACTTGGGTGCGTCGATGGGGGTAATAAGTTTATTATGTACTGATAACTTGGGTGGGTCGATGGGGGTAATAAGTTTATTATGTACTGATAACTTGGGTGGGTCGATGGGGGTAACAAGTTTATTATGTACTCATAACTTGGGTGGGTCGATGGGGGTAATTAGTTTATTATGAACTGATAACTTGGGTGGGTCGATGGGGGTAATAAGTTTATTATGTACTCATAACTTGGGTGGGTCGATGGGGGTAATAATTTTATTATGTACTGATAACTTGGGTGGGTCGATGGGGGTAATAAGTTTATTATGTACTGATAACTTGGGTGGGTCGATGGGGGTAATAAGTTTATTATGTACTGATAACTTGGGTGGGTCGATGGGGGTAATAAGTTTATTATGTACTCATAACTCGGTGGGTCGATGGGGGTAATTAGTTTATTATGTACTCATAACTTGGGTGGATCGATGGGGGTGATAAGTTTATTATGTACTGATAACTTGGGTGGGTCGATGGGGGTAATAAGTTTATTATGTACTGATAACTTGGGTGGGTCGATGGGGGTAATAAGTTTATTATGTACTGATAACTTGGGTGGGTCGATGGGGGTAATAAGTTTAATATGTACTGATAACTTGGGTGGGTCGATGGGGGTAATAAGTTTATTATGTACTCATCACTTGGGTGGGTCGAAGGGGGTAATAAGTTTATTATGTACTGATAACTTGGGTGGGTCGATGGGGGTAATAAGTTTATTATGTACTGATAACTTGGGTGGGTCGATGGGGGTAATAAGTTGATTATGTACTCATAACTTGGGTGGGTCGATGGGGATAATAAGTTTATTATGTACTCATAACTTGGGTGGGTCGATGGGGGTAATAAGTTTATTATGTACTCATAACTTGGGTGGGTCGATGGGGTAATAAGTTTATTATGTACTCATAACTTGGGTGGGTCGATGGGGGTAACAAGTTTATTATGTACTGATAACTTGGGTGGGTCGATGGGGGTAATTAGTTTATTATGTACTCATAAATTGGGTGGGTCGATGGGGGTAATAAGTTTATTATGTACTGATAACTTGGGTGGGTCGATGGGGGTAATAAGTTTATTATGTACTGATAACTTGGGTGGGTCGATGGGGGTAATAAGTTTATTATGTACTGATAACTTGGGTGGGTCGATGGGGGTAATAAGTTTATTATGTACTGATAACTTGGGTGGGTCGATGGGGGTAATAATTTTATTATGTACTGATAACTTGGGTGGGTCGATGGGGGTAATAAGTTTATTATGTACTGATAACTTGGGTGGGTCGATGGGGGTAATAAGTTTATTATGTACTGATAACCTGGGTGGGTCGATGGGGGTAATAAGTTTATTATGTACTGATAACTTGGGTGGGTCGATGGGGGTAATAAGTTTATTATGTACTGATAACTTGGGTGTGTCGATGGGGTAATAAGTTTATTATGTACTGATAACTTGGGTGGGTCGATGGGGGTAATAAGTTTATTATGTACTGATAACTTGGGTGGGTCGATGGGGGTAATAAGTTTATTATGTACTGATAACTTGGGTGGGTCGATGGGGGTAATAAGTTTATTATGTACTGATAACTTGGGTGGGTCGATGGGGGTAACAAGTTTATTATGTACTCATAACTTGGGTGGGTCGATGGGGGTAATAAGTTTATTATGTACTCATAACTTGGGTGGGTCGATGGGGGTAATAAGTTTATTATGTACTGATAACTTGGGTGGGTCGATGGGGGTAATAATTTTAGTATGTACTGATAACTTGGGTGGGTCGATGGGGGTAATAAGTTTATTATGTACTGATAACTTGGGTGGGTCGATGGGGGTAATAAGTTTATTATGTACTCATAACTTGGGTGGTTCGATGGGGGTAATTAGTTTATTATGTACTGATAAATTGGGTGGGTCGATGGGGGTAATAAGTTTATTATGTTCTGATAACTTGGGTGGGTCGATGGGGTAATAAGTTTATTATGTACTGATAACTTGGGTGGGTCGATGGGGGTAATAAGTTTATTATGTACTGATAACTTGGGTGGGTCGATGGGGGTAATAAGTTTAATATGTACTCATAACTTGGGTGGGTCGATGGGGGTAGCAAGTTTATTATGTACTCATAAATTGGGTGGGTCGATGGGGGTAATAAGTTTATTATGTACTCATAACTTGGGTGGGTCGATGGGGGTAATAAGTTTATTATGTACTCATAACTTGGGTGGGTCGATGGGGGTAATAAGTTTATTATGTACTGATAACTTGGGTGGGTCGATGGGGGTAATAAGTTTATTATGTACTGATAACTTGGGTGGGTCGATGGGGGTAATAAATTTATTATGTACTCATAACTTGGGTGGGTCGATGGGGGTAATAAGTTTATTATGTACTGATAACTTGGGTGGGTCGATTGGGGTAATAAGTTTATTATGTACTGATAACTTGGGTGGGTCGATGGGGGTAATAAGCTTATTATGTACTGATAACTTGGGTGGGTCGATGGGGGTAATAAGTTTATTATGTACTGATAACTTGGGTGGGTCGATCGGGGTAATAAGTTTATTATGTTCTGATAACTTGGGTGGGTCGATGGGGGTAATAAGTTTATTATGTACTCATATCTTGGGTGGGTCGATGGGGGTAATAAGTTTATTATGTACTGATAACTTGGGTAAGTCGATGGGGGTAATAAGTTTATTATGTACTCATAACTTGGGTGGGTCGATGGGGGTAATAAGTTTATTATGTACTGATAACTTGGGTGGGTCGATGGGGGTAATTAGTTTATTATGTACTGATAACTTGGGTGGGTCGATGGGGGTAATAAGCTTATTATGTACTGATTACTTGGGTGGGTCGAAGGGGGTAATAAGTTTAGTATGTACTGATAACTTGGGTGGGTCGATGGGGGTAATAAGTTTATTATGTACTGATAACTTGGGTGGGTCGATGGGGGTAATAAGTTTAATATGTACTCATAACTTGGGTGGGTCGATGGGGGTAATAAGTTTATCATGTACTCATCACTTGGGTGGGTCGATGGGGGTAATAAGTTTATTATGTACTGATAACTTGGGTGGGTCGATGGGGGTAATAAGTTTATTATGTACTGATAACTTGGGTGGGTCGATGGGGGTAATAAGTTTATTATGTACTGATAACTTGGGTGGGTCGATGGGGGTAATAAGTTTATTATGTACTGATAACTTGGGTGCGTCGATGGGGGTAATAAGTTTATTATGTACTGATAACTTGGGTGGGTCGATGGGGGTAATAAGTTTATTATGTACTGATAACTTGGGTGGGTCGATGGGGGTAACAAGTTTATTATGTACTCATAACTTGGGTGGGTCGATGGGGGTAATTAGTTTATTATGTACTGATAACTTGGGTGGGTCGATGGGGGTAATAAGTTTATTATGTACTCATAACTTGGGTGGGTCGATGGGGGTAATAAATTTATTATGTACTGATAACTTGGGTGGGTCGATGGGGGTAATAAGTTTATTATGTACTGATAACTTGGGTGGGTCGATGGGGGTAATAAGTTTATTATGTACTGATAACTTGGGTGGGTCGATGGGGGTAATAAGTTTATTATGTACTCATAACTCGGTGGGTCGATGGGGGTAATTAGTTTATTATGTACTCATAACTTGGGTGGATCGATGGGGGTAATAAGTTTATTATGTACTGATAACTTGGGTGGGTCGATGGGGGTAATAAGTTTATTATGTACTGATAACTTGGGTGGGTCGATGGGGGTAATAAGTTTATTATGTACTCATAACTTGGGTGGGTCGATGGGGGTAATAAGTTTAATATGTACTGATAACTTGGGTGGGTCGATGGGGGTAATAAGTTTATTATGTACTCATCACTTGGGTGGGTCGAAGGGGGTAATAAGTTTATTATGTACTGATAACTTGGGTGGGTCGATGGGGGTAATAAGTTTATTATGTACTGATAACTTGGGTGGGTCGATGGGGGTAATAAGTTGATTATGTACTCATAACTTGGGTGGGTCGATGGGGATAATAAGTTTATTATGTACTGATAACTTGGGTGGGTCGATGGGGGTAATTAGTTTATTATGTACTCATAACTTGGGTGGATCGATGGGGGTAATAAGCTTATTATGTACTGATAACTTGGGTGGGTCGATGGGGGTAACAAGTTTATTATGTACTGATAACTTGGGTAGGTCGATGGGGGTAATAAGTTTATTATGTACTCATAACTTGGGTGGGTCGATGGGGGTAATAAGTTTAATATGTACTCATCACTTGGGTGGGTCGATGGGGGTAATAAGTTTATCATGTAATCATCACTTGGGTGGGTCGATGGGGGTAATAAGTTTATTATGTACTGATAACTTGGGTGGGTCGATGGGGGTAACAAGTTTATTATGTACTCATAACTTGGGTGGGTCGATGGGGGTAATTAGTTTATTATGTACTCATAACTTGGGTGGGTCGATGGGGGTAATAAGTTTATTATGTACTGATAACTTGGGTGGGTCGATGGGGGTAATAATTTTATTATGTACTGATAACTTGGGTGGGTCGATGGGGGTAATAAGTTTATTATGTACTGATAACTTGGGTGGGTCGATGGGGGTAATAAGTTTATTATGTACTGATAACTTGGGTGGGTCGATGGGGGTAATAAGTTTATTATGTACTCATAACTCGGTGGGTCGATGGGGGTAATTAGTTTATTATGTACTCATAACTTGGGTGGATCGATGGGGGTAATAAGTTTATTATGTACTGATAACTTGGGTGGGTCGATGGGGGTAATAAGTTTATTATGTACTGATAACTTGGGTGGGTCGATGGGGGTAATAAGTTTATTATGTACTCATAACTTGGGTGGGTCGATGGGGGTAATAAGTTTAATATGTACTGATAACTTGGGTGGGTCGATGGGGGTAATAAGTTTATTATGTACTCATCACTTGGGTGGGTCGAAGGGGGTAATAAGTTTATTATGTACTGATAACTTGGGTGGGTCGATGGGGGTAATAAGTTTATTATGTACTGATAACTTGGGTGGGTCGATGGGGGTAATAAGTTGATTATGTACTCATAACTTGGGTGGGTCGATGGGGATAATAAGTTTATTATGTACTGATAACTTGGGTGGGTCGATGGGGGTAATTAGTTTATTATGTACTCATAACTTGGGTGGGTCGATGGGGGTAATAAGCTTATTATGTACTGATAACTTGGGTGGGTCGATGGGGGTAACAAGTTTATTATGTACTGATAACTTGGGTAGGTCGATGGGGGTAATAAGTTTATTATGTACTCATAACTTGGGTGGGTCGATGGGGGTAATAAGTTTAATATGTACTCATCACTTGGGTGGGTCGATGGGGGTAATAAGTTTATCATGTACTCATCACTTGGGTGGGTCGATGGGGGTAATAAGTTTATTATGTACTGATAACTTGGGTGGGTCGATGGGGGTAATAAGTTTATTATGTACTGATAACTTGGGTGGGTCGATGGGGGTAATAAGTTTATTATGGACTGATAACTTGGGTGGGTCGATGAGGGTAATAAGTTTATTATGTACTGATAACTTGGGTGGGTCGATGGGGGTAATAAGTTTATTATGTACTGATAACTTGGGTGGGTCGATGGGGGTAATAAGTTTATTATGTACTCATAACTTGGGTGGGTCGATGGGAGTAACAAGTTTATTATGTACTGATAACTTGGGTGGGTCGATGGGGGTAATAAGTTTATTATGTACTGATAACTTGGGTGGGTCGATGGGGGTAATAAGTTTATTATGTACTGATAACTTGGGTGGGTCGATGGGGGTAATAAGTTTATTATGTACTGATAACTTGGGTGGGTCGATGGGGGTAATAAGTTTATTATGTACTGATAACTTGGGTGGGTCGATGGGGGTAATTAGTTTATTATGTACTCATTACTTGGGTGGGTCGATGGGGTAATAAGTTTATTATGTACTGATAACTTGGGTGGGTCGATGGGGGTAATAAGTTTATTATGTACTCATAACTTGGGTGGGTCGATGGGGGTAATAAGTTTATTATGTACTCATAAGTTGGGTGGGTCGATGGGGGTAATAAGTTTATTATGTACTCATCACTTGGGTGGGTCGAAGGGGGTAATAAGTTTATTATGTACTCATAACTTGGGTGGGTCGATGGGGGTAATAAGTTTATTATGTACTGATAACTTGGGTGGGTCGATGGGTGTAATAAGTTTATTATGTACTCATAACTTGGGTGGGTCGATGGGGGTAATAAGTTTATTATGTACTCATAACTTGGGTGGGTCGATGGGGGTAATAAGTTTATTATGTACTCATAACTTGGGTGGGTCGATGGGGGTAATAAGTTTATTATGTACTGATAACTTGGGTGGGTCGATGGTGGTAACAAGTTTATTATGTACTCATAACTTGGGTGGGTCGATGGGGGTAATAAGTTTATTATGTACTCATAAATTGGATGGGTCGATGGGGGTAATAAGTTAATTATGTACTCATAACTTGGGTGGGTCGATGGGGGTAATAATTTTATTATGTACTCATAACTTGGGTGGGTCGATGGAGGTAATAAGTTTATTATGTACTGATAACTTGGGTGGGTCGATGGGGGTAATAAGTTTATTATGTACTGATAACTTGGGTGGGTCGATGGGGGTAATAAGTTTATTATGTACTGATAACTTGGGTGGGTCGATGGGGGTAATAAGTTTATTATGTACTCATAACTTGGGTGGGTCGATGGGGGTAATAAGTTTATTATGTACTGATAACTTGGGTGGGTCGATGGGGGTAATAAGTTTATTATGTACTGATAACTTGGGTGGGTCGATCGAGGTAATAAGTTTATTATGTACTGATAACTTGGGTGGGTCGATGGGGGTAATAAGTTTATTATGTACTGATAACTTGGGTGGGTCGATGGGGGTAATAAGTTTATTATGTACTGATAACTTGGGTGGGTTGATGGGGGTAATAAGTTTATTATGTACTGATAACTTGGGTGGGTCGATGGGGGTAATAAGTTTATTATGTACTGATAACTTGGGTGGGTCGATGGGGGTAATAAGTTTATTATGTACTGATAACTTGGGTGGGTCGATGGGGGTAATAAGTTTATTATGTACTCATAATTTGGGTGGGTCGATGGGGGTAATAAGTTTATTATGTACTGATAACTTGGGTGGGTCGATGGGGGTAATAAGTTAATCATGTACTCATAACTTGGATGGGTCGATAGGGGTAATACATTTATCATGTACTCATAACTTGGGTGGGTCGATGTGGGTAATAAGTTTATTATGTACTGATAACTTGGGTGGGTCGATGGGGGTAATAAGTTTATTATGTACTGAAAACTTGCGTGGGTCGATGAGGGTAATAAGTTTATTATGTACTGATAACTTGGGTGGGTCGATGGGGGTAATAAGTTTATTATGTACTGATAACTTGGGTGGGTCGATGGGGGTAATAAGTTTATTATGTACTCATAATTATGTGGGTCGATGGGGGTAATAAGTTTATTATGTACTCATAACTTGCGTGGGTCGATGGGGGTAATAAGTTTATTATGTACTCATAACTTGGGTGGGTCGATGGGGGTAATAAGTTTATTATGTACTCATAACTTGGGTGGGTCGATGGGGGTAATAAGTTTATTATGTACTCATAACTTGGGTGGGTCGATGGTGGTAACAAGTTTATTATGTACTGATAACTTGGGTGGGTCGATGGGGGTAATAAGTTTATTATGTACTCATAAATTGGATGGGTCGATGGGGGTAATAAGTTAATTATGTACTCATAACTTGGGTGGGTCGATGGGGGTAATAATTTTATTATGTACTCATAACTTGGGTGGGTCGATGGAGGTAATAAGTTTATTATGTACTGATAACTTGGGTGGGTCGATGGGGGTAATAAGTTTATTATGTACTGATAACTTGGGTGGGTCGATGGGGGTAATAAGTTTATTATGTACTGATAACTTGGGTGGGTCGATGGGGGTAATAAGTTTATTATGTACTCATAACTTGGGTGGGTCGATGGGGGTAATAAGTTTATTATGTACTGATAACTTGGGTGGGTCGATGGGGGTAATAAGTTTATTATGTACTGATAACTTGGGTGGGTCGATCGGGGTAATAAGTTTATTATGTACTGATAACTTGGGTGGGTCGATGGGGGTAATAAGTTTATTATGTACTGATAACTTGGGTGGGTCGATGGGGGTAATAAGTTTAATATGTACTGATAACTTGGGTGGGTTGATGGGGGTAATAAGTTTATTATGTACTGATAACTTGGGTGGGTCGATGGGGGTAATAAGTTTATTATGTACTGATAACTTGGGTGGGTCGATGGGGGTAATAAGTTTATTATGTACTGATAACTTGGGTGGGTCGATGGGGGTAATAAGTTTATTATGTACTCATAATTTGGGTGGGTCGATGGGGGTAATAAGTTTATTATGTACTGATAACTTGGGTGGGTCGATGGGGGTAATAAGTTAATCATGTACTCATAACTTGGATGGGTCGATAGGGGTAATACATTTATCATGTACTCATAACTTGGGTGGGTCGATGTGGGTAATAAGTTTATTATGTACTGATAACTTGGGTGGGTCGATGGGGGTAATAAGTTTATTATGTACTGAAAACTTGCGTGGGTCGATGAGGGTAATAAGTTTATTATGTACTGATAACTTGGGTGGGTCGATGGGGGTAATAAGTTTATTATGTACTGATAACTTGGGTGGGTCGATGGGGGTAATAAGTTTATTATGTACTCATAACTTGGGTGGGTCGATGGGGGTAATAAGTTTATTATGTACTCATAATTATGTGGGTCGATGGGGGTAATAAGTTTATTATGTACTCATAACTTGCGTGGGTCGATGGGGGTAATAAGTTTATTATGTACTCATAATTTGGGTGGTCGATGGGGGTAATAAGTTTATTATGTACTGATAACTTGGGTGGGTCGATGGGGGTAGTAAGTTTATTATGTACTCATAACTTGGGTGGGTCGATGGGGGCAATAAGTTTATTATGTACTCATAGCTTGGGTGGGTCGATGGGGGTAATTAGTTTAGTATGTTCTCATAACTTGGGTGGGTCGATGGGGGTAATAAGTTTATTATGTACTGATAACTTGGGTGGGTCGATGGGGGTAATAAGTTTATTATGTACTGATAACTTGGGTGGGTCGATGGGGGTAATAAGTTTATTATGTACTCATAATTTGGGTGGGTCGATGGGGGTAATAAATTTAATATGTACTCATAACTTGGGTGGGTCGATGGGGGTAATAAGTTTATTATGTACTCATCACTTGGGTGGGTCGAAGGGGGTAATAAGTTTATTATGTACTCATAACTTGGGTGGGTCGATGGGGGTAATAATTTTATTATGTACTGATAACTTGGGTGGGTCGATGGGGGTAATAAGTTTATTATGTACTGATAACTTGGGTGGGTCGATGGGGGTAATAAGTTTATTATGTACTGATAACTTGGGTGGGTCGATGGGGGTAATAAGTTTATTATGTACTGATAACTTGGGTGGGTCGATGGGGGTAATAATTTTATTATGTACTGATAACTTGGGTGGGTCGATGGGGGTAATAAGTTTATTATGTACTGATAACTTGGGTGGGTCGATGGGGGTAATAAGTTTATTATGTACTGATAACCTGGGTGGGTCGATGGGGGTAATAAGTTTATTATGTACGGATAACTTGGGTGGGTCGATGGGGGTAATAAGTTTATTATGTACTGATAACTTGGGTGTGTCGATGGGGGTAATAAGTTTATTATGTACTGATAACTTGGGTGGGTCGATGGGGGTAATAAGTTTATTATGTACTGATAACTTGGGTGGGTCGATGGGGGTAATAAGTTTATTATGTACTGATAACTTGGGTGGGTCGATGGGGGTAATAAGTTTATTATGTACTGATAACTTGGGTGGGTCGATGGGGGTAACAAGTTTATTATGTACTCATAACTTGGGTGGGTCGATGGTGGTAATTAATTTATTATGTACTCATAACTTGGGTGGGTCGATGGGGGTAATAAGTTTATTATGTACTGATAACTTGGGTGGGTCGATGGGGGTAATAATTTTAGTATGTACTGATAACTTGGGTGGGTCGATGGGGGTAATAAGTTTATTATGTACTGATAACTTGGGTGGGTCGATGGGGGTAATAAGTTTATTATGTACTGATAACTTGGGTGGGTCGATGGGGGTAATAAGTTTATTATGTACTCATAACTTGGGTGGTTCGATGGGGGTAATTAGTTTATTATGTACTGATAAATTGGGTGGGTCGATGGGGGTAATAAGTTTATTATGTACTGATAACTTGGGTGGGTCGATGGGGGTAATAAGTTTATTATGTACTCATAATTTGGGTGGGTCGATGGGGGTAATAAATTTAATATGTACTGATAACTTGGGTGGGTCGATGGGGGTAATAAGTTTATTATGTACTCATCACTTGGGTGGGTCGAAGGGGGTAATAAGTTTATTATGTACTCATAACTTGGGTGGGTCGATGGGGGTAATAATTTTATTATGTACTCATAACTTGGGTGGGTCGATGGGGGTAATAAGTTTATTATGTACTGATAACTTGGGTGGGTCGATGGGGGTAATAAGTTTATTATGTACTGATAACTTGGGTGGGTCGATGGGGGTAATAAGTTTATTATGTACTGATAACTTGGGTGGGTCGATGGGGGTAATAATTTTATTATGTACTGATAACTTGGGTGGGTCGATGGGGGTAATAAGTTTATTATGTACTGATAACTTGGGTGGGTCGATGGGGGTAATAAGTTTATTATGTACTGATAACCTGGGTGGGTCGATGGGGGTAATAAGTTTATTATGTACGGATAACTTGGGTGGGTCGATGGGGGTAATAAGTTTATTATGTACTGATAACTTGGGTGTGTCGATGGGGGTAATAAGTTTATTATGTACTGATAACTTGGGTGGGTCGATGGGGGTAATAAGTTTATTATGTACTGATAACTTGGGTGGGTCGATGGGGGTAATAAGTTTATTATGTACTGATAACTTGGGTGGGTCGATGGGGGTAATAAGTTTATTATGTACTGATAACTTGGGTGGGTCGATGGGGGTAACAAGTTTATTATGTACTCATAACTTGGGTGGGTCGATGGGGGTAATTAATTTATTATGTACTGATAACTTGGGTGGGTCGATGGGGGTAATAAGTTTATTATGTACTGATAACTTGGGTGGGTCGATGGGGGTAATAATTTTAGTATGTACTGATAACTTGGGTGGGTCGATGGGGGTAATAAGTTTATTATGTACTGATAACTTGGGTGGGTCGATGGGGGTAATAAGTTTATTATGTACTGATAACTTGGGTGGGTCGATGGGGGTAATAAGTTTATTATGTACTCATAACTTGGGTGGTTCGATGGGGGTAATTAGTTTATTATGTACTGATAAATTGGGTGGGTCGATGGGGGTAATAAGTTTATTATGTTCTGATAACTTGGGTGGGTCGATGGGGTAATAAGTTTATTATGTACTGATAACTTGGGTGGGTCGATGGGGGTAATTAGTTTATTATGTACTGATAAATTGGGTGGGTCGATGGGGGTAATAAGTTTATCATGTACTCATCACTTGGGTGGGTCGATGGGGGTAATAAGTTTATTATGTACTGATAACTTGGGTGGGTCGATGGGGGTAATAAGTTTATTATGTACTGATAACTTGGGTGGGTCGATGGGGGTAATAAGTTTATTATGTACTGAAAACTTGCGTGGGTCGATGAGGGTAATAAGTTTATTATGTACTGATAACTTGGGTGGGTCGATGCGGGTAATAAGTTTATTATGTACTCATAACTTGGGTGGGTCGATGGGGGTAATAAGTTTATTATGTACTGATAACTTGGGTGGGTCGATGGGGGTAATAAGTTTATTATGTACTCATAATTATGTGGGTCGATGGGGGTAATAAGTTTATTATGTACTCATAACTTGCGTGGGTCGATGGGGGTAATAAGTTTATTATGTACTCATAATTTGGGTGGTCGATGGGGGTAATAAGTTTATTATGTACTGATAACTTGGGTGGGTCGATGGGGGTAGTAAGTTTATTATGTACTCATAACTTGGGTGGGTCGATGGGGGCAATAAGTTTATTATGTACTCATAGCTTGGTTGGGTCGATGGGGGTAACAAGTTTATTATGTACTCATAACTTGGGTGGGTCGATGGGGGTAATTAGTTTAGTATGTTCTCATAACTTGGGTGGGTCGATGGGGGTAATAAGTTTATTATGTACTGATAACTTGGGTGGGTCGATGGGGGTAATAAGTTTATTATGTACTGATAACTTGGGTGGGTCGATGGGGGTAATAAGTTTATTATGTACTCATAATTTGGGTGGGTCGATGGGGGTAATAAATTTAATATGTACTCATAACTTGGGTGGGTCGATGGGGGTAATACGTTTATTATGTACTCATCACTTGGGTGGGTCGAAGGGGGTAATAAGTTTATTATGTACTGATAACTTGGGTGGGTCGATGGGGGTAATAAGTTTATTATGTACTGATAACTTGGGTGGGTCGATGGGGGTAATAATTTTATTATGTACTGATAACTTGGGTGGGTCGATGGGGGTAATAAGTTTATTATGTACTGATAACTTGGGTGGGTCGATGGGGGTAATAAGTTTATTATGTACTGATAACCTGGGTGGGTCGATGGGGGTAATAAGTTTATTATGTACTGATAACTTGGGTGGGTCGATGGGGGTAATAAGTTTATTATGTACTGATAACTTGGGTGTGTCGATGGGGGTAATAAGTTTATTATGTACTGATAACTTGGGTGGGTCGATGGGGGTAATAAGTTTATTATGTACTGATAACTTGGGTGGGTCGATGGGGGTAATAAGTTTATTATGTACTGATAACTTGGGTGGGTCGATGGGGGTAATAAGTTTATTATGTACTGATAACTTGGGTGGGTCGATGGGGGTAACAAGTTTATTATGTACTCATAACTTGGGTGGGTCGATGGGGGTAATTAGTTTATTATGTACTGATAACTTGGGTGGGTCGATGGGGGTAATAAGTTTATTATGTTCTGATAACTTGGGTGGGTCGATGGGGGTAATAATTTTAGTATGTACTGATAACTTGGGTGGGTCGATGGGGGTAATAAGTTTATTATGTACTGATAACTTGGGTGGGTCGATGGGGGTAATAAGTTTATTATGTACTGATAACTTGGGTGGGTCGATGGGGGTAATAAGTTTATTATGTACTCATAACTTGGGTGGTTCGATGGGGGTAATTAGTTTATTATGTACTGATAAATTGGGTGGGTCGATGGGGGTAATAAGTTTATTATGTTCTGATAACTTGGGTGGGTCGATGGGGTAATAAGTTTATTATGTACTGATAACTTGGGTGGGTCGATGGGGGTAATAAGTTTATTATGTACTCATAACTTGGGTGGGTCGATGGGGGTAATAAGTTTAATATGTACTCATAACTTGGGTGGGTCGATGGGGGTAGCAAGTTTATTATGTACTCATAAATTGGGTGGGTCGATGGGGGTAATAAGTTTATTATGTACTCATAACTTGGGTGGGTCGATGGGGGTAATAATTTTATTATGTACTCATAACTTGGGTGGGTCGATGGGGGTAATAAGTTTATTATGTACTGATAACTTGGGTGGGTCGATGGGGGTAATAAGTTTATTATGTACTGATAACTTGGGTGGGTCGATGGGGGTAATAAGTTTATTATGTACTCATAACTTGGGTGGGTCGATGGGGGTAATAAGTTTATTATGTACTCATAACTTGGGTGGGTCGATTGGGGTAATAAGTTTATTATGTACTGATAACTTGGGTGGGTCGATGGGGGTAATAAGCTTATTATGTACTCATAGCTTGGGTGGGTCGATGGGGGTAATAAGTTTATTATGTACTGATAACTTGGGTGGGTCGATCGGGGTAATAAGTTTATTATGTACTGATAACTTGGGTGGGTCGATGGGGGTAATAAGTTTATTATGTACTCATATCTTGGGTGGGTCGATGGGGGTAATAAGTTTATTATGTACTGATAACTTGGGTAAGTCGATGGGGGTAATAAGTTTATTATGTACTCATAACTTGGGTGGGTCGATGGGGGTAATAAGTTTATTATGTACTGATAACTTGGGTGGGTCGATGGGGGTAATTAGTTTATTATGTACTGATAACTTGGGTGGGTCGATGGGGGTAATAAGCTTATTATGTACTGATAACTTGGGTGGGTCGATAGGGGTAATAAGTTTAGTATGTACTGATAACTTGGGTGGGTCGATGGGGGTAATAAGTTTATTATGTACTGATAACTTGGGTGGGTCGATGGGGGTAATAAGTTTAATATGTACTCATAACTTGGGTGGGTCGATGGGGGTAATAAGTTTATCATGTACTCATCACTTGGGTGGGTCGATGGGGGTAATAATTTTATTATGTACTCATAACTTGGGTGGGTCGATGGGGGTAATAAGTTTATTATGTACTGATAACTTGGGTGGGTCGATGGGGGTAATAAGTTTATTATGTACTGATAACTTGGGTGGGTCGATGGGGGTAATAAGTTTATTATGTACTCATAACTTGGGTGGGTCGATGGGGGTAATAAGTTTATTATGTACTCATAACTTGGGTGGGTCGATTGGGGTAATAAGTTTATTATGTACTGATAACTTGGGTGGGTCGATGGGGGTAATAAGCTTATTATGTACTGATAACTTGGGTGGGTCGATGGGGGTAATAAGTTTATTATGTACTGATAACTTGGGTGGGTCGATCGGGGTATTAAGTTTATTATGTACTGATAACTTGGGTGGGTCGATGGGGGTAATAAGTTTATTATGTACTCATATCTTGGGTGGGTCGATGGGGGTAATAAGTTTATTATGTACTGATAACTTGGGTAAGTCGATGGGGGTAATAAGTTTATTATGTACTGATAACTTGGGTGGGTCGATGGGGGTAATAAGTTTATTATGTACTGATAACTTGGGTGGGTCGATGGGGGTAATTAGTTTATTATGTACTGATAACTTGGGTGGGTCGATGGGGGTAATAAGCTTATTATGTACTGATAACTTGGGTGGGTCGATGGGGGTAATAAGTTTAGTATGTACTGATAACTTGGGTGGGTCGATGGGGGTAATAAGTTTATTATGTACTGATAACTTGGGTGGGTCGATGGGGGTAATAAGTTTAATATGTACTCATAACTTGGGTGGGTCGATGAGGGTAATAAGTTTATCATGTACTCATCACTTGGGTGGGTCGATGGGGGTAATAAGTTTATTATGTACTGATAACTTGGGTGGGTCGATGGGGGTAATAAGTTTATTATGTACTGATAACTTGGGTGGGTCGATGGGGGTAATAAGTTTATTATGTACTGATAACTTGGGTGGGTCGATGAGGGTAATAAGTTTATTATGTACTGATAACTTGGGTGCGTCGATGGGGGTAATAAGTTTATTATGTACTGATAACTTGGGTGGGTCGATGGGGGTAATAAGTTTATTATGTACTGATAACTTGGGTGGGTCGATGGGGGTAACAAGTTTATTATGTACTCATAACTTGGGTGGGTCGATGGGGGTAATTAGTTTATTATGTACTGATAACTTGGGTGGGTCGATGGGGGTAATGAGTTTATTATGTACTCATAACTTGGGTGGGTCGATGGGGGTAATAATTTTATTATGTACTGATAACTTGGGTGGGTCGATGGGGGTAATAAGTTTATTATGTACTGATAACTTGGGTGGGTCGATGGGGGTAATAAGTTTATTATGTACTGATAACTTGGGTGGGTCGATGGGGGTAATAAGTTTATTATGTACTCATAACTCGGTGGGTCGATGGGGGTAATTAGTTTATTATGTACTCATAACTTGGGTGGATCGATGGGGGTAATAAGTTTATTATGTACTGATAACTTGGGTGGGTCGATGGGGGTAATAAGTTTATTATGTACTGATAACTTGGGTGGGTCGATGGGGGTAATAAGTTTATTATGTACTCATAACTTGGGTGGGTCGATGGGGGTAATAAGTTTAATATGTACTGATAACTTGGGTGGGTCGATGGGGGTAATAAGTTTATTATGTACTCATCACTTGGGTGGGTCGAAGGGGGTAATAAGTTTATTATGTACTGATAACTTGGGTGGGTCGATGGGGGTAATAAGTTTATTATGTACTGATAACTTGGGTGGGTCGATGGGGGTAATAAGTTGATTATGTACTCATAACTTGGGTGGGTCGATGGGGATAATAAGTTTATTATGTACTGATAACTTGGGTGGGTCGATGGGGGTAATTAGTTTATTATGTACTCATAACTTGGGTGGGTCGATGGGGGTAATAAGCTTATTATGTACTGATAACTTGGGTGGGTCGATGGGGGTAACAAGTTTATTATGTACTGATAACTTGGGTAGGTCGATGGGGGTAGTAAGTTTATTATGTACTGATAACTTGGGTGGGTCGATGGGGGTAATAAGTTTAATATGTACTCATCACTTGGGTGGGTCGATGGGGGTAATAAGTTTATCATGTACTCATCACTTGGGTGGGTCGATGGGGGTAATAAGTTTATTATGTACTGATAACTTGGGTGGGTCGATGGGGGTAATAAGTTTATTATGTACTGATAACTTGGGTGGGTCGATGGGGGTAATAAGTTTATTATGGACTGATAACTTGGGTGGGTCGATGAGGGTAATAAGTTTATTATGTACTGATAACTTGGGTGGGTCGATGGGGGTAATAAGTTTATTATGTACTGATAACTTGAGTGGGTCGATGGGGGTAATAAGTTTATTATGTACTCATAACTTGGGTGGGTCGATGGGAGTAACAAGTTTATTATGTACTCATAACTTGGGTGGGTCGATGGGGGTAATAAGTTTATTATGTACTCATAACTTGGGTGGGTCGATGGGGGTAATAATTTTATTATGTACTGATAACTTGGGTGGGTCGATGGGGGTAATAAGTTTATTATGTACTGATAACTTGGGTGGGTCGATGGGGGTAATAAGTTTATTATGTACTGATAACTTGGGTGGGTCGATGGGGGTAATAAGTTTATTATGTACTGATAACTTGGGTGGGTTGATGGGGGTAATTAGTTTATTATGTACTCATTACTTGGGTGGGTCGATGGGGTAATAAGTTTA
The DNA here is from genome assembly GCA_963383655.1 of Bathymodiolus septemdierum. NCBI lineage: Eukaryota > Metazoa > Mollusca > Bivalvia > Mytilida > Modiolidae > Bathymodiolus > Bathymodiolus septemdierum. Next base: position 42,818,559 of record OY726530.1, on the reverse strand, counting down.
TTATGTACTGATAACTTGGGTGGGTCGATGGGAGTAATAAGTTTATTATGTACTGATAACTTGGGTGGGTCGATGGGGGTAATAAGTTTATTATGTACTCATATCTTGGGTGGGTCGATGGGGGTAGTAAGTTTATTATGTATTGATAACTTGGGTAAGTCGATGGGGGTAATAAGTTTATTATGTACTCATAACTTGGGTGGGTCGATGGGGGTAATAAGTTTATTATGTACTGATAACTTGGGTGGGTCGATGGGGGTAATTAGTTTATTATGTACTGATAACTTGGGTGGGTCGATGGGGGTAATAAGCTTATTATGTACTGATAACTTGGGTGGGTCGATGGGGGTAATAAGTTTAGTATGTACTGATAACTTGGGTGGGTCGATGGGGGTAATAAGTTTATTATGTACTGATAACTTGGGTGGGTCGATGGGGGTAATAAGTTTAATATGTACTCATAACTTGGGTGGGTCGATGGGGGTAATAAGCTTATCATGTACTCATCACTTGGGTGGGTCGATGGGGGTAATAAGTTTATTATGTACTGATAACTTGGGTGGGTCGATGGGGGTAATAAGTTTATTATGTACTGATAACTTGGGTGGGTCGATGGGGGTAATAAGTTTATTATGTACTGATAACTTGGGTGGGTCGATGGGGGTAATAAGTTTATTATGTACTGATAACTTGGGTGCGTCGATGGGGGTAATAAGTTTATTATGTACTGATAACTTGGGTGGGTCGATGGGGGTAATAAGTTTATTATGTACTGATAACTTGGGTGGGTCGATGGGGGTAACAAGTTTATTATGTACTCATAACTTGGGTGGGTCGATGGGGGTAATTAGTTTATTATGTACTGATAACTTGGGTGGGTCGATGGGGGTAATAAGTTTATTATGTACTCATAACTTGGGTGGGTCGATGGGGGTAATAATTTTATTATGTACTGATAACTTGGGTGGGTCGATGGGGGTAATAAGTTTATTATGTACTGATAACTTGGGTGGGTCGATGGGGGTAATAAGTTTATTATGTACTGATAACTTGGGTGGGTCGATGGGGGTAATAAGTTTATTATGTACTCATAACTCGGTGGGTCGATGGGGGTAATTAGTTTATTATGTACTCATAACTTGGGTGGATCGATGGGGGTAATAAGTTTATTATGTACTGATAACTTGGGTGGGTCGATGGGGGTAATAAGTTTATTATGTACTGATAACTTGGGTGGGTCGATGGGGGTAATAAGTTTATTATGTACTCATAACTTGGGTGGGTCGATGGGGGTAATAAGTTTAATATGTACTGATAACTTGGGTGGGTCGATGGGGGTAATAAGTTTATTATGTACTCATCACTTGGGTGGGTCGAAGGGGGTAATAAGTTTATTATGTACTGATAACTTGGGTGGGTCGATGGGGGTAATAAGTTTATTATGTACTGATAACTTGGGTGGGTCGATGGGGGTAATAAGTTGATTATGTACTCATAACTTGGGTGGGTCGATGGGGATAATAAGTTTATTATGTACTGATAACTTGGGTGGGTCGATGGGGGTAATTAGTTTATTATGTACTCATAACTTGGGTGGGTCGATGGGGGTAATAAGCTTATTATGTACTGATAACTTGGGTGGGTCGATGGGGGTAACAAGTTTATTATGTACTGATAACTTGGGTAGGTCGATGGGGGTAATAAGTTTATTATGTACTCATAACTTGGGTGGGTCGATGGGGGTAATAAGATTAATATGTACTCATCACTTGGGTGGGTCGATGGGGGTAATAAGTTGATCATGTACTCATCACTTGGGTGGGTCGATGGGGGTAATAAGTTTATTATGTACTGATAACTTGGGTGGGTCGATGGGGGTAATAAGTTTATTATGTACTGATAACTTGGGTGGGTCGATGGGGGTAATAAGTTTATTATGGACTGATAACTTGGGTGGGTCGATGAGGGTAATAAGTTTATTATGTACTGATAACTTGGGTGGGTCGATGGGGGTAATAAGTTTATTATGTACTGATAACTTGGGTGGGTCGATGGGGGTAATAAGTTTATTATGTACTCATAACTTGGGTGGGTCGATGGGAGTAACAAGTTTATTATGTACTGATAACTTGGGTGGGTCGATGGGGGTAATAAGTTTATTATGTACTCATAACTTGGGTGGGTCGATGGGGGTAATAATTTTATTATGTACTGATAACTTGGGTGGGTCGATGGGGGTAATAAGTTTATTATGTACTGATAACTTGGGTGGGTCGATGGGGGTAATAAGTTTATTATGTACTGATAACTTGGGTGGGTCGATGGGGGTAATAAGTTTATTATGTACTGATAACTTGGGTGGGTCGATGGGGGTAATTAGTTTATTATGTACTCATTACTTGGGTGGGTCGATGGGGTAATAAGTTTATTATGTACTGATAACTTGGGTGGGTCGATGGGAGTAATAAGTTTATTATGTACTCATAACTTGGGTGGGTCGATGGGGGTAATAAGTTTATTATGTACTCATAAGTTGGGTGGGTCGATGGGGGTAATAAGTTTATTATGTACTCATCACTTGGGTGGGTCGAAGGGGGTAATAAGTTTATTATGTACTCATAACTTGGGTGGGTCGATGGGGGTAATAAGTTTATTATGTACTCATAACTTGGGTGGGTCGATGGGTGTAATAAGTTTATTATGTACTCATAACTTGGGTGGGTCGATGGTGGTAACAAGTTTATTATGTACTCATAACTTGGGTGGGTCGATGGGGGTAATAAGTTTATTATGTACTCATAAATTGGATGGGTCGATGGGGGTAATAAGTTAATTATGTACTCATAACTTGGGTGGGTCGATGGGGGTAATAATTTTATTATGTACTCATAACTTGGGTGGGTCGATGGAGGTAATAAGTTTATTATGTACTGATAACTTGGGTGGGTCGATGGGGGTAATAAGTTTATTATGTACTGATAACTTGGGTGGGTCGATGGGGGTAATAAGTTTATTATGTACTGATAACTTGGGTGGGTCGATGGGGGTAATAAGTTTATTATGTACTGATAACTTGGGTGGGTCGATGGGGGTAATAAGTTTATTATGTACTGATAACTTGGGTGGGTCGATGGGGGTAATAAGTTTATTATGTACTGATAACTTGGGTGGGTCGATCGGGGTAATAAGTTTATTATGTACTGATAACTTGGGTGGGTCGATGGGGGTAATAAGTTTATTATGTACTGATAACTTGGGTGGGTCGATGGGGGTAATAAGTTTATTATGTACTGATAACTTGGGTGGGTTGATGGGGGTAATAAGTTTATTATGTACTGATAACTTGGGTGGGTCGATGGGGGTAATAAGTTTATTATGTACTGATAACTTGGGTGGGTCGATGGGGGTAATAAGTCTATTATGTACTCATAACTTGGGTGGGTCGATGGGGGTAATAAGTTTATTATGTACTCATAATTTGGGTGGGTCGATGGGGGTAATAAGTTTATTATGTACTGATAACTTGGGTGGGTCGATGGGGGTAATAAGTTAATCATGTACTCATAACTTGGATGGGTCGATAGGGTAATAAGTTTATTATGTACTGATAACTTGGGTGGGTCGATGGGGGTAATAAGTTTATTATGTACTCATAACTTGGGTGGGTCGATGGGGGTAATAAGTTTATTATGTACTCATAACTTGGGTGGGTCGATGGAGGTAATAAGTTTATTATGTACTCATAATTATGTGGGTCGATGGGGGTAATAAGTTTATTATGTACTCATAACTTGCGTGGGTCGATGGGGGTAATAAGTTTATTATGTACTCATAATTTGGGTGGTCGATGGGGGTAATAAGTTTATTATATACTGATAACTTGGGTGGGTCGATGGGGGTAATAAGTTTATTATGTACTCATAACTTGGGTGGGTCGATGGGGGTAATACGTTTATCATGTACTCATAACTTGGGTGGGTCGATGGGGGTAATAAGTTTATTATGTACTCATAACTTGGGTGGGTCGATGGGGGTAATTAGTTTATTATGTACTCATAACTTGGGTGGGTCGATGGGGGTAATAAGTTTATTATGTACTGATAACTTGGGTGGGTCGATGGAGGTAATAAGTTTATTATGTACTCATAACTTGGGTGGGTCGATGGGGGTAATAAGTTTATCATGTACTCATAACTTGGGTGGGTCGATGGGGGTAATAAGTTTATTATGTACTGATAACTTGGGTGGGTCGATGGGGGTAATAAGTTTATTATGTACTCATAACTTAGGTGGGTCGATGGGGGTAATAAGTTTATTATGTACTCATAACTTGGGTGGGTCGATGGGGGTATGACAAATTTACTGTGCGGCAGGCAAGCTTCGAATGATAAACAACATAACATACATTTACCGTTAAAACATTTCCCGCCCTATTCTAACACGCATTTTTCGTGCCATTGAGCTATCATACGAGCACACCTAAATTATAGCCATTGTTATTCTAACGTAAGCGAATACACGTGTTCGTGACAACATTTATAAATACTTTTTTTTTCTCTAAAGTTGTTGATCTCATATCCTTGATCTGTAGTTTGACATGCAAAACTCTAATAATATAATTATATTCATTGTTTTTATCGGAATTCAATTATCTGTCTATCACCAATACGGCGGGAGCCCGGGTGGCTCAATGAGTTAGGTCGTTGGATATAACAACTCAAACAAGCCTATCACCAATACGGCGTAGGTTCGCACCATGCTTTGTAAATTACAAAAAAGGGTACACTCGACTCGCAGCCGCATGTGGTAAAGTTTACCTGGGTTGCATTTCTTTTATGTGAATCTGGAACATGATTCTGAATCCATAATTGTTTTGTTGCTTTTTTCATCTAAAACATAAACGTGTTTTCGAAACATGCGAAACATAGGTAACCCATGTTTCAAATCGAAACATAAACAGGAACCGGTCCAAAAATTAGTTTGTTTTTGATAGAAATGGCGGCTGTTACAGATGTTGTGCTACAATGTGGAGTCTAACATGTTGGAGAAATTCATTGAAGTTGTAGTTAAGGACTACCAATTCTACATATCTGCTACATCTATTTGCATCTTCACATTTTTGAATATCAATTGTGTCATGCAGAATCATATCGCACAGTTTAGTCTGAAAGGTTGATGAGCTATCAGCATGGCAAACTAATCTTGCAGAGTACATGTTCTATAATTCTAAGAATGTATAAGCTGCTGCAGCTGCAGCTGTAACATGCTTTTTGGAGGCCATCTTTTAATGTTTCATGAAACATTGTGTTATTTATTTGGTGGAAACATGTTTCTGATTTCCTGAAACATAATTTTGAAACATACCGTTTTTTAAAACAACAAATCATTATTTTGTTTTCTGGAACAATGAAGTGAAATATGTTCCAGATTCACCTAAAAGAAATGCGCCCAGTTGCTTGCCCATGGTCGGTGGTTCTCTCCGGGTACTCTGGCTTCCTCCACCACTAAAACTGGTCGCCATGATATAGTTGAAATATTGTTGAAAGTGGCGTTAAAACACCAAAAATCAAATCAACCAATACGGCGTGAGTTCGCGCCCTGCTTTGTAAATTACAAAAAGGGTGCACTCGACCCGAAACCGCAAGTGATAAAGATTACCAGTTTCTTGCCCATGGTCAGTGGTTCTCTCCGGGTACTCCGGCTTCCTCCATCATTAAAACGGGTCGCCTTGATATAGCTGAAATATTGCTGAAAGTGGCGTTAAGCACAATAAATCAAATCAAATCAAATCTGTCTTTGTAATATCAAATTACGTATTGCAGAATCTTTGTTTCTCTTTAATACTTTACCATAACGTACGTTATGTATGTATGTGCTAATTATCGTGAAGCTACGTCATGGAATTACAAAAACAAAAACAAAAACAAAACAAAAAAACAAAAACATATCGTTGTAATAATCCTGTTGTTTTGGACATCTACTTTGTGCATATCGCTATTTACTTTTCGACAAAACAGTAACTTCAAGGATAAAGGTTAGTGTTATGGTGCTAAACGCTTCTTTCAACATTATTTCAGTTTTATTGTTGAAGGAAACCGGAGAAAACCACCGACCTGCCGCAAGTCACTGACAAATTTTATCAGATAATGTTGTATTGAGTACACCTCGCAATGAGCATGATTCGAACTCGCAGCTTTAGTGGTGATAGGCACTGATTGCATAGGTAGTTGTAAAATTCAACTACAATACAACCCCCACCAGGCGAGTATTAGTTCATTTATATTTATTATGAACAACAAATCGATTGGCACAGGTAGACCCACGAACGGATGTGTTTGTTCCCAAACGTAAAATAGGAGCAAATGAATTAGATCAAAAATTGTGCCTTGAAGCACCCACTCACTTCAAGCACCCTCTCAACAATCTGTTGTCCATTAGGAGTTGCTGCAAGTCTTGTTTTACGTGCAAAGAGCATGATATTCTACAAATACGAGACAATCATTGACGTCCCGACCGAAAGGTAGAGTTGTGTATGTGATACGTCCAGCAAGCCAGTTCGGAGAAATGTACAGGCAGCGGAAACACTAGGTCATATTTCTACATATCCAGGTAGGCTTTTGTAGAATCGTGTGACCTTCGATTTACAGAATCTGATTACCCCTTTCGTATCTTCAAACTCTTTTTACGTCTTTACAATACTTAAAAACTATTTTAATGATGATGTGTGTCCTTGCATAACCTAAGATACAACCAACTGCTAGACGATCACAGCAACAATGACATCCAAGCTACACAGAGAACCACTGCCTGTGAGGTAATATGATAATTAAAAAGAAACATTTGCTTCCTGCCCACAGACCTATCCTACGCATGATTATTGACATTTGTGCATAGACATCCTAAAAAATTATTTAACCGACAATTTTTCACGCCAGTCTCTACATCAGCCATAGAATTTACTGTAATACTGCCCTAGTATATACATAATGAACTCTTGAGAGTATATCTCAGTTTAATTGTATCGTGTTCAACCGTTTGATAAACTTATTGAAGCTTCACCCCACACATCTTACTGACATGTAAACACCACAGAGAAGACTATTGTTTCCTGTATTGTAAAGCAGTGGGGAACTTTAATATTACGATTCTTTCTCAACAGCTTTACCATTCTTTCCTCCCACTCACATACATACAATATAGACTGACGAGTTCTGTCCCCTGGCTCCTACGCATCGACGTGATAACGCAGCTTGCGACAGATTAATCAGTCTAATATGCAATATTAGTCAGTAGAAAAAGCAAGGTAAAATGTCGAAGTTCACCGAATTATTATTCCAACAGACGAAACCCCTGCAGCATAAACAAACCAACGAAAAAACAATGCAAAACTGAGGTTATTTGGTAAAAAAAACAATTTCATATTAAATGGAATATTGTATTATTAGAGTACAACTTGATTGGAATAAATGGTTAAATAAATTTACACAAATATTGACAAAACAATTAAGCTTTAATCTGCAATGACCATCTCTTTTGTTTTTTTATTTGTGTGCAGATTCATAAACAATTTAGTGCAATATACTAAAAAACAGAAGAAACGCATCATTACGGTTTAATTCTTTAGATGAATTTTAGGAAAATATATTTGTTTAGACATTCCATGCTGCACAATTAGCAAAACTGCATGACAAATATGTTGTTGTTCCAGTTGACAAAGTAGAAATCAGTAATATTTATATCATGAGGAATTAAGTACCTGCACAAGTCTTTTAAAGGAAGAAATCCTGGAAAAACCACACAATTGTGTAAAGGTGTGTTCATAATCATACATTGGCTCTGTGTAGGATACCACAACTGCATACATTTCGATAAACAACATTATGCAATCTTATATAGGAAAACTTATATTTTGATTATTTATCATCATTTTGATTAGCTGGCTACTCTTCTCTAGCTAATTGCTAAAACCAGTTTACTACAAGACAGCACAGCGGCCCTCACATCAGCAATCTTATGGCCAACGTCATTGGTTCATCAATGCTGTATTGAAATATCCCACAATTAACCAGACACGTATATTGTAATGTACAACTGCAAAATAACCATTACTTTGTTTCCGAACAGGCTCTTAGCGACAGTGTCAATAATGAGAAAGAAAATTTAAGCACTTCCGAGGGACAATTTCCCATTTCCGCTATTTGTGGGTGTTTATGTTGCTTTAGACTATGTCTTATCTTTGTTCTAGTTGTGTAGTCTGTATTAGAACATTATTATCACTTTTTTGTTTACCTGTTTAATGCCATCTTGGCAATATTTCAAACATATCGTGACGTGAAGCTTGAATTAAAAAGATTAAACCCTAACAAGATAATACGTCAACATAAGTCAACTGAAACATGTATGTGATATATTCTGGTCATATAAGTCAACTAAAACAGGTATGTGATACATTCTGGTCATATAAATCAACTAAGACATGTATGTGATATATTCTGGTCATATAAGTCAACTAAAACATGTATGCGATATATTCTGGTCATATAAATCAACTAAGACATGCATGTGATATAGTCTAGTCATATAAGTCAACTAAAACATGCATGTGATATATTCTGGTCATATAAGTCAACTAAAACATGCATGTGATATATTCTGGTCATATAAGTCAACTAAAATATGTATGTGATATATTCTGGTCATATAAGTCAACTAAAACATGTATGTGATATATTCTGGTCATATAAGTCAACTAAAACATGTATGTGATACATTCTGGTCATATAAGTCAACTAAGACATGCATGTGATACATTCTGATCATATAAGTCAACTAAGACATGTATGTGATATATTCTGGTCATATAAGTCAACTAAACCATGTATGTGATATATTCTGGTCATATAAGTTAACTAAAACATGTATGTGATATATTCTGGTCATATAAGTCAACTAAGACATGTATGTGATATATTCTTGTCATATAAGTCAACTAAAACATGTATGTGATATATTCTGGTCATATAAGTCAACTAAAACAGGTATGTGATACATTCTGGTGATATAAGTCAACTAAAACATGTATGTGATACATTCTGGTCATATAAGTCAATTAAAACATGTATGTGATACATTCTGGTCATATAAGTCAACTAAAACATGTATGTGATACATTCTGGTCATATAAGTCAACTAAGACATGTATGTGATATATTCTGGTCATACAAGTCAACTAAAACATGTATGTGATACATTCTGGTCATATAAGTCAACTAAAACATGTATGTGATATATTCTGATCATATAAGTCAGCTAAAACATGTTTGTGATACATTCTGGTCATATAAGTCAACTAAGACATGTATGTGATATATTCTGGTCATATAAGTCAACTAAGACATGTATGTGATATATTCTGGTCATATAAGTCAACTAAGACATGTATGTGATATATTCTGGTCATATAAGTCAACTAAGACATGTATGTGATATATTCTGGTCATATAAGTCAACTAAGACATGTATGTGATATATTCTGGTCATATAAGTCAGCTAAAACATGTTTGTGATATATTCTGGTCATATAAGTCAATTAAACATGTATGTGATATATTCTGGTCATATAAGTCAACTAAAACATGTATGTGATACATTCTGGTCATATAAGTCGACTAAGACATGTATGTGATACATTCTGGTCATATAAGTCAACTAAAACATGCATGTGATACATTCTGGTCATATAAGTCAACTAAGACATGTATGTGATATATTCTGGTCATATAAGCCAACTAAGACATGCATGTGATACATTCTGGTCATATAAGTCAACTAAAACATGTATGTGATACATTCTGGTCATATAAGTAAACTAAAACATGTATGTGATGCATTCTGGTCATATAAGTCAACCAAGACATGCATGTGATACATTCTGGTCATATAAGTCAACTAAAACATGTATGTGATACATTCTGGTCATATAAGTAAACTAAAACATGTATGTGATGCATTCTGGTCATATAAGTCAACCAAGACATGCATGTGATACATTCTGGTCATATAAGTCAACTGAAACATGTATGTGATACATTCTGGTCATATAAGTCAACTAAAACATGTATGTGATATATTCTGGTCATATAAGTCCACTAAGACATGTATGTGATGCATTCTGGTCAAATAAGTCAACTGAAACATGCATGCGATACATTCTGGTCATATAAGTCAACTAAGACATGTATGTGATACATTCTGGTCATATAAGTCAACTAAAACATGTATGTGATATATTCTGGTGATATACGTCAACTAAAACATGCATATGATATATTCTGGTCATATAAGTCAACTAAGACATGTATGTCATGCATTCTGGTCATATAAGTCAACTAAAACATGCATGCGATACATTCTGGTCATATAAGTCAACTAAGACATGCATGTGATACATTCTGGTCATATAAGTCAACTAAGACATGTATGTGATATATTCTGGTTATATAAGTCAACTAAAACATGTATGTGATATATTCTGGTCATATAAGTCAACTAAAACATGTATGTGATACATTCTGGTCATATAAGTCAACTAAGACATGCATGTGATATATTCTGGTCATATAAGTCAACTAAAACATGTATGTGATACATTCTGGTCATATAAGTCAACTAAAACATGTATGCGATATATTCTGGTCATACAAGTCAACTAAAACATGTATGCGATACATTCTGGTCATATAAGTTAACTAAAACATGTATGTGATATATTCTGGTCATATAAGTCAACTAAGACATGTATGTGATATATTCTGGTCATATAAGTCAACTAAAACATGCATGCGATACATTCTGGTCATATAAGTCAACTAAGACATGCATGTGATACATTCTGGTCATATAAGTCAACTAAGACATGTATGTGATACATTCTGGTCATATAAGTCAACTAAAACATGTATGTGATATATTCTGGTCATATAAGTCAACTAAAACATGTATGTGATATATTCTGGTCATATAAGTCAACTAAAACATGTATGCGATACATTCTGGTCATATAAGTCGACTAAGACATGTATGTGATATATTCTGGTTATATAAGTCAACTAAAACATGTATGTGATATATTCTGGTCATATAAGTCAACTAAAACATGTATGTGATATATTCTGGTCATATAAGTCAACTAAAACATGTATGCGATACATTCTGGTCATATAAGTCGACTAAGACATGTATGTGATATATTCTGGTTATATAAGTCAACTAAAACATGTATGTGATATATTCTGGTCATATAAGTCAACTAAAACATGTATGCGATACATTCTGGTCATATAAGTCGACTAAGACATGTATGTGATATATTCTGGTCATATAAGTTAAGTAAAACATGTATGTGATATATTCTGGTCATATAAGTCAACTAAGACATGTATGTGATATATTCTTGTCATATAAGTCAACTAAAACATGTATGTGATATATTCTGGTCATATAAGTCAATTAAAACATGTATGTGATACATTCTGGTCATATAAGTCAACTAAGACATGTATGTGATACATTCTGGTCATATAAGTCAACTAAAACATGTATGTGATATATTCTGGTCATATAAGTCAACTAAACCATGTATGTGATATATTCTGGTCATATAAGTTAACTAAAACATGTATGTGCTATATTCTGGTCATATAAGTCAACTAAGACATGTATGTGATATATTCTTGTCATATAAGTCAATTAAAGCATGTATGTGATACATTCTGGTCATATAAGTCAACTAAAACATGTATGTGATACATTCTGGTCACATAAGTCAATTAAAACATGTATGTGATACATTCTGGTCATATAAGTCAACTAAAACATGTATGTGATACATTCTGGTCATATAAGTCAACTAAGACATGTATGTGATATATTCTGGTCATATAAGTCAACTAAGACATGTATGTGATACATTCTGGTCATATAAGTCAACTAAGACATGTATGTGATATATTCTGGTCATATAAGTCAACTAAAACATGTATGTGATACATTCTGGTCATATAAGTCAACTAAGACATGTATGTGATATATTCTTGTCATATAAGTCAACTAAAACATGTATGTGATATATTCTTGTCATATAAGTCAACTAAAACATGTATGTGATATATTCTGGTCATATAAGTCAATTAAAACATGTATGTGATACATTCTGGTCATATAAGTCAACTAAAACATGTATGTGATACATTCTGGTCACATAAGTCAATTAAAACATGTATGTGATACATTCTTGTCATATAAGTCAACTAAAACATGTATGTGATACATTCTGGTCATATAAGTCAACTAAGACATGTATGTGATATATTCTGGTCATATAAGTCAGCTAAAACATGTATGTGATACATTCTGGTCATATAAGTCAACTAAGACATGTATGTGATATATTCTGGTCATATAAGTCAACTAAAACATGTATGTGATACATTCTGGTCATATAAGTCAACTAAAACATGCATGTGATATATTCTGGTCATATAAGTCAACTAAGACATGCATGTGATATATTCTGGTCATATAAGTCAACTAAAACATGTATGTAATATATTCTGGTCATATAAGCCAACTAAAACATGCATGTGATACATTCTGGTCATATAAGTCAACTAAAACATGTATGTGATACATTCTGGTCATATAAGTAAACTAAAACATGTATGTCATGCATTCTGGTCATATAAGTCAACTAAGACATGCATGTGATACATTCTGGTCATATAAGTCAACTGAAACATGTATGTGATACATTCTGATCATATAAGTTAACTAAAACATGTATGTGATATATTCTGGTCATATAAGTCCACTAAGACATGTATGTGATGCATTCTGTTCAAATAAGTCAACTGAAACATGCATGCAATACATTCTGGTCATATAAGTCAACTAAGACATGTATGTGATACATTCTGGTCATATAAGTCAACTAAAACATGTATGTGATATATTCTGGTGATATACGTCAACTAAAACATGCATATGATATATTCTGGTCATATAAGTCAACTAAGACATGTATGTGATGCATTCTGGTCATATAAGTCAACTAAAACATACATGCGATACCTTCTGGTCATATAAGTCAACTAAGACATGTATGTGATACATTCTGGTCATATAAGTCAACTAAGACATGTATGTGATATATTCTGGTTATATAAGTCAACTAAAACATGTATGTGATACATTCTGGTCATATAAGTCAATTAAAACATGTATGTGATACATTCTGGTCATATAAGTCAACTAAAACATGTATGTGATACATTCTGGTCACATAAGTCAATTAAAACATGTATGTGATACATTCTTGTCATATAAGTCAACTAAAACATGTATGTGATACATTCTGGTCATATAAGTCAACTAAGACATGTATGTGATATATTCTGGTCATATAAGTCAGCTAAAACATGTATGTGATACATTCTGGTCATATAAGTCAACTAAGACATGTATGTGATATATTCTGGTCATATAAGTCAACTAAAACATGTATGTGATACATTCTGGTCATATAAGTCAACTAAAACATGCATGTGATATATTCTGGTCATATAAGTCAACTAAGACATGTATGTGATATATTCTGGTCATATAAGTCAACTAAAACATGTATGTAATATATTCTGGTCATATAAGCCAACTAAAACATGCATGTGATACATTCTGGTCATATAAGTCAACTAAAACATGTATGTGATACATTCTGGTCATATAAGTAAACTAAAACATGTATGTCATGCATTCTGGTCATATAAGTCAACTAAGACATGCATGTGATACATTCTGGTCATATAAGTCAACTGAAACATGTATGTGATACATTCTGATCATATAAGTTAACTAAAACATGTATGTGATATATTCTGGTCATATAAGTCCACTAAGACATGTATGTGATGCATTCTGTTCAAATAAGTCAACTGAAACATGCATGCAATACATTCTGGTCATATAAGTCAACTAAGACATGTATGTGATACATTCTGGTCATATAAGTCAACTAAAACATGTATGTGATATATTCTGGTGATATACGTCAACTAAAACATGCATATGATATATTCTGGTCATATAAGTCAACTAAGACATGTATGTGATGCATTCTGGTCATATAAGTCAACTAAAACATACATGCGATACCTTCTGGTCATATAAGTCAACTAAGACATGTATGTGATACATTCTGGTCATATAAGTCAACTAAGACATGTATGTGATATATTCTGGTTATATAAGTCAACTAAAACATGTATGTGATACATTCTGGTCATATAAGTCAACTAAAACATGTATGTGATACATTCTGATCATATAAGTCAACTAAGACATGTATGTGATATATTCTGGTCATACAAGTCAACTAAAACATGTATGTGATACATTCTGGTCATATAAGTCAACTAAAACATGTATGTGATATATTCTGATCATATAAGTCAGCTAAAACATGTTTGTGATATATTCTGGTCATATAAGTCAACTAAGACATGTATGTGATATATTCTGGTCATATAAGTCAACTAAAACATGTATGTGATACATTCTGGTCATATAAGTAAACTAAAACATGTATGTGATGCATTCTGGTCATATAAGTCAACTAAGATATGCATGTGATACATTCTGGTCATATAAGTCAACTGAAACATGTATGTGATACATTCTGGTCATATAAGTCAACTAAAACATGCATGTGATATATTCTGGTCATATAAGTCCACTAAGACATGTATGTGATGCATTCTGGTCAAATAAGTCAACTAAAACATACATGCGATACATTCTGGTCATATAAGTCAACTAAGACATGTATGTGATACATTCTGGTCATATAAGTCAACTAAGACATGTATGTGATATATTCTGGTTATATAAGTCAACTAAAACATGTATGTGATACATTCTGGTCATATAAGTCAACTAAGACATGCATGTGATATATTCTGGTCATATAAGTCAACTAAAACATGTATGTGATACATTCTGGTCATATAAGTCAACTAAGACATGTATGTGATATATTCTGGTCATACAAGTCAACTAAAACATGTATGTGATACATTCTGGTCATATAAGTCAACTAAAACATGTATGTGATATATTCTGATCATATAAGTCAACTAAGACATGGATGTGATATATTCTGGTCATATAAGTCAGCTAAAACATGCTTGTGATATATTCTGGTCATATAATTCAACTAAAACATGTATGTGATACATTCTGGTCATATAAGTCGACTAAGACATGTATGTGTTACATTCTGGTCATATAAGTCAACTAAAACATGCATGTGATACATTCTGGTCATATAAGTCAAATAAGACATGTATGTGATATATTCTGGTCATATAAGCCAACTAAGACATGCATGTGATACATTCTGGTCATATAAGTCAACTAAAACATGTATGTGATACATTCTGGTCATATAAGTAAACTAAAACATGTATGTGATGCATTCTGGTCATATAAGTCAACTAAGATATGCATGTGATACATTCTGGTCATATAAGTCAACTGAAACATGTATGTGATACATTCTGGTCATATAAGTCAACTAAAACATGTATGTGATATATTCTGGTCATATAAGTCCACTAAGACATGCATGTGATGCATTCTGGTCAAATAAGTCAACTGAAACATGCATGCGATACATTCTGGTCATATAAGTCAACTAAAACATGTATGTGATACATTCTGGTCATATAAGTAAACTAAAACATGTATGTGATGCATTCTGGTCATATAAGTCAACTAAGATATGCATGTGATACATTCTGGTCATATAAGTCAACTGAAACATGTATGTGATACATTCTGGTCATATAAGTCAACTAAAACATGTATGTGATATATTCTGGTCATATAAGTCCACTAAGACATGTATGTGATGCATTCTGGTCAAATAAGTCAACTGAAACATGCATGCGATACATTCTGGTCATATAAGTCAACTAAGACATGTATGTGATACATTCTGGTCATATAAGTCAACTAAAACATGTATGTGATATATTCTGGTGATATACGTCAACTAAAACATGCCTATGATATATTCTGGTCATATAAGTCAACTAAGACATGTATGTGATGCATTCTGGTCATATAAGTCAACTAAAACATGCATGCGATACATTCTGGTCATATAAGTCAACTAAGACATGTATGTGATACATTCTGGTCATATAACTCAACTAAAACATGTATGTGATATATTCTGATCATATAAGTCAACTAAGACATGTATGTGATATATTCTGGTCATATAAGTCAACTAAAACATGTATGTGATATATTCTGATCATATAAGTCAACTAAGACATGTATGTGATATATTCTGGTCATACAAGTCAACTAAAACATGTTTGTGATATATTCTGGTCATATAAGTCAACTAAGACATGTATGTGATATATTCTGGTCATATAAGTCAACTAAAACATGTATGTGATACATTCTGGTCATATAAGTCAACTAAGACATGTATGTGATATATTCTGGTCATATAAGTCAACTAAAACATGTATGTGATATATTCTGGTCATATAAGTCAACTAAGACATGCATGTGATACATTCTGGTCATATAAGTCAACTAAAACATGTATGTGATATATTCTGGTCATATAAGTCAACTAAAACATGTATGTGATACATTCTGGTCATATTAGTCAACTAAGACATGTATGTGATACATTCTGGTCATATAAGTCAACCAAAACATGTATGTGATATATTCTGGTCATATAAGTCAACTAAAACAGGTATGTGATACATTCTGGTGATATAAGTCAACTAAAACAGGTATGTGATACATTCTGGTGATATAAGTCAACCAAAACATGTATGTGATACATTCTGGTCATATATGTCAACTAAAATATGCATGCGATTCATTCTGGTCATATAAATGAACTAAAACATGTATGTGATAAATTCTGGTCATATAAGTCAACTAAGACATGTATGTGATACATTCTGGTCATGTATGTCAACTAAAACATGCATGTGATACATTCTGGTCATATAAGTCAACTAAGACATGTATGTGATGCATTCTGGTCATATAAGTCAACTAAAACATGCATGCGATACATTCTGGTCATATAAGTCAACTAAGACATGTATGTGATACATTCTGGTCATATAACTCAACTAAAACATGTATGTGATATATTCTGATCATATAAGTCAACTAAGACATGTATGTGATATATTCTGGTCATATAAGTCAGCTAAAACATGTTTGTGATATATTCTGGTCATATAAGTCAACTAAAACATGTATGTGATATATTCTGGTCATATAAGTCAACTAAAACATGTATGTGATACATTCTGGTCATATAAGTCAACTAAGACATGTATGTGATATATTCTGGTCATATAAGTCAACTAAAACATGTATGTGATATATTCTGGTCATATAAGTCAACTAAAACATGTATGTGATATATTCTGGTCATATAAGTCAACTAAAACATGTATGTGATACATTCTGGTCATATAAGTCAACTAAGACATGTATGTGATATATTCTGGTCATATAAGTCAGCTAAAACATGTATGTGATATATTCTGGTCATATTAGTCAACTAAGACATGTATGTGATACATTCTGGTCATATAAGTCAACTAAGACATGCATGTGATACATTCTGGTCATATAAGTCAACTAAGACATGTATGTGATATATTCTGGTCATATAAGTCAGCTAAAACATGTATGTGATATATTCTGGTCATATAAGTCAACTAAAATATGTATGTGATATATTCTGGTCATATAAGTCAACTAAAACATGTATGTGATATATTCTGGTCATATAAGTCAACTAAAACATGTATGTGATACATTCTGGTCATATAAGTCAACTAAGACATGCATGTGATACATTCTGGTCATATAAGTCAACTAAAACATGTATGTGATATATTCTGGTCATATAAGTCAACTAAAACATGTATGTGATACATTCTGGTCATATTAGTCAACTAAGACATGTATGTGATACATTCTGGTCATATAAGTCAACCAAAACATGTATGTGATATATTCTGGTCATATAAGTCAACTAAAACAGGTATGTGATACATTCTGGTGATATAAGTCAACTAAAACAGGTATGTGATACATTCTGGTGATATAAGTCAACCAAAACATGTATGTGATACATTCTGGTCATATATGTCAACTAAAATATGCATGCGATTCATTCTGGTCATATAAATGAACTAAAACATGTATGTGATAAATTCTGGTCATATAAGTCAACTAAGACATGTATGTGATACATTCTGGTCATGTATGTCAACTAAAACATGCATGTGATACATTCTGGTCATATAAGTCAACTAAGACATGTATGTGATACATTCTGGTCATGTATGTCAACTAAAACATGCATGTGATACATTCTGGTCATAGTTCCTCATACTTTAATACTAACTCAAGTTCTGTTATATCCTAGTATGACATATACAAAAAACATGCCAAAATCACCTCCTCCTAACGGATTATACCATAAACACATGGAATTTCATTTAATATAGACTGAGTTCCATAAATAATAGTTTGATACCAAAAAGGTGAACAGAACGGATAGACAATACAATTGCCAAAAGAAAAAAGATGAAAACAAAAATAATTATTCACAAAAGAACACTACACAAAAAACAAAAAATTGGACAACGCGAACTCCACTAAAATCCGCTGGTGA
Source organism: Bathymodiolus septemdierum (assembly GCA_963383655.1). Classification (NCBI taxonomy): domain Eukaryota; kingdom Metazoa; phylum Mollusca; class Bivalvia; order Mytilida; family Modiolidae; genus Bathymodiolus; species Bathymodiolus septemdierum. The sequence goes on along the minus strand of OY726530.1, from coordinate 42,799,766 downwards.
ACCCGGGTGTTCTGGAAGTGTTAGCAGTTCCTGATCCACTAGAAAAATCCGTCGTGTTACTATTAAACGCCACGCAATCGTATGGAAATCGTGTTGGACACAAATGGAAGTAAAGAAGAACATAACAGTTATTATTATCCTCCAGTTCAAAACTATTCTGCCGAATACGTATATGTTATCTGGATGTGAATTGATTGATTCCGAAAATATCAGCCTGCCGAGCAGGAATATGAAGCTTGGTGGCGATTGAGCGAAGCGAACGAGTCACAAACTTCATATTCTGTCGAGCAGGCTGATTTTTTTCAGTATCAATCATATTCACATTCAGATGACATGTTTATCATTCTTAAATCAAACACAAACACGGATACATCTATTTTTGTATTTTCGCGGGAAAAATCACATGATTCAAAATATTCAAAATACGCTTCCCCAAAACATAGTTCATAAGTAGTTTGCAAATATACCATTCATTTTTACAGGTTTATATGAATGTTAAGATTGTTGAATTTTTCCTTTAATGGTGATATTCATTGTTTTTTTTTATTACAAACATCAAAGTCGGCAATTCACCGGTTTTGTTTACCAATGCCGTTCCGTTTTAGAAAACATAAAGGTCACGACCTCGCTTATGACGTAAACATTATGATGTCTCCGCAGAGGTTATCAAGAATTGTGACAAGTACAATTTTGTAGGACGATGTTTGTTGACATTGCTGACACGACAGTTCCTAATTTGATATACATGTATGTTTGAAAAATAAAATGTTAACTAGCTAATGGTGTTGCTGAATTTTATTTACTTTTGTCATCTTCACAGGAATTATCATTTAAATGTTGGGAGAATTTGGTGATAACGTCTGCTCACTGTTGATAAGTCCAGCTCAGCTCGCGCGAACTTTGATACGAGTTTTGCTTATGGAGTCAAGTAGATATAGCGGGAGGGAAGGATGATAAAGTTACTTCTTAGTCCATCGAGAGAAACATCTCTCTTCACTCCTGTACATACTGTTCACCGGTTGTGCTATCAACGTGCGTCCATCGAGGGTGTTGAGAAATTTTTGTAGCATAGTCATACATATAGATTATTTTGGTCAAAATCTGTTTCAATATTAATAAAAAGTAATAGGCCCAAAGGCTTGGCGATGACACATTGAATCATTCATTTTGTTAAAATATATAAAGCTCTGTCGATTATTTTACTGCCGCCCATTTAATATTTGTAATACGACATCCTTACATTTCCTGAAATTGACACAATTATCAGTCTACTGGATCAATTAATATTGGTTAATCTGATTTTATATTTGACCAACATTGTTCATGTATTAGTCAATATCAGATAAACAAGCATCACAAACAACACCTTGACTTTAGGTCGCAATTTTAGAAATCCGTGTACTATTAAAGCCATCATGATATCAAATAATAATCTACGACGCCATATCCAATTCTATGAGACCTATTATAGGGAATGTTAGTCCTGAATTACATTTAAGATAATGTAGATGTACCAGGAACGGAATCCTTATCTTCGTTATGATGTTTATTATTCTGTTATAATTTATTTAATACTGACATGTCAACAATCCATATACAGAAAGAACTAACATAAGGTCTTTGAACTATAGTGAGCGACAAATTCCAATGTTTAAATTCAAAGAAGTTATAAATTCATTCACGCTGCACACAGATAAAAGGGATTGGTGATATTAAGGTGTGAAGTTAAATTATCATGTTTGATCAGCCAGCTTTCTTTGCTGCCGCATCAGTCTCCTATACCATGAAATTATGCTTTTGCAGAGACATCGGTTTTGCAGCTAGTCTAAAACACACAGATAAAATACAAATTTAAAAGGAAAAAAACATTCATAAAAACGTAGATATCTAATTTAGTGCGCACTACGCGTTTCTGGACTAACCTCCATCATATACGCTCAATGTTAAAAGATTGGAAATCCAAATAATTAAAACAAAGGATCTAAACATGACAAAATCGACTCATACGACGAGAGATAAACCACAACGGGTATCTCAAGAGGTCGCTTAGAAATTGTAGTGTGCACGTGATAAGCACATCGTCATCAATCAAATGTACCAATCAAATCAATGGAAACACGAAAGTAAAATGACTGAAACCAGAGGAGATGAGGAAAACAAATTCAAGCACAAAATATATGTAGCTCTGGGTAGAAATTTAATGTTTGTTAAATGTAAGATTCGTGTTAAGACAAACACAGACTATCTACGTCAATAATGATTACGCAAAGAAAAGCAATTTCATTGATGAAAGTTATTTCATAATTTATTTTGTAGGTAGCAGCTATATTTCCATCATAGTGTCAGTAAATGTTTATTTTAGGTGTAGACTGTAATACTACTTAACAACTTAAAACAATAACTTTATCGGAAAGAAGTGAGTAAGTTATTGTTGCTTAACGCCAAGTAAGCAATTTTTCTACAATGTCGGGTCGAGAACAAATCTCATTCGATGAGATGATGATGATTTGTGCTTTATACTAGACCAACACGCTTAGTAGGAATTTTAATGCTAGCGTACAGAAACAACAGCCGATGGGTAGACATGTCATTCCACTCGGACGCATTAACCTGCTTCCAAGCCAACCAGTCTTTCCTATTACTCCTTAATGCTTCTGTGCTTAGCGGTGAAGCAGCAACTATACCCATTTCGTAGTCGTTGGTTTGACCCGACCGGGGCTCGAACCCATGGACCTACCTTACTCAAGGCGAGTAAGCTAACCATTACACCACCGTTGCTGTTAAATCTGAAAAGACAAAGGGTATTCTCGAATTACATTATATATCACTAATAGATTATTTGGCTTTTCAATATTTCGGCTTTGAGCGTCGCTTGATGAAGGTTATTCTGAGCGTACCTGATGAAGGTTATTCTGAGCGTACCTGATGAAGGTTATTCTGAGCGTAACTGATGAAGGTTATTCTGAGAGTACCTGATGAAGGTTATTCTAAGCGTCTCCCGATTAAGGTTATTCTGAGCGTCGCCTGATGAAGGTTATTCTGAGCGTACCTGACGAAGGTTATTCTGAGCGTCACCTGATGAAGGTTATTCTTAGCGTGCCTGATGACGGTTATTCTGAGCGTACCTGATGAAAGTTATTCTGAGCGTGCCTGATGAAGGTTATTCTGAACGTGCCTGATGAAGGTTATTCTGAGCGTCACCTGATGAAGGTTTTTCTGCGCGTCGCCTGATGAAGGTTATTCTGAGCGTCACCTGATGAAGGTTATTCTGAGCGTCGTCTGATGAAGGTTATTCTGAGCGTGCCTGATGACGGTTATTCTGAGCGTGCCTGATGAAGGTTATTATGAACGTGCCTGATGAAGGTTATTCTTAGCGTGTCTGATGAAGGTTATGCTGAGCGTCACCTGATGAAGGTTATTCTGAGCGTCACCTGATGAAGATTATTCTGAGCGCGCCTGATGAAGGTTATTCTGAGCGTCGCCTGATGAAGGTTACTCTGAGCGTCACTTGATGAAGGTTATTCTGAGCGTCGCCTGATGAAGGTTATTCTGAGCGTCGCCTGCTGAAGGTTATTCTGAGCGCGCCTGATGAAGGTAATTCTGAGCGTCGCCTGATGAAGGTTATTATGAGCGCGCCTGATGAAGGTTATTCTGAGCGCACCTGATGAAGGTTATTCTGAGTGTACCTGATGAAGGTTATTCTGAGCGTACCTGACGAAGGTTATTCTGAGCGTGCCTGATGAAGGTTATTCTCAGCGCGCCTGATGAAGGTTATTCTGGGTGTACCTGATGAAGGTTTTTCTGAGCGCGCCTGATGAACGTTATTCTGAGCGTACCCGATGAAGGTTATTCTGAACGTGCCTGATGAAGGTTATTCTGAGCGTACCTGATGAAGGTTATTCTGAGCGTACCTGATGAAGGTTATTCTGAGTGTACCTGATGAACGTTATTCTGAGCGTCGCCTGATGAAGGTTATTCTGAGCGTACTTGATGAAGATTATTCTGAGCGTACCTGATGGAGGTTATTCTGAACGTCGCTTGATGAAGGTTATTTTGAGCGTACCTGATGAAGGTTATTCTGAGCGTCACTTGATGAAGGTTATTCTGAGCGTCGCCTGATGAAGGTTATTCTGAGCGTCGCCTGCTGAAGGTTATTCTGAGCGCGCCTGATGAAGGTTATTCTGAGCGTCGCCTGATGAAGGTTATTATGAGCGCGCCTGATGAAGGTTATTCTGAGCGCGCCTGATGAAGGTTATTCTGAGTGTACCTGATGAAGGTTATTCTGAGCGTACCTGACGAAGGTTATTCTGAGCGTGCCTGATGAAGGTTATTCTCAGCGCGCCTGATGAAGGTTATTTTGGGTGTACCTGATGAAGGTTTTTCTGAGCGCGCCTGATGAACGTTATTCTGAGCGTACCCGATGAAGGTTATTCTGAGCGTACCTGATGGAGGTTATTCTGAACGTCGCTTGATGAAGGTTATTTTGAGCGTACCTGATGAAGGTTATTCTGAACGTCACCTGATGAAGGTTATTCTGAGCGTCACCTGATGAAGATTATTCTGAGCGCGCCTGATGAAGGTTATTCTGAGCGTCGCCTGATGAAGGTTACTCTGAGCGTCACTTGATGAAGGTTATTCTGAGCGTCGCCTGATGAAGGTTATTCTGAGCGTCGCCTGCTGAAGGTTATTCTGAGCGCGCCTGATGAAGGTTATTCTGAGCGTTGCCTGATGAAGGTTATTATCAGCGGGCCTGATGAAGGTTATTCTGAGCGCACCTGATGAAGGTTATTCTGAGTGTACCTGATGAAGGTTATTCTGAGCGTACCTGACGAAGGTTATTCTGAGCGTGCCTGATGAAGGTTATTCTCACCGCGCCTGATGAAGGTTATTCTGGGTGTACCTGATGAAGGTTTTTCTGAGCGCGCCTGATGAACATTATTCTGAGCGTACCCGATGAAGGTTATTCTGACCGTGCCTGATGAAGGTTATTCTGAGCGTACCTGATGAAGGTTATTCTGAGCGTACCTGATGAAGGTTATTCTGAGTGTACCTGATGAAGGTTATTCTGAGCGTACCTGATGAAGGTTATTCTGAGCGTACTTGATGAAGGTTATTCTGAGCGTACCTGATGGAGGTTATTCTGAACGTCGCTTGATGAAGGTTATTTTGAGCGTACCTGATGAAGGTTATTCTGAACGTCGCCTGATGAAGGTTATTCTCAGCGTCACCTGATGAAGGTTATTCTCAGCGTCGCCTGATGAAGGTTATTCTGAGCGTCGCCTGATGAAGGATATTCTGAACATCGCCTGATGAAGGTTATTCTGAGCGTCGCCTGATGAAGGTTATTCTGAGCGTCGCCTGATGAAGGTTATTCTGAGCGTCGCCTGATGAAGGTTATTCTGAGCGTACTTGATGAAGTTTATTGTGATCGTCGCCTGATGAAGATTATTCTGAGCGTACCTGGTGAAGGTTATTCTGAGCGTCGCCTGATGGAGATTATTCTGAGCGTCGCCTGATGAAGGTTATTCTGAGCGTCGCCTGATGAAGGTTATTCTGAGCGTCACTTGATGAAGGTTATTCTGAGCGTGCCTGATGAAGGTTATTCTGAGGGTCGCCTGATGAAGGTTATTCTGAGCGTCACCTGATGAAGATTATTCTGAGCGTCGTCTGATGAAGGTTATTCTGAGCTTCGCCTGATGAAGGTTATTCTGAGCGTCGTCTGATGAAGGTTATTCTGAGCGTCGCCTGATGAAGGTTATTCTGAGCGTCGTCTGATGAAATTTATTCTGAGCGTCGCCTGATGAAGGTTATTCTGAGCGTCGCCTGATGAAGATTATTCTGAGCGTCGCCTGATGAAGGTTATTCTGAGCGTCGCCTGATGAAGGTTATTCTGAGCGTCGTCTGATGAAATTTATTCTGAGCGTCGCCTGATGAAGGTTATTCTGAGCGTCGCCTGATGAAGATTATTCTGAGCGTCGCCTGATGAAGGTTATTCTGAGCGTCGCCTGATGAAGGTTATTCTGAGCGTCGCCTGATGAAGGTTATTCTGAGCGTCGCCTGATGAAGGTTATTCTGAGCGTCGCCTGATGAAGGTTATTCTGAGCGTCGCCTGATGAAGGTTATTCTGAGCGTCGCCTGATGAAGATTATTCTGAGCGTCGCCTGATGAAAGTTATTCTGAGCGTCGCCTGATGAAGGTTATTCTGAGCGTCGCCTGATGAAGGTTATTCTGAGCGTCGCCTGATGAAGGTTATTCTGAGCGTCGCCTGATGAAGGTTATTCTGAGCGTCGCCTGATGAAGGTTATTCTGAGCGTCGCCTGATGTAGGTTATTCCAGAAACACGTCGTGTGCACTAAGTTTGATATCTACTTTTTTATTATTGTTATAAATTTTTCACGTGATGCTAGGTATTTTTTCTCGTATGGTATCATCAGTAAAAATGTAGATCTCTAATTTAGGGCGCATGCAGTATTTCAGGAATAGCCTTCACCACGTAAAGTCCTATGTTAAAATATTGGAAAACAAATAATATAAACAAGACAACCAAAGGGTCTACTCAGGATAGCCAAATACCCGTATGTCTCAGGGAGATAAACATTAGTTTTAGTAAAAATAACATTATTTAAGAATGGCACATTTCTGCAACTTTACTTGCTATAGAATATTATGCGTTGTACAATATCCTCCAAACCATGTACAACATCCAATGTATTAGTTTATACTTATAAATATACTTCTGGAATATACGAAACAATTATTATCATAAAATGTAAACAAACTGTGGTAGTATATATAATATCAGGGCTATATATACAATGTTGTATTATGGATGTTATTATCGCCGTTATATCATGGTGGTCAGTATTATCGGTTAAGGAAACATGAGTACCTGGAAAAAATCACCGAACTGCAAACTTTATCTCATAAGGTTTTATTTGGTATACCATGACTGCCCTAGTGGCAATGTCGACACTCAAAACACTTGTATTAAATATACATGCTTTTCCATAGAAATGAATACATGCATTGTCACAATTTTACCTCGCAACAGGACACCGATGGTCACTTCTTACAAGCTATTTGCTCATTAGGAACTTGTCTTTTACATGGGAGGAGCGTGGCATTCCTTGTCTTTTACATGGGAGGAGCGTGGCATTCCTTGTCTTTTACATGGGAGGAGCGTGGCATTCTTTGTCTTTTACATGGGAGGAGCGTGGCATTCCTTGTCTTTTACATAGGAGGAGCGTGGCATTTCTTGTCTTTTACATGGGAGGAGCGTGGCATTTCTTGTCTTTTACATGGGAGGAGCGTGGCATTCCTTGTCTTTTACATGGGAGGAGTGTGGCATTCCTTGTCTCTTACATGGGAGGAGCGTGGCATTCCTTGTCTTTTACATCGGAGGAGCGTGGCATTCCTTGTCTTTTACATGGGAGGAGCGTGGCATTCCTTGTCTCTTACATGGGAGGAGCGTGGCATTCCTTGTCTTTTACATGGGAGGAGCGTGGCATTCCTTGTCTTTAACATGGGAGGAGCGTGGCATTCCTTGTCTTTTACATGGGAGGAGCGTGGCATTCCTTGTCTTTTACATGGGAGGAGCGTGGCATTCCTCATATAAGAGGGACACATTTACGTACCGTCGTAATTTTTTCATCCCACACAACTAGCTAGCGATCTTTTCGTAGATAATATATCCTAATTTTCAATAACCCACAACTGATCACGGATATGCTCCACTTGTCGTAAATACCCCCCGGTCCTTTCCTCATTCATGACTTATTACCGGGTTTGTAACTAGATTAACACGATGGGTGTCACTAGTGGAACAGTAACTGCTTACACATACGGAGAACCTGAGTTCACCCCCGATTTTTAGTGGGGCTCATGTTACTCGATCTTTAGTTTTGTGTGTATGTTTTGTAGATCATTGTTTGTCCTTTTGTCCTTTTTCTTTTGGCCATTGCATTGTCTGTTCTTTTTCGAGTTACGGATTCTGATTACCCCTTTGGTATCTTCAAACTCTTCTTCCTCAGGATTTGCCTTTTTTTGTACGGCATATTTTTGCTTAGTCTGTCGAGAAAAAATCTACCCGCTATGAGTAATATGTAAAAATAAGGTGTACATAAAGTTCAATTCATGATATCAGTTTCACCTGAAAAGGGATATCCAGTGAAATAATAAAATCACTGGAGCGTTAAAATTCAATTGACCGTTTATCTAATGTTCAGTAGCATGTTTGAGTTGTATTATCATTTATGGGGTATTTTAATCATGAATCTGTATAACTTTATTTCTATCGATGGGTACAGTAATGACAGGGTTAGATTCAAATACCGCCACGATATAGCTGAAATATTGTTGAAAGTGGCGTTAAACCCCATAAACCTAGATTCAAATACCATTATTATCTGTGGTGCTTTGACATCTTAATCAGCCGTACTTTCTGAAATATCTTCATCAGTTTATAACATACCGGATTGTGTTACGAATGGCATTTCAAAAATGTAAATTTATTAAAAAGAAGAGTTTGAAGATACCAAAGGGATAATAAGAATCCGTATATCAAGGGATAACACACAAACACAATGGCTAAAGAAATGTTAGCGGGAAAAAAGAGAAATGGTATTTAATATATCTTTGAATCATAATATATAGGAATATTTTGAAACAAAATTAATTACATGAAAACGTATTTAAAGTTATTAATCTATATTTTTGTTGCTCATAAGCTCAAAAGTAAGTCATACCTTGTTAACAAAACAGTAATACAAATTTATCATATAAGATTAATAAACATATGTAAAAATAGGTACAATATGAAGATGTTTTATAATTTGAGGTTGTAAGTAGATCAGTTTATATAAAGCCTATAAATACACCAAGTAGGCGGCATATATACCGTTAGTACAATTCTAATGTCCGTTAGGAAAAGTTTGAAGATACAAAACGAGTAATTAGAAGCTAAATCTAGAAGAACAGACAATACATGTAATGGGTAAAAGAGAACAGACAATACATGTAATGGGTAAAAGAGAACAGACAATACATGTAATGGGTAAAAGAAAACAGACAATATATGTAATGGGTAAAAGAGAACAGACAATACATGTAATGGGTAAAAGAGAACAGACAATACATGTAATGGGTAAAAGGGAACAGACAATACATGTAATGGGTAAAAGAGAACAGACAATATATGTAATGGGTAAAAGAGAACAGACAATACATGTAATGGGTAAAAGAGAACAGACAATACATGTAATGGGTAAAAGAGAACAGACAATACATGTAATGGGTAAAAGAGAACAGACAATACATGTAATGGGTAAAAGAGAACAGACAATAGATGTAATGGGTAAAAGAGAACAGAAAATACATCTAATGGGTAAAAGAGAACAGACAATACATGTAATGGGTAAAGGAGAACAGACAATAGATGTAATGGGTAAAAGAGAACAGACA